>CAXKVI010000001.1:86378267-86978267 GCA_964058755.1 Campiglossa producta | reverse complement strand
GGCACTTTTTCGTACAGGGGCATTTGCCATTACGCGTCTTAATGGTCGCGCAGGGCAATGCGTCTGCACGAATAAATTTACCGTTTGAAAATGCGTTATTGAGTGCAGCTTGTCATAGCTTGCCGCGATTGAGTGAATGCATAGATAGAGAAAAGAGTTATTATTGAGTTGAGCGAGTAGTCAGTCGTAGTTAAGACGCGGTGCCAGAGGAAACATAAAAGAAAAAGTGTGCAAGTTCAAATATTTTTAAAATAATTATATAATAAGCATTGTTGTGTTTTGTAAAATATTTATATGTACGGCGTGCTAGGGCAATGTGTGCATTAGTTATTTAATAAAAAGGGTTTTTTTGGCTTTGGCCTTTTTCCCTTTAATAGCGCTCGTTTTATTTCAGTCGGTACCTATACGCGTAAGTATATGTATGTGTCAAACAGAGGATACGATAACCTGTTGGTATATCGCCGCCATTCGTTTTTTTTTTTTGTCCGCAGAATGAATTCGTTTGACAAATTAGACGAATTTAATTTAATTTGACTTAATTTGGTGATTAAATTCAATCTGCGGATAAACGGTCTCGAAAAAACTTGGCCAAAAGTGACGAATTTGGTGCAGTGTAAATGTAGCTTAACACTTTCAATTTTTCTCTGAAGAAAATGTACTACCTAAAAGTGTAGTTTTCGTCAGACACAAAATAAAAGTGTTAGTTTTCTTACAGAATTCTAGAAGTGTTACTTTTCATAAAAATTTGAAAAAGTGTTAGTTTTGTAAGGTGTTTTGTTTATTCAAGAAACAAAAATAAGAAACTGTTATGAAAAAAAAATCTCTTTTTTTATTTTGGTTTTCGGCCTAAAATTCCAGTTTCGATCGGACACTAGTATATATGCAATTTATTTATTTTTTCGTATATTTCGGGAGTTTCTTGACCGATTTCTATAAAATTCGGCATATAGACAATTTCATTGGTTCGAAGATTATATGTGGCGACAGCCACTATCAATCCATAAATCGGCACTATCGCACACAGTCGAGTGCTATCGATAGATTCATCGATTTCGCCTAACTTAACTAATTATCTCTACTACACTTGAAAACTGTTATGTACTTTTGTATTTTCATACATTCTATTACTTACTTATTCGTAAATGAGTGCAGTTAATATCGTATGATTTTGCAGTCCTGTTAGAAAGATCATACGATTTATATAGTGTACAAATAGCTTTAAAATATTGTAAGTTAGTTAGTTATTCGTCGGCTTTAATAAAGACTAGTTAGCGTAAGCTACCTAAGCTACCTCGAGCGTTTTTCATTATTTCGGTACGCCGGCAGTAACTCTAAATTGGTGACCCCGACGTAGAAAACGAATTATTTTTTTAGTTTATCAAAAATCGGCGAAAAAAGTTCACGTATTACGGCGTGTAAAATTAACGCATCTAAATATCACGTTATTGATAGCGTAGTGAATCATAAAGTGCTTATATGAATTCCCACCGCTGGTGCATTGCGGAGCACCCAGGAAGTTGTGCTGCATTGGTGATATTTGAGGGACACTAACGTGTGCAAATCAAATTGTGGTAATTAAGAAAACTCGCTAATATTAAAAAATTCAGTGCTGTGTTCGTTTTTTTCTTTAAAAAACAATTTCTTGAAAACGAAACTTGTGCGAATTTCAACTCAGTTGAAAAAAAAAATTCAGACACATAGATACAATGACTGACAAGGACGGCAACAACTGCCCCGACATCAAACCTGTAGTCCTTGGATCGCTAAAAGCTCCTAGCTTTTGTCCTGAACGGGTTAATTTGTGGTTCGCACAGCTAGAGGCGCTATTCAAGATCCACGGTATCGCTTCTGAAATCGAAAATTCAACTACGATGGGTGTCGAAAAACCCAACAAGCACGAACAAGCCAAAAACAAAATGCCAAAAAAAACAAATATTTTATTTTGTGATTGAGCTCTCAGTGCGATCGATAGTGTTTTGATTACTTCTCGTAAAATTCAAAGTCCCGTTATACCAACAACAAATAAGTAAAACTTATTTCGCTTGACATAACTACACGTGCAAACCCTTGTGAAATAGTGACAAGCAAATAAAAAAAAAAGACTATGGCCCCTGGGGCCTTCAACTTCGGGGACAATAGGTACTCTACACTGAGTACCAGTCCCCAAAAAAAGAAAAAACGAAAAGTCTATTCGGAACTGCCATTACAACAAGAGTATCCTAAGCTCCCCGTACCAACATTAACACCACCTAACCCCAAATATATAGTGATGTCGTCAATTAACACCAACAAACCTTTAGCACAATTTTCATGTTTGCGATTGAAAAGTCTTTGCATTTAATAAGCAAAGATGTCATTAGTATCTCTGAGAGACGGCAATCGATTGCTTCTAGTTAGTAATAAATCCGCTGCGGAAAAATTCATTGCTGCAAAACAACTCGTAGGTCTTTGCGAAATAAAATGTAACTACCACGACAACTTGAACTTTATTAAAGGAACAATCTATGCCCCCTTCCTAAAATACGTATAAGACGAAGAAATTGTAAAGAATTTAGAATCACAAGGCGTAGTATCAGTGTATAAATTCAAGAAAGTCATCGACAATAAGTTACAGGAATTTGGAGCCATTTTACTGACCTTTGATCTCTACAAGTTGCCCGAGACACTCAAAGTGTCATGGCACAAACTAAAAGTCAGAGAATATATACCTCACTCTGAAGAACTGCAACAATGCCCCGAATGCGTTAACTGCAATACCCCACCACATGGTACCGATGTTTGTACACGTACAGAATGCGCGAACTGCAAAGCCGCGCACGCATCAAGCAGCAACAAATACCTAAATACGCTGACCAAAAAAAAAAAAAAAACTAATGACGGCGATATACCAACAGGTTATCATAACCTCTAACGAGATTTTTAGCCGAGCTTCTCTTTCCAACTTGTGGTGTGTTGCTTTTTGAGTTTTTCCTACAAGTTGGCGGGACGTACAGTTTTTTGCCGACTCCGAACGGCACTTGCAAAGCAAATGAAGAGTTTGCCAAACTACTGCCGAGGGGCGACCCCGTTTAGAAAAATTCTTTTTCTAAATAATTTTTTATGTTACTTTTGCCGGGCATCGAACCGCCACGACTTGGTGTAGAAGGCCGAACACTTAACCGCTACACCAGGGCCGCCTGACCAAAAAGAAATCCTTAAAATTAAAACGCAACAAAAATGCTCAATGAAGCAAGCTAAAACTATTTACTATGCACAACTTCCAAAAGCTTCAGCAACATCTTCTTATGCCGGCATGGCTGCTAGCACAAACACTGCCCAAGAATCCACAACTACCACTGCTATGAATGGCAAAACACCAGCGGCTCTAAATCTTGCCACCCAATCAACAGAAGAATCAACCAACATCGTTACAACAACAACAACCATCTCTAAACTAACCAACACTTTTACGGAAACTCCGTCTATCACCACAACTACACAATCATCATCATCATCAAGTAAACTATTAGCCAAGCCTGGCTCGGTCGCAACTGACCAGACTTTCATCACAAATACATTACTAAACACTACAGAAAAGCCTGTCTCGGTCACAACCGGCCAGACTTTCACCGAAAACACACTACTAAACACCGCAGATAATACATCTCAACTCTATTTATCAAACTTTCTATCTCCAATCACCAATCTCACACAGCAACTCAGCCAAAATAACGCCTATTATACTAAGGGAAAGGAATCTTCGGATTCCGATATTGATCTTAGTTAAACCAATGTCGTTTAACATTTTACAATGGAATCTAAAAGGACTATATAACAACTTTAACGAGCTTAAGCTCCTAATCAACGAACAGCAACCATCTTTCATATCTCTTCAAGAGACACACATACCTTTTAACAAATCAGTACAAATCTCCAACCGGTACACCAGCTACTTTTCAAACCTACCGCACAATAACTCAGGTAAACAAGGGATTGCGGCCATCATTCTTAAAGATATTCCGCACATGCGGATTCACCTTAACTCACGACTATCATTAATCGCAATTGAAATCAACATTGGCATACAATTTACTATTGTATCCATATACATTCCACCGAATCAAGCTTTCAATCTAAACGATCTACATAACATTACACAAAATGTAAATGGCAAGATCATTATTGTAGGCGATTTTAACGCCTGGAGTCCCTTATGGGGTTCCAACCAGAGTAACAAGAGAGGAGAAACACTAGAGAACCTGATTGTGGCGGAAAACTTAATTGTTTTAAACGACAACGCACCAACGCATTTTTCTACTCATGGAACATTCATCGGCACACGCTACGCTGCTGAGGTTGAAAGTCTCATCATTAATCCCCCTGCAAGTAAGCCATATTCGGAGATCAAAAAGGTTCTAACCAGCTGCTTCACCAAAGCTAAACTTCGTCAGCTACGCGATGGCGAATAAATCGGCGACAGAACACCGTCACAATTTCTACGACACCTGAAAGCCCTCGTACCCAACGTAGATGAAGCCGTGCTTAAAACCAAATGGCTATCTGGGTTGCCGGAACAAACGCGGGAACTTCTGACTGTCCAGAAAACGCTTCACTGGAAGAACAATCACGTATGGCTGACAAGCTGCACGAGATCGTAAAAGGGCACGTTGCAGCCGCGCAAGTATCTCTACCATTAGAAACCTCAGCCGTGGAACAGAAAATTAATGCACTTAGCCAACAAATTGAAGCACTCACGAAGAAATTTAATCAAAACCGAAGAAGGTCGACCTCTCGCAGTCATAAGGGTTCTAGAAACCGCATCTCTTCAGGTAAGCGTCTCATTAAATCTAGTGGTATCTGCTGGTATCATACCAAATTCGGTACCCAAGCACGTAAATGCACCACCGGGTGCACTTTTAAGGGAAACGCCAACCAGAGTCACTAGAGGCGGATAGCGATTCTGCAACACCTTCACGCCGTTTGTTCGTTAACGACCGAACCACTAGAACACAATACCTTGTTGACACTGGCTCGGACCTCTCCGTCTATCCGCGTGGTCTGTTAAAGACAACTTCTCGCGACCCCATAGGCTACCAAATATTCGCAGCTAATGGAACGCTTATCCAGACTTATGGGCTAATCACCTTAGCCCCCAATTTAGGACTTTGGCGAGACTTTACCTGGCGATTTATTGTCGCCGATGTTACCAAACCCATCATCGGTGCCGACTTTCTTAGTCATTTTGACTTGCTTGTCGACCTTAAACGTAAGTGCTTGCGTGATGGAATTACCAACTTAACTAGCAAAATCATGTTTTAAACACAAACTCAGCCGAGTCCATTAAAGCTATCGGCGGCGATTCTTTCTACATTAGACTACTGCGTGAGTACGAAGATATAACGCGACCTGATACCACCTATTCTAGAACCAAAAAGCACGCAACAGTGCATCACATCAAGACAACCGACGGTCCTCCCGTTAAGAGCAAAGCTCGTCGTCTTTGTCCTCAAAAACTTAAAGTTGCGAAAGATAAGTTTAAGAAGATGATAGAATTAGGTGTTTGTCGGCCATCTGATAGCCCATGGTCTTCACCACTACACTTAGTACAAAAGAAGTCTGGGGAATGGACACCATGGGACGATTATCGCCCTTTGAATGCCAGGACTGTACCAGATAACTACTCTTTACGTTATATTGAAGATTTTTCTGCCAATTTACATGATAAAAAAGATGTTTCCGTCTTCGATTTAGTTAGAGCATTTTTAGAAATCCGCGTAGCCCCTGCGGACGTTCCCAAAACGGCAATCTTTACGCCTTTCGGACTATATGAGTTTATGTACATGACTTTTGGGCTCAGGAACGCAGCCCAAACGTTCCAGAGATTTATTGACGAGATCACACGCGACCTGGACTTTGTCTTCCCATACATAGACGCAGACCTGTTAATAATTGATTACTAATCGGTAATGATTAGCAGTTTCATTGATTACTTCTTGAGAAGCCACCTAATGATTTATTACCAATTACTTTCACTTTTTAATGATTATTTTTCAATTGATTAAAAAAAAATATAAAAAAAATAAAAAAATTAAAAATTTTTTGTTTCTTATTGGAGCTTAGCTCGAAAATTGTTTATACCTGCTATACTTTTTACTAGTACTAGGGTATTCTAATAATTTGATGTTACGAAATTTTTAAGAATTTTGATACTTAGAGAAAATTGACAAAGATTTACAGAGCGATGGATACCATGACGCGTTTCGGACTTTCCAGGGTCCACATCAGATGGCTTTTCGGACACAGAACTACTGTGTCTGCACCGAAGCGGTTAAAGCAATTGCTTATAACAAATCAACTACGATGCCCTGTAGTATTTCTAAGTCAACTTTCTTATAAGCGTGCCAATTTCATACCTTTAGACATAAGGCCGCGACATATTTTCCATATGATACACGGAATATGAGTATATTATTAGGCGTGCATATTTATGCAGAAGCACACTGAGGTTTTTAATTTGCATTCCTTCATACCACTTTTTTGTGTATTATTGGTTTGCTCTACCTATGGTGTGTACTTATGTATCAATTATGAATGTTTCTTATTGGAGCTTAGCTCGAAAATTGTTTATACCTGCTATACTTTTTACTAGTACTAGGGTATTCTAATAATTTGATGTTACGAAATTTTTATGAATTTTGATACTTAGAGAAAATTGACAAAGATTTAAACAGCGATGGATACCATGACGCGTTTCGGACTTTCCAGGGTCCACATCAGATGGCTTTTCGGACACAGAACTACTGTGTCTGCACCGAAGCGGTTAAAGCAATTTCTTATAACAAATCAGCTACGATGCCCTGTAGTATTTCTAAGTCAACTTTCTTATAAGCGTGCCAATTTCATACCTTTAGACATAAGGCCGCGACATATTTTCCATATGATACACGGAATATGAGTATATTATTAGGCGTGCATATTTATGCAGAAGCACACTGGGGTTTTTAATTTGCATTCCTTCATACCACTTTTTTGTGTATTATTGGTTTGCTCTACCTATGGTGTGTACTTATGTATCAATTATGAATGTTTCTTATTGGAGCTTAGCTCGAAAATTGTTTATACCTGCTATAATTTTTACTAGTACTAGGGTATTCTAATAATGTGATGTTACGAAATTTTTATGAATTTTGATACTTAGAGAAAATTGACAAAGATTTACACAGCGATGGATACCATGACGCGTTTCCAACTTTCCATGGTCCACATCAGATGGCATTTCGGACACAAAACTACTGTGTCTGCACCGAAGCGGTTAAAGCAATTGCTTGTAACAAATCAGCTACGATGCCCTGTAGTATTTCTCAGTCAACTTTCTTATAAGCGTGCCAATTTCATACCTTTAGACATAAGGCCGCGACATATTTTCCATATGATACACGGAATATGAGTATATTATTAGGCGTGCATATTTATGCAGAAGCACACTGAGGTTTTTAATTTGCATTCCTTCATACCACTTTTTTGTGTATTATTGGTTTGCTCTACCTATGGTGTGTACTTATGTATCAATTATGAATGTTTCTTATTGGAGCTTAGCTCGGACACAGAACTACTGTGTCTGCACCGAAGCGGTTAAAGCAATTGCTTATAACAAATCAGCTACGATGCCCTGTAGTATTTCTAAGTCAACTTTATTATAAGCGTGCCAATTTCATACCTTTAGACATAAGGCCGCGACATATTTTCCATATGATACACGAATTATGAGTATATTATTAGGCGTGCATATTTATGCAGAAGCACACTGAGGTTTTTAATTTGCATTCTTTCATACCACTTTTTTTGTATTATTGGTTTGCTCTACCTATGGTGTGTACCTATGTATCAATTATGAATGTTTCTTATTGGAGCTTAGCTGGAAAATTGTTTATACCTGCTATACTTTTTACTAGTACTAGGGTATTCTAATAATTTGATGTTACGAAATTTTTATGAATTTTGATACTTACTATGTCTAAAGGTATGAAATTGGCACGCTTATAAGAAAGTTGACTTAGAAATACTACAGGGCATCGTAGCTGATTTGTTATAAGCAATTGCTTTAACAGCTTCGGTGCAGACACAGTAGTTCTGTGTCCGAAAAGCCATCTGATGTGGACCCTGGAAAGTCCGAAACGCGTCATGGTATCCATCGCTGTGTAAATCTTTGTCAATTTTCTCTAAGTATCAAAATTCATAAAAATTTTTTTCCAGTACTGTTGTAGAAAAATATGTACATACATAAATATTCACTTGCACAAATCTACAAATGTATAGGTGAAGCAAGAAGTTCTTTTATATAAATGCATGTATTCATGCACATAAATATCCTTGGAGGAAAAATCTCGAGATCTTTCGTACTAGTTCTCATCAAGTGGTCGAACTAGAACCTAAACAGAAGACTGGCGCTTTTACACATTCAGTCTATTATTTTTAAAAGGTATATGTAATATGGAATGATAATGATGATAAAATATTAATATGATAAATATGGAATGTAACGGTGTAATTTTCAACTTGTTAATAGTATACTGTACGATAGTAAATCAAATTTCAAATGCCCATAAAAGACTACGTCGCCTATTGTGGACGAAATTTATTAATCCCGGACATCTCTCTATGGATAATAACCGCTTAATTTTTGATCAATTGATCATTACAAGTCTCTTTTGGACATAGTTGGTATGCCTATGTTTTAATTTGTGTAGCATACTTAGGCTACGCTCACACTGCAACCGACTTTTTCATCCGGTCTCATCAGAGAAATTCGAATGCGTTCTATTTTATCGGGCGGCCAAAGTTTGTTTACATTCGGGTGAAATCGGATGAAATCGAGAGCTCATTTAAAACACATGTGTGTGTAAAACACATGTTGTGGCTAGGCACACAATCTAGCCTTATAAGTGTTCAAATAGAACTAACCGACCGTACCCGTAGGGTATCAAACGAGAAATGGCCGACACTAGCCGTTTAGATATAAATTACACTAGTTTACAGCCAGAAAATACCACGACATTTATGCATATGGGTGAACTGGCCGAGTTATCGAAATAAGCGATGTCTTAATTTTTAAGTTGAACGTCTAATAATGCAATAGTGAAAGTTTCATTTAAAGCCATGCAGCAGTTTTCGAGTGATACGAGCGCAAACATACAGACAGAAAAACTGACAGACAGACAGAAAGATAGACAGACAAACCGACAAAAATTCTAAAAACGGTTTATTTGGACTTTGTTGGCTTAGTAATGATTAATACTATGAATATTTTTTTGAATATCTACAATACACAGCCATCGACCTTTTACAATTCTATTAAAAGTAGAGATGTTGAAAGTTACAAAAAAAATCGCCAAAAATACAGTTTTTCCTAGATCTACATAGGTAATATTACGCTTAAGGTGTTTGCAATTATACACACTAGTTTTCGAAAAAATAAAAAGGTCCTGATTTTTACAACTTCGCATGAAAAAAACATTTTTAAAATCAAATTTTTTTCAATAATCTTAAAAATTCGACAAAATTTCGACTTTGGCCATCTATTGCTCATAGATGGTTTGACCCACCCCTACATTTTATACGTCGTTAGAAGCGTATTTTAATTTCCTTTGGAACGAGGTATCGCTTAGCTCCATCGCTTTTGCAACATTGGCGAAAAGAATTTTTGAATAAAGTGATACCTGAAAAACACAAAATAACCGATATCTCAAAAACCTACCAATACGACAAATTTTTAAAATATGTTTTGTGCTTGGCATATCAGTGCCAATTCACCCATATACATGAATATCTTGGTATTTTTCCAAATTAATTATTTGTATACTAGTGTTATCATCACTCCAACCAATATAACCATCAAACAGACATTTTTTCTCATATGTACATATACTTAGCGATCAAGGTTCATTCTAGAAATCCATGAGCCCCAAAGTGTAAGTAGCCCAGCAAATACACTACCAGTAATTATGCCGTAATTATCAGTTAAAAAGCATAGGCCTCGTTATAGAATTACCCTATATACTTCATGTACATGTGAATTAATAAAGTACAATATCAAATACGAAAACTGGAGTATACCAGCAATTTCTTTGATATATCCGAGGAATTTCACCAGAACACTACCTGTAGATTAACAGGTAATTTTTTGGTAGTTTTCATTAAAATTTACCAATATTTTCTTTGATAATTTCTTTTTAAATACGTAAAAATATTTTTACAAAACTAATTTACTAGTATTTTACATGAAAATATGTCTTCAAATACTTGTAGTTTGATGGTATTCTCCTTAATAGTATCATAGATATTGTTGGTATATTTTGAGTAAATTTCACTGAAATATACTGGATGTTTCCTTCGCTATTCCCTGTAATATACGGATATTTTTTCAGGCAGATTGTAATATTTTACTAGCTTATTTTCTTAAGATGATGTGGAAATATGGCTTCAAATTCCAATAGTTTTCCAGTATTCTCCTCAGTAGTTTAAATAAAAGCTACCAATATTTTGCTTGGGAAATACTTACTTTACGAGAATTCTGTTCATTTCTGTCCAAATATGCAGACACAGGCATATTTGTTTGCATGAAACTCAAGAACAAGCAAAAGTGCGGAGCAGCGATTGCGTCATATTTTGCTCGCGGCCGTCAGTAAGTGTGCCGTCGCTGGCGTCAGCATTGCCACCGCTAGTGTCAGCAGTTGCGACAGCTGGCGACCTAGTACGGTGGTCAGCAATTCCACTTACTGACGACCTAGAACGGTAGACTGCTGACTAGTGACCTAGTATTGCGGAAGTCAAGAGCAATGCACTAGTCAGCATAATTTTAAGACCAAAATTGTATATAAGCGAAGAAATTAAAATAAAGAATTGAGAAATGCATGACCAGCAACCCTAAAGCTTCTTTAATCATATAGCGCAACTGCTTCATCGCCATTTCTTCCATCGCCGTAAATAACCAGGTTCAAGTGCCTGAAGTTATTACTCTCAAGTCTTGGTGCCACTGCCTTGACTAAACCACCATACAACCCAAACTCCTGGTGCGACCACCTCGAGTCCTGTCATTTCTACGTGGTTTGGCACCTAAGCCACTCCACTCGATCCTCAATTCAGGACGGCAAATCAGCCGCTCCAAACATTTTGGTGACCCCGCAAGTTACAGGACCTGAACAACTCGGCAACTCCGCCAGTCTGTAATCCCGAACACGCAACGACTCGAGCGACAACGTCAGCAACTTCTGACTCACCCTCAATCTTGCCAATTCAGTTAGCCAGCATCAGAATCAATTTCGATATGGCTCCAACCAATGAAGAGACAATGGAGACATTGACAGCCTCCCAAAGTACAACTGGAGAGCTGATAGAGACCATAATCCGTAACTTCAAAAAGGATTCAGCAGCGAGGAAAACGCCTGTATATTACAAAGAGCGCCTCGAACGCTTAGACATAGCGTGGGCCGAATTTGAGGTAACGGACAATAAAATCCGTTGCCTCGCAGATATGGATCCCAGCCACCAATATTTCACCACCGGATACTACAAAAAAATATCCGAGTTGACGTCAAAGTACAAGGAAATAATGGAGTCCGGCATGACGGAACCTCTCAAAACCCAAACACCGGACGAGCAAACGAAAGGTCTTCCCGGAAGTACCTACGCTCCCTCTCGGAAACCAGAATTGTCTTCAGCCATTAGAAGACAAAACGTGATGATAGCATCACTAAAACGGCTCCTCGAAATGGACCCTACAGCGGCAAACATGAAGCTAAAAGAGAAACTTTGGGAGCAAATACAAGAGCTCCACTTCTCGATCGGGGAAGACAGCATAGATCCTGTAAGAGATGGGTATGACATGGAGTCATACACGACTGTCGAAGCATCGGTTTATAGCAATTTCAAGCTCAAGGAAAACACGGCAAATAAAATTGAGGAAACGGTCAAAAATAAAACGATTCAGCTTCCAAAAATAACAATCCCCAAATTTAATGGGGAATACTTAAAATGGATAGCATTCTTTGACCTCTTCTCCCAATTGGTAGACAAACAAGAGATCCCCACAGTTCAAAAAATGTGGTATTTAAAGTCAAACCTAAGTGGGGAAGCCGAACAACTAATAAGCCACCTATCAGCCACTGCCGAAAATTACGAAACAGCCTGGAAGCTGCTACAAAATAGATATAACAATAAAACGGGTTCTTGTTGCATCCATTATGAACCAATTACTGGAGCAACCAACAATTACAGCAACGTCCACATCAATAAAAAGGTTGCATGATGTAACAAAAGAATGCTTGCATGCATTAGTAAACATGGGCATCCCTACAAACACTTGGGACCCCATCTTAATACACTTGCTCACAAAAAAATTGGATCGGGGTACGCACATATTATACGAACGGTCAATAGTAAACCCGAAGGAAGTTCAAGGACTGAACAATTTCCTGGACTTTCTTGAAGCCCGCTTTCAATCAATGGAAGCAATGGGACAGAAGGAAAGGTTCGTGTCAAAAACATGTGCGGTCGCCTCCGAACCAAAGGAAACCTCCTGCTCGCTCTGCCACAATGGAAGCCACCTTTTGTTTCGGTGCCAAGAATTTCAAACAATGACACCAAATGAACGGCTCAATTACGTCCAAAGACAAAAACTATGCGTAAACTGCATGAGACCCGGGCACTCCTCTAAGACTTGCAAGTCAAGAGAATGCATGAAATGCAACAAGAAACAAAATTCACTTTTGCACCTGGAAACGAGCAGAAACTCATCAAGGCCAAGCCTTAGTCACGAAGGTGAGCCCAAAATCGGGAGGACATCAGCAGCATCAGCGGAAGTAACCAGAAAAAGGACGCCAGAAGCTGCCTCAGCGGCATCCACCTCATCACGAAGTTCTGAAGTAGATTCACTCACTGCGACGGACAAAGGTGGACAAAGGCCATACGTCCTATTGAGCACAGCAGTAGTTATAATCAAAACAGACGCCACAGAAGTTGAATGCCGCGCGTTATTAGACTCAGGGTCACAGGTAAACTTCATAACACAACGTCTGGTAAAACGGCTCAGGTTACCACTGAAAACCTCACATGTCAATATCACCGGGATCGGGGCAACTAACACAAAAACACAACATAGAGTGAACGTTGCCTTACATTCTCGAAACACGAGCTTCACAGCACGCATTGAAGCGCTCGTCCTTCCTTGCATCATCTCGCCTCAACCATCGCAATTCATTAACACTGAAAAATGGTCACTACCAAGGAATCTCCAGTTAGCGGATCCAAACTTCAATCGCCCTGACAAAATAGATCTACTTTTGGGAGCTGAGCACTATCACCAGCTTCTCACCATTGGGCAAATCAAGCTAGCCCCGCATCTACGAATAATGCAAAATACTGCACTCGGATGGATTGTGTCTGGCAGACTCAACGAAGGAAGCCCAAAAGATGCATCCTGTGGAATGTGCTTGGCGGACGAATCCCTAGAAACATCTATCTCGAAACTCTGGGAACTGGAAGAGGTAAAAGGCAACAAGAAGTCATTATCTCTGGACGAGGAAAAGTGTGAGGAGCACTTTGCCAGACACACCTCAAAAAATAAGGAAAATCGGTTCACAGTGAAAATACCATTCCATCAGGACCCCATGGTTCTGGGGGACTCGCACTCAATAGCGCTCAACAGGTTCCTGTCATTGGAACGTCGACTTCAGAAAAATCCCCAAGTGAGGACAGAGTACGTCAAGTTCATGGACGAATATGAAGCCCTGGGGCACATGACGAAAATATCAACAGATACGATTACTACACCGAACTATTTCATACCTCATCACTGTATACTGAGACCAGAGAGCACAACCACAAAACTTCGCGTGGTATTTGACGCATCTGCGAAAACATCGACCGGTCACTCCCCAAATGATATTATGTACACAGGACCAAAGGTACAAAGCGATCTGTTTTCAATATTGCTGCGTTTTAGAATGCCAAGGTTCGTGTTCACCACTGATGTCGAAAAAATGTACCGTCAAATCTTAATAGCACCAGAAGACCGGCCGTTTCAACTAATAATTTGGCGAAAGGATGCCAACATGCCAATAACGTATTATCAGCTAAATACGGTCACATATGGAACTAGGTCAGCACCATATCTAGCCACGAAATGTCTGCAACAAATTGCCACCGAAAATGTTTCTCGATATGCGCTAGCCTCTCAATTCCTAAACGACAGCTTTTATGTTGACGACGGCTTAGGCGGAGCAGACAACCTATCCACAGCAATGCTCATACAAGAACAACTAATAAAGATCATGAAGGAAAACGGCTTCAATCTACGAAAATGGAGCGCCAACCACCCTCAACTGCTCCAAAATATAGCAGAAGGAGATCAAGAGATTAATCTGGACTTGGAAAACACAAGGGCTGCAGCCGTCAAAACATTGGGGCTCACATGGCTCCCAAAACCAGACCTGTTAGCTGTCAAGGTCAACATAGAAGAAGTAAAGAGGATAACAAAACGCTCGGTCACGTCAGACCTAGCAAGGCTCTTCGACCCATTAGGAATACTGTCTCCTATCGTAGTAACGGCCAAAATACTCATACAAGAGCTATGGGAGCTAAAATTAGATTGGGATCAGGCACTTCCAGCAGAGCTACATACAAGATGGCTCACGTTCAGGTCAGATCTTGAAGAGTTAAAAACACTTCAGATCTCAAGGCACATTTTTAAGGGAAGACTCCCGGAAACCATGCAACTACACATTTTCTCGGATGCATCAGAGAAGGCCTATGGAGCCGCGGCCTATATTCGCGCCACGCTAAAAAAAGGCACCGTCATGACAAGGTTATTATGTGCAAAGTCAAGGGTAGCTCCACTGAAAAAACAAACAATACCCCGCTTGGAGTTATGTGCTGCTGCATTAGGGGCCCAGTTGGCAGAAAGAATAGCAGCAGACATTCAATTTAAGGGTGCCATATATTTCTGGACCGATTCCGAGATAGTGTTGGCTTGGGTAAATTCAGACGCAGCACACACCACATTCATCGCCAATCGCATTGCAACAATCAAAGAAACAACTAGAGCGGAACAGTGGCGACATGTTCGATCAAAGGACAATCCAGCCGACATCCTGTCTAGAGGAATGTCACCAAAGGCATTTAAAGAGTGTGCACTATGGTTCTGTGGACCATTATTTTTGCATGGCAAGGAATCAGTCTGGCCGAAACGTCTCAACCCAGCCTCCAACAACCAGAACGATATAGAAGTAAAGGCCAACCATTCGAAATCACTGGTCACATCGGTAGAAGAAACGGAGATGATTTACAAGGTGAATCACGGCAACTCATTTCACCGGCTACAACGTATAATCGGCTATGTACTACGGTTCATCACGCAAGCTAAAAGCAAAAAGGCAGCACAGCCGTCATCACGAAGCTTAACCACGGCAGAACTGGAGCTGGCACTAATGCACATCGTCAAACAAATACAAGCGGCAGACTTTAAGGAAGAAATCAAACAATTGAAACATCATAAGGAGCTCCAGCGGTCTAGCAACTTGTCCAACCTCGTACCATTTTTGGATAACAAGGGATTGATACGGGTTGGAGGGAGACTAGAGGCTTCATCATTGGCATACGACTCGAAACACCAACTTCTTCTACCATACAACGATAACATTACAAAATTGATGTTCGAAATGGTACACAAGGAGAACAAACATTGCGGCCCGCAAACTCTGTTGGGAATGATGCGACAACGATTTTGGCCCATAAAGGGAAAAATCATGGCACGAGCAACAGTGCATCGATGCGTCACATGCAGCAAGGCAAAGCCAGAACTACTCAATCAGATCATGGGAAACCTGCCTTCCTCAAGGGTCACACCATCTCGACCATTCATAAACAGCGGTGTAGATTATTGCGGCCCTATAACAGTGCATTACAAACTTCGTGGAAAAAGGCCGCACAAGGCTTATATTGCGGTGTTCGTTTGCTTCACCACAAAAGCAGTCCACCTAGAGCTAGTGAGTGACTTAACCACCGAGGCATTCATTGGGGCCCTCAAGCGCTTCATCGCCAGGCGAGGCCATTGTCAAAACCTGTTTTGTGACAATGCCACCAATTTCGTAGGAGCTAAGAACAAGCTCCCAGAGTTAAACTCGGTAATACATTCACAAGAGGCACAAGAAAAAATCATTAACGAATGCGGGAAAAGAGGAAATTCAATTTCATCCCCCCAAGAGCGCCACACTTTGGTGGACTGTGGGAGGCTGCAGTCAAATCGGCAAAGCATCTGCTGCTAAGAAGTACAGCAAATGCCAGCTTAACATATGAGGAGCTCGAAACCCTGATAATCGAGATCGAGGCGATACTGAATTCTCGCCCGATATCACCAATGTCAGATGATCCGAACGACATTGGGGCACTTACTCCAGGGCACTTCCTGATAGGAGAACCACTAACAGCACAAATTGATGCACAAGCGACGGCTGCCAAGCTCAACCTAGAAACAAGATGGAAGCTAGTGTCCCAGCTTAAACACGAGTTTTGGAAACGATGGTCCCGGGATTACCTCAACGAGTTACAGTACCGGAACAAATGGCAAAAACAGACGGCGAACATAGAACCAGGGGACATAGTGGTACTCAAGGAAGACAACGTCCCAGTGATGAAGTGGCCCTTGGGGAGAATAGTGAAAACTTATAAGGGTCCAGACGACATAATCAGAGTGGCAGATGTCAAAACAGCATCCGGAGTGCTGAAACGAGCAATCAGATACCTCGCTCCAATTCCACGACTCAAAGATGGGGAAACGGAAACCCAACCCTCAGGCAGCCAGCCAAGTCTGGCACCAAGCTCACCGCAACCGGATCGTAAGGAAGTATCCCCAGAGGAACTACCCAAGGCAAAACGACGAAAAGTTACGTCCATGTCAACAATGACAACAATGATAATAGCTCTGCTGGCACTTCCACTTGTGTTTTCCGCAGACATCGAAACAACAGAATTCGACACCAAGATCGGCATCCACTTTGAAGGCATCACCAAGATGGAAGTGTCACGCTCTGAGTGGAAAATAATTTCCTACTACGATCTTCAGCCATATTGGGAAGAAACAGCACGCTTCATCAATAGAACAAAGACATTAAGGGCCATATGCGACACCATAGTGCTGAAATCGGCCTGTGAAAACGTAGTAGACACCTTGGAAGCCGACATCGCAGAACTAACTGAAGAAAATAGCCTCCTCACACGATCCAAACGAGGCGCGGTCAACTTCATCGGCAACATTGCCAACTCATTGTTCGGTGTGTTGGACAAGAGCTATGCAGAAGAGATGTCAAGCACAATCAACACGCTCAAACAAAATGACAACTATTTATACGGGTTACTCAACAATCAAACATCAGTTATTGATGCAACACTCAACATCTTCAAACAAGAGGAGCAGAACATCACACAGAAGTTTAAGGTGGTGGATGACCAAATAGTGAAGGTGGCAGCATATGTCCGTACGGAGCAGACGCAAAGGTACCAAACAAACCTCGTCCAAACTAGCAGTACATTGGCAACTCAACTCGCACTATTATCAGCCAGACTACATAGAATCCAGGCAAGAATTATCAATACGTTGACAGATGCGCACCACGGAAGAATCAGTCCAACGTTACTGTCACCATCACAACTTCGAGCAGAATTAGTCCGAGTTCGCAACCATCTACCCACATCACTAAGGTTGCCAGTGGACCAAAACAATCTCTTACAACTCTACAAGGTCATGAAGGTGAAAGGCGGAAGAACGAATGAGCACGTGATCTTCGAAATGTCACTTCCGTTGTGTGATCCAGAGACCTGGGAAGTGCTCAAACCACATCCGATTTCAAGCAGAATAAACAGTTCAACGGTTGCCATCACGCCATGCAATGATCTCATTGCAATCAACGCGCATCGAGATCAATATATAACATTGACAGAAAATCAGTGGCGAGAATGCATTACTATAAAGGAGAACCAGGTGTTATGCTTGAACGTGCAGACAAAATTCACCGCAGACTCAGGCGCTTGTCAATGCGAAATGTCACTGCTCAACAACAATCCAGGGAACATCTGCAAGGTAGCCCCGGTAGAAGACAACGCACCGATAAAACAGCTGACGCACAATAATCTCTGGATGTACGCGTTGGAGTCCCCCACTCGAATCAATGCCGCGTGCGGAGCAAATCATTCCCAGCTAACATTAAAGGGCTCGGGGATTATAAAAATTGGCCCCGACTGCACACTCAAACACAAGTCAGTCATAATTCAAGGGCATCAAGGATACTCATCTGCAATCCACGCATCATACACTGCAACCGCAAACCTCAGCAACATTACGTATCCTGAAAAGACATCTTCCATAATCCTGCACATACAGCCGTACATTGATCAGGTCAAAAATATATCGACCCTACAGCAAGATTTAATGCAGAAAATAGGGACAGAGTTACCCTCACAAATTTCCCACCTCAAATAGCATCATGCCACAATTGCGTATGTCGCTCTAATACTATCAATTGGCATCATAGTTGCAATCGTGATAACCTGCCTTCACAAGAAGTCCCGAGCTCCCGTCACATACGCAGTTCCTCAACCACGGCCAGCGGCACGACAAGCACCATTTGCCGTAACAGTGACGTAAAGGGACCACCGCACCATTAGAGTTAGTAAGAATGAATTGTAAATTAAAACTTAGCATTAAGAATGAAATGTAATTATAAACTTAAAATGTAAACAAAAAAAAATGCCTTATTTAGAAATAAGAATGTAAATTAAAACACAAGTGAGGGAAATGACGCATATCGAAACTCGTTGAATAAAGTCACGGGCGGGAGCATGTTCATTTCTGTCCAAATATGCAGACACAGGCATATTTGTTTGCATGAAATTCAAGAACAAGGAAAAGTGCGGAGTAGCGATTGCGTCATATTTTGCTCGCGGCCGTCAGTAAGTGTGCCGTCGCTGGCGCCAGCATTGCAACCGCTAGTGTCAGCAGTTGCGACAGCTGGGGACCTAGTACGGTGGTCAGCAATTCCACTTACTGACGACCTAGAACGGTAGACTGCTGACTAGTGACCTAGTATTGCGGAAGTCAAGAGCAATGCACTAGTCAGCATAATTTTAAGACCAAAATTGTATATAAGCGAAGAAATTAAAATAAAGAATTGAGAAATGCATGACCAGCAACCCTAAAGCTTCTTTAATCATATAGCGCAACTGCTTCATCGCCATTTCTCCCATCGCCGTAAATAACCAGGTTCAAGTGCCTGAAGTTATTACTCTCAAGTCTTGGTGCCACTGCCTTGACTAAACCACCATACAACCCAAACTCCTGGTGCGACCACCTCGAGTCCTGTCATTTCTACGTGGTTTGGCACCTAAGCCACTCCACTCGATCCTCAATTCAGGACGGCAAATCAGCCGCTCCAAACAAATTCCATATTCTAAATTAAGTACGAGTTTATTTTGGTTTTTAAGAAATAATATCTTCATTTATTAAAATGCAATATTTTTTTTTACGAGTTTTAAAATGAACAAAGTCAGGCCAGTGCGCAGGGGGTGGTTTTGGGGGTTCAAACCCCCCCTATTGGCTCTCAACGACTGAATTTTTTCATAAAAACTGTCAAAAGTCACAACCTTCGGAGCATCCAAAGGTTCAGGTTTTTTACTGATTATTATTTTTTTTATTTTTTTTACATTAGGGTTATTAAAAAAATGAAAATAAATAAATTTTGGGTTTTTATTAACGAAACTTACTGAAAAAAATTTCGTTAAAAAGTTTCAGCACCCTAAGTTCCAACTTTTGGCAGCGACCGTCCCAGTTGTATTTGTCCACAACATTGTCTTTTATGATCGTCCGAAAAACGTCATCGAGCGATGAAGATGCTCCTTTTTTTATGCTATAACGTGTCGCATTTTGAAATCATTTTCATCGGAAACTTTAATTTCAAAATTTTCACAAGGGGCAACCATGGCGTCCACAATTTCAGAAGTACTATTTTCAATTTCACAAGTGTTATCGAAATTATACATATATTTTCACTGTCTTCTTATTTTATCCTTTTATTATCTATATTTGTGGTGGCGTATTACTTCCCTTGTGCGGTGCGGGTGGACTTCTCTGGTTTAGCGGGAGTGGACTGTATGCGTTGGAATAAATACATTCGTGTGTAGCCAAATGAAACTCAATTTATATTTTAGCACATTCAGTGTACTATATTTACTTTAAATTCAAGTTTATCAAAAACGCGGGCGGTCGTGTCAGCAGCAAAAGAATAATTAATTAAAAACAATGTCAACAAAGCAAACGTCAAAAGCAAAGTAGCTAGAAATGATGCCTTATCGACATATATGATATACTACCCCAACGACATTTAGTTTACCCCATTAACATTAAGAAGATTATTTACACAAATAGGAACAAACATACCGCCGCCCTTGAACTATATGTGTACATATGATATGTTCAACTTAATCTTATTTTAAGATAAAAAATTCAAAGGTATTGTCAAATAAATAAGTATTTAAGTATCAAGAAATTACAATTTCTGCATTTTGAGTATAAAATGTTTACAAATTCAGTCTTCAGTTATTAAGATAACTATTAGAAAAGATATTCTAACTAATGGCGGCGATATACCAACAGGTTATCATAACCTCTAACGAGATTTTTAGCCGAGCTTCTCTTTCCAACTTGTGGTGTGTTGCTTTTTGAGTTTTTCCTACAAGTTGGCGGGACCTACAGTTTTTTGCCGACTCCGAACGGCACTTGCAAAGCAAATTAATTTTTTGCTGAGAAGCTTCTCATGGCAGAAATACACCCGGAGAGTTTGCCAAACTACTGCCGAGGGGCGACCCCGTTAGAAAAATTCTTTTACTAAATAATTTTTGATGTTACTTTTGTCGGGCATCGAACCGCCACGACTTTGTGTAGAAGGCCGAACACTTAACCGCTACACCACGGCGGCCGCCAAGATATTCACATTAATTAACTTTCAAACATTTTTAGAGTTAAGCAATCGAAAAAAGTTTACTTAAAATTTCAATATCAAAAATTTACTTCAACATTTTTTAATTATCAAAAATTTGCTTTAGATTTTTAACTTAGAAAAAATTTACTTTAAATTTCAATTATCGACAAATGTTAACAATTTTACAAATTGAATAATCGAAATCATTAAAGAAAAATACGGAAATTCTTACGACTATCATTGATTTTCTGATGATGAGTCGCAAAACAAATCCCCCTTTGTAGGTAGAAGGCATAGTCTGGCTACGGGTCGAACGTACTCTCCATTGCTTGTCTTTACGGTTACAACACGCACCTTTCCATCCTTACCAGGGTGACAACGAATTACCCGTGCAAGTGTCCACTTCGTAGGTGGAGTTCGTTCATCAAACAACGCTACGACGTCTCCCTCTTCGTAGTTGCGTGAGGATGTAAACCATTTAGTTCGACGTTGTAAATTTAACAAGTATTCATCACGCCATCGGCGCCAAAAATGTTGTCGCATAGAGGAAATTAAATGCCATCGCTGAAGCAGATTTCCACAGAACCCTTGACCCGCAGGTTCTGGGATCGACTTCAGTGGCTCTCCGACGAGGAAAGGGCCAGGCGTTAAGGCTTCCAGATCGGTTGCGCTGATCGGATCGGCGCATAAGGGGCGGGAATTGACGCAGGCTTCGACTTCTGTCAGCAGAGTGCTGAACTCTTCAAAAGATAATAAGTTCCCTTCTAGAACGCGTTTGATATGGTATTTTATGCGCTTGATACCGACTTCCCAATATCCGCCCATGTGAGGCGCGGTTGGTGCATTAAAGTGCCACTCTATGTTGGAGTCGGCGAAAAACGATCGTAACTTATCATCTGCCGTACACTTCTCATATCCCTCGCGCAATTCTCTGTCTGCGCCAACGAAGTTAGTACCGTTATCAGAGTACATAGCTTTACAACAGTAGCCGGCAAACAGAGAGGACGCAATATGTGGGAGTATTAGTGTATTACGCTCAAAAATGCTTGTGTGTTGGTAGTATTGCATTGGAAAAAATTTGTATGTTGTATAACTTAACACAAATCTTGACGACGGCCACTAAACTTATATTTAATAAGAAAACATATGTATATATGTATCTTATGTTTTGTGTATACTTGAATTTTTTTTAAAGATTTTTGAAGAGTGTAAATTTTTTTTTATTAAAGAATTCAGAAGGTTTTTTAACGAAATCAAGCAAACGGGCTTCAAGCACTATGAATTTAATTTCAAAATTCAAAATGTAAATTTTGTATAACCAATCAGATAACTTACATATTAATAGAAAAACACACGATTTGTGTTTATTTGATTTTTCTTTTAAGTTTGTTAAGAATGAATAAGAATTTGTTTTAAAAATTAAAATGCTGGTTTCCAACGAAATAAACGGGTGCTTCAAGCACTATAAATTTATGTAAGTTCTCTAATACGAAAAGTACCTGTACTAAGCATAACTGAACAAATAAATTTTGACAACATAACCTAAATATTAGCAGAATTTTTTTGATTTATTTGTTTTTTGTGTTTTTTTTTATTCAAATGTGAGTGTTTAGAAAAAAAGTGCTTCGTGCACTATGAATTTGTTTACAAACTAATGGCCGTGTTAGCGTGGACTTAGACTTAATTTGACTTGAAAATCTTACATCTAAGAAATGGGTAGGACGTGTTCTTAGTTATCCAAAAAATAGCTTAACTTAGAAACTTGGGAATCTACAGATTTTTGATTTCCAAGTTAAGTTTTTAAGTTCAAAGAGAGCCGTGAGAGAACTGTGCTACCATATACATTTTTTTAGTATTTTCAATATAAATCCCTCATATATTGTATAGCGTTCTAAATTTTTGGATTAATCAATTTCATACGGCAAATACAAAGCAAGACGTCAAAAAAATAAAATTTCAGAAATAATAAAAACAAACACAAATTAAATGGCACGTTGAATAATTGAATCTAAGTGTTTTTGTAAATCAAGTTAAGCCAAGTTAAGTTAAGTCCACGCTAACACGGGCATAAGGGTTCCATTAGCGCACACTTAACTTAAAAAGACTTGAAAATATCACATCTAGCAAATGGGAAGCACATGTATCTGACTACCGAAAAATTAAGTTAAGTTAAATTAAGTTTCCAAGTTCAGTGAGAGCCGTGAGAGTACTAGTGTTGCCATACCATTTTGTTTAACGTTTTGGATAAAATTCTCCAACTATTCCATAGGGAAAATAAATTTTTGGATGTTTTTAATTAATATGGCAGCCGAAAAACAAACTGTCAAATAATTTAAAATCACATTAGGCCAACCAAAAAAATTAAATTTTTTTTACCCAATATATTTTATACTTTATTTTGGGTTTTTAATATATATTGATTGAGAATAAGCTTAAAATATCAAAACTTTATGAACGGGAAATATTTTTTTGGAACTTTTGTATGATTTATGTTTAAAAAGTCTATTCGAGAGGGTAAAATGTTATAACTATTTGAAACGGGCTAATGAGCTCTCTCGTTATTTTTTTAAGGAAACCAAGTTAAGTTAAGTCCAAGTCTGCGCTAACGGAAGCATAAATTAGGTAAATAATTGAAAATAGTGTTTTTTTTTATTCAAATGTGGGTGTTTTGAAAATAAAACTTACGTGCTTCGTGCACTATGAAATTAATATTATTTTAAGGTGAAAGGTGTCTTTGCATTTTAAAACTTGGCCGCATACAAGACACTCAGCATCATTAAAAATATTTACGCAAAAAAAAATCGTTTTGTACCTCCATCTTATTAATAAAATATATTTTGCATTTATTCTCCGTGCACCAATATAAGCCAGAAATAATAGAAGCAATGCGGTATCGACCTGCTTCAATCAATGCTAGCATAAAACTGAATAAAATTTCATTCTTTTCTGCTCTGCTTGTTGACGTTCGTGCTGTGTGCGTGTAATTACGAACTGTGTACGTGAGATGGCCGAACATACTTCGACTCCCAGGAAAATATCTGCCGCCCTTTGCTTTACAATAACCTCCACGGTTGATAAAGCGTTTGAAAGCGTTGAGAAAGGCACTGGAGGACAAATCTCCAACAAATTCCAAATGCATGGCACCAGTACACATGCATATAAACGAAGCAATGTAGCCCTTTGTTGACTTTGACCCTCCTTCATGTGCAAATTTGTAACTATACGGACCAGCGAAATCTACAGCGGTGCGTGTGAAGCATCGAGCATAAGTGGTGCGAGACGAAGGAAGATCGCCCATCGACTGGACAGATGTATTGCGATTCAAGCAAGTGCATTTAAAGCACTTATGGTATATACTTCTAATCAAATTACGGGCACCAATTACCCAATAGCGGTGTTGAAGAACGACAGTCATTAGGCGCGGCCCAGCGTGTAGAGTATACTTACGTATGTCAGATATTATGAATTTCGACAGCGGTGAGTTTTTCGGAAAAATAATAGGGTGTTTGGCATCGAGCGAGACATCCGCAGATTTCAGACGACCTCCAAACCTCAAAACACCTGACGGATCAAGATACGGCTGCAGACGCAACAAGCTACTTCGCAGGGGAATCGGTTTTTCTCCCTGCAATGAGAAATTTCATTAATAAAATACATATTTTGTGTATATTTAATTAAACTCTTGGCAGTTAGGGGTACCATCTTTGATTTTTAGCGTGCGGTTCTTACTAGCGCGAGTATTGTGAATGAACCTTAAGACATATGCGATAACCCTCCGTAGTTTTGAAAACGAGGAATATTTAGTCATGATTGGCCAACACTCCTCGGGTACCGTTATGTGAACGGCAACCTTCTTGCGTAGACCAAGTTCGGTTAAATGAGGTTCGTACGTGAATTGCTTCCAAAACTGATCTTCGGTATACAAAAAATCGGGACCCGACCACCACAGCTGATGTTGTATAAGATCTTTAAACCTCTTGATGCCAGCACTCTGGTGGTAGGTAGGTAGGTTCAAGTGGCTGCCGCAGAGGCACACTTAGGCCAGTTTTGAAGGCCCGTTGTGATACCACCAACACAAGGAAAGTCAGCCCCGGGACCCAGCCATATGGAAAATCCCTGAGTTGTTGGGATTTTCCACATAGCAGAATCCCGGGACTGACACTCCTAAACCGACACCGTTACTCCTCCTCGAACCACTTAGATGACTTTATGAAGCCCATCAAGTCCTTTATGTCCAGTTCCGCGATCTGGCTTAGACTATCTAGGAACGGAACTCCCAAAAAGCGCGTTCTCACGCCGCTTAAAGCCGGACAGTTGCAGATGAGGTGCTCCACCGTTTCCTCCTCCTCATCATCTTTGCAACTCCTGCAGCATCGTCGGTAGGGCACACTTAGCCTTTCTGCATGCCTACCAATGAGGCAGTGACCGGATAATACCCCTATCAATATGCAGATTTCCCTCCTAGTTAGGGCATAAATGCGTCTAGACCTTTTAAGATCCCATTTTGGCCAGGTTTGTTTCGATATCCGACACCCTGGGGATTGCAGCCATCTTTCGTTGGCTTGACGGAGTGTGTGCTCCTTCAGCATTAGTTTGCATGTGGCAAACGGCATACCTAAGCGCTCTTTATCCCGAAGAACCTGCTTGGTCGTGCCCTGCCTGGCAAGCTCGTCTGCCTTACAGTTTCCCTCAATGTCCCTATGTCCCGGGACCCATATGAGGTTTACGCGGTTCTGTTGGGCCATCTCCTGAAGAGATCGACGACAGCTGAGCGTCAGTTCAGAGTTGAACGTGTATGAGCCAAGGGATTTGATTGCCGCCTGGCTATCGCTGAAAATAGTGATATCTCCTCCGATAACACGTTTGCTTAACCAGGCCGCGGAGTCCCGGATTGCCGAGACTTCCGCCTGGAAGACGCTACAATGATCAGGTAGTCTGAAGGAGAGTTCAAGGTCCAAATCCCTTGAATAAACCCCTCCTCCAACTCTGCCGTCCAACTTCGAGCCGTCGGTGTATATGGAAGTGCCACCATTTGTGTCGGGACACCAATCCGTCCTCTCCCAGTCTTCTCTGCTGGGAATGTTTATTTTGAAGCAGCTATCCCCGACTGTAGTGGTCGCACAACGATCTGTGCTTAGAGGGAGAAAGCTGTAAGATTCCAGAATACTGGAGTGTCCAATAGTACCCGCACCCCAACTGGAGGTTTCTCTTAGGCGCAGAGCTGATGCCGCCGCTGACCGAAACCCTTCCAGATCAAGTGGCAAAATGCCCAGAATGGCCTGGAGGGCTTCGTTGGGCGTTGTCCTTAGCGCACCGCTTATACAGATCATATTGGATCTATGGACTTTCCGCAACAGATTCAGGTATGTTGTTTTGCTCAGTGCCGGCCACCATACGACGACTCCATACAGCATGATTGGGCGAATGATGGCCGTGTTGATCCAACTGCATACTCTAGGGCTGAGCCCCCATTTTTTGCCAATGGCTCTTTTGCATGTGTAAAGAGCGATGCAAGCTTTCTTCTGGCGCTGAAGAACATTCTCCTTCCAATTCAGTTTCCTGTCCAGAACTATGCCTAGAAACTTGGCCTTATCCGACAAGCCCAGGCGCGTGCCATCTAGTTCTGGTAGGCTTAGTGGCGGTATTTTGTACCGGTTGGTGAAGAGGACAAGTTCCACTTTCCCCGGGTTGATACTAAGTCCACAGCGAGAGGACCACCTCGAAACCTCTCGCAGTGCTACTTGCATCAGGTCACACAGAGTTTGTGGGAACTTGCCTCTGAATGCAATAGCTAAATCGTCTGCGTATGCCACTATCTTCCCGCCCCCCCAGCTTGTGTCACGTAGCAACGAGTTGACTGTGAGGTTCCATAAAAGCGGGGAAAGAACACCACCCTGGGGCGTTCCCCTTGTGACATAGCGTGATAACTCGACCGTACCAAGTGAAGAAGCTATTTTCCTTCCTCTTAGAAGTTGGTCAATTAAACCAGTTAGAGGTCTGTCTACGCCCAGATTAGTTAGAGCGGAGTTGATCGCCTCCGGGCTTATATTGTTGAAAGCCCCCTCAATGTCTAAGAAGGCCACGAGACAGTAGTCCTTTTCACACAGCGATTTCTCAATGACAGATACTAGGCTGTGCAGAGCAGTTTCTGTTGATTTACTCTTGGTGTATGCATGCTGATAGCTAGAGATAAGGTTGCTATCAATAGTCGTTGAAAGGTACTCGCTTAGTATCCTCTCAAAGGTTTTGGACGAGAGACTGATCGGTCTGTAATCTTTTGGCTCGTAGTGGGATGCCTTCCCAGCCTTAGGGATAAACACTACCGTGGCGCTTCTCCAGGAGCCCGGAATGTGGTTGAGAGCAAGGCAGGCTGTGAAGAGAAATACAAGCCATTTAGCTGATGTCTCCAACGTGTTTATAAGCTGCGCGGGGATAATCCCGTCCGGCCCGGCAGCCTTATACGGTTCAAAGCTCTTAACTGCCCACCTTACTCTTTCCTCAGTGATGGGTATATTTACTGCCAGGTTTGTTGCAGGTGCTAGTGGTGCATCATGCAGATTCCCCGGAAAATGTGTATTCAAGAGCAGCTCAAGGGTTTCCTCTTCCGTGCTGGTCCAGGATCCGTCAGGCTTTCGCAAATAGCTGATGGTTGTTTGACTTTTCGAGAGGACTCGTCTAAGTCTCGCTGTGTCGTCGACCTTTTCGACGCCAGTGCAGAAATTTCTCCACGAGGTTCTCTTCGCCTGTCTCAGAGCTTTTTTGTAGGCCCTTAGTTTAGCTTTATATTCGTGCCAATGAGGCTCAGAGCCGAAGCTCTTGGCCTTGTTAAATTGTTTCCGGCATGATATTCGGAGCGAGTCCAAATCGTAGGACCACCAATGTGGCCTGTGTTTACCGCGTGGTTTTGGCACTGGACAAGCCTGTCCTAGAGCATTTGAGAGCGCCGATGTAAATGTAGTAACAAGATCCTCCAGCTCCTCTACTGATGAGGGGGCTTGTGAGGGCAGTACTGGGAGGTCTCTGTCTAATATTTCATTGTGTAACTGCCAATCAGTGTTACGTGGATTACGTTTCATGATTGGTTGTTCTACAATAAAGTCTAAAACCATTTCTATGTAACGGTGGTCGGAGAAAGAATGTTCTTCCAGAACCCGCCATTTTCTGACCCACTCATAAGCGCCTTCACTACAGAGAGTGAGGTCTATGACCTCCCTGCGGGTCTTAGTGATAAAAGTAGGCTCATTACCCACGTTGCAAATCACCAGGTTGGTTGTTAAGAGGTAATCAAACAGATACTCGCCCCTGGCATTGATGTCGGAGCTCCCCCATTGGACATGGTGAGCATTAGCGTCCGCTCCAATAATAAGATTACCCGTGCAGAAATTTGACACCAGGTCTTTCACCTCCATTTGTGGTGGGGGTTCTTCGGCGTCGTAGGGCATATAGACCGACGCCACCGTCAGGCGGGTGCTGTCGACCGTTAGACTGATAGCGGTAATATCACCATTGGTGTAGTTAGGTAGGAGAAAGGAGTTCAACTCAGACTTGACCAAAATACACGTTCTGACTTTGCTCTCCTCGCTGGCTCGAATGAGCTTGAAGCCCTTAGTCCCCAATCCGCAGATTCTCGAGCTATTGACCCAGGGTTCTTGGATGAGGACCACATCCACGTCGCCTTTAGAAAGACGACTACTTAAAGCAGCCGAAGCCACTTTAGATTTGTGCAAATTAATCTGAAGCACCACCAACATGAGAGCGCACAGACTTCCCTGCCGTCCCCATATCGTCGAGGTTTGCTCCATCCCGGAGGTTGCCTATCAACGACGAGTTGTTCCGATTAACTGCCCGATGTGGCGTTGCAGGAGTCCTGCTGCCTGTAGCGTTAGATGTTAGTCGCTCAGCGTTGGCTGCTACCACCGTGACGTCGAGGACTTCCTCGTCCTGTAGGCTGTCCTCCATCTCCGAGTTGTTCACAGCACTATCGCCAAGGGACGTGGCGGATAACATGCTTTCCGCATCGGAATCCTCCGCTTCCTCTTCTGGTAATAAGTTTTCCGGTTCCCCCGGAGCAGCCGAGAAGGCAGCGCGCTGAGCATCACCACGATATACGTGGATAACGATCTGGCCTACGCTGTAGTGTACTAGGCCATTGCACCTTTTGAGGGGCTCGATTGACTCTTTATTCATGGTGAACACCACCTGTCTGTCGGGCCCTACCGCATCCCCGACCAGATTGACACTCCAGTCATGCGTTGGGAGGGACGGATTCATTAGCCGTAGCATCCCGAGTATTCTCTCGGGTTCGTCAGGGATGGCCGGAATCCACGCCCTTGCCCTTGGACGAGCTGGAATGTCCTTCCAGTCGACGACCTCTATCTTTGCGCCCTGGTAGACTTCACCCAGTTTAGCAGCTGCTGCCTTGTACAGTGCTACGGTTTTTGCATCCTCGCATGCGAGTAATTTAATTTGACCCTGGTGCCAACCCGCATCCGTTACTCGTGCCGAACTACCCGGAAACTCCGGAGCAACGTTGAGAAGAATGTTGCCGAGTTCATTTCGCACGTAACGCCACCGGTCCTTGGGGATGGCCAGACGGTCATTGCCTCGGTCAAGGACGCCTATAAGGATCCTGTCCTTGGTTACCTCAGCAAAGCTTAGTTTGCCCGCTCCAGAGGTATTCTGATGCCGCTTGGGAGGGGGAATAAACTCCAGATCCGAACTCTGGCGCTTGAAAGGGTTAACTTTTAACCTCTTTGGCATGTAAGAATTTTGGAAATCCGGTATCACAGCTTTCGCTAGCTCTACAGATTTACTGGAATTCGGCGACAGTGATTCCTGCGGTACCCCTTCATACCTCTTCAGGATCTTTGCAGCCAATCTTTTCTCGTGGTATGTGAAGCGGCGGGGAGATGTCTCCCTGGAGTGCGGACCCGTAGTTGCCATCGCGGTCGCTCTCCTTGCCGACATCTCAGTTGCAGCTTCCTTCTCCTTCGAAACTCCGAGGCCAGGTCGTGAGACCGCTGCCACAGACGTAAAGATACTGGTTTTCATATCAGCGGTTGATGGGAGTTTAGCATCCGCCGTTGTCCGCTTAGCTGCGTTGGCAACCGCACTGGTGCTAGCTCCCATCAAGTCAATCTTATTCGATAGAGGGTTGGTTGACCGACTCGTAGTTGCCATCGCTGTCGATCCCCCCCTTGATTGTGGAACGGAGGTTGTCCTCCGGCGTTGTTGTTGCTTCCTCGCCTGCTCCTCCATAGCTCTCCTTTGCTGAGGAGTGAAATTTGGCGTTGTTTGTTTTTTAGATTTTTCGGTTTTATTCAGGTTATTCGAGTTCATCTTGTTCGTACGACCCATCGCCGGACAAGGCCAGCTTAGGGTCAAGGGAAGAGTAGGGGAAAATGTGTCGTCCGCCGCGGCAGAGCCCCGTACCGCGGTAAGGCCATGCTTACTCTCTGAGGCGACCCGGTGTCAGAGAGGCTCCGTTCAAATACAGCCACGATTTGCCTCCCGGCTGCAAACGTCCAATGGGCACGGTTTCGCATAACACCCTGGATTGGGAGGGGGAAGATCTTTGTCGTCGCGCCAGAGAGGCTAGGCTGCTCTCGTGATGAAGTGCCGTACGGAGCTATGATCACAAGGGCAGCGTAGCCCTGTGGCTATCGACTTAAGCCCTCGTACCGCGGCAAGGTATCCACCCTTCACGAGGGTGGTAGAATTCCTTGTATGTCACCGACACGATTAGCGATGAATGTTTCCCACCTACTAGGGTGAGCTTGCAACCATGCCAGCGTAATAGTCGAATCGGTCCAGGCGTATAGTGGATAGCGACGTTTGTCCCAGCTTTCTAGCACACTTCGGACTAACTTAGACGCGAGATGCGATGCACAAAGCTCCAAACGAGGTAATGTGGTAGATTTGATTGGCGCCACTTTGGTTTTGGCCGAAATAAGGGAGACCGTGACTTGTCCATTGCTTTGGACTGTGCGCGCATATATGACGGCGGCGTAGGCTCGTTCCGATGCGTCCGAGAAAACGTGAAGCTCGGTCGCTGAATCAGAGGTTTTACAGCCAACCCAACGAGGTACCTTTAGATTCGTCAAACTTAGTAGCTCCGATCGATGTTCACACCAGCTTTCTGCTATTTTATCAGGAATTAGTTCGTCCCAACCAACCTCAGCGCGCCAGATGTCCTGAAACCACATCTTGGATTTGATCGTAGTGGGGGTGAGCAAGCCTAACGGGTCGAACAGCGTGCTAGCATCCGATAAAAAGGCTGTGTTTCGGTGAAACACATACCTGACGGTACATCTTAGCAATGTCCGCAGTGACGGCGTAACGGTGGGTTCGGAAACGTAGAAGGATGGAAATCAAACTTTGTTACAGTTGCGGACCGACAAACAGTGCGTCGTTGAGAGAGTTCGCATTTGTTGTCTTAGCGGATGCGTTGAAGACGACTCTTAATTTGGTCGTGACACTCGACTCCTTAATCACAGGGTGATGGGGCATATAAAATGTTGGATTCGACGTTTCGACAGCGGCTTCCATGTGGTTCATGCTTATGAGCTCTTGCATAAACTCATTATATCTAATACGTAAATCTTTGTCGATCGCGAGTTTCCTTTCTATGCGTAAGAGATTACGAACAGCATGGTTTCGGGACTCTCCAAGCGGTACGTCAGGATTCAATGGTAATTCGACGATGAAACGTCAATTGTACATGAGAATGCCGTCATTAATACATGATGGTCATGTTCATTTTACGTTTCATGTCAATTGTACATGGGAATGCCGTCAATAATACATGATTGTCATGTTCATTTTACGTTTCATGTCAATTGTACATGAGAAAGCAGTCAATAATACATGATCGTCATGTTCATTCTACGTTTCATGTCAATTATACATGAGAATGCCCTGAATAATACATGATGGTTATGTTTATTTGACGTTTTCCTGTATGTTTTTACGTTTCATGTCAATTGTACATGAAAATGCCTTCAATAGTACATGTTGGTCATTTCAACTGCACGTTTTTCCTGTACGTTTTTACGTTTCCTGTCAATTGTACAAGAGAATGCCGTCATTAATACATGATGGCCATGTTCATTTTACGTTTCATGTCAATTGTACATGAGAAAGCAGTCAATAATACATGATGGTCCGTCCGGTGCTCTGGTATGCGTTGCTTCGAAGTGCTCTTCACAAAATTGTTACTCCCTTGTTAGATACTTTTTCTCCGGTGCGTCCTCCAACTCCCAGAGCCTCGTCGAAGCCCGTTCGAGTTGCACCTCGCAAAAGTAAGTTTGGAAACACGGCGTTGGTGGATTGTATACGCTTCCAAAGATCGTCCAACTGAAGACAGTGCGTTGAGTTGTAGGCATCCCACATGGACCCTTTCGGATCTCCGAGAAAATTAACGTCTCCATTACGTCCATACCTATCAATAGAGCAATAGGACAAGGTCTCATAAAATGTGGGTCTGCTAGGGACAACCCTTGAATATGGGGCCACGAATGTATGCTAACCTTTTGAGTCGGTAAATTCCCTGTGATTTTCGGTAAAATTAAAGCGGTGATAGCGTAGCATTGATCAGAAAAGTTCGATGAAAGTGACAACGAAACTTGACCTCTAGCGCGTCCTCCCTGTGAGGACTCAATGCCTGTAATTAAATCGGTAGACGAACTCCTACGTAAGCCCAAACGTCGTACACACGACTCAGTTACGAAGGAGGCGTGCGAACCAGAGTCGAACAACAAACGGGCTTGTTGAAAGCGACCAGCACAATCTCGTACCTTAACGAGAGCAGCAGCCAACAATATTGTTTTGTTCTCTGGTAGCGGGTCAGCATTCGTGTCTAAACCTGAAGACACACATTCAGGGGCGGGGTTATCGGTCGAAAAAGCGATTGCGGAGAGAGCGGTGGTGTTATTCCCTGAAGTGGTATCTGCGGCGGCGTAGTTTGATGTTGTTTGTTGGTTTTCGGCGGTGTCGGTACTGTTGGTTACGGCTGGCGTTCCATGTAATAGTGTGTGATGGCGTTGGCAACACTTGCGGCATGGCGAAGAACTGTTGCAACGAGGTTTATAATGCCCCGAACTTAGGCAATTTATACAAAGATGTGACTGCTTAACAAACTTTGATCTAGAGATAGGATCAAGGCTAATGAATTTTTCACAGCTATAAATTTTGTGGGCACCCCTGCAACAAGGGCAACTATTAGTGTTAGGATCAGATATAGCATGGAAGGCTTTGGTAGGTTTGCTAGTAGTAGCAGGTTTACTTGGTTGTAATGGCGCTGCTGCTGACAGCATAGAGAGGGATGTACACCGAGTATCGAGAAATGTTGATAGCTGCTCAAATGTTGGCGGTGCATCAGTCAAAAGCGAAAGCTCCCACTGCTTCCTTGTTTCGAAAGATAGTTTGCCTACTATTTCATGAACGAGCCAGTCGTCCCAGAAATCAACATGACGTCCTAATGCCTTGATATGAGTTCAGAACTGCCTTAATTGCACTGGCGGTGTCACTTGTCGCTTTGCGGACATCGGCCATTGCCTTGAAATGCGATTCGACGATAACTCGCATAATGTTGAACCGAGACTTCAGCAAGTCCCATGCTTCCTTATAATTGGCGTCACAGATCTTGAAACCGCTGACCACCTTCAACGTTTCTCCTTTTAAACAACTCCGTAGATAATGCAAATTCGAAAACGTAACCTTAGTACAAAATTGTGCAGTGGGGTATAAATAAAAGTCGTATGAGTTGAACTTGTACGAAGAACAAAGCATAAAAGGAATTTGCAATCCTGGTTAAAATGTATATTTGTATATGTGTAGAGGGCAAATGAAAGTTGCTGCGATTTGGTACTTTCAGTTGTACAGTTTTATTTGCGCCAACTTTAATAGATATATAAATTATGTATGTATATATGTATTTGCAAAATACTTGCGGTTTTATTTTATGTGGTGATATGCTTTTCCTTGCTGGATAATCCGGTACGATGGACCAAAAAATGTGGTGGCGTATTACTTCTGGACTTCTCTGGTTTAGCGGGAGTGGACTGTATGCGTTGGAATATATACATTCGTGTGTAGCCAAATGAAACTCAATTTATATTTTAGCACATTCAGTGTACTATATTTACTTTAAATTCAAGTTTATCACAAACTACTTAATAGAAAATTTAATTTTGATCAAAAACGCGGGCGGTCGTGTCAGCAGCAAAAGAATAATTAATTAAAAACAATGTCAACAAAGCAAACGTCAAAAGCAAAGTAGCTAGAAATGATACCACCTTATCGACATATATGATATACTACCCTATCGACATTTAGTTTACCCCATTAACATTAAGAAGATTATTTACACAAATAGGATCCAACAATATTTAAATTTAATGCCAAAGCTATCTTTTTTTCTCTATACTTACTAAATTTTGGATTGTTTTGTTAATCATTTCTTATCTTTATTATTTATTTATTATTTTATTGAAAAAAAAAAAAAATAATGGTTGAAGGGCGTCTTCAGGGTTTATATCGACGGCTGAGTGGTAAATAAACAACCCCTATATACCCTATACACCCTGTGTACTTAACCTATCCCTATCACTAATACCTATCCCTATCCATATTCCTATCCCTATACATATTCCTATCCCTATACCTATCACTACCCCTATCCCTATCACTACACCTATCGCTATCTCTATATCTATCACTACACCTATCACTACCCCTATCTCTATCCCTATACCTAGCACTACCCCTGCCGCTATAACTAATACCTATCCCTAACCATACCCTATCTCTATCCCTATACCTATCACTACCCCTACCCCTATAACTAATACCTATCCCTAACCATACCCCTATCGCTATCCTCTTCAATACCCCTATCCCTATTCCTATCCCTATACCTATTCATATCAAACCACTCAGCCGTCGATATGTTACCGGCTTATAAAACTAGCCAGCCAAGCTACTGGGAAAGTTAGGATAGTAAAAAAAAGAGAGTTATAATAACTAATCGTTTTGTTGATAATGATGATGATAATGACAACGCCTTTATTTCACTCAATTGCGTTCTGTATTCCCTATTTAAAAACACATTGCAAACTTTATTTTATCTATTTACTAATTTATGTTACTTACTTATTTCGCAAAATTATGTATTCGGGGGCACTAATCGTCTCCGTTGATGATGTCTATTTCATTAAATTGTGTGAAATTTGAGTGATGAATTGATCGTTTTGTATCTTGCTACTTTTACTTACTCGTATTTTCAAATATTGTGGTAAATATTGAGTATTTCACTTGCTATATACTTGAAAAATACCGGAAATATGATATGGTTTTGAATTTCGTATTTATTGTGGAAATATACCGAAACTTTACTGAAAGTTTTTTTCACAAGACGTCGTATTATTAAAGTAAAAACCAAGTGGATTACGTGGAAAATACTCAACAACTACTCAAAAATTCCTGGAACGTACCTTATTTCTAAATTGGTAGCTTTTAAGGAGCGCTACCGAAGTTTTAACAAAAACGCATTCGTTTATTGGTATTAGTGAGTTGGAATTTTTTTTATTGTGTTAGTGAGTTTCGGTAGTCGATGTTTGCAGGGAGGTGTATATCTTTACATACAAAGATACACAGATGTTTATACTTTTAACAACAAAATTTTAAAATAATCAAAAAAAAAAATCAAAAAAATTAAAAAAAAATTTAAAAAAATAAAAAAATAAAGAAAAAATCAAAAATAATCAAAAGTAATCAAAAACGGTTTTTTTTTTTATTATTTTTGATTTTTTTGATTTTTTCTTGATTTTTTAATTTGTTTTTTTATTTTTTTATTTTTTCTAATCGTAATCAGTTAGTAATTGCTTTTTCTTGAAAGCAATTAAAATAATCATTACTAATTAAAAAAACCTTCTAGTCAATCAATTAGTAATTACTAATCAAAATTAACAGCTCTGCATAGACGACATTCTCGTTGCGTCCAAGGACGAACTTGAACATATCGAACATCTTAAAATATTATTTCATCGCTTTCGCGACTTCGGGCTGGTTATCAATTTGCCAAAGTGCCAAATCGCTCTACCAGAAGTTAAATTTCTAGGCCATCGTATCACTCAAGAGGGAATAAAACCACTTCCAGACAAAGTGGCTTCCTCGGAACTTTTACAGGAAGTTCATAAGGAAAGCCGCTGAAGTTTTGTCACCGTTAAACAAACTCCTTGAAGGTCCGAACGTGAAAGGATCGCACCCTATACACTGGACGCCAGACCTTGAACATGCTTTTGACACAGCCAAACAAGCGCTCGCAAATGCTACGCTGCTAGTTCACCCAAGCAACAAATCGCAGTGGGCTGTTTTTACCGACGCATCTGAATACGGCATCGGAGCTGTCCTGCAACAACGAGAGAACAAGGAGACCAAGAGTTTCACGCAATTTATGAGGCTGTCAGGCATTTCCGACACATCTTTGAATGGCGGCACATTGCCATCTTCACTGACCACAAGCCGTTACAGCACGCGTTCGAACAACGCACGGAACGAGCATCGCCATGGTAATTCCGCGTCTCGACTTCATTGGGCAGTTTACAAGTGATGTCACATATCGAACCTATCGGCACGCCAGTAACGTCTAAAGAGCTTGCCGATGCCCAACAAGTGGACAGTGAAATACAACAACTTCTACGCAACACCACACAGTTAAACTTAAAAGTGATTCATATCGACAACGGGCCTGCAGTATATTGTGACATCGCAACAGTTACATTGCGGCCATACGTTCCCGAATCAACTTAGAAAAAAATGTTTGATTCTCTGCACTCACTCGCATATCCGGGAGTTCGAGCATCGCAAAAGCTGGTAGCTAAACGTTTCGTTTGGTCGTCTATCAATAGAGATTGCCTGCATCGATTGCCAACGCAACAAAGTACAACGACATGTTTCTTCTCCAATCGCAAACTTTCAGCCACCATCCGAACGATTCGAACACATCCATATTGATCTGGTGACACTGCCAGTGTCAAAATTCTTCAATCGTTGTCTCACTATTGTCGATCGCTTTTCACGCTTCCCAGAAGCAATACCGCTAGAAAATGGTTCAACTGAAGTCGTAGCCCACGCTTTGATTCATCATCGGATCGCACGGTACGGAGTACCTAAAAGAATCATCTCAGACCGAGGAGGTCAGTTCGAATCGCTGGTATTCCGCACTATTCAAGCGAATGGGCTTGTGGGGCGTCTTCATCGGCAGCTGAAAGCAGCACTATTGTGCCATAACGAATCATGGTACGACGCACTGCCAGTAGTCTTGCTAGGCTTGCGAGCTGCCTGGAAGGAGGATATTGCCTCAACTCGGGCTGAACTAATATATGGCGAACCCATACGCATACCAGGCGAACTTCTCACGCCGTCTCCTAAGAAAATATCACCGCAGAGTTTGTTAAGTATCCTAAAAACCCATTTCAATAACTTGGCACCGACAGAAATGTCGCGCCATGGCAAACATTCTGTTTTTCTTTACAGGAACCTACAAAGTTGCTCTCACGTCCTGGTTCGCAATGACATTATAAGGCCTTCGTTCCCGCCACCTTATGAAGGACCATACCGTGCCTTAAGATGCCATGACAAGTACTTTATAGTGGACTTTAAACGTTCTGCTACAACAATCTCGATCAATAGGCTCAAACCTGTGTACGAAGCACACAGCGAGGAAGTCTCTGGCTTTCACGACTCTTGATTATGGGAGTCAAAAAATATTTTTTTTTACTACTATTTTCGAGTAAATACTTCAGTGTAGTACAGATAATTAAGTTTTTTTGTTCTTAGTACGATTTTTTTTATCGTTTAAAAAAAACAAGGGGAGTATTGTGGCGACAGCCACTATCAATCCATAAATCGGCACTATCGCACACAGTTGAATACTATCGATAGATTCATCTATTTCGCCTAACTTAACTAATTATCCCTACTGCAGTTGAAAACTGTTATGTACTTTTGTATTTTCATACATTCTATTATTTACTTATTCGTAAATGAGTGCAGATAATATCGTATGATTTTGCAGTCCTGTTAGAAAGATCATACGATTTATACCTGCTTTAATATAGTGTACAAATAGCTTTAAAATATTGTAAGTTAGTTAGTTATTCGTCGGCTTTAATAAAGACTAGTTAGCGTAAGCTACCTCGAGTGTTTTTCATTATTTCTGTACACCGGCAGTAACTCTAAATATATAAGTTAAGCAGTAATACCTGCTGGTCACCCTAGTAAAAGTTTCTGCTCTGTGATGCCTTCCATCTAGTGGATATGACGAGCATACAACCTTACAGCATTACCAAAAGCTGTTAGGCAAGTGAGCACCGAACGCGAGAGCGATCACTGTAGTTAACAGCGATAAAGACATCATGATCATACTACTTTACATCCCAGTAGTTGTAAAGCAAGTGCGAACCAATTGCTGTGACAGCGATCAGTGGATAACAACAGCAAAAACATAAGCAATAGTTGGAAAACAAGTTTAGGCGAACTAATGTGAGAGCGATCAGTGCATTTAACAGCAAACAACTCCAATACAAGTTTGATTGATTGTGAGAGCCAACGGAGCAGCTAACAGGTAGATGTTAAAGAGCGCGAAATTCAGCTTGTTCCAATTAGAACTAACAGCAGTGCTGGTTGTTGCAAACAGACCAATTGCCAGATCACTTCGGTTGTTAAAAGTAAAATAGTTATTAAGGGTTTGATGTAAAAATATTATATTTTAATAAAACTTATATTTGCAACGTGGGGCTAGCAAAGTTTATAGCCTCAATTTTGTTAAAATTTCGAATTTCATAAAATTCTGAAAAACCCCGAAAAACTGAAGCTAACACGTGAATATTGCTGTTTGCTGATCAAAAAGGAACCTGCCTGCAGAGGAACTTAAACCACGTTTTTCATTTTGCTTAAATTGGATGATTTGGAACGAAAGCTGGAAGATCTAACCATTACTGAAAAGATCACTGAATTCTACCAATTTTTGAAATACTTTTAAAAAATAATCTTGATGGATGTAACAAACTAAACCACGTGTTTAAAGAAAGTAAATTACGTAAGTGTCTTGCTCAGTGCCTTTTTTCTCGATAAATATCTTTAAATACTATGATCATCATTGGAATTCAATGTATTTTTGAAACTTTTTTATAAATCAAACTTGATTTGTGATCGAGATAAGACGGTATATTATTATACCGGGTTTTTGCGAAGTTAATACTTTAATCTGCGACGTAGATTTGGTGAGCCTTTTTAATAGTTTAGTTCTGAAAGATAAACAACAACCAAAAATGAATAGTGAGGAGTTAACTGCTATAATAACAGCTGCGGTATCAGCCGCCTTAAGCTCACAAAAAAAGGAATTCGACAAAAAGTTGCTAAGCATTATCAGGCAGTGGCGATTATAAGGAATAAAATTAGAGGGGCTGCAGATGCTGTTTTAGCATCTTTCAACACCGTTCTTAACTTTAAGGCTATAGTGGCAAGATTAGATTTCACGTACGCTGATAAGCCGCCAATATATTTAATTGAACAGGAGCTAAGTACCTTAAGGGAAGGAAATCTGACAGTGTTGAATTTTTACGATGAAGCTGAAAGAAAGCTTACGTTGCTTACCAATAAAACTATCATGACATATGAAAGTCACATAGCTAACTCAATAAATGATAAATATAGGTTAGATGCATTACGTGTTTTTGTCTCCGGCCTTAGGAAACCCCTTTGCGATATACTCTTTTCCACTCGTCCAACAGATTTGCCTTCTGCTTTGGCACTTGCCCAAGAAGTAGAAGCAAATCATGAACGATACATGTTTGCATCAAACTACTCTAAACATCTCGAGGACAAAGACCGAGGTCACCCTTCAGTTAAGAGAATAGATGAGACGAGAAACAACCAAATAGAATCACGCAGTGGTCATAAAAAGCCCTACTTCCAAAATAGGCAAGAAAAGCGCAATATTTCTAGTTATAATAGAGATCAGGGCATTGAACCAATGGACGTAGATCCATCCACATCTCGTTTCCGCCGCCCAACGAAGTCTGAAAACCACATTCCCACAGGAAATTTTTTACAACAAAATAAGTCCCAAAATTTTCAAAGCTCTAATAACCGGCAAAGCGCTTTTAATACAGGCAATCAAGGTCAACAGATCAAGCGATCGGATAGAAGTACTGGTCCAAAAGTCCAGAGAATCCACCACATATCAGATACATCGGAAGATGTAGAAACAAAAACTACTTACGATAGTATTGTGGAACGGGAAGTCGAAGATATCGAGCTTCAAAAAGCTATATAAAGCCCCTTACTGAGTTAAAAGGCATTGTGCCTTTAACGAAACCGTTCGTAGTTAAGTCAGTTCACGGCGAGAGTAAAGTAGAGCAAAAATGTAAAATTAACCTGTTTGGCATAACTTCGGATTTTATAATATTACCAAACTTGATCAATTTTGACGCGATAATTGGGCTTGACCTGCTAACGCAAGTCAATGCAGTCGTGTACCTTCAAAAAGGTGAAATTATTCATGATTTTGGAATTGAAAAATTATTTTTTATAAAAATTGACAGCATTAATGCTTTGAACGTACAACAGGAAAGTGTACCTCTTGCAATAAGAGGAGATTTTTTAAATATGATTAAAAAAAGATCACAGGCTTTCGCCGATTCCAACGAATCTTTGCCTTATTACACAAATGTAATTGCTAGGATTCGTACAAAAAATGAGGAGCCGATTTATTCTAAGATGTATCCATATCCCATGGGGGTAGTTGACTTTGTCAGCAATGAAATAAAAGAGCTTTTACGAAATGGTATCATTAGACAATCTAGGTCTCCCTACAATAACCCCATTTGGATCGTGGACAAGAAGGGCATCGATGAGCTCGGCAATAAAAAAAAGCGTCGGTGGTTGATTTTCGTAAACTGAACGAAAATATCATTGACGACAAATACCCGATACCAAATGTTATTTCGATTTTATCAAATATGGGACTTGCACAATACTTCACAACCCTTGATTTGAAGTCTGGTTTCCACCAGATCGAGCTCGCTGAGCGAGACAGGGAAAAAACCGCCTTTTCTGTTAGCAACGGAAAGTATGAATTTTGTAGGCTACCTCTCGGATTAAAAAACGCCCCGAATATTTTTCAAAGAGCCATTGACGACATCTTAAGGGAAAAGATAGGAAAAAGCTGCTTTGTTTACGTGGATGACGTTATTATTTATTCCGAAACTAAAGAACAACACATCAAAGACATAGACTGGGTCTTGAAGAGTTTCTATATAAACAGAAACAGAGTATCTCGGATTTATTGTATCAAGGGGTGGCATTAAGACGTGCCCAGATAAAGTAAGCACAATGCTTAACTTCCCAGCCCTCGAAACTTTGTACGGTCTTAGGTCTTTTCTAGGGCTAGCAAGCTATTATAGATGCTTCGTGAAAGACTTTGCCAGTATTGCTAAACCATTGACTGATATTTTGAAAGGAGAAAATGGATCCAAAAGAGTGAAAATACTTTTAAATTCAAAGCAACTGCAAGCATTTGAGACACTTAAACACATTTTAGTATCGGAAGACGTAATGCTCGCTTATCCCGATTTTAAAAAACCGTTCGATTTAACTACAGATGCGTCCAACTATGGCCTGGGTGCTGTTCTTTCTCAAGAAGGCAGACCAATAACTATGGTTTCCAGAACCCTTAAAGACAATGAACTTCACTTTGCCACTAATGAAAGGGAACTTTTGGCCATAGTCTGGGCACTAAAAAACCTTCGTAACTATCTTTATGGTGTACGTCAACTGAATATTTTTACTGACCATCAACCACTAACGTTTGCGGTTTCTGACAGAAACCCAAATGCAAAAATTAAACGTTGGAAAGCATTTATCGATGAACATAATGCGAAGCTTTTTTATAAGCCTGGCAAAGATTCGGCCACGATTCACAGCGAAAGGTCGTTAACCTACACTATAGAGGTAGTTGAAAAACCTGTTAATTGTTTTAGAAACCAAATAATTATTGAAGAAGGTGAGTTTCCATCAAAACGAAAGAAAACTAGACACTGCATACAGTTTTGTGACAGAAGCACGCTCTTAGAAACCATTCAGGACATTGTGAACAGCAATGTAGTTAACGCAATTCATTGTAATTTACCCACACTAGCCTACACTTTGTACAAATGTTTCCAAATACAAAGTTTAGATACACTAAAACATATGTAACAGATATTTTTGACCCGAATGATCAGCTGGAAATAGTAGCTACGGAGCATAATCGTGCACACCGTGCAGCACAGGAAAATGTTAAGCAAATCCTACTTTTTCCCTAAGATGGAAAAGAAAGCCAAAGAGGTTTTGGTGAACTGTAGGATCTGCTCTAAATCAAAGTACAATAGGCAGCATCGGAAACATAAAATAGCAGATACACCCATTCCACTATATTCAGGAGAGATCCTCCATGTTGATATTTTTTCTACCGACTCAAAGTATTTCTTGACATGTGTAGACAAGTTCTCAAAATTCGCAATCGTTCAGACCATAGCGTCGAGAACAATTTTGGACATAAAACCCCAATTAATACAAATTTTGAATATCTTTCCAAAAGCAAAAATTATTTATTGTGACAACGAAAAATCGTTGAATTCAAACACTGTCAGACAACTTCTTTCTAATAATTTTGGTATTAATATCGTCAATGCTCCACCTCTGCACAGCTGCTCCAATGGCCAAGTGGAGAGGTTTCACAGCACTTTAATTGAAATTGCTAGATGCCTGAAATTGGAAAGATGTATTGATGATACTAGGGATCTAATCTTGCTGTCCACCATTGAATATAACAAAACAATACATTCGGTTACTAAAATGAGGCCAGTAGATATATTTAGATCCACCATTGATGAACCGAATAATGAAGTATCTGAACGTATTAGATGTGCGCAACAAAAAGAGCTAACAGGTCACAACAAAAACAGAACAGAACGTGTTTTTAAAGAAGGAGAAAGAGTTATGGTAAAAAGAAATACTCGACTAGGTAATAAGTTAAAACCACTTTATGAGGAACATATAATTGAAAAAGACCTAGGGACTACAGTTTTAATTAAAGGGAGGGTGATCCATAAGGACAATTTGAAATAAATATTAGTCTGGCTCCTAGGCTTATTACAAAAAGCAAAATTTTGCTACATTGAATTTTAAGGTGACTTGGTAACTGAGCATTTCACGAATATTCATTTACACTATGTAAAAATATTGTACTTTGAAACTTTTGTTTACTATAATGAAATGGAAATTTATGTTTAGTTATAACGATAGTTAGTAGTTTTAAGTAAAACCGACTTGGCAACCACGCAATTGCAACCTTCTCACAAATACCAGCAAATTAGGGCTCTCATGGATTTATCATACCGCTGCTAAACTGTTATTAAATTAGTCAATGCTTGACCTCTCTTAACGCCATTCTCTCCATCTCAGTCATTAACTTGTAACTCAATTTCTGTTCAAATTTATGTATGGGTCTGCGGAACTAATGCCAAAAGTAAAGGTGACTGAACCATAACCATACAAAATTATAACTCAACCTATTCTATGTGCAACACTGTAATTGTTCAGAAATTTATGCAATAATATAGTTCGATAGCCTAACAAACCCTCGTCCCTCATTTAGAAGGGGAGGAGTTAAGCAGTAATACCTGCTGGTCACCCTAGTAAAAGTTTCTGCTCTGTGATTTCTTCCATCTAGTGGATATGACGAGCATACAACCTTACAGCATTACCAAAAGCTGTTAGGCAAGTGAGCACCGAACGCGAAAGCGATCACTGTAGTTAACAGCGATAAAGACATCATGATCATACTACTTTACATCCCAGTAGTTGTAAAGCAAGTGCGAACCAATTGCTGTGACAGCGATCAGTGGATAACAACAGCAAAAACATAACCAATAGTTGGAAAACAAGTGTGGGCGAACTAATGTGAGAGCATTTAACAGCAAACGACTCCAATACAAGTTTGATTGATTGTGAGAGCCAACGGAGCAGCTAACAGGCAGATGTTAAAGAGCGCGAAGTTCAGCTTGTTCCAATTAGAACTAACAGCAGTGCTGATTGTTGCAAACAGACCAATTGCCAGATCACTTCGGTTGTTAAAAGTAAAATAGTAATTAAGAGTTTGATGTAAAAATATTCTATTTTAATAAAACTTATATTTGCAAAATTAATTGAATTTAATAAAAGTAATAATTTATACATGGGTGTTGCCACTTAGGGCGATTTACAGGGTTCCCACCTATCCCCATTTTTTTAATATAGAGCTAGATATGCCAATATGAGTATCAGATGAAAGGTATTTTCGGCTCCATAGGAATACCCCACGAAATTTATTTATTTTTTTCGTATATCTCCGGAATTTCTTGACCAATTTTTTTTTTAATATAGAGCAAGATGTGCCAATATGGGTATCAAATTAAAGGTATTTTCAACCGTATTCCAAATAAGATAATTTTAAGCAGAGCTGCCACTTAGGGTTGCCATCTAACCGCAATTTATTTATTTTTTCGTATATTTCGGGACCTGCTTGACCGTATGGATAAAATTTGACACCTTGATTCATTCTAAAATTATATACATGGGTGTTGCCTCTTAGGGCGATTTACAGGGTTGCCACCTATCCCAATTTTTTTTTTAATATAGAGCTAGATATGCCACTATGGGTATTAAATGAGAGATATTTTCGAATTGATCGGTTCGCTGGTTCACTTCCCGGAAGTAAGAAAATGTGAATATAAACCATTCTCCAATACACCTTATTCATATTTCGTTATTTCTGAATTTAGGAAGTTAACTTCTTTCACGTGTACTGGCTACTCGAGGTTTTTTTACTTTATTGTTCGTTAGTTTGTACCTAAAATATCTTTAAAATCGATCTTAAATAAATGTGCCAATTGAAATTAATTATGAATACATAGGTACGTGCCATATAAATAAGTAAGTAAATGAGTACGGTGACTATCCGTTCTGTTTTTGGCAGAACATTTTTGTTTTTAAGAAGCTTGTTCTGCGTATTTTTTTTTTTTTTATAAGGAAAATAACAGAAGTTATCTGTTTTTAAGCAAATGTTCTGTTTTTGTTCTGCTTTTTTGTACCGGCAACCCTTTTAACAAATGTAATGAGCAGGGCAACCAAAACTATGCAAAGCATATTTTTTGTTTTACAGGCTTTAATGTTGTAGATTGAATGCGAATGCGATTTACATACAAAGAAAGAGTTTACGCTACATTTGTTAGCGCATATTTTTGCATATTTCGTAATAAATGCATATTTTTGAATATTTCATTATCTTCTTCTTCTTCTTCTATATATATAAAATTCAAATTATGTACCACTTGGCTCATAAACGAATAAGCCGATCGTAACCAAATTTTACACACGCACTGAATATCTTCCAGGGATGGTCACAGGCTAAAAAATATTTTGATATACTATATAGGGGCGTAGCACCTCCCTTACAAATGGAATTTTTCATTGTCCGTATCTCTTGAAGTATTCGGGTTAGACCACTGAAATTTAGTGAGGGGTTGTACGAGATCGATCCCTACCATCTCCAAATAAAATTGGGGATGACGAGATCGATCCGAGATCGATCCCACCACCTCCAAAAAATTGGGGAAAACGAAAAAGGGGGCGTGACACCTCCCATACAAATGGAAATTTTCATTGTCCGTATCTCTAGAAGTTTTCGGGTTAGACCACTGAAATTTGGGTATATGTGATCGAACCCTAACACCTCCGAAAAAACTCGAGTTAACGAAAAAGGGGGCATGGCACCTCCCATACGATTGAAATACTTCATAGTCCATATCTCTGGAATTATTTAGGTTAGACCACTGAAATTTTGTGAGGAGTTATATAAGATCAATCCCAGCCACCTCCAAAACTGGGGATAACGAGAAAGGGGGCGTGGTTCCTCCTATACGAAGGAGATATGGATATGGATTAATATAGATATGGGAATCGGGTTAGAGAAACATGCAGGGAAATAAATTTGTGGCAGGACAACTCTGCCGGGTCAGCTAGTAAATGCATATTTTTGCATATTTCGTGATAAATTCATTTATTTAAATTTGAAAGATTTTTTATAATTTTGAAATTAATTCAAACTGCGATAAAAATTGAAATCGCCTTTAACTTTTGCGCTTCCCAACACTTCTCGAAAGCTAAAAATGTTGACCGACTAGTAGCAAGCTGGAAAAAATCATTTCTTAAAGCATCCTCACGGTTGGCAATTTTTAAAGAAATATAACATGAACTACCCTTGCCGTCACAACCAGTCAATACCCGGTGGGGAACTTGGATACAGGCCGCAGTTTATTATGCAGAAACGCTAGTATGTTGGATGCAGAGGATTCACAAACTGTAACAGATGTGCAAGGATTATTCAAAAGTTCCAATTTAAGTTTGCAATTTATTTATATAACTTATAACTTTTCTGATTTAGCTGAAGCTATAAAGCGACTTCAAACAAGTAACTTAAATCTAGTTGATCAAGTTAAAATAGTTCAAGATGCATAAGAAGCTATTGATAAATGTGACCGCGACTCTGTAAAACTAAAATTTGCAAATGTTTCAGAAATTGCTGCCTTTAAATATGAACCAGTTAGCTCAGTTGAGGTAGAAAGAAGCTTTTCCGTTTATAACGCTGCTTATTCGAAAACTTAGCGCAAATGTTTGTTGTTTATTTTAACAGCAGCATACATACATACATAGATACAAATAATTTGCAAAATTTTTCAAATGTTTAAAAATGAACTTTTTTCCTAGATATAGTCCAGGGATAGGGCTTCAACACGGAAGTAGCGCGGACCATGGTTTTTATTAGTTTAGCTGTTACCATTATTGAAATAATTAAAAACAAAAAAATGCTATTTAAATAGCTGCAGAAAAGAACGTTCTGCATTCTTTTATATTATTTTTTACCCTTCAATTTTCTCTAGTAGGGCAGAACGATAACGCAAAAAAACCCATGGTCCGAATCACTTCCGCATTCAATCTATTTTCTGTCTTCTTCGCCTGTAATACTATCACTTTTTAAAATTTATTCTTTCGTTATTTTCTTCGATAAAGGAAAAATAAATGTTTATTTTAAGAAAAATCTTTTAAATTTGAGAAATAAGGTTTTTTTTATTGCGCATAAAACACATTTCTTACCGCATATTTTTGGTTGCCCTGGTAATGAGTAACTCTGTAAAGTAGGTATTCACGCGGCATAAGCTATGATTATTTCGTTCATTTCATATCTTCTGCATTACATACCAATGTAATTCGCAGAAAGTTTATGCAATTTTCGGAAAACATAGTTTATAGCCGCTTCAACAAATCGTGGTTTTAGTACTGTGCTAGGCTCCTATGCATACGCTTCGAAGGGGATCAACGCTTCTAATAACAACGAGGTGACAGGTAACTAGGTCAATGGAAATAGTGTCAATTGACATTATTTCGCATTTCGAAATGGTAATAAGGTCAGTTGACTTAACTTCTCTTTGTCAATATATTTATTGACGTTATTTCCTAATTAAAATGGAAATAGCGTCATTATTGCTTATAGCATGTTAACTGAACATCACGCGATGTTTGAATTTGATGATGTGATTTTCAACATTACAAAAAGCGTCGCATTTTATAATATGATTTCAATTTAAAATACTCAATGGTACGATTTTTTAATTGTAAATTTTTACTTAATAATCTGATATAAATGAAGCGGTATTTAATTATAAATTGAATTTTTTCTTTCAAATTTATCTTAAAAAGCGCCGCAGGCAAATATTTTTTTTTTTAGTAAGATATTGTTTTAAAATTTTTAATGGCTTGACTTTGAAATTTATTTTAAAAAGCGCCTCAGGCAAAAATATGGAATAAAAATCGCGCGATTTTTAATTCCAAATTTTTATTTTTTGGTATGATATGATTTTAAAATATTTCATGGCATAACTTACAAATTTATTTAAATAAGAGCAGCATGAATTAAAAATGACTTTATTTCCAACTCAAATGGAAATAGTGTCAATATCTTAGAGAATGCCTATTCAAAGCAGTGGCCGGCAAACAGAGAGGACGCAATATGTGGGAGTATTAGTGTATTACGCTCAAAAATGCTTGTGTGTTGGTGGTATTGCACTGGAAAAAATTTGTATGTTGGATAACTTAACACAAATCTTGACGACGGCCACTAAACTTATATTTAATAAGAAAACATATGTATATATGTATCTTATGTTTTGTGTATACCTGAATTTTTTTTAAAGATTTTTGAAGAGTGTAAATTTTTTTTTTTTATTAAAGAATTCAGAAGGTTTTTAACGAAATCAACCAAACGGGCTTCAAGCACTATGAATTTAATTTCAAAATTCAAAATGTAAATGTTGTATAACCTATCAGATAACTTACATATTAATAGAAAAAAACACGATTTGTGTTTATTTGATTTTTCTTTTAAGTTTTTTAAGAATGAATAAGAATTAAAAAATCCCCATCCTCAAAAGGCCTATCTTTCTTTGCTTATGCTAAAGCTATTGCATATGCTGACTTCAGTTGACTGTCTGCCAAAGAATTATGGTCATCATGCTCAGTATTCATCGCTTTACTATATTTCCTCCTAAAACCGTCTTTAAGCTTAGCAATCAACTGATCTCTTTCTACTCCTCCTACTAATTTGAGATCAGGATGACGAGCGTCATAGTGACGCTTAAGGTGAAAGGTGTATTTGCATTTTAAAACTTGGCCGCATACAAGACACCCTGCATCGTTAAAAATATTTCCGCAAAAAAATTGTTTTGTACCTCCATCTTATTAATAAAATATATTTTGCATTTATGCTCAGTTTACCAATATAAGCAAGAAATAATAGAAGCAATGCGGTATCGACCTGCTTAAATCAATGCTAGGATAAAACTGAATAAAATTTAATTCTTTTCTGCTCTGCTTGTTGACGTTCGTGCGGTGTGCGTGTACTTACGAACTGTGTACGTGAGATGGCCGAATATACTTCGACTCCCAGGAAAATATCTGCCGGCCTTTGATTCAAAGTAATATATCGTCGGTTCCAAAGTATACAGAAGTATTTCAAAAATTAAATTGTTTTTGAATCGGCATTGAAAATTTCATTTTTACAATGGAGTTCTATGCAAAAATAAAAGTGTGAAATGCTGTTTTTCCAAAAATTTTAAAAAGTAAATACATCTGTAACCTTGGAACCGGCGATATACTGATTAGCTTAGTTAATCCGTTATGATGACCGTTTGTTAGTAAGTAAAGTGAGTAGGAAATAAACAGTTGCATATAACCGTTGATCAGTTTATAATTGGGTTTAGTCAAAAGTGAATCAAAAAAGTCCCAAATGTCGTTAAAGTATTCTTTTATAGAAGGGCTTAGGAAAAATTCAAAATTATTATTGGAATCAAGTTCTTCATTTCAAAGTATGTCGTCCATAACATATACGCGTTCGCGGCCCAGCCCAGCGGTTCCGCGCGGGGACGAGCGCGCCGGAGAACCGCGGGCGCTGGGCGCGGGACGGCATGATACCGGCGTAGAGAAAAAAGAGATAGATTCTCTTTACATAATAGAAATAGTGCCAATTGATACTATTTCCATTTATAATGCGAAAAAATGTCAATTGACACTATTTCCATTGACCTTGTTACCTGTCACCTGACAACGATGCATATAAAAACTTTGGAAGGGACCATTCCCGAAATAAATAAAATTGGGGGTAAAGTGAGCAGTCACCCAGATGCCTGTCTCAGAGCCTAGTGCTGAGTGCCATTCAGCTTTTGCTGCTAACTGCAAACTCAATAAAAACAACAATAAAATTAAATACAGTCCACTTATAATTAAAAATGAAAAATAAAATAAAAAATTAATAATCAAAAATACCGGTGGCGGCGGGATTCGAACCTTGTCCGCCGGAGTGTGAGTTGGGTTCGTCAACCACTGTGCCACAGCTCATACTCCTTAGCCAATAACTAAATACATATAATAATAAACTACTCTCCGCCCACCATACTTCAGCTTAGACATGGTCCTTCGAGCCGGATCAAACCAGCACCTATGGCTCTTTACTAGACGACTAAGCCATGTAGAGGGGGAGTATGTTTACGCGGCGTAAGCTATGATTATTTCGTTCATTTCATATCTTCTGCATTACATACCAATGTAACTCGCAGAAAGTTTATGGAATTTTCGGAATACATAGTTTATAGCCGCTTCAACAAATCGTGGTTTTAGCACTGTGCTAGCCTCGTATGCATACGCTTGGAAGGGGATCTACTCCCCTAATGACAACGATGCTTATAAAAACTTTTGGAAGGGACCAGTCCCTTAATAAATAAAATGGGGGTAAAGTGAGCAGTAGAGCGTATCACCAAAAAAAAGTCGTACCTCCGCTCATATGAAGTGTTTTTGAAAATCATTTAAAAAAATTACATATTTTTATTCTGACAACCCTAGATGTCGCCCAATTGCATTTTTCTTCATATCTTCGGCATTTATTGTCGGATTTTAAAGTGTGATACCACAACGTACCTCCCCTCATATGAAGTGTTTTTGAAAAACATTAAAACAAAAAGTTGTATTTTTTTCTCTGTGTCTAAGCTGAAGTTAAATGTGCTGGGCGGAGAGTAGTTTATTATTATATGTATTTAGTTATTGGCGAAGGAGTATGAGCTGTGGCACAGTGGTTGACGTACCCAACTCACACTCCGGCGGACAGGGTTCGAATCCCGCCGCAACCGGTATTTTTTAATTATCATTTTTTAATTTTATTTTTAATTTTTTATTATAAGTGGTATTTTTAAATCATAATTTTTTAATTTTATTTTTAATTTTTTATTATAAGTGGACTGTAAATTCCATTTATTTAATTTTATTGTTGTTACTAAATGAGGGTGAGCGTTAGCACTAACGAGTTTGCAGTTAGCAGCAAAAGCTGAATGACACTCAGCACTAGGCTCTGAGACAGGACACAATATGTGGGAGTATTAGTGTATTACGCTCAAAAATGCTAGTGTGTTGGTGGTATTGTACTAGAAAAAATGTGTATATGGTAAGTACATATGTATAACTTAACAGATAAATCTTGACGAAGACCCCTTAACTTATAAATGATAAGAAAACATATATATCTTATGGTATGCGTTTACTTAAAATTTTTTTAAGATTTTTGAAGAGGGTTATTTTTTTCGAAAGTTAAAAAAAATTTTGTTAAAAATTGATAGTTGGTTTTCGACGAAATAAAGCTTGCTTCAAGCACTATGAAGTAATACATTTTCGGGATTTAAAATATATGCATCTGTTGTATAATGCTATTGATACCCACACGGAGATTATCTCCAATAAATCTTTTTTAATCAGATCCAAATTTTACCCTGACACACACAAAATTGAAGATTAACGATCGGCGCCATCTAGTGCTTTGGTTGTATTACTTGCGGTTTACAACTAGAAGTCGCTGAGGATTGTTTATTTTTTGGTGACTCTTGTGTCCAGTAGCGGTAAAATCGTAATTTTGGTAGTTGTCCTTGCTATTTGTGTTGTTTTATCGATGACAGTATCGTTAGCTCGTTTTCTGAAATCTGCTAAATCTTCTTCAGTTTTGGGAGTTTATAATGAAGATTATGCTCAAGTGAACTCCCAAAAGCGGAGATAATTTGGAATTTCCGCTAATGTATCAGCCGTATAACTTCACAGATAAATTATGAAATAAATAAAAGAATATCGATAAATAAATAAAAATAGTATTTTTTCAAAATTCAGAAATTTTAACGGAATTCAAAATGTATCTGTTGTATAACCTATTAGATAACTGAGATATTAATAGAAAAAACATGATTTGTGTGAAATTGATATTTTTTTTAGTTTCTTAACAATAAATAATAATTTGTTTTAAAACATAAAATGTGGGTTTTCAACGAATTAAGCGGGTGCTTCAAGCACTATAAATTTAAGTAAGTTCTGTAATACAAAAAGTATCTGTCCTTGGTATAACTGAACAGATAAATTTTCAAAAAAAATGTTTTGTAACTCCATCTAAGTAATTAATAAAATATAAATTGCATTTATGCCCAGTGTACCTATGAATATAATCAAGCAATGCGGTATCAACCTGCTTCATTCAATGCTTGCATAAAACTCATTGTTTATCCCTACTATAGTTTGCCAACTTATTTTCTTTTTCTTACGAATTTGTGTGGAAGGCACTGGCTGACTGACTCCAAATAAAATGGAATGAAAGAATAGTATGAAGCCCAATAAGCCATTTTGTTTGATATCAATCTGAGACGCATTTGAGATAAAACCTTCAACGTCAATTCTCACTTTTTTAAAACTTAATATCAATTAATTAATCAATTAATTTTCGATTTAGTGATAAACTACCAGTAGCAGGTAAACTTTTTTGCTAAATTGGAATTAACTTGAGGTATAATTAAATATAAGAATTATACTATAAATGTCCGGCAGTTTCTACCTTAACAGTTTTTATACATACGACCCCCTCTAGCATTCCCTAAAATAAATTTTGTCCAAATCGTGGTACATTATTAGCCCTCATTATTTACCAAACGTTTGAGAAAATATTTTTCTGTGCTTATGGGGAATATTATATTATATTATTTTGTGCTCTGCTTGTTGACGTTGGTGTTGTGTGCGTGTAATTACGAACTGTGTACGTGAGATGGCCGAATATACTTCGACTTCCAGGAAAGTATTTGCCGGCCTTTAGGCTATACCGTGTACATTTGCATGTTGGATTTAACTAGAGTTTTCCTTCGATTTGTTTGTTGCTGTTCTTTGTCCATTGCTACTAGCGAAGAAACATTTGCGCAATTCACAAGGGGTATCGTATTCGCCTATCGTTGTATGTTTCCATGGTTTCCAATATAATTTTTGAAAAAAAAAAAAACAAATAGCACGAAATACTAGAGGTTGTGAATTGCGTAATTCTGTTTCCAACTGTGCTATTAGGCAGGGGCTTTGTTTTAATACATCTGCTGTTGTATTAAATGCCGCGTGCTCTCGGCTGAACAAAACTGGTTTTTCGCTTTAATGGTTTTGCATTTTTATATATAAGTAAGTATTTTGTGAGCTATAGACCGGGATAATAATTCCTATTGAACCTTTATGTTGAATTATTATGTTTTTTGTTTTGAAAAAAAAAAAACTCAAAGAAAGGCTACAAGCAACTTTATACGCTATAGTTATAGTATAGTTAAGCCAACATGCAAATATACACGGTATAGCTTAGGGGTTAGACTGTCGTGACTAGAAGTTGAAGCAACCGAGATCAAAGCCCTAGCAGAAGCAAAACACTTCTAGTAAAATCATTATGAATGAAGCCCTATATACACTTATTTTTGAGCGTGAACGTGGGTGAGCGTGAACAATTTTATTTTGTGTAATATGTTGATATTACTCCACTTTTCCAAACAAAATCATCCGTAAGTGCATAAACAACTAAAATATCTTTGATATTACTGCATTTAAACTTAAATGAAAGTGTTAAATATGCTTGAAATGCTTATTTTACTATCTCACAGTGAATTGTGTGCGAACGCAAAGGGGCACAAACCCTTCGCAAGTGAGTGTTGAAATTTGGCAATTACCACGCCAAACTGTGATTTTTTTTTACATTTTTTGGAGAGTTGAAGTCATTTGACAGATGTGCGTGAACGCACAAAAGAATCGATATGGAATTCTTTTCCTTTGCGTACGCAATAGAAAGTCTGCACTCATGAACTGTATGAGGGTCTTTAGTCCGACGATCGCTTTCGCCAGCGTGAAATAGTAATATAAATATAGCGTGTAATGTTGTTTATAGCCTTTCTTTGACTTTTTCTTCAAAACAAAGAACATAATAATTCAACATGAAGGTTCAATAGAAATTATTATCCCGGTCTATAGCTCACGAAATTCTTAGCTATTTTTTTTTTGTTAAAACAATAAATCTGTGCTAAGAACCGCTTGGTAACTTTTTTCCAACACCTTGGTAATTTATCGTGCATGCTTGTGGCAACCGTGCATTAGTGGGAGTACAGAGTTAAAGCCAGCAATTGTGAATATAGTTATGTATGGAAGTATGTGTATTAGGGTGGAGTGATGTTGTATGAAAAAAATTTTTTTTCGTTTTTTTTTTGAATGGAATAGCGATAAAAAGTTGTCGTTCAATGAGAGAATTCAGTATTCAAAAAATTGTTTACTTGTCTTGATGTTTTGAGGTGCCCCAACCCAATTGAATATTAGAAAAAAATTTTGTTTTTACAAGCTTTCATTTATTTTTTAATGAAAGTATTTTTATGACTTTCAAGTCTATTATAAAACAAACTACTTTGTGATAGGTTAAATAAAAGCCTGAAGAGTTGTTTTAATAATTTTTATTAAGAAAAATTACAAAAATTATTTTATAAAGGAATGAAAAAAATCAGAAATAAGTAGATTATTTAGTATTAAATTGTTTTTTTTGTTTCAAAATTAGGCATTTTCTGTCGTGATAATAGTCTTGCCCTTATAAAACCATCTCTTGAAGCTTCTGTCACCAATTTGATAACGCGCTCTACGGCTTGGGTTGGAAAATCTTTGATATTCTGGCACGTAGTCAACCCACTTTTGACAATCTCTTTCAAGGTTTCGTCAGATAAATTAGAAGTCAGAGGTGGCTCAGTTATCTTACAGTCTTGTCACGTAATTAAGTCGGTAGAATCTTTGGCATCGAAATTTAAAGCAGGCACTTTAAATGTACGAAGCTGAGTATTCTCTGCTCTTGCTTTCAAAATTCGCTGATAAGCCAGCTTACGTATAATTTCTCTGTCGTCTGCAAGGCGGCCGCCGTGGTGTAGCGGTTAAGTGTTCGGCCTTCTACACCAAGTCGTGGCGGTTCGATGCCCGACAAAAGTAACATCAAAAATTAGAATTTTTCTAAACGGGTTCGCCCCTCGGCAGTAGTTTGGCAAACTCTCCGGGTGTATTTCTGCCATGAGAAGCTTCTCAGCAAAAAATTCATTTGCTTTGCAAGTGCCGTTCGGAGTCGGCAAAAAACTGTAGGTCCCGCCAACTTGTAGGAAAACTCAAAAGCAACACACCACAAGTTGGAAAGAGAAGCTCGGCTAAAAATCTCGTTAGAGGTTATGATAACCTGTTGGTATTTCGCCGCCATTAGTTCTGCAAGCATAGCAATAAGAATACTTTCTGGATGACCGAAATATCCATTTCGTTGGATCACCTTATCAATGATTTTCTTTAAAGGCTCGTTCAAATATCGAGTTAGCCTTATTGTTTGCCACAGGTGCTTAGCTCCGTTTGTACATGAGGGATTACATTTTATTGTGAACCACATTGGACCATAAACTCTCATTACGAACGTAGCTAATATCACTAAATTTTCCTCGGGGTTTGTTTTAGTAGCATATAATCTTAAGATTCTATTTGCTGTTGTAAGCCATCTAGAATGGTTAAGAGGTCCAGGTGTAATATTAGCTAAATCGGGAGAAAAAATGCCAGTGCTGATAGCTGTCATCACGTCGTAAAGATATTTTTGGTCGCTACTCAACTCATTTTTAGTGACTTCAGGTAATATGGAGGGAATGGTGGTAAATTGGACAATTGGCATTGATTCACATTTTTGTAATTCAGATCCAATAGGACCTGAAAAGCATTTAGGCCCTGTAGTTTTTCCATCCAAATGCAATAAAAGATGTCGCAATGGTAACTCATTCGAATTTAACTGGCAGACAAACCATTGTAATGGTTTATTAAGTTCTTCTTCCATTAACCGAACAACACCTCCTTTGAAACCTGTATTGACGACTGTACCATCGCAACCAACAACAACTAATTCATCCAATTTCACCGATTTTGGTCTCAAATAATTTATTATGGTTCTTTCAATACCTTCAGCAGTTCCCAACTCACACGTAACATGCCCGAAACAATCACTTCCTGGTTCTGATAAAATCACATAATGGTCTTCTGTAGTTCTTTTTCTATATAATTTGCCTTTCTTCTGAGTGCTTACCAAAGTCTTATCTTTTCTGCCATCAAAATAAATACCGCGTATACTTTTATTGCATTCTGCATCTTGTAATGCCGATCTGACTTTCGTTCTTTCACGGCGCAATTTTGAACGATCAATGACAGCACTTGGATCCTTTGATGTAATAATTCCAACATCTTTTAACACAGAAGAAGCTATAATAGCAGCTGTTCTGTCCGAGACTCCAGTACGATCACAGGCGAGAGCTAATGATTGTAAATTTAATCTCCTTTTCTTTGATGGCGGAGCAGCTATTTGTTTTGGCGATTGATAATGGCTAGAAGCTACGCTATTATTGCTTGAACTGGAACTTTCGATCGTTAAGTCATCAGGCAAAGAACGAGAACAAGACGGCTGGTTAGGATCCATTATCTCTTTGTTACGCAGTAATTCTTTTTCTTGTCTTTTTACTTTTTTCATATTTTTTACTGTCGCAACCAAATCTACCCCGCCCATCATCATTTTTCTCGTAGATCTTTGATCAATTAAGAAAGATACTTCTTCCTTGGGAACGCGGCTGTCTTTTGAGCAAGTACATTTTGAGTTAGTAAGTTTGCATTTGCAACTGCAAATATCAAATAACCTTTGGGACTCAGTAACAAATTCAGTTATTTTTTCTTGACATTTCTTGTTCGTTCGACGGTCCTGATAAGGTTTTATAAGGGGTTGTACGAGATCGATCCCTACCATCTCCAAATAAAATTGGGGATGACGAGATCGATCCCACCACCTCCAAAAAATTGGGGAAAACGAAAAAGGGGGCGTGACACCTCCCATACAAATGGAAATTTTCACTGTCCGTATCTCTAGAAGTTTTCGGGTTAGACCACTGAAATTTGGGTATATGTGATAGAACCCTAACACCTCCGAAAAAACTCGAGTTAACGAAAAAGGGGGCATGGCACCTCCCATACGATTGAAATACTTTATAGTCCATATCTCTGGAATTATTTAGGTTAGACCACTGAAATTTTGTGAGGAGTTATATAAGATCAATCCCAGCCACCTCCAAAACTGGGGATAACGAGAAAGGGGGCGTGGTTCCTCCTATACGAAGGAGATATGGATATGGATTAATATAGATATAGGAATCGGGTTAGAGAAACATGCAGGGAAATAAATTTGTGGCAGGACAACTCTGCCGGGTCAGCTAGTAAATGCATATTTTTGCATATTTCGTGATAAATTCATTTATTTAAATTTGAAAGATTTTTTATAATTTTGAAATTAATTCAAACTGCGATAAAAATTGAAATCGCCTTTAACTTTTGCGCTTCCCAACACTTCTCGAAAGCTAAAAATGTTGACCGACTAGTAGCAAGCTGGAAAAAATCATTTCTTAAAGCATCCTCACGGTTGGCAATTTTTAAAGAAATATAACATGAACTACCCTTGCCGTCACAACCAGTCATTAACCGGTGGGGAACTTGGATACAGGCCGCAGTTTATTATGCAGAAACGCTAGTATGTTGGATGCAGAGGATTCACAAACTGTAACAGATATGCAAGGATTATTCAAAAGTTCCAATTTAAGTTTGCAATTTATTTATATAACTTATAACTTTTCTGATTTAGCTGAAGCTATAAAGCGACTTCAAACAAGTAACTTAAATCTAGTTGATCAAGTTAAAATAGTTCAAGATGCATAAGAAGCTATTGATAAATGTGACCGCGACTCTGTAAAACTAAAATTTGCAAATGTTTCAGAAATTGCTGCCTTTAAATATGAACCAGTTAGCTCAGTTGAGGTAGAAAGAAGCTTTTCCGTTTATAACGCTGCTTATTCGAAAACTTAGCGCAAATGTTTGTTGTTTATTTTAACAGCAGCATACATACATACATAGATACAAATAATTTGCAAAATTTTTCAAATGTTTAAAAATGAACTTTTTTCCTAGATATAGTCCAGGGATAGGGCTTCAACACGGAAGTAGCGCGGACCATGGTTTTTATTAGTTTAGCTGTTACCATTATTGAAATAATTAAAAACAAAAAAATGCTATTTAAATAGCTGCAGAAAAGAACGTTCTGCATACTTTTATATTATTTTTTACCCTTCAATTTTCTCTAGTAGGGCAGAACGATAACGCAAAAAAACCCATGGTCCGAATCACTTCCGCATTCAATCTATTTTCTGTCTTCTTCGCCTGTAATACTATCACTTTTTAAAATTTATTCTTTCGTTATTTTCATAAGAAAAATCTTTTAAATTTGAGAAATAAGAATATTTGAAACTTTGGTGGACTTTTGACCGTTTGTGAATAATTTTTCTTAAATTATTCTATGTTTTTATTATTAGTGAACAAGATGGAAAAGTAACAACAATTACAAGCTACCATGATTACGTAATTTCGGCCTTGCTCAAGGGCACTTATCAAATGGCTTTTGTGTTTAGAAATTTTTCATCACCTTTTGTTGGTCATCGAACCAAGAACCAAGGGGATTAGGAATTTCTAAGCCCGCAGTGTGTACCTCTTACACCAAGCTGCGTTGAGATTATTGCTAGCTTATATCCATCATGTTCACTTAGTATGTATTCATTTTATTTTGTTTGTTTGTTTTTATACTACCTTATCGACAACTAGAGCGACATCAATCGATCGCCATTTATACTAGCAGTGTCAAGGATTTTAGTGCACCCCGTGATCATTTTACTGACAGCTGCAGCTTATTTTCATAGGGTGGCTTTTTTCGCTGTGTCCTGCGATTAATATGTATGTATGTTATGAGTTTGTGGTCATTAATTTGAGAATATTTGAAACTTTGGTGGACTTTTGACCGTTTGTGAATAATTTTTCTTAAATTATTCTATGTTTTTATTATTAGTGAACAAGATGCAAAAGTAACAACAATTACAAGCTACCATGATTACGTAATTTCGGCCTTGCTCAAGGGCACTTATCAAATGGCTTTTGTGTTTAGAAATTTTTCATCACCTTTTGTTGGTCATCGAACCAAGAACCAAGGGGATTAGGAATTTCTAAGCCCGCAGTGTGTACCTCTTACACCAAGCTGCGTTGAGATTATTGCTAGCTTATATCCATCATGTTCACTTAGTATGTATTCATTTTATTTTGTTTGTTTGTTTTTATACTACCTTATCGACAACTAGAGCGACATCAATCGATAGCCATTTATACTAGCAGTGTCAAGGATTTTAGTGCACCCCGTGATCATTTTACTGACAGCTGCAGCTTATTTTCATAGGGTGGCTTTTTTCGCTGTGTCCTGCGATTAATATGTATGTATGTTATGAGTTTGTGGTCATTAATTTGAGAATATTTGAAACTTTGGTGGACTTTTGACCGTTTGTGAATAATTTTTCTTAAATTATTCTATGTTTTTATTATTAGTGAACAAGATGCAAAAGTAACAACAATTACAAGCTACCATGATTACGTAATTTCGGCCTTGCTCAAGGGCACTTATCAAATGGCTTTTGTGTTTAGAAATTTTTCATCACCTTTTGTTGGTCATCGAACCAAGAACCAAGGGGATTAGGAATTTCTAAGCCCGCAGTGTGTACCTCTTACACCAAGCTGCGTTGAGATTATTGCTAGCTTATATCCATCATGTTCACTTAGTATGTATTCATTTTATTTTGTTTGTTTGTTTTTATACTACCTTATCGACAACTAGAGCGACATCAATCGATAGCCATTTATACTAGCAGTGTCAAGGATTTTAGTGCACCCCGTGATCATTTTACTGACAGCTGCAGCTTATTTTCATAGGGTGGCTTTTTTCGCTGTGTCCTGCGATTAATATGTATGTATGTTATGAGTTTGTGGTCATTAATTTGAGAATATTTGAAACTTTGGTGGACTTTTGACCGCTTGTGAATAATTTTTCTTAAATTATTCTATGTTTTTATTATTAGTGAACAAGATGGAAAAGTAACAACAATTACAAGCTACCATGATTACGTAATTTCGGCCTTGCTCAAGGGCACTTATCAAATGGCTTTTGTGTTTAGAAATTTTTCATCACCTTTTGTTGGTCATCGAACCAAGAACCAAGGGGATTAGGAATTTCTAAGCCCGCAGTGTGTACCTCTTACACCAAGCTGCGTTGAGATTATTGCTAGCTTATATCCATCATGTTCACTTAGTATGTATTCATTTTATTTTGTTTGTTTGTTTTTATACTACCTTATCGACAACTAGAGCGACATCAATCGATCGCCATTTATACTAGCAGTGTCAAGGATTTTAGTGCACCCCGTGATCATTTTACTGACAGCTGCAGCTTATTTTCATAGGGTGGCTTTTTTCGCTGTGTCCTGCGATTAATATGTATGTATGTTATGAGTTTGTGGTCATTAATTTGAGAATATTTGAAACTTTGGTGGACTTTTGACCGTTTGTGAATAATTTTTCTTAAATTATTCTATGTTTTTATTATTAGTGAACAAGATGGAAAAGTAACAACAATTACAAGCTACCATGATTACGTAATTTCGGCCTTGCTCAAGGGCACTTATCAAATGGCTTTTGTGTTTAGAAATTTTTCATCACCTTTTGTTGGTCATCGAACCAAGAACCAAGGGGATTAGGAATTTCTAAGCCCGCAGTGTGTACCTCTTACACCAAGCTGCGTTGAGATTATTGCTAGCTTATATCCATCATGTTCACTTAGTATGTATTCATGTTATTTTGTTTGTTTGTTTTTGTTTGAGAAATAAGGTTTTTTTTATTGCGCATAAAACACATTTCTTACCGCATATTTTTGGTTGCCCTGGTAATGAGTAACTCTGTAAAGTAGGTATTCACGCGGCATAAGCTATGATTATTTCGTTCATTTCATATCTTCTGCATTACATACCAATGTAATTCGCAGAAAGTTTATGCAATTTTCGGAAAACATAGTTTATAGCCGCTTCAACAAATCGTGGTTTTAGTACTGTGCTAGGCTCCTATGCATATGCTTCGAAGGGGATCAACGCTTCTAATAACAACGAGGTGACAGGTAACTAGGTCAATGGAAATAGTGTCAATTGACATTATTTCGCATTTCGAAATGGTAATAAGGTCAGTTGACTTAACTTCTCTTTGTCAATATATTTATTGACGTTATTTCCTAAAAAATTTTTTTTTTTTATTTTGGTAAGATATTGTTTTAAAATTTTTAATGGCTTGACTTTGAAATTTATTTTAAAAAGCGCCTCAGGCAAAAATATGGAATAAAAATCGCGCGATTTTTAATTCCAAATTTTTATTTTTTGGTATGATATGATTTTAAAATATTTCATGGCATAACTTACAAATTTATTTAAATAAGAGCAGCATGAATTAAAAATGGCTTTATTTCCAACTCAAATGGAAATAGTGTCAATATCTTAGAGAATGCCTATTCAAAGCAGTGGCCGGCAAACAGAGAGGACGCAATATGTGGGAGTATTAGTGTATTACGCTCAAAAATGCTTGTGTGTTGGTGGTATTGCACTGGAAAAAATTTGTATGTTGGATAACTTAACACAAATCTTGACGACGGCCACTAAACTTATATTTAATAAGAAAACATATGTATATATGTATCTTATGTTTTGTGTATACCTGAATTTTTTTTAAAGATTTTTGAAGAGTGTAAATTTTTTTTTTTTATTAAAGAATTCAGAAGGTTTTTAACGAAATCAACCAAACGGGCTTCAAGCACTATGAATTTAATTTCAAAATTCAAAATGTAAATGTTGTATAACCTATCAGATAACTTACATATTAATAGAAAAAAACACGATTTGTGTTTATTTGATTTTTCTTTTAAGTTTTTTAAGAATGAATAAGAATTAAAAAATCCCCATCCTCAAAAGGCCTACCTTTCTTTGCTTATGCTAAAGCTATTGCATATGTTGACTTCAGTTGACTGTCTGCCAAAGAATTATGGTCATCATGCTCAGTATTCATCGCTTTACTATATTTCCTCCTAAAACCGTCTTTAAGCTTAGCAATCAACTGATCTCTTTCTACTCCTCCTACTAATTTGAGATCAGGATGACGAGCGTCATAGTGACGCTTAAGGTGAAAGGTGTCTTTGCATTTTAAAACTTGGCCGCATACAAGACACTCTGCATCGTTAAAAATATTTCCGCAAAAAAATCGTTTTGTACCTCCATCTTATTAATAAAATATATTTTGCATTTATGCTCAGTTTACCAATATAAGCAAGAAATAATAGAAGCAATGCGGTATCGACCTGCTTCAATCAATGCTAGGATAAAACTGAATAAAATTTAATTCTTTTCTGCTCTGCTTGTTGACGTTCGTGCGGTGTGCGTGTACTTACGAACTGTGTACGTGAGATGGCCGAATATACTTCGACTCCCAGGAAAATATCTGCCGGCCTTTGATTCAAAGTAATATATCGTCGGTTCCAAAGTATACAGAAGTATTTCAAAAATTAAAAGCCCTATTACGGTTTACAACTCAACTCAGTTGAATTGTAATTAAAACAACTCAACTTGAAAACAACTCAACTTTATTTTGGCATTATGAACTACAACTTATTTCAGTTGAAGTTGAATTCATGTTGCCAACCTTAAAAGTCACAATTTGACAGATAATTAAACAGCTGACTATCTTGTAGCGAACAATCAAAACAAAGAAATTTTTGTGAATATTTGCGAAAGTGTATATTATTTGTTAAATAAATAGTAGCATGGACATAAACTTTGATTTATATTACAACGACGACAATGTTGGTGCTAAAACTGATTTGCTGCGCATACGTAAAAGGCTTCGTGATCATTCCAATCCCTTGGAACTTCCAAACAGCAAGTAGGTAAATGTTGTTGTTAAACAAATTGGTTTTAATGCAGTTTTCTGCAGATTTGTTAGCTACTTTCGCTTAAACAAGGAAGCATTTTGCTTCTTGTTAAATGAGATTATATAATTGGGTACACTTCACTTTTCACTCACCTCGGTACTTTTAAATAAATAAAAAGACTTTAAATTAAAATAAACTTTAATAAGCGGGAGCGCAAAAGAAATTCGTGTGGCGGGTACAAAAGATGATACAATTGTGTTTTGTTTATGATGTGTGGGTGTGTTTGGTGTTGACATTTGGTGTATGTGTAATTGTGTTAGTGTGCGTGTGAGGTGTGGTGAGATGGCCGGCCGCAGGGTTGCTGCGAACGCGGCGGTGGTTACGGCTAAGTTAGCCATCCCGGCCCCCCTAGGCGAGTAATCAGCCTAGCAATCGCTGTAGCTGCTGCAGTGTCTCCACGACGTTGCTGAGCCCGGTTGGGCGTAGGTTGCGTTGCCTAGGAGGGTGCTGACGTGTTGATGTCGCTGGGTTCCGGTATCGTGCACCAGGATGATTCCACGCCTGTGGAAGATGGTTCGGCTGCCATATTGTGCGTCGAGGTTGCGCGACGCGTGGTGGTTGCGCTCTTGGTCTCGCGTTGTTGTGTAGCGCTCGCGGTTGCGATCTTTGTCGCGCGTTGGTGCGTGAAGGCGGTGCCGCTGGGGCGCTACGCGTGGCGGTCCGGTGCAGGAGCGTGTGGTGTGGCCTGTCGCACAGCTGGCACAACACTTGAGAGGTGCACGCTTCAGTGGTGTGCCACAAGGCCAAGCAATTTAGGCAGTAGCCGTGAGCTTGCGCTATCTGCTGCCTTTGCGGTGGTTGCATGGCTTTAAATATAGCGCACAGACGCAATGCGTGTGGACGGCGACATAAAGGGCAACGTACGCCATGTACCGTTACAGGATCCCTTGGGATCGGCTCTACGGTGTCCGCGGTGTCGGACCCATTCGTAGCCCTACGTGGTGCTGGCGATGATGCAGTTGTTGCACGAGGAGCGTTGGCGCGAGGAGTTGCAACGGGTGTTGCACGTGCGCGTGGCACGGTGACCGCCGAGCGGATGGTTGGTGTTGGGGCGACTTCCTCAATCTCCATGTTTGTAGACATCTGTTTAGAAAAGATAATCAACTTTAGTGTCATGTAAAGTCATGTGGGGTGCTTAATTTGAGCACTACATATGTGTATTTATATGTCTATTTCTTATATAAGGCGTGATCATTATATATATGATAAGCGGTTTTATTTGCGGCGCGTGTTAGTATTCACGATTTCGAGGAATCTAGTCCTTCGAGCTACCTCTTTAGGAGTACGGTATTAACATCGAGTAGCAACATCGCTTGGATGGATGAATTGCTCTCTATTTGATTGTATTATTATTGATTTTAGATATTCACGCGATTGGTATTGGCGGTATTAGACTCGGTTGGTAAAAAGCATAGTTTGACGAGCGGTCGCGTTAACATTCCGGTTTGTGTGCGTAGGTCAACTACCCGGATATGACCGTCGGAACCGTAGTGTACCTTTTCGATGCGGGCTAGCCGCCATTCGGTAGGTGGGAGGCAGTCGTCATGAATTAGGACGCATTCTCCAATTTTTGGAGCTTCTTGAGTGTTTTTCCACCGATATCTTTTATGGAGGTCTTTGAGATATTCCTCCTTCCATCGGCTACTAAATTCATGATGGAGAATTTTGATTCGTTCCCATCGATTTATGAGAGAGAGTGAGTCCACGTTTGGTTCTGGTATAGCCAGAAGTGGAGCTCCTCTAAGAAAATGCCCAGGTGTGAGGGCTGTAAAGTCGGAGGGATCTTGCGAGAGCGCTGATAGCGGCCGTGAGTTTAGCACGGCTTCAACTCGTATGAGTAGCGTGGTGAACTCTTCAAATGTGAATTTGTAATTGCCAGCGGCTTTTTTAAAATGTGTTTTAAAGCTTTTAACAGCTGATTCCCATAGTCCACCCATATGTGGGGCGCTCGGGGGTATGAATTGCCAATTAATGCCTTGAGGTGCATATTTTTCAATGACATGCGGCGAGACTTCTTTTGCGAACTGTACGAACTCTTTTTCGGTTGCGCGTTGGGCACCGATGAAGGTTTTACCGTTGTCGCTCATGATTTTGGAGGGAAATCCTCGCCGTCCGACAAAGCGTGCAAATGCCGCGAGGAAAGCTGACGTTGTCAGATCCGAGCATAACTCTAAGTGCACTGCTTTTGTCGTAAAGCATACAAAGACAGCCACGTAACCTTTCGCTATGGTAGATGACCTTAGCATCGAGGCCTTTAACTGGAAAGGTCCGGCAAAATCAACACCCGTGATGGTGAAAGGCAGAGAAAAATTGCAGCGTTCAGGTGGTAGAGCTGCCATGATCTGCGTGCGCATCTTTTGCTTATGTAGCGTACAGACTTTACACGTAAAGATGCATTTTTTGATCAGAGGCTTTAGTCGTGGTATATAAAATTCTTGTCGGATCATTTGTTGCATTAGCCGGTGTTCGGCGTGTACCATTAAAAGGTGAAGATACTTAATAAAAAGCATGGCAAATGCTGATTTTTCAGGTATTATTATGGGATGCCGCTCATTGTAGCTCAGGCTGGAGTTCGCTAGCCTTCCGTTGGCGCGAATCAGTCCTTTCGAGTCTACAAAGGGGTTAAGCACTAATAGAGCGCTCTTTTTGTCAATAGGTTTTGACCCCATTAGCAGTGTTCGTTCACTGTTATAGTATCGAGTTTGCGTGGACTCGATTATAGCTATTTTTGCCCGCTGCAACTCTTGGTGCGTTAGAGCATAGCTTTCGGTATTAGGTATTCCCTGCACTTTGCTCTTTAAGCGATTTACAAATTGAAACATATACGCTATTACCCTTAAGGCTCGGGGGAACGACGAAAATCGCTCTAGGATATCCGTGTCCTCCAGATTGGCATGAAAGCCTTCGATTCTTCGACTTTCTGGGGCTATGATATTTCGTGCAGGTGATTTTGTTGCTATCGCTGCTTTTATTTTGCACGCGAGTATACTTTCTACCTTGGCTTTTTATTGTGAAATAATGCAATGCTGGTTCATATCCGGCTCGAAGGACCATATATAATTGGGTACACTTCACTTTTCACTCACCTCGGTACTTTTAAATAAATAAAAAGACTTTAAATTAAAATAAACTTTAATAAGCGGGAGCGCAAAAGAAATTCGTGTGGCGGGTACAAAAGATGATACAATTGTGTTTTGTTTATGATGTGCGGGTGTGTTTGGTGTTGACATTTGGTGTATGTGTAATTGTGTTAGTGTGCGTGTGAGGTGTGGTGAGATGGCCGGCAGCAGGGTTGCTGCGAACGCGGCGGTGGTTACGGCTAAGTTAGCCAGAGATGAAGGATCATTTCCACAAACGCGTACGAGGAACGGCTGTGCCTCCTATATTAAAACTATGCGCAACTCTCCGGTTCCTTGCTGACGGCAGTTATCAAAAATGCAGTGGAAATGATTTTAATGCTGGACTAGCCCAACCCACAGTGTCAATAGTTGTTAAGGAAGTTTTAAACATAATTGAGCAGCGTATTTGTGCAAAGTGGATTACTACCCAAATGTCTGCAGAAGAGCAAACCGCTTCAAAAGCTGCATTTTACGCCAAAACTGGATTCCCAGGCGTAGTGGGTTGTATTGATGGCACTCACGTTCGGATAATTTCACCGAGAAAAGAACTGCAACATTTGTATCTCAACAGAAAAGGTTACTACAGCTTAAACGTCATGATAGTGAGTAAAAAAATGGAATAATAATTATAAAGGAAATTATTGTAAGATACATTTCCATCTTCAGCTTTGCGATCATAAAATGGTCGTCCGGTATGTTGATGCCAGGTACGCAGGGGCAAATCACGATTCTTTTGTTTTTAATGTAAGCGATTTGAAGGTGATTTTGCAGAGAAACATACAGAGAAACTCTTGGATCTTAGGTAAGGCTGTTTGTCGTATTTATTATACAACCAAATAAAAAAAATCTTAAAGGCGACGCTGGTTACCCTCTCAAAACATATTTAATGACACCTTTTCGCATGACAGAACCAGATTCACCACAAGCCCGCTACAATACCATACACTCTAGGACCCGAAATATGATAGAGCGGACAATTGGAGTAATAAAGAACAGGTTTCGTTGCCTTTTATCTTCCCGTGGGTTACATTATTCACCTGAGAAGGCTACGCAAATCGTGAATGCTTGTTGCGCTTTGCACAATATTTGCCAGCACTTTAGAGTAGAGCTCCCTGGAGAATTGCCATCCAGTTTAAGTACGGAAAGAAGCACTGACAATTCTAATACTGAAAGAGAAACTGAAACAGATGATGCCGCCAAAAGAATTCGCAATAATATAATGTTATCCCTTTAATTAATGAAATATTGAATTATGTAGTCATTTATGTGTTTGTACTTCATTTTTATTTTGAAAAGGTATGCATAGATATATAAAAGAAAAATATCACTTCATGTGATCTTAAAAATTAAACTAGTTGATTCAGTCTTGTCTTATTTTTAATGGTCATATAACACTTATACTGTTTGTCAACGAAAATATCACTTCATGTGCTTCGAAACTTTAAACTCAAAATATTCCTTATAAGTAAAATAAAATTAGTAAACAAAAAATTATAAAGTAAAATATTTACATATCACTTGGTCAAATGGCCTTGCAATTTGGATATTTTTAGCTTTTCCACTTCCACTTTTAGCGTATGGAGTTCACTAGCTTCCTGCGCTTGCTTCTCATATAGGGCGTATTTCTTTTGTTTGATTTCCAACGCCTTTTCACTTAACTCTATATTTTTATTTAATGCCTTCTCCAACTTGCCAAGTTTTTTTGCAAATTCCTTTTGCGTTTCTGTTTGCATAGTTAGCTGCTCTGTACGCTCAGTCTCCACATTTCTATTAATCTCCATATTTTTATTTACCGCCTTCTCCAACTTGCCAAGTTTTCTCACTACTTCCTTTTGGGTTTCTGTCTGCGTAATTAGCAGCTCAAGACGCTCAGTCTCCACGCTCTTGTTTCTGCGAGGATTTTTGGTGCGGTGTGATCCTGACGTAGTAGGACGGTCGCGGTCGTCTTCATTTGGGACATTGGTCTCAGTAGGCATGGAAGCGGCAGCGGCTGCGTCCACGCTGTTGCCAATTTCTTCGCTCGTCGGTGGTATATTCGTCGTCCCGAAAGCATGGCCACTAGGTTCAACTTGAGTCCTGATTTGAATCAGTTCCACTACACTTTCCTCTAGAGGATTTAGTGACTGCTCTTGCGACGGACCACCACCAGTTGCAATCTGGTTTGTACGATTGTTGGCAACCTTTCTTTTTAAATTTCCTTTATAATGTACCCAAACCTGCAAGAAAAATTTCTAAATTACCATAGCACTTTCACTGCATTGGTCTAGTTTCATGGCTAATACTTACTCGGCCCCACTCCTTCGCAGTTCTTGTTGGTGGTCCTAAGCTATTAAGCTGCATTGCACAGTCTTCCCACAATGCCTTCGTTTTATTTTTAGTGCATCCAAATGGCGGCTTGCCTCGCCCAGTCTCAGGATGCTTCCGCATTATTTCAATCAGTTTTTCAAACTGTTCTTTCGTTGTAACCTTGTTTTTTCTATAAATTTGTACAAATGTGATTAGAACAATTTGTCTAAAATAATTTTAAAAGGTTTACTCACCCGCTTTCCATTTTTGCCTTGTTATATTTTCAAAAACAACTTATCAATATTCTAAGACAACTGCTAGTAAGCAGTTGTCAGTTTTTGACATTTCAGACAACCGCACTAGCACAGGGTTGTGAATGGTAATACCACAAAAAAAGTTGTAAGACCATAAAACTTCAACTTAAATTTTTTGACAGGTTGGGTTGTAATCGATAATACCAAATTGAAAAATTACAACTGAAGTTGAGTTGAGTTGTAAACCGTAATAGGGCTTTAAATTGTTTTTGAATCGGCATTGAAAATTTCATTTTTACAATGGAGTTCTATGCAAAAATAAAAGTGTGAAATGCTGTTTTTCCAAAAATTTTAAAAAGTAAATACATCTGTAACCTTGGAACCGGCGATATACTGATTAGCTTAGTTAATCCGTTATGATGACCGTTTGTTAGTGAGTAAAGTGAGTAGGAAATAAACAGTTGCATATAACCGTTGATCAGTTTATAATTGGGTTTAGTCAAAAGTGAATCAAAAAAGTCCAAAATGTCGTTAAAGTATTCTTTTATAGAAGGGCTTAGGAAAAATTCAAAATTATTATTGGAATCAAGTTCTTCATTTCAAAGTATGTCGTCCATAACATATACGCGTTCGCGGCCCAGCCCAGCGGTTCCGCGCGGGGACGAGCGCGCCGGAGAACCGCGGGCGCTGGGCGCGGGACGGCATGATACCGGCGTAGAGAAAAAAGAGATAGATTCTCTTTACAAAATAGAAATAGTGCCAATTGATTTCCTATTTCCATTTATAATGCGAAAAAATGTCAATTGACACTATTTCCATTGACCTTGTTACCTGTCACCTGACAACGATGCATATAAAAACTTTGGAAGGGACCATTCCCGAAATAAATAAAATTGGGGGTAAAGTGAGCAGTCATCCAGATGCCTGTCTCAGAGCCTAGTGCTGAGTGCCATTCAGCTTTTGCTGCCAACTGCAAACTCAATAAAAACAACAATAAAATTAAATACAGTCCACTTATAATTAAAAATGAAAAATAAAATAAAAAATTAATAATTAAAAATACCGGTGGCGGCGGGATTCGAACCTTGTCCGCCGGAGTGTGAGTTGGGTTCGTCAACCACTGTGCCACAGCTCATACTCCTTAGCCAATAACTAAATACATATAATAATAAACTACTCTCCGCCCACCATACTTCAGCTTAGACATGGTCCTTCGAGCCGGATCAAACCAGCACCTATGGCTCTTTACTAGACGACTAAGCCATGTAGAGGGGGAGTATGTTTACGCGGCGTAAGCTATGATTATTTCGTTCATTTCATATCTTCTGCATTACATACCAATGTAACTCGCAGAAAGTTTATGGAATTTTCGGAATACATAGTTTATAGCCGCTTCAACAAATCGTGGTTTTAGCACTGTGCTAGCCTCGTATGCATACGCTTCGAAGGGGATCTACTCCCCTAATGACAACGATGCTTATAAAAACTTTTGGAAGGGACCAGTCCCTTAATAAATAAAATGGGGGTAAAGTGAGCAGTAGAGCGTATCACCAAAAAAAAGTCGTACCTCCGCTCATATGAAGTGTTTTTGAAAATCATTTAAAAAAAATTACATTTTTTTATTCTGACAACCCTAGATGTCGCCCAGTTGCATTTTTCTTCATATCTTCGGCATTTATTGTCGGATTTTAAAGTGTGATACCACAACGTACCTCCCCTCATATGAAGTGTTTTTGAAAAACATTAAAACAAAAAGTTGTACTTTTTTCTCTGTGTCTAAGCTGAAGTTAAATGTGCTGGGCGGAGAGTAGTTTATTATTATATGTATTTAGTTATTGGCGAAGGAGTATGAGCTGTGGCACAGTGTTTGACGTACCCAACTCACACTCCGGCGGACAGGGTTCGAATCCCGCCGCAACCGGTATTTTTTAATTATAAGTTTTTAATTTTATTTTTAATTTTTTATTATAAGTGGTATTTTTAAATCATAATTTTTTAATTTTATTTTTAATTTTTTATTATAAGTGGACTGTAAATTCCATTTATTTAATTTTATTGTTGTTACCATGATATAAAAAAATAAAGGTATTTTCACTTCGACATAAACTGTGTTAGTTGTCATTCGTATCTTTTGCCAGTTGGTCACAGAGCGCTGCCACCTCAACAAATAATTTTTTTGGTAATTTTTTTTTTAATTTTGGGGATTTTTGATATAGGAAAAAAATATGGCTTGTAAAGTAAAAATACTTACAAAATAGGATCCATAAAGCTGCTTTTAAATTTGTAAATGGTTCAAAAAATATATCTGCTCAAAAATGCGTATTAGAAACCATATTTACCTAAAAATAACGCTTAAAAAACCTTTTACGTCGTACTAATGCGACAAATCCTTTCGATTTAAGTGTTCAGAGATTAAGGACCGTTTTCGAAAAGCCGGTTAATGCTAATTGCGATTAATTTGACAGTAACCGTGAAAAATACGTCAATTAAATCCCAGTTTGCGTCAAGCGTAGATTGTGAAATCGGCCCAATGGATATATTCCTACACCTGTAAACAAAAATAGTTCGGATATAACTTACCATCAGCAAAAGCACCAAATAACCACAGTTAAAACACATTGTTGTCATTTTTTTAAATATTTTTTGGATGCATTTTCATTTTTCTTTTCATTATATTTCCTATTCAAAAATTAGTGAAAATACCGAGCTTTGAGGTGTCTGGCTGAAGTTTTTGCCATGGGACGAAATCTAGAAATGATTGAAATTACTTAAGCGTAGTGTCCTACGAAACTTGTGAAAAGATCCGTCATTTAAAAACAGCAAAAGTGGGACAAACAAGAAAAAGCAAATTAATAGGAAAATAAAAGTTCCCGAACCTTGAAATTCCCGAGTTTTGAGGTGTCTGTCTGAAGTATTTGCCATGGGACGAAGTCTAAAAATGCCCGATACTACTTGAGGGTAGTATTCTACAAAAAATGGGAAAATATTGGATAGTTAAAAGCAGCCAAAGTGGCCCAAATGCGAGAAATTGGTAAAACAGAACAAATTTCCATAGGAAAATCCGCGAACTGTGGGTGTCTGGCTGGAGGCTTGTCACGGGTACGGGTCTAACAACACTTGATACTGACTCGGGGTAGTAATCAAATATGTGAAAATCATGAAATTTAATAAATTATTTCAATAAACTTAAAAATTTTTTCCGTTTGAAGTTTAAATTGGTTCTTTTTTGGTATGAAAATACGGTAGCTCATTTTCAAAAGAAAACGTCACTAACACGGTTTATGTCAAATGAGGGCAATGGCGACCAAGAAGAAGAAGTAGAACTACCTCTATATTCTTCTACCATGGTTGTTACTAAATGAGGGTGAGCGTTAGCACTAACGAGTTTGCAGTTAGCAGCAAAAGCTGAATGACACTCAGCACTAGGCTCTGAGACAGGACACAATATGTGGGAGTATTAGTGTATTACGCTCAAAAATGCTAGTGTGTTGGTGGTATTGTACTAGAAAAAATGTGTATATGGTAAGTACATATGTATAACTTAACAGATAAATCTTGACGAAGACCCCTTAACTTATAAATGATAAGAAAACATATATATCTTATGGTATGCGTTTACTTAAAATTTTTTTAAGATTTTTGAAGAGGGTTATTTTTTTCGAAAGTTAAAAAAATTTTGTTAAAAATTGATAGTTGGTTTTCGACGAAATAAAGCTTGCTTCAAGCACTATGAAGTAATACATTTTCGGGATTTAAAATATATGCATCTGTTGTATAATTCTATTGATACCCACACGGAGATTATCTCCAATAAATCTTTTTTAATCAGATCCAAATTTTACCCTGACACACACAAAATTGAAGATTAACGATCGGCGCCATCTAGTGCTTTGGTTGTATTACTTGCGGTTTACAACTAGATGTCGCTGAGGATTGTTTATTTTTTGGTGACTCTTGTGTCCAGTAGCGGTAAAATCGTAATTTTGGTAGTTGTCCTTGCTATTTGTGTTGTTTTATCGATGACAGTATCGTTAGCTCGTTTTCTGAAATCTGCTAAATCTTCTTCAGTTTTGGGAGTTTATAATGAAGATTATGCTCAAGTGAACTCCCAAAAGCGGAGATAATTTGGAATTTCCGCTAATGTATCAGCCGTATAACTTCACAGATAAATTATGAAATAAATAAAAGAATATCGATAAATAAATAAAAATAGTATTTTTTCAAAATTCAGAAATTTTAACGGAATTCAAAATGTATCTGTTGTATAACCTATTAGATAACTGAGATATTAATAGAAAAAACATGATTTGTGTGAAATTGATATTTTTTTTAGTTTCTTAACAATAAATAATAATTTGTTTTAAAACATAAAATGTGGGTTTTCAACGAATTAAGCGGGTGCTTCAAGCACTATAAATTTAAGTAAGTTCTGTAATACAAAAAGTATCTGTCCTTGGTATAACTGAACAGATAAATTTTCAAAAAAAATGTTTTGTAACTCCATCTAAGTAATTAATAAAATATAAATTGCATTTATGCCCAGTGTACCTATGAATATAATCAAGCAATGCGGTATCAACCTGCTTCATTCAATGCTTGCATAAAACTCATTGTTTATCCCTACTATAGTTTGCCAACTTATTTTCTTTTTCTTACGAATTTGTGTGGAAGGCACTGGCTGACTGACTCCAAATAAAATGGAATGAAAGAATAGTATGAAGCCCAATAAGCCATTTTGTTTGATATCAATCTGAGACGCATTTGAGATAAAACCTTCAACGTCAATTCTCACTTTTTTAAAACTTAATATCAATTAATTAATCAATTAATTTTCGATTTAGTGATAAACTACCAGTAGCAGGTAAACTTTTTTGCTAAATTGGAATTAACTTGAGGTATAATTAAATATAAGAATTATACTATAAATGTCCGGCAGTTTCTACCTTAACAGTTTTTATACATACGACCCCCTCTAGCATTCCCTAAAATAAATTTTGTCCAAATCGTGGTACATTATTAGCCCTCATTATTTACCAAACGTTTGAGAAAATATTTTTCTGTGCTTATGGGGAATATTATATTATATTATTTTGTGCTCTGCTTGTTGACGTTGGTGTTGTGTGCGTGTAATTACGAACTGTGTACGTGAGATGGCCGAATATACTTCGACTTCCAGGAAAGTATTTGCCGGCCTTTAGGCTATACCGTGTACATTTGCATGTTGGATTTAACTAGAGTTTTCCTTCGATTAGTTTGTTGCTGTTCTTTGTCCATTGCTACTAGCGAAGAAACATTTGCGCAATTCACAAGGGGTATCGTATTCGCCTATCGTTGTATGTTTCCATGGTTTCCAATATAATTTTTGAAAAAAAATAGACAAATAGCACGAAATACTAGAGGTTGTGAATTGCGTAATTCTGTTTCCAACTGTGCTATTAGGCAGGGGCTTTGTTTTAATACATCTGCTGTTGTATTAAATGCCGCGTGCTCTCGGCTGAACAAAACTGGTTTTTGCTTTAATGTTTTTGCATTTTTATATATAAGTAAGTATTTTGTGAGCTATAGACCGGGATAATAATTCCTATTGAACCTTTATGTTGAATTATTATGTTTTTTGTTTTGAAAAAAAAAAAAAACTCAAAGAAAGGCTACAAGCAACTTTATACGCTATAGTTATAGTATAGTTAAGCCAACATGCAAATATACACGGTATAGCTTAGGGGTTAGACTGTCGTGACTAGAAGTTGAAGCAACCGAGATCAAAGCCCTAGCAGAAGCAAATCACTTCTAGTAAAATCATTATGAATTAAGCCCTATATACACTTATTTTTGAGCGTGAACGTGGGTGAGCGTGAACAATTTTATTTTGTGTAATATGTTGATATTACTCCACTTTTCCAAACAAAATCATCCATAAGTGCATAAACAACTAAAATATCTTTGATATTACTGCATTTAAACTTAAATGAAAGTGTTAAATATGCTTGAAATGCTTATTTTACTATCTCACAGTGAATTGTGTGCGAACGCAAAGGGGCACAAACCCTTCGCAAGTGAGTGTTGAAATTTGGCAATTACCACGCCAAACTGTGATTTTTTTTTACATTTTTTGGAGAGTTGAAGTCATTTGACAGATGTGCGTGAACGCACAAAAGAATCGATATGGAATTCTTTTCCTTTGCGTACGCAATAGAAAGTCTGCACTCATGAACTGTATGAGGGTCTTTAGTCCGACGATCGCTTTCGCCAGCGTGAAATAGTAATATAAATATAGCGTGTAATGTTGTTTATAGCCTTTCTTTGACTTTTTCTTCAAAACAAAGAACATAATAATTCAACATGAAGGTTCAATAGAAATTATTATCCCGGTCTATAGCTCACGAAATTCTTAGCTATTTTTTTTTTTGTTAAAACAATAAATCTGTGCTAAGAACCGCTTGGTAACTTTTTTCCAACACCTTGGTAATTTATCGTGCATGCTTGTGGCAACCGTGCATTAGTGGGAGTACAGAGTTAAAGCCAGCAATTGTGAATATAGTTATGTATGGAAGTATGTGTATTAGGGTGGAGTGATGTTGTATGAAAAAAATTTTTTTTCGTTTTTTTTTTTTGAATGGAATAGCGATAAAAAGTTGTCGTTCAATGAGAGAATTCAGTATTCAAAAAATTGTTTACTTGTCTTGATGTTTTGAGGTGCCCCAACCCAATTGAATATTAGAAAAAAATTTTGTTTTTACAAGCTTTCATTTATTTTTTAATGAAAGTATTTTTATGACTTTCAAGTCTATTATAAAACAAACTACTTTGTGATAGGTTAAATAAAAGCCTGAAGAGTTGTTTTAATAATTTTTATTAAGAAAAATTACAAAAATTATTTTATAAAGGAATGAAAAAAATCAGAAATAAGTAGATTATTTAGTATTAAATTGTTTTTTTTGTTTCAAAATTAGGCATTTTCTGTCGTGATAATAGTCTTGCCCTTATAAAACCATCTCCACAAACTGCACTTGAAGCTTCTGTCACCAATTTGATAACGCGCTCTACGGCTTGGGTTGGAAAATCTTTGATATTCTGGCACGTAGTCAACCCACTTTTGACAATCTCTTTCAAGGTTTCGTCAGATAAATTAGAAGTCAGAGGTGGCTCAGTTATCTTACAGTCTTGTCACGTAATTAAGTCGGTAGAATCTTTGGCATCGAAATTTAAAGCAGGCACTTTAAATGTACGAAGCTCTTGAGTATTCTCTGCTCTTGCTTTCAAAATTCGCTGATAAGCCAGCTTACGTATAATTTCTCTGTCGTCTGCAAGCATAGCAATAAGAATACTTTCTGGATGACCGAAATATCCATTTCGTTGGATCACCTTATCAATGATTTTCTTTAAAGGCTCGTTCAAATATCGAGTTAGCCTTATTGTTTGCCACAGGTGCTTAGCTCCGTTTGTACATGAGGGATTACATTTTATTGTGAACCACATTGGACCATAAACTCTCATTACGAACGTAGCTAATATCACTAAATTTTCTTCGGGGTTTGTTTTAGTAGCATATAATCTTAAGATTCTATTTGCTGTTGTAAGCCATCTAGAATGGTTAAGAGGTCCAGGTGTAATATTAGCTAAATCGGGAGAAAAAATGCCAGTGCTGATAGCTGTCATCACATCGTAAAGATATTTTTGGTCGCTACTCAACTCATTTTTAGTGACTTCAGGTAATATGGAGGGAATGGTGGTAAATTGGACAATTGGCATTGATTCACATTTTTGTAATTCAGATCCAATAGGACCTGAAAAGCATTTAGGCCCTGTAGTTTTTCCATCCAAATGCAATAAAAGATGTCGCAATGGTAACTCATTCGAATGTAACTGGCAGACAAACCATTGTAATGGTTTATTAAGTTCTTCTTCCATTAACCGAACAACACCTCCTTTGAAACCTGTATTGACGACTGTACCATCGCAACCAACAACAACTAATTCATCCAATTTCACCGATTTTTGTCTCAAATAATTTATTATGGTTGTTTCAATACCTTCAGCAGTTCCCAACTCACACGTAACATGCCCGAAGTAATCACTGCCTGGTTCTGATAAAATCACATAATGGTCTTCTGTAGTTCTTTTTCTATAAAATTTGCCTTTCTTCTGAGTGCTTACCAAAGTCTTATCTTTTCTGCCATCAAAATAAATACCGCGTATACTTTTATTGCAATCTGCATCTTGTAATGCCGATCTGACTTTCGTTCTTTCACGGCGCAATTTTGAACGATCAATGACAGCACTTGGATCCTTTGATGTAATAATTCCAACATCTTTTAACACAGAAGAAGCTATAATAGCAGCTGTTCTGTCAGAGACTCCAGTACGATCACAGGCGAGAGCTAATGATTGTAAATTTAATCTCCTTTTCTTTGATGGCGGAGCAGCTATTTGTTTTGGCGATTGATAATGGCTAGAAGCTACGCTATTATTGCTTGAACTGGAACTTTCGATCGTTAAGTCATCAGGCAAAGAACGAGAACAAGACGGCTGGTTAGGATCCATTATCTCTTTGTTACGCAGTAATTCTTTTTCTTGTCTTTTTATTTTTTTCATATTTTTTACTGTCGCAACCAAATCTACCCCGCCCATCATCATTTTTCTCGTAGATCTTTGATCAATTAAGAAAGATACTTCTTCCTTGGGAACACGGCTGTCTTTTGAGCAAGTACATTTTGAGTTAGTAAGTTTGCATTTGCAACTGCAAATATCAAATAACCTTTGGGACTCAGTAACAAATTCAGTTATCTTTTCTTGACATTTCTTGTTCGTTCGACGGTCCTGATAAGGTTTTAGTAAGCGTCTATACTTGTCATGGTAAGATCGAATAAGTTGCAGTACTCTCTTAAAGCTGACAGTGGGAAGCGACGCTTTTCGCCAGATATCTAAAATTTCCGTAGCCAATCTTTCGGATATATCATGAAATGTCGGCTCTTTTGTTGTTTTGTCAGGTTTTAATTCGTATCTAATAAATAAGTAATACTTCCTAACATCATTATAAGTTGGTAATTGAGACACTGATAACTTCTCTGGCAAACCAAACACAGGACAACATGTCGTTTGTCGTGTTTTGACTTGCGACATTTTACTGTAACAAAGAGAAATAATAGGTGTAACTCACATCGAAAATATTTAATTACGATCTGAATTGTATTTATCTGTAAACAGTAATTTGAAAATATTACTTACATGAGTGTTATTTTCTTAACGGCAGTGTTTAAAATCAATGTTCCTCACAAGTAGAATAACAATAACACGCGCGACCCGCTCACTTAATAGCGTTCTAGCAACGACTGACAAGTGCAGAGAAATCACCTCTTCTCCCTCACCTATCCGCGCACTATTCAAAGTCAAATTGTTGCCAACGGGAAGACACAGAATATGATTTAGCGTTAATTTGTCAATATTATACTTTAGTGTTTTTCGATAAGAAATTTTGAATTTCTCTAAGTTTATAATGTTGGGGGCACCTCTAAATGTGTCATTTTTTTTTTTTTTTCAAAACTAAATGGCGTTGGGGCACCTCAAAACATACGATAAGGAAAATAATATTTTGCACACATATTTCTGGGGTAGAAAGGCAACTTTCTACGGGTCTGCCAAAAGCGATTTCAAAAAAAAAAAATTTTCACTCCACCCTAATGTGTATGCATATGAAGTAAGAACACGTCTTAGAAGTTGGCATACGAAGGTTTACGAAACACAAAAACAAAAGCTTCAGAAAAATTCATGGACTATTTTGACCGATCGAATAATTTTTGCTTTTTAATTATTCTTTTTTGTTTATAATAACGAATAAACAGAAACAACTCACAATCAATACTAGCTACCGTCACGGCAATTTCGTTCTTGCTAAGGAACTAGACGTACGGCTTTGTATTTTTGTTGCAATTTTTCATTTTTCCTTTTATAGTGGTCGTTGAACCGAGGAGAAATTAGGAATTTCTAACCGCAGCGTGTCCTACTACTCCAACTCTGCTTTTTTGATTTTGTGTGATAATTGCTACTTTGTTCGTTAATACGGGTATTTCGATGTTATTTTTGTTATATATGTACGTATACACCTTTCGTCGCCAATGATCACACTAGGCGACATCTGTAGCTTGGTAGATGTGATGAGGGCTTTTTTTAGCTGCATCATTAAAAGCTTAATGCAAACAGCATCAGAAGCTTAATGATAACAACCCCCCACAGGTCCCTGGTAAGTATTGTACAAGTAACAAAGTAACAACAATAATTCCAAAAACAACAATCATAACCAACAAAGCTTATCATCACAACAGCACTAGATAAGCCAGACGCTGAATCTACAAGTGAACACCTAGCTGAAGTCATTCCAATGGCAACTCGACTCTAAGAAATGCATGAATGAAAGGCAAGCATACCAGTAAAAGGCAAATGCCAAGTCAACATTTTCACGGGCAGCAGTGCTGGCGATTAGGGAAGTAGAGGCAGGCATTTAGGTGCAGTCACCGACAAATTGTAATTAGTCGTAGTAACTCATCAAACCGAATAGGTTGCCTTGACTTGCGTCAGGGAAATAAAAAAGTGAAACGCGTTTGCTTTATTGGCACCCAAAAGTAATTAAACGTGTGTAACGGTTGTTAAGTGTTAACGGTTGGTAAGTGTTAGTCTTAAAATGGACCAAGCTCAAATGCAGGCCCTTTGAAAGTTGCGGTTCGCGCAGCGACCGAGCAGACAAAGCGTGAGTTTCAAACAAAGATGGATGAACTGACAAATAGGTGGTCGTGAATGGAAACCACTGCTCGAGTGGTGGAATACGAGGCGGTCACAATTCGGCCTGGTGTCACCTGTGATGAATCACTAGACCTTGTTAAGACAATGCCGGAATTTAAGGGCGATCAAGATAGGTGCGCGTATGGAGGCAGGCCGCGCATACGGCCTATTCATTTTTTGAAAATTATGCAGGAAGCTCAAAGCATTATCAGGCTGTGGGCATTATAAGGAACAAGGTGGTGGGGTCTGCTGGCATGGTTTTGTCTTCATTTAATACTGTCCTGAACTTCCTAAACTTTTAGGGAATAATTTCAAGGTTGGATTTTGAGAGCAAGAGCTCTCAATGTTGAGCCAATCGTCACTGTTGAAGCTTTGAAGCTTCCAAAATAGTAAGCCATGTGCGATTATCTTTACTATTAAGATAATTACAGCCATACACATACACAGTAACACGTATCAAATTTAGTAAATTTTAATAGTTAAGATATTCGCACATGGCTTACCATTTTTGAAGCTTCAATTATAAGAGTATGTAAAAATATTTTCAAAAAAGTTTCAAAAATTAAAAGAAAATTCACTTTGAAAAAAATACCATTTTCCCCATACAAAATGTATGGGAAACGGCGAAAAAAATTAACCACCCCTAAGGGTTAAGTTAGAGCGCTAATTTTTTGCAAGGCTTAATTTCTCGTCAATACCTAAAGTTTCAAGGGGTAAGACCGAAAAAAAACCAAATTTTTTTTATTTGAATCACCATAATATACATATACATATGGGTCATTCCCGTGGTGTTTAATTTAACAATAAAAACCATGTTTAATTAACATGATAGATCGTGTTAATTTAACAAGATAGATCGTGTTAAATTAACATGATAGATCGTGTTAAATTAACATGATAGATTGTGTTAATTTAACAAGATAGATCGTGTTAATTCAGCAAGAAAAACCTGTTAGGTTACCATTATAGATCGTGTTAGTTTAAAATGACATATCGTGTTAATTTCACATGAGAGATCGTGTAAATGCAACAGGAGGTATAGTGTTATTTCAACATGAGAGATCGTGTTAAACTAACATGAAATAGTGTTAATTTAACGATACAATTAATGTTATATCAACAGCAAGTCATGTTGGCTCAAACGTTTGTGATCATGTTAAATTCACACTGTTCCTTCATGTTGATCTAACATGTAGGAACAGTGAAAAATCAGCTTCATGTTAAAACAACCTGGGCGATAGTGTTGAAAAAAAATTAAGGGTAAAGTTAGAGCGCTAATTTTTTGCAAGGCTTATTTTCTCGTCAATACCTAAAGATTCAAGGGGTAAGACCGAAAAAAAACCAAATTTTTTTTTTTATTTGAATCACCCTAATATACATATACATATGGGTCATTCCATATGAAATTTAGCACTAAAATTTTAAAATGCCCACTATATTTTTTTTCTGCTAAGAATGGAAAATAAGTCACCCATAGTGGTAAATTTTTGGAGTTATGAGTTTTTGAATTTTAGGCATTTTGAAAATTGAATTTGGTCATTTCTTTCTTGTTCGTGAACCAATTGACGGAATTTCATCAAATTTTAGGACTGGCCAAATGAATGTTAGATCTATCTAAAACAAAACCTAAAATTAAAAATTAATTATTTTTTAATTTTTTACAAAATTTTTATAAACAATTTGTAATTGAGGAAAAAAAGTATAATTGAATTTCCTTTTTTTTATTTAATCATAAATTGGTTTTTTAATAATTTTCAGTAAAAATTCAGAGTGGTCATTTAAACTGTTGTTGAGTTATACGAAGTTATGTACATTTTTGCCTACCCTGCGACCAATAGTTCACGTAACGTTATACATAACTTTTTTCAAAATGCCTAAAATTCAAAAATTCATAACTCAAAAATTGACCACTATGGGTGAAATAAAAAAATAGGGGTCGACTTATTTTCAATTCTCAGCAGAAAAAAAATATAGTGGGCATTTTTAAATTTTAGTTCTAAATTTCATATGGAATGACCCATATATTCCCTGTGAAAAGTGTAAACTTATCAAAAATGCCTAATTAACTTTACTGAGTCCCACCAAAAATAAATCTCTCGGCCAAAAGTATAATTTTTCCCGCCAAAAGTGTCAAGAAAGTTAAAGGCAAATCCTATAAATTACATACACAATTTACATATATATTTTCTCACAAAGCTAAAATATTGCCCTTTTATAAACCTGTGTCCCTTGCGGTATAATTTGGACTTATATATACATACGTTTATATTATTTGCGACAACCCAGCAGTAAACTTGCCTCGTTCAGTAAAAGTTGAAACACCCCAGTAGTAAATTTTGCTCGTTCGGCCAACTGTCCTAGACTGAAACTCTAATAAGAAAATCAGCGGCAGCTAATAAATTTCTCAAGATTCCCAAAATAAAATTAAACAAGTCTCTCTTTAGAATGGCTACCGCGGTCGAAAATTAATTTATATCCGAAACAGATATCTTTACGGATTATTGTGCTCGGTTCAGCGCAACACACATTCAAGATAATACCGCAGCCCTGAAAATAAAAGATAAAAATATAGACGTATTCTGGGCAAGGGTACAGAGCGCCTATGACTCGGTGGTAGAATCAGATGACCAGGACCTTCTCGATGACTTTTTAAGTCCGCAGCTTTTGGTTAATACCGAGCTTGCCTTATATCATATGAGGATACAAAAGCAAAAATAGGCGATCAACTCCAGCTCAAAGAATTGAGCAACCCCCCGCCCCAACAAAAAATCCAACCCGCACATGAGTCGTCCAACATGAACCTGAAAGTCCCCCATGTGATACAGAAATTTTTTATGGATGGTATAACGAATGGCCGTCTTTCCGGTCTATATCAACCACTCGGAACTCTCCAGTGCCCAGAAACTGTATCACCTCCGACAAAAGACTAAAGGAAAGGCATATCAAATAGTGAAACAATTCCCTTTAAGTGACGACAACTTAACCCTAGCGTGGGAAGCACTAGTAGATAACCAAATCCGCGTTCTCATGAACTTAAAAGCAATTCAAGCGGAAAACAGTGGAGACCTCCAAAGGCTGCAGTCCTCTGTAAATAACTGTCTGCAAATATTAGCAATTCAACAAGTCTCCACAGAGAGCTGGGATCCCATATTAATTTACCTAGTGACCTCAAAACTTCCTGAAAGCACAGTTGCGCTGTGGGAGCAATCATTAAGCTCCAGAAGAGACCTCCCTAACTGGTCCCAAATGGACCAATTTCTAATCACTCGGTATGAGATGGTGGACCAATGGCGCCCAGCCAAATCCCGTTTCACTCCAACACCCCAAAACTACTCAAGGCCGCCCCAAAGTCAGAACAAACCCCAGTTTAGACCAGATCAATCCCAAGCGAACCACAGCAACAACTCCCTAACACGAACAAATACTCATGCCATAGAGCACCAAAAAAGGGGTCGTGCATATATGACGTCACGCGATTTTTGGTAGTTTTTGACCCCCCCTCCCCCCATGTCACACCCAGTCTCAAACTCCAGACCCCCTCTCCCCTCGAATGTCACATCACACCCTTAATAAATATAAATTCAATATTAATTTGACATAAAATCTGATACATATTTAGAATGTTTATATTAATTATTAAATAATATTTGCCAATCGAAAGAATGAAAACGTGCCAAATTTGAAAACGTTCATGGACGTTGCACGCTAGAAAATATGCAAAAAATAACGTGACATCACGTAAGTGCTACTCTCCCCCTCCCCCATGTCACATTTCGTCACAAATCGCAGACCCCTCCCCCCCTCAAAGAGCGTGACGTCATATATGCACGACCCCAAATGTATGCTCGCAAACTATGCAAACAGTCGTCCCACACTCTCCAAACCTGTTTGCGGTACAAAAAAACTCTCAATCCCAGAACGTAAAAAATACGTGAGAGAAAATAACTTATGCGAGAATTGTCTATCCCAATCCCACCTCTTAGAATATTGCACCAGCCCCAGAACGTGTCTCCATTGCCAAGGTCGACATAACTCCACCCTGCACGAGAACGCAGCCCCAAATAACACGGCCGGAGTACATAGGACCACATCCCAAGTGGCAACGATCGGAGAAAACAGTGGACAGGATCCCAAGAAGAGCACCCCTCAATATCGAACGCGGAGCAGATACAGTCACTACACACAGAGAATGACAGCACCACAATCCTGCCTACAGCAATAGTCTCTGTAGAACACAAAAGAGAAATATTCAAGCCGGAAGCCCTCGTGGACCAAGGGTCTGAAAGAAGCTTTATCTCTTCCAAAGCCCAGAGCAAGTTAAGCCTCCCCTATTCCCACTCCCTATTTGAAATATCGGGCATGGGAGGCGGAGTCGTTTAAACTTCAAATAAGCTCTGCTCCCTAACAGTCGTTTCAAATGACAATAAAATTAAAATTAAAGCCCAAGCCATAGTGTTACCTCGCCTCACTAGACTACTCCAAGGGTCAAGTTGAACTATGGCAAAGTCGAAAATGGTCTCATCTTAAGCTTGCAGACGAAAACTGTCAGAACCCATTCCAAATCTCCAATACCCAGCTGGATGAACAACTCAAGCAGTTTTGGGAAATCGGAGAGGTACCCAGAGCTCGATGGGAAACCCACGAAGACGCGAACGGCTGAGATCGATATATGGTTCGTCTCCCATTCAAATCATCCTTCCCGAACGACATCGACTTAGGGCATTCCCGAACTGCAGCCCTACGACAATACGTCGGCATGGAACGCACCCTCCGACAAAAGGGCGATCTCAAACCCCAATACGACCAGGTTCTCCAAGACTACCTGTACCTAGGCCATATATAAGAATGTAGTCCCAGCGAAATAGAATCTCAGGGTAAATACTACTCCTTTTATCTCCCTCACCATGCGGTCGTAAAACCCGAGAAGAAAGCGACAAAAGTCCGTGTAGTATTTAACGCCACTAAGAAATCCGGTTCCGGTCGCTCCCTAAATGACGTTCTATGCACCGGACCAACTCTCCAGCCCGATTTCAGACTCATGCTTCTGAAATGGCAAACGTATAAATACGTGTTCAATGGCGATGTGGAAAAAATGTACCGCCAAAATGTCCTACACCCCGATGACCGAGACTTCCAAAGAATTATATTTCGAACTCCCGAAAACGGTCCACTCAAGGACTTTAAATTAAAAACGGTTACTTTCGGGGTCAATTGTGCGCCATTCTTGGCTATCCGTACTCTGCTCGAGCTCGCAAAATACGTAACCCAATCCCACCCAAATGCAGCCCCTATACTTAAGTCAGAATGTGGACGACATTGTATCGGTAGCCATGATCTCCAATCAGCCGAGCAGGCCCTATATGATGTTATAGAATCTATGAACTCTGCCGGCTTCCCATTAAAAAAGATCACCGCAAACCACCAGGAAATTATCCAAAATATTCCTAAAGCGGACTTACTTGAAACAGCCTTTCTAGAATTCGAAAAAAGTAGTACCGCTAAAACACTTGGAATTCAATGGAATGCGCTCTCAGACACATTCTCCTATACGGTCGACTCAAAGCCCGCCTCCTCAGCCTTCACCAAGAGACAAATACTCTCCTCCATTGCGAAACTTTTTGACCTGGCAGGGTGGCTAACACCCATTATGATACAAGCGAAGATCCTCATGGAGGAACTATGGCTACACGGAACCGCCTGGGATGAACAGGTCAAGCCCAAATGGACGCAATTCGCCAAAAATCTCGAGATCATCTCAGCCATTCAACTACCCCGATGGATTAATTTCGCCCTTCGAGCTCCATGGATTTTGCGACGCCTCTGAGAAGGCTTATTGTGCGAATCTCTATTTAAGAACTACTGTCGGCACTCAACTTTTCTCCCTCCTCCTAGTCTCTCCAAAGGCAAAGTGGCTCCTCTCAAAGCAATTAGTCTGCGACGCCTGCAACTCTGTGGAGCTCTCTTACTGGTCAAACTAGTCGCAGTCGTTCTATCCCATCTCAATCTCGGTCAAAAGAAATTAACCATGTGGTCTGACTCGGAAATTGTGTTAGCCTGGCTCGAAAAGCGTCCCCACTCCTGGAAAACATATGTCTTCCACCGAACAGCCCAGACTATAGATCTCGTGGGTAATGTTCCCTGGCAACACGTGCGCAGTAAGGATAACCCCGCAGATATGGGAACCAGATGCTGTACGCCCGTCGAGCTCCCTAACTCCCAACTCTGGTCGAACGGTCCAGAGTGGCTCCCCAAACCCCTCGAAGATTAGCCACCATCAATGATTCGAAACATCGAACCTCCCGAGCTTCGCCGAATAGAGGCATTACACGCCACCGAAGACACCGAGGATCTACTCACTAGGTTCTCCTCCTACCCCCGCGCCTTAAGAGTGATAGCGGACCTTCTCCGGTTTATACGCCGGGCCAAAGACTCAGCCGTGGGGATCCATGATCCCGGCGACCCTCGTTGCCTCATGCCGAACTCAAAACAGCAAACCATCGACTAATAACCGTGGCCCAATCCCGTAACTATGCTCCTGAAAGAGTTTGCCTAGAGAATTCAAACCCCATTGGAAAGCGGAATTTCCTGTTACCACTTAGCCCTTTCCTGGATAAAAGCGGAGTCATTCGGGTCAACGGTCGACTAAAACATGCAGCCCTCAGCTACAACGAGCGGCATCCCATCATTATTCCCGAAAAATCTCTCCTCACTATCTTCAATATATCCATGAGCTATTTTTGCATGCGGAAGCTCGCCTCATGCAGCAAGTTATAAGGCAAGAGTTCTATATTGCCCGTCTCAAACCCCTTATCAAAAATTGCATATTCCATTGTTAAGTATGCATCACACATAGCACGCAAATCATGTCAGCCTTACCCTCCGAACGATGCACGTTTTCTCCTCCCTTCACCACGACAGGTGTCGACTTCGCTGGTCCCTTTCAAATAAAGGCCTCCATGCTACGATCTCCCACGCTCATCAAAGGATACGTAGCTGTCTTCGTGTGCTTCACCACAAATGCGGTCCATTTTGAACTGTGCTCGGACCTCACCAGTGAAGCATTTCTCGCCGCCTTTTCCCGCTTCGTAGGACGCCGCGGATATCCGAACCAGATGATGGGCGACAATGGCAAAACTTTCATTGGAGCCAAACGGGCCACGGAGAAGGAATTTCTATCCTTCCTGCAAGAGGTCTCATCAGATGTTGTCCAAAAGTATGCCCCTCAGGGCATCAACTCGATGTTTATCCCCCCGGGGCACCCCACATGGGCAGTTTATGGGAATCCGCTGTCAAAAGCGTTAAAACCCACTTGAAAAAAGTCTCCGGAACCCATACATTCACTTTCGAAGAGTTTTCCACTCTATTGATTCGAATAGAGGCCGTATTGAACTCTCGGCTGATCTCCCAGCTTTCTTAGGGTCCAAAGGATCTCACCGCTCTCACCCCGGGCCATTTTCTCAGAGGAGCACCCATGCTTTCCCTTCCCGAACCGAATCACGAAAACCTCTCTATGATAAATGGGTAGGAGAGGTTAAAAATCTTGCATCACCACTTCAGCAGACGCTGGAAAACTGACTATGTCATCGATCTCCGGAAGCGTTACCGCTGGAAAACTCACCAAAAACCCCCTAAATTGGGCGACCTCGTCATAATCAAAGAGGAGAACAGAATGGCGACTAGGTCGCATTGAAAGCACACATCCAGGACGAAACGGCCACATCCGAGTGGTCGACGTACGCACCCAGAATGGTGTTCTCACCAGGCCTGTCACAAAATTATGCCTTCTTCCACTAGCTGAGCATGACTCAGACTATCACTGCTCGACAAAATCTCCCGAACCAACTACAGTCCGTTGCGCTCGCGCTATCGTAACCGCCCCAAAAATTCTTTAAACATTCTCTCACAAACATATTCCTGCCTCACACATACGAACTCATTCACATGAATCCCTATATATGTGTTTGTTTCTCCCCACAGATGGGTCGTCAGCGCCCTCCGGTTCCAGCGCCCCGTCGGCTTTTATCATCGCAAGTGGTCATGCCCGCGACGTAATGAAGCAGTACCGGACTATCGAAAGTGCCGATTGTGCATGCGGCATCACGCGCTCCTGATGTGCCCTGTCTTCACGGCAATACAGCCGCAACAACGTGCGTTAATTGCTAAGGCACATCAGTATTGTACCAATTGTTTGGCGCTGTCACACCGCACCAACGAGTGCACCTCATCAGAGAGTTGCCGGGTCTGTGGGCAACACCACCATACACTCCTGCATCGTGAAATCGGAGGTCGCCAGCATTCGTCCGCTGTTCAGCAAGAACTGACAAGAGCAGCGTCGTCGCACTCCTGCAACTCATCGTCGTCGTCAACCACAAGCTGCCAGACCTAGAGGTCGTGCTTCGGATGTACGCCAACACCAAGGACCATCAAATTTTGGAGACCGCACAATCCGATGCACCGCCACCGGCTTGCGCACATCTAACTACAAAAATAAGGTTGGCGGAATCCTCATCTGAAAGGGCGTCCGTGTCCTGCAGGAGATGGAACATACATTAGGTGCTTAGTACGCCTAGGCGGGGCAGAATGTTTACGCGGCATAGAGCCCACATGTTCAAACCGAACCAATCCCATTCATTTGTATGGGTCGTTCCATATCATTTTTACAACTAAAAAATAGATTGTCCTGAAACATTTTTTTTTTTATAAACTGGATGCAATATAAATCGACACGCATTTTTTTATTTTCGCATATTATGCGAAATTTGCGAGTAATAATTTTTTAAAGTTTTGATATACGAAAAAATAAGACAATTTTAAGTTCCTTCAAATCATTGTAGTTTCTAAACGAATTCGTATAAAAAAGTGAAACTTACAGGTTTTGTTAATAATAGTTAGAGTACAAAGTACACAAAAATAAAAAAATAAATTTTTTTTTTTCATAAATTTTTTTTTTTTTTTAGTTTTTATACATAAATATATATAACTAAAAATGGGACTCTTTAAATTTGTCGATTTTAAAACTAAATAAGCTCTACAGTTTGAAGAATATCTCCTAAAAATTTCAGAGTGGTAGATTAAGTGGTCTCCGTCCACCAGCCAATTCTTTATAGTCATTTCAGCTCTTTGCTCATATAAAATGCAAGTAAAAACAGTAGCCTACAATTTGTTTGTGTTTTTTGTGATATTTTTTTTAATATTAAAATTAAACATCTCAAACTCAATAACAAGTTTGAGTTCAACGTAAAAATACATGCTGATTTTTTCTAACGAACCCCCAAGCAAGAAAAATTATAACTATGTACTTTATTTTAGAATTTTTGTTTATGCATACATATTAGACTTTTATAAAATCGCTCACTGATACGCCTAACAATAACATAGTTTGTAATAGTAATGACTAGCAGCTCACGCGCTTACTTTTGTGCACTCTGCAGAAAGTGAAAAATTTATACTTTTCCATCTCAGGTTTCCTTTGCACTTGCCATACTGTATCTGCTTAGTGCATAACTCAACAGGCGGATGACGTATTAGTCATGCTGTCTAGAGGTGGGCGTCGTCATGTTTAAAATGAGATTTCGTGTCATGCTCGTGCGTGAGCGCGTTGAGCCCGAAAACCACAACAAAAAATACGCACGAAAAATCACGATCAACTTTTTTCCTTTTTGTACTAAACTGGCGCATTTTTATTTTTTGTAAGTTACATTTTTTATAAGTATCTTAATTCCACTTCACTCCATCCCAAACTTCAGTTTAACACTTGGTTAAATACACAAATACAGATTTTTTTATTTTAACATTATAAAAGTTTTGCCTAGTGTTTTTTATTCATCTATGTATGTACATAAATACTTAAAAAAATACGTGTAAAAATATATCGACGACTGTTTCACTCTGTTACTAAATATTTTTCAAAAACGTTAAAATTTTGTCTTGCTTTGGCTTTCGTTATAAATAGCAACATGTGTTTTTACGTTAAACTCAAACTTGTTATACAGTTTGAGATGTTTAATTTTAATATAATAAATAAAAATATCCCCTGCAAACCAGATACCGGCTAGCAACCAAGTTAAATAGTTGGTTTCATTAATTTTTCATACGGTTACCGAAGTAGCTAATTTTGTTCAGGGCGTGTGAAAATTTTAACCATATATATACTTTGCCTCTCCCTTGCACTTGTTGAATTTTCCATTTGCTATAAAGTATACCTGCACTCTTCAAAATAAAAAATTTCCCTTTCAAACTCTGGCTAATGTTTTGGTTAAAATGTAGTTAACAGCCATTTGTTAAAGTCGTCAATGTTTTGGCTAACATGTTGTTAATAGTATTTGTTGACATGGTTATGGAAACTGCTAGCATGTGGCTAACATTATGTTATGAAACAGTAAATGTTTTGGTTAACATGCTGTTAAAATTATTCTTTGAATAAGTCAACAAACAAGCTAGCATATGGGTAACATATGTAGTTGAATCGGTTACCGAACCAGCTAGCATTTGGTTAACATTTATAATTGAATAGGTTACCAAACCAGTTACCAAAACGGTTAGCGCTAAAAGAAGAATGCTTACCTAATTTTTCCAAAAAAAAATGCACAATTACTATACATATGTACATATTTTATTATTTATTTAAAAATATATTTCATTTTACACATATTTACATATACATACTAAGAACTTAATACTAACTAAATATAAGCCTCCTCTACAACAATTAAGGAATCATCTCCATAAGCACTATGACGAGGACATATCATCATACAAATAAGGCATCTGAGCGTGGAAGTCCACCTTTGCCAGCAATGGCTTCTTAAAAAATGGCGAATTTAGTCGTAGCGAAGTTCTCCATTGCAATTGAGGAATCGCATCCGGAAGCGCTACGCCTAAGAAGCCATTTCATGCAAAGGTGGACTTGCAGGCGCAAGTACTGTATTTGTATGATAATACGTCCTCGTGGTAGTCCTGCATTCTGTATCATCATTTTTTTCATGCGGCGGAAATTCACCTGGGACGATGTATGTACCAATAACGTTGAGAAATGCGACGCAGTGGGCATAAGTTGAGTGATATTGGGCCAGTAACCAACAACATATGAGAGCTCAATAGCTTCAGCAGTACAAAACGTTTGCCTTGATGGCGTCCAGACAACAATATTAACACACGACCAGGTACCAGGTTTTGGCGAATGTTGAGCTTGTGGTTGCTGAAGAATGCTTTGGTTGGGCGTTTCTTAACAAAGCGATTAGATGAGTCATTTGCTTTGGGCTTCTTCAAGTAAACAGCACGTTCACCACCTTCACCGCCACTTTTGGGACCATTTATTTCCTTAAAAAGAAACATTAGTTTAAAAAATTCAAATTAAAAAAGGAAAAATTTTCGCTTGCCTTTTTTCGTTTTTTTTTCTTCATTTGACAAATAAAATTAATTTATGCAGACAGCTGGCTTGTTGTCAACATTTGGGATATTTTTACAGTGGGTCGTGCTGTTTCATTTGCACTCATAATATTAGGTATAGTACAAAATCAACAATATTTTCTCTTTCTGGCAGAACGTTTGCACATTAACCCTAAAACGGACTTTTGGTATTTATAGGCCCACATTTTAATTTAATTCAGAACAATTTTTTTTTGATTGCTTAAGGTTAACATAATTTTGGGAAATTTGTCAAATAAAAAATGTGTGTGTGTTTGCAATGCGGTTAGCAGTGGTTTGCAGGGTCGACTCATACAAAATGTTTTACAAAAAACACAAACAAATTGTATGCTACTGTTCTTAGGTGCATTTTATATGAGCAAAGAGCTGAAATGACTATAAGGAATTGGTTGTTGGACAGAAACCACTTAACCTACCACTCTGAAATTTTAAGGAGATATTCTTCAAACTGTAGAGCTTATTTAGTTTTAAAATCAAAAAATATCGACTCATACAAAATGTTTTACAAAAAACAAAAACAAATTGTATGCTACTGTTCTTAGGTGTAGAGCTTATTTAATTTTAAAATCAACAAATTTAAAGAGTCCAATTTTTAGTTATATATATTTATGTATAAAAACTAAAAAAAAAAAATTTTATTTTTGTGTACTTAAAGAGTACAAACTATTATTAACATAACATGAAAGTTTCACTTTTTTATAAGAATTCGTTTAGAACAATGTGCATAAATTCGAGGGGTGTCTTTGTTTATCGTTGGGACAATTTTTGATCTCTTTGATAAGACACCGCGCTCGAGTTTATATTTTGTAATGGGAAGAAATAAAAAGATCGAAAAGCGAGAAATTCTCGATTTGTATAATGGCCGTTTATTAAGTGAAATTGTGTCAACAAAGTTTATGAAATTACCTTATTTGTGACGTAGAAGAAGTCCCAGGACTGCTGACAAAACACGAACACTCATGCATGCGCATGCAGGTGGGTGGCTTGGTGTGGGTGATTGGAAAGTGACATTAGGGTGGCACATTTTTAATATTTTAGGCATCGCGCCTAAACATGCCGGCCCCCTTGCGACACGCAACACTCTGACCTGCCCCGGAATTTCCATCACGCCCTCTCTTAGGCTAGGTTCTTAAGAATAGTGGTGTGCTGGATAGCACTGTGCCCGCTTTCCTCCTTCGAACCACCTCCTGGAGTTGAGGTCTGTCGCCACTGGTGGTTTGGCCGTGTGGTACCTAGCTGTTGAAAGAGAGGGAAGAGACTTGAAAAAAATAAATTGGTATATTTCTTGCCATGGAGCCATAAAATGAGAAAAAAAGAAAAAAAATTTTTTTTGCTTATTAAAAAATTAAACTTACAACTAAATTTACCCCTAACTTACATACTAGTAGAGCCCGACAGCACAAAACCAAAAATGGTGCTGTGGGCAATAAACGAGCCGAACGACGGTGGCAGTGTGTTCGGTAGGATGAGGTTCGCATACACATCGCCGCCGAGTACGAGTTGGATTGGCGCGGCTATGTAAAATTGCGGATCAGCCAGCTGGATATGCTCATATGGAGCCGCCACTCGAGCGTCAATGGTTATGGCTGGGCTGATCCGTTGTAGATGGTCAACACATACGGCATGCGTCGTCACCGTAGTATGGTTACCGTGCTTCCCTCGAACGCGGAGAAAGCAACCGTGCTCCCCGCCAGAGTGGGTGGTGGGCAGCCCTAACACTTCCGCCAGGCCCCGGTCGATCACTGTGCGGGGGGAACATGCATCGATAAGCGCACGGATGTACGAAAACCCACCCCCGGTTTCCAGTTTCACGAGCGCGGTAGGCGAAAGCGTTATCATGGGGCGCAGCGCCGGGCCCACCCCGGCGAGAGCACGGTTCAGTCCGTCTCGGAACCCTGTAGTGGCTGGCAGCTGGCGCGGCTGAGTGACCAGTCTGCGATCCCGGTGGCTCGTAGAGCTGTTGGTGCGTAGCTGGCGCGGCTGAGTGGCCAATCTACGCTCGTTGACGTACTCGTCTCGGCGACTTCCGTGGTGGTTGTGTCGTAGCTGGCTTGGCTGAGTGGCCAGTCTACGCTCGTCTCGACGACCTTCCTGATTGTGTCGTAGCTGGCGCGGCTGAGTGGCCAGTCTACGAGGTTCTGCTTCGTTGGCACTGCGATTGCGAAGCTGGCGCGGCTGGGGGGCCAGTCTTCGCTTGCGGCTGTTACGGTGTGTGCGGCGGGACGGAGGGCTGTTGTCGCGTTGATGTAGCTGTCGGCGCTCGTGCGCTAGAAGGGGTCGGAACCGCCGTAGGTCCGACACCCCTTGAACCGGTTCGATTATTTCGCCGTCCTCCTGGGTCAGCCCCGCCTCAGAGGCCTGGATGGACAGCACCTCTTCTCGGCTGTCTTCTTCTCCGCTCTGGTTTGCTTGCTCGGCTGGCCACGCTTCTTCCATTTCTGCTTCTTCAACTTGTTGCGCCCAACTCTTTTCGACGATCGGTTGGCACGACTGGTCGTCCGTTGGAAGGTGAAGTGTAGTGTGGTGGTTGCCACCACATCGTCGGCACCTGGCGTCGCTGGTACAATCCTTCGTCCTATGCACCATTGACAAACAATTGCCACAGTATCCCGCCCGGATAACCTCCTGTAGCCGGTCTAAGGGTGCCATCCCGTGATACCGGTCACATGCCCGGAGGGGGTGGCTTTCACCGCAGAGGGGGCATGGTTTTGGGTACCGGGCGGCCATACGTGCGGCGCGGAGACGAAGGGATGCATGGCGAGTCATGCTGCAGAAGAGCGAAGAGTAAGGAGAAAGAAACAAAATAGGTTTGAATTATGCATATGGTTGCCCATATACATACGTGGGAGGAGGGTGGCGAATAGCCGAAGTGAGCATCGAAGGATGGGATTGATTTTTTTTTTTTTTTAACTGGGACCCGATATTTCCCACTATCTGGTCCTATCAAACGTTATCCGAACGTTTTCCTTGTCTGTGACGACACGTTGCTGCCTTCCCTTGTGGCAATTAAGTCCGGCAACACGTTGCTGCCGACTGGTTGCCGCTTTAGATAACTAAACCTCATCTGAGGCACCCTGTGTGTTCCATTTTCTTTTTTTGTATTGTTTATGTCGATCACTTGTCCGCTAGCCGGCGCTAGTGACACTAGTGCTGCGCAGAGGCAAGCCTTTTTGCTAGTGCTGCGCATAAGAACGCGTTTTCGGTACTCGATGCTGGTAGAGAGTGGTTGAGTGGCGGTTTTATTTTTGTTGTTTTGTGGGCAAAAACAGTCCTGCCCCCCCGAAAAAAAATTAAATAAATTAAAGGAGGAGAAAAACGCAAAGGGTTTTTTATATTTTTTTTTTTCCCAAAAAAAATTGCTATTTATTTATTTTTTTGCAAAGGTAATTACAAAAAATTATTTATACTCTTTATGGTTTATTTCTCGGTTAATTTTGGCCGACCGAGTGTACAAATTAAACTCTACCCCATAAATCCCGATTCTTTATGCGGTACCGACTTTTGGCATTTCGGGTTTTCGGTACCCGATTGTGATGCCAGTATTACATCACTAACGTGCTATGCGAAATTAATGCATCACTAATTTGCATGATTTTGTATAACCATGCCTAATTTTTTTTTTAAGTGAATGGATTGCCAGTGAACGGTGGAAACGGACCGTAGTAGAGAAAAATGACGTCATTTTATCATTCACTTCCGGACCACATGACAGCATTTCATTGAACTCAGGTAATATTTTCTTTTATTCTTCAACCATGTGCTCTAATATTTTCTTTTTAATTGCAGATCATCCAGAATACATGTATGCCCACGCCTAGTCCATACACGTTGTACTTCCATAAATATTATGTGGGTGAATTGGCGTAGTGATCTTTCGTTCCTTCAACTACTCCGCCAACTTCTTCTGAAACTTCATCACCATCGCGATCATCATCGCCGGGCGTTAAGTCACTCGCATTCATTAATATTCTTATACAGTGACTAATATTGGAATGTAAACGTGTTATCTTATCATTTGGTGACATTATCGGTGACGAAGAAAACATTTGTAAATATGATTGTAGAAAAGAATAGAAATATTCAGGGAATAGACGTCCACGCTCTTCATTCAAATAATCTTCTGCACTTTTACGACAAAGCGGATTTAAATCAATCATGGAGGTACGCAATGCGCGCAAATGTTCATTTTCAATGCTTTCCAAATATTTTGTTACCAATTCTTTATCACCGCTGCGGTAAGTGAGTAGTTGTGAGAGCTCAAAGGGTGCGGCACCCTCAGTCCATAGTTCTAGTAGTGCGCAGCCAGCTGAAAAAATATCCATTGTAGGCAGTAGCGTATTATCTGTAATATAAGGTCCCAAACGCGCAATTGCATCTGTGGGTAACATAGCACCATAGCCTTCAGTTTCATCGGATGAGAAAGTTTTTACAAAACGTTCTGGCGCAATATAGCAAGTACGTCGTCTACTTGTGTCAAAAAAGTACGTTTAATCGGCTGGATTATCATCAGGCAGGTCGGTGGGTTTGAATGAGGCAAAGTCGGAGAGTAGCACCCAATTCCATGATGTTATCAAAATGTTTTCCAACTTTATGTCGCCATGACAAATTTTTTGCTTATGACATTGGTTTAATGCGCACAATATTTGAAAAGTGATCCATTTCTTCTCAAGTGTTGTACGAAAGGGGCGTGTAGATACACGATCGTAGAGGCTATGCTTAACATCATCATCATCATTTATTGGCGCTTAACCGCCTAAGCGATTTTGGCCGTCGCCTATCAAAGCACGCCAGTCATTCCTTTTTAGCGATAACTGACGCCAATTGGAAACCCCAAGGGAGTTCAAGTCATCCTCCACCTGTTGTTTCCATCTCAGTCGAGGCCTCCCCCTTCCTCTGCTGCCGAATTCGGGTGACGATTGGAAAACCTTCTGGGCTGGAGCTTCTTTGTCCATTCGCATGACGTGACCCAGCCAGCGGAGCCTTTGGGCTTTAATTCGCTGGACTATGGTCAGATCTGCGTAAAGCTCGTACAGCTCATCGTTAAATCTCCTTCGATACTCGCCGTCGGCATCACGGGAAGGACCATAAATCTTCCGGAGAACTTTTCTCTCAAATACTCCAAGGGCCATCTCATCTTCTCTTGACATTGTCCATGAGTCTGAGCCATACATCAGGACAGGTATGATGAGAGACTTATAGAGCGCGATCTTTGTTCTTCGAGAGAGGACTTTACTTCTCAATTGCCTACTCAGTCCAAAGTAGCACTTGTTCGCAAGAGTGATTCTCCGTTGGATTTCTAGACTGATATTATTTTCGGTGTTAATGCTGGTTCCCAAATAGACGAAGTCCCTCACAGTTTCAAATTTGTAACTATCAACAGTGACGTGGCTGCCAAGGCGCAGGTGCGCCGATTCTTTCTTTGATGACAGCAAATACTTCGTCTTGTCCTCGTTGACCGCAAGACCCACTTTTTTTCGCTTCTTTATCCAGTCCAGAGAAGGCAGCGCTTACGGCGCGGTTGTTAAGGCCAATGATATCAATATCATCGGCATACGCCAGCAATTGCCCGCTCTTGTAAAAGATTGTACCATTGCGGTTTAGCTCTGCTGCTCGAATTATCTTCTCCAGCATCAGGTTGAAGAAATCGCACGAAAGGGAGTCGCCCTGTCTGAAGCCTCGTTTGGTTTCAAATGGCTCAGAGAGGTCCTTCCCGACACTGACGGAGCTGTTAGTATTGCTCAACGTCATTTGGCAAAGCCGTATAAGCTTTGCAGGGAAGTCAAATTCAGACATGGCGGCATACAGGCAACTCCTTTTTGCGCTGTCAAAAGCGGCTTTGAAATCGACAAAGAGATGGTGTGTGTCGATTCTTTTATCATGGGTCTTCTCCAGGATTTGGCGTATCGTGAAAATCTGGTCGATGGTAGACTTACCAGGTCTAAAGCCACACTGATAAGGTCCAATCAGCTTGTCTACGATGGGCTTCAGTCTTTCACACAATACGCTAGAAAGAACCTTATACGCGATATTAAGAAGGCTGATTCCGCGGTAGTTGGTGCGGTTAGCGGGATCGCCTTTCTTGTGGATTGGGCAGAGCACACTTAAATTCCAATCTGGAGGCATGCACTCGTCTGACCATATTCTGCATGAGAGCTGATGCATGCTTTTTACCAGCTCTTCGCCTCCGTGTTTGAACAGCTCGGCGGGTAGTCCGTCTTTTCCAGGCGCTTTGTTGTTTTTCAGCCGGGATATAGCTATCCTCACTTCATCATAGTCAGGTGGTGGGACGACTTTTCCATCGTCAGGGATTGGGGTATCGGGTTCGACGTCTCCCTCGCAATTTAGCAGTGAGGAGAAGTGCTCCCTCCATAATTTAAGTACACTCTGTACGTCGGTTACCAGGTCGCCATTATTGTCCTTACAGGAACTTGCCCCGGTCTTAAAACCTTCCGTCATCCGCCGGATCTTTTCATAGAATTTTCGGGCATCATTCCTGTCAGCCAGCATCTCAAGCTCCTCACACTCACGCCTTTCGGCCTCACGTTTCTTTTTTCTGAAAAGGCGTCTCTCTTCCTTCTTTGCCTCACGATAGCGTTGCCATACACTGCGGGTTGCGCCCGTTCGCAACGTCTCCCTGTAGGCAGCGTCCTTTTTGTCTGAGGCAGTGCTGCATTCCTCATCGTACCAGTTGTTTTTGCGGGCTCGCTGGAACCCTATAGTGGCCTCAGCGGCGGTACGTAATGAGTGAGAGATATGCTTCCATTGCTCGGTTGCATCGTTAGGTCGAGGATTGCTCTCCGATAGCAGGTGTGAGAGTCGAGTGGAGAAATTGTCAGCTGTCTGTGTCGTGCGCAGCTTCTCGACGTCAAACTTTCCTTCCGTTACTGTGCGCACTTTCTTTGCTACACAGAGGCGTTTGCGTATCTTGGCTGCAACAAGATAATGGTCCGAGTCGATATTGGGACCACGAAGGGTACGCACGTCCAGAACGGTGGAGCTATGTCTGCCGTCGATCATGACATGATCAATCTGGTTTCTTGTGCTTTTTGCCGGCCATGTAACCCATGGTGGAGGTGTCGCGCAACGCCTGCGCCTTCATGATACGCTCCATATTCGCTGACCAACCAAATTGTGACGTGACAATGCAACAGGGTGACTCAATCAAACGATTCGAGGCGACCACCTTTTCCACTTTGTTGTCCAAGATGGATTTCATCAACTTGCACAAGCACTCAAACTTGGCTTTGTCTTCCTCGCGCTTTTTCTTCTCTGCTTCATCTTCCGGCAGCTCCAAACCTTCCTTAGTCACTGAGGTCAATTGCTTGCCCTTGTACTCCTTCAAATGTTGAATGACGTATTCGTCAATGGGTTGCGTCATGTAGATGACCTCGAAACCACGCGCTTTAACGCGCTCAACGAAAGCAGAGTTGCTCACTTGCTCCTTGGATTCGCCTGTGATGAAGTAGATGTGTTTTTGGTTCTCCTTCATGCGCGAGACGTACTCAGCCAGCGAGCAGGCATCATCTCCCGATGCAGAGGTGGGATATCGCAGGAAATCGGCAAGTTTGGCACGGTTATTGCTGTCCTCATGCACACCCAATTTCAAGTTCTTGGCAAATTGATCGTAGAACTTCTTGTACATCTCCTTGTCTTCGGTGAGTTCTTCAATCAGCTCCATAAAAAGTAAAAATATTCGTCAGATATGATCCCACAGCTAATCCTTTCTCAGATTTAGCCTTAGCCACTTTGAAAAAGCGTGTGCTACCCATATTTGCTTCGAAAAGTATTTCGGTACCACTAAAATAATGATCCATCGGATATATTTGTGAAGGCCCAATGCCCACCAGCTGGTTCCCCATTTTGGCCATGTATATGTAACTAACTTTCACTGCGTATGTTCCTTCGAGTGCGCGGAAACTGGTGGATTGGTTTCCATTACAGTTTTTTTTTTTTTTTTTTTTTTATACTGAAGTCAAAACCAGGGTACCGTCTTATCAAGGAATTGGGAGTTATTTCATTTTTTTTTGGAAACTGGGGCCATTATGAAATAACTACCAAATATTGGGACTTATTTCATGGGTCTTTTTTTCATTTGGGATTTATTTCGTGGTACCTTATCTAAATACCTAACCCGCAGGGGCATGATCGATTTTAATCGCTTACAGTTTCGTTTTCGGTCTAAGATCCAATTGAAAAAGATTAGACCATTCATCTTAGCTAGTCCGAACTCTAAACTCTATTTAAACGTGCAAGGAACTGAGGCAAGCGGTATTGTATTTATATGAAACAATTTGCTATTTCTGCACACTAGTAAAAAATTTAAAAATCTTAAGCAGAACGGGTTACTATTTTTTTTTTTCATTTGACGGGAAAACTCCTACAGAAAAGAGAGAACAGTCAAGTTCACTATTACTTTGTTTAATATACTTTGATGCTAGTCAAAGCAAACGTTACTTTAAAAAAAAAATTTTGCTTATTTTTGTTGTGCAGCCTTGATCCATGGTCTCGTTTACATTGCTTGATTTTTTTTTCTTCAATTTCACGTTGATTTTGAAAGTTGCTTGCAAAGTTGCATGCAACAAAGTTGGTAGCCAACCGACTTTGATCAACTCAACCTTCCACTTGACATTGTGGTTTAAAAATCTATCAATGTAAAACGGGTAGTCAATGCATATTTGGATCAACGGCAGATGCGACTAAAATTGATTCCAAAATTGACCATTCTGGACAGATCAAGGGTCGAATCAGTGTCAACCTTATACGCACACATTACCTCTTGTTCACACCTTTGGTGCCTGGGTGTTTATGTGAGGGGGTATCTGCGTTGTTGCAGACCTATTTTAAGATTCGGTGGCAGATTGGCTCGCCCGTCTGCGTTAGGTTTTCTCTGGCCTCTTTGTGGAGTGCGGATTATTTTCTGTTGCAGATCGGGTTCGCCCATCTGCCCTAGGCTTTCTGGTGTCCTCGTTGGGGTTAACGAGTGAATTGTGGGAATTTTGTTGAGGGATTAGGAAAGGTGGGGATGAACGGAGTGGAGGGAGATTGGAGTGTTAGGATGAGGCATCGGGCCTCGCACCATCTCCTCCATCGCTTGGGAGCAGGATCAGCTTGACCAACGGTCTTCTGACCTGACCCTTCTCGGTCATGAGGTCGACGACACGTACTCGGTTATCTTCGCCGGGGTGTACGTTGCTGACTCGACCGAGCCTCCATTCGTTTGGAGATAAGTTGTCTTCGTTGATGACAACGAGATCCCCTACCTTAATGTTCAATTTTGACTGCTTCCACTTCACTCGTTTTTGAAGTTCGGTCAAGTATTCAACTTTCCATCGTTTACAGAAGGTATGATGGAGGGCCTTGCGTTTCTGCCATCTGTTGATCATGGAGGCAGAACTTTCGTTAACATTGGGTTCTGGTGGAGCCATAAGGTGACTTCCAATGAGGAAGTGCCCAGGGGTAAGTGGCTCTAAATCTGACGGGTCATTGGACGCGGGACTTAATGGTCGCGAGTTGAGGCACGCTTCAATCCTACATAGCAGCGTATGGAACTCTTCATGCGTGAACTTGTGGGCTGAGGCTATTTTTTTGAAATGGCCTTTGAAGCTTTTAACTCCTGCCTCCCAGAGTCCCCCCATGTGAGGAGCCCCTGCTGGAATGAAATGCCATGTCATTAATTGATGACTATACTTTGAAATGGTTTGATCTCGAGCTTCCGAGATAAAGGCCTTAAATTCGGATCGTAAAGATCTTGACGCTCCGACAAAGTTAGTCCCATTGTCGGAGTAAATGTTTTTCGGACATCCTCGTCTAGCGATAAAACGCGAAAGGGCTGCTAGAAAGGATGGGGTACTAAGATCACTGGTCGCTTCCAGATGGATCGCTTTGGTGGCAAAACAGATGAAAAGGCAAACGTAGCCTTTTGATAGTCGACACCCTCTCCCTCGGAAACTTTTAATATCGAATGGGCCTGCAAAGTCGACCCCGGTATTGGTAAAAGCGCGCGAAAACGTGGTCCGCTCGCGGGGTAGGGTACCCATAAGTTGGGTTTGCGCCCGTTTCTTGTAAATGGTGCAAATCTTACAATTGTGGATGATGGCCCTAATCATGTTCTTGACATTCGGAATCCAGTATTGGGTGCGGATGAGACGGAGCATTAGTTGATTTTCCCCATGGAGGGAGATTTTGTGTATCATTTGCACAACTAGCCGCGTCAACCTACAATTATAAGGGAGTATGATTGGATGACGCTCGTTGTAAGCGAGGTCTTCCGACGCCCCTAAACGACCCCCGGCCCTGATAATATCGTCCTTATCAAGGAACGGGTTAAGTGGCAATATCTCGCTTTTCCTGTCAATGACTGTTCCCTTCTTCAAATTTACGTACTCCTCAAAATAATATTGCTTCTGATATAGTTTAATCAAGATCTGAGTCGTTGTCTTTATCTCATCGGATGAGATTAGGCACGACTTTTCTTGAAAGGAAGCTTTTGTTGTGGGATGTGTTCTTCGAAAGAATCTCATAATGTATGATAGTACCCTCAAAGCCCTAGGTAAATCCGAAAACCGATCTAGAGTCTCGATTTCTTTTCGCTTCGATATTGCGTAGGTTTGCGCTCTCTTTTCCTCCACGGATGTATGAAACTCGGTTTCTTGTTCTGGCCACCCTGAATTGTCTTCTTGTAACCAAGAAGGTCCCTGCCACCACAAAGAATTGTTGACCAAATCCGTTGCCGGTATTCCTCTGCTTCCTAAATCTGCCGGATTCGATTCCGAGTTGACATGATGCCAGTCCTTACTTCCGACCAAGTCGATGATCTTGGTTATCCTGTGTGCGACGAATGTTGACCAGGAACATGGTGGCTTCCGTATCCAGGCTAAGACGATTGTGGAATCCGTCCACAAATGTTGTTTTACCTGCCCTAATTTTATGTTCCGAAAAATAGATTCCAGTATCTCCGCCAAGAGTACGGCGCCGCAGAGTTCCAAGCGCGGCAGTGAAATTGTTTTCACCGGCGCTACTCTGGTTTTGGCTAGAAGAAGATTGACGAATATCTGGTCGTCTCTTTTTACGCGCATGTAGACGGCTGCAGCGTATGCTTTTTCCGACGGGTCACAGAATCCATGGATTTCGATCATCTTCTGGTGAAAAATTTACCCATCGGGGTATCCTGATTTTGTCGATTTCGTTGTAGTCCCTTTTAAAGTTCCCCCATCGTTCCAAAGTGTTGGACGAGACTGGCTCATCCCACGCAGTACCCTCCAACCAGATATTCTGCATGAGTATCTTGGCCACAATGACCATTGGTGCAAGCCATCCTAATGGGTCGAAGAGCTTGGCGATGGCGGATAATATTGCTCGTTTCGTGAGCTGTTCACATTCGTCCAGTGACCCTGCCTTAAAATAAAAGAGGTCAGAATGAGCATTCCATCTAATGCCCAAAGCCTTAACGGTGCTGGTGTCTTCGAACGCCAAGAAGTCCTCGGTCAGCCGATCCGATTTTGGGATGTCGTTGAGAATCTCCTCGGAATTCGATGTCCATTTCCGAAGTGGGAATCCAGTGGAGTGTAAGACCTGTCGAATTTCATCTCTCGCATGAATGGCCGATGCGAGAGTATACCCCCCCCCGCTAATACATCATCCACGTACATCCCCTCCCTTAATATATTCGATGCTGTTGGGAATGATGTTTCTACGTCATCAGCTAGTTGCAAAAGGGTTCGTATTGCAAGATATGGTGCGCAATTAACCCCAAACGTGACCGTCTTCAACTCATAAAGACCTATTGGTTCTTGTGGTGATGTGCGGTAAACTATCCTTTGAAATTTGGAATGATTTTCGTTCATCCAAATTTGTCTATACATCTTCTCGATGTCCATGTTGAAAACATATCGATATAATCTCCAACGCAGTATTAGGACTGGGAGATCTGCTTGAAGAACTGGCCCTGGTAGGAGAATGTCGTTTAGACTTACACCGTTTGCCGTTGGGATTGAGGCATTAAAAACGACCCGCACCTTTGTGGTGGTGGACTCCGCCTTTACTACGGCGTGATGGGGCAAAAAATAGTTATCAGCCGACTCAGCTGATACCATAGCAGTAATTTTTTGCATATGCCCTAATTTCTCGTATTCAGCCAGGACCCTGGTATACTCTATTCCTAATTCTGGGTCCTTTGCTAACCGTGTCTCATTCCTAAAGAATTGCGAACACGCCCTCCTAAGAGACCCACCTATATTTAGCTTATCTGGGTACTCCTGTCTGAATGGTAGCGAGACTACATATTTCCCATCCTCGTTCCTATGCGTAGTGTCCTTATATAACTTTTCGCAGTATTTATCATCTGCGTTTGGACTCTTTTGTTTAGGCAGATTTTCCAACTCCCAGAACTTTGTTAGTTCTTTGTCCAAAGCGACTTCGCTGTAAAAGGACACTATATTTGTTGTTGGACTCGGTGACTCCACGTGGCCGGTGAGTATCCAACCGAATACTGTTTCTTGGGCCAGGAGTGTATTAAAGACATTCTTCTTGAGCCCAGATAGTATGATTTGCGTGTATACATCTCCGCCTAGTATGATGTCAACTTCCGCGTTGACATAAAATCGTTTATCTGCCAAGACTAAGTCTGGAAAGGCCTGCATAGTCATAGCGTCGACATGGCAGGATGGCAGATTTCCAGTTAGTTTGGCCAGAATTAACACGGATGTGGTTAGGCTGAAGTCAGGGTCCACTGTTGAACGCAGTTCGATGTTGGTTGCCTCCTTGACTTGGGCCGATACGGCATTCGTTATGCCCGATACGCGGGCATTCATTTTCTTTGCCGGTAAGTGGATTCTGCGCTTCAGACGTTCTGTCATAAATGAACATTCTGAGCCAGAATCTATCAGTGCTCTAGCTGGGAAGTCTGTACCATTATGACGAATGGTTACTCTCGCTGTCCCTAGCAGTACACCTGCGCTTGAATGTACATGGCAGGATTTTACGTTCTTATCGTTCGCCTCCCGTCTCCCTTGAGATTGCGCAGAAGTGGAAGCACCATTATCCATATTGTACTGGGTGGTGTTGTTTGTTTCCTGATTCTGACGCGATTCTATATGTAGGAGCGTATTGTGTCGAGAGTGGCACTTGCTGCAGTCGTATGAGCTTGGGCACTTCGTCACGGTATGTCCTGGGGAGAGGCAGTTCAAACACCCCTGGTTGCTTTTTATAAAGTTTACTCGCTCCTCCGGCGTTAACCTTAAAAAGCGGGTGCATGCTCGTAATTTATGGCGAGTCGATTTGCATTTGGTGCACATGAATTTTGTGACCTTTGCTTGGTACGTACCAAGCTTTTTCGCAGGTGGATCGTTCGCTTTTTTCGCCGTTTGTGGTTTTTGGCCTTGCGGACTGGCACTCCCCACAAACCCAGACACTGTTTCGAGTGTCTGGAAACGATTGGACAAGAATTTGTCCATATCCTCCATTTGGATATTTCCACCTTATGGTCTATGCTTTGCTCCCATAGACCAAGCGTACTCTCTGGCAACTTAGTCGAACACAGATATGTAATAATTGCATCCCAATTAGATGTGTAAATTTTGTGACTTCTTAGGGACGCCAGGCAATTATTAATTTGTCGCTGCAGGGTTTTTATCGCGCTGCCACACTCACTCTCTACCTTCTCTAAATTAAATAGTATTTGCAATTGCGTGTTTACTAAGATACGTTTGTTTTCGTATCTCTCACATAAATTTTTCCACGCTGTATCAAATCCCTCATTCGTGAGTGGACTTTTTTCCACTATATCCCTCGCTTCCCCTTTTGTCTTATTGACGAGATGAAACAGCTTCTCAACGGGTGTTAGGCGTTTGTTCAAAATATAAATGGCCGTGAACATATCCCTAAACGTAGGCCGTGAGAGATAATCGCCTTTGAATACTTCAGTATCGCATGGAGGCAGGCGGATACTGTGTTCCCGTTCAGACTGTTCGGCTGGGCTTTTCACTACCTTCGTGAGTGTTTCTTGGCGTGTAGCCATATTAGACATGCAACGTAAATAAATTGCATATGTACTTTTGTATTTATTTTTCACGGAGGTAATGCCTGCCGCGTCTAACTTACTTGAGCTCATTAGCTCATCGTACGCCCCTTTAACTTTTCTCCAGTGGACTTTCAACTCCTCTTGTTGCAGAGCTAATGTATGGACAGTATGGGTCTCTACATCTGCATCATTATAGTCGGACTCGAACTCAGTGATGTTATCAGCTAATCTGATGAAGTTATCCATTTTATCTCAACTGAGTGTTTGTTTTAGGCAGACAAGGAAAAGAGGGTGAGAGATGAAGGCTGAATGGGTGAGATCGCAGAGATTGCCCCAGGGAATTCAAACGCCAAAATAACAATTTCAATAATAACCATCTTAGAATAATTATTTGTTGAATATTTAAATTCTTTATTGTTGCAGACTTGGCCGTATTGTCTGACCCTTTGTTCAACAATGTATAGCAACAACAACACTGGCTTACTCGCCACCCACACACGTATATATAGGTTATGTGGGAATGTGATTTTCGCAAAAAAAAATTTAAATTAAAAGTGCGCGGTGGACCTAAAGAGCGAGAAAGTGATTGTTAGTGAATTTAAGTGAAAAAAAAAATCGTGAAATGAACTGAAAGCCTTCGATTACACTGATTGTGCGCGTTTCAATAAAAAAAAAGTGATGAAAAGTCAAAACAAAAACAACAATCGAAAGGCTCTGTGAATGTGAGGTTATGTTACCTCTTACTTTGCGCTGTGTCTGGAAAACCTTAAACCAGATAGTCGCAAAGCTGAATTTCAAAACGAATTATGTGACAAATAAGTCAATTTAACTTTCACTCAAACTTTCTTCGCACTTGCGTTTAGGCGAACTCGCGGCACTTTTAAAACACTAATATTTTTCACACAAAAAAAATTGGCAAGAAATATAACTTACTTTGCTTTTGATATGGTGATAGCTAAAGTAAAGATGATTTTGTGTTGTGTTGTTGTGGCTGACTTTAATAGCAAGCGGCTGTGTGTTTTTTGGACAGGTTTGTGGCAGGCTGTAATTCCAAACGGCTTTGTTTCACTGCTGCTTGAGTTGTTGGCTGTAAATTTTCCTATTAGTGGACTGATTTTTCTACGATTTGTGGTAGACTAAAGGACTGTAGATTTTGTGTGCTGGTTCTATAATTGAACGGCGAGATGGACCATGCATAAATTCGAGGGGTGTCTTTGTTTGTCGTTGGGACAATTTTTGATCTCTTTGATAAGACACCGCGCTCGAGTTTATATTTTGTAATGGGAAGAAATAAAAAGATCGAAAAGCGAGAAATTCTCGATTAGTATAATGGCCGTTTATTAAGTGAAATTGTGTCAACAAAGTTTATGAAATTACCTTATTTGTGACGTAGAAGAAGTCCTGGGGCTGATGTGTGTCCGTTGGCAGTTGGCAGAAAAAGAGGCGGTTGTCACGTCGTTGACAACCGTTGAACCGAAAACCATCCTCCGGTATTAAGGGGAGGTGGACCCACACATGCGCACCCACATGCATGTATGTGTGTGCTGACAAAACACGAACAGTCATGCATGCGCATGCAGGTGGGTGGCTTGGTGTGGGTGATTGGAAAGTGACATTAGGGTGGCACATTTTTAATATTTTAGGCATCGCGCCTAAAGACAATGATTTGAAGGACCTTAAAATTGTCGTATTTTTTCGTATATTAAAACTTTAAAAAATTATTACTCGCAAGTTTCGCATAATATGCGAAAATATAAAAATACGTGTCGATTTATATTGCATCCAGTTTATAAAAAAAAATGTTTCAGGACAATCTATTTTTTAGTTGTAAAAATGATATGGAACAAACCATATATATAAAATTGGATGTATGTATGTGGCTTATCGACTCCCAAACTACTCGGCCGATTTCGTTGAAATTTTGGGGATAGATTAGTAAGAGCCTGGAGAGTGTTTCTGTAAATTTTTTTTATGGGATAAATGGCTGGATTTACTTGAAATTTGGTATGTTGGTTAAGCGTTATGCTTAGGTTAAAGTATAGGATGATTTTTCTTCCGGGAAGTGGACCAGGGACCGATCTGTTTTAAACAATCGTATTTATGGCTCGAATTGCTTGAAACTTGGTATGCAGGTAGCTATATGCTAAGATTAATATATAGAATACATTTTCTTCCGGAAAGTGGACCCAGGGCTGACTTATTCTAAACTATCGTAAAAATGGTTGCTTTTACTTGAAATTAGGTATGTAGGTAACGTTATGCTTATGTCAAAGTATAGGATGATTTTTCTTCCGGAAAGTGGACCCAGGGCTGACTTATTCTAAACTATCGTGAAAATTGTTCAATTTACTTGTAATTTGATATGTAATTCTTTGGAGCCACCAGGAATGCCTCCTCACATATTGACATTAAAAATTGGATCGCCAGTGATACTTATTCGCAACTTGAACGCGCCAAAACTGTACAACGGAACCGGGGTAGTAATAAAAAATTTAACACCGAACTTAATAGAGGCAACAATCATCAGCGGTAAATTCAAAGGGGAAGACGTGCTGATTCCACGCATACCGATGATTTCCAATGATTTACCATTCGAATTCAAGCGTCTTCAATTCCCGTTGCGTCTTGCTTTTGCTGTAACCATAAATAAAGCACAAGGACAATCACTTACTATCGCTGGACTGGATTTGAGAAATGCGTGTTTTTCACATGGTCAATTATACGTCGCGTGTTCACGAGTTGGATCCCCAAAAAATTTATTTGTTTACACACCTAATGAAAAAACCAAAAATATTGTTTATCCTTTAGCATTAAGATAAATAAAAGTCCTTAAATGGTAAAATCTTATTCAGGTGTTTTTCTTTGGCGTAGCAACGCACGCCGGGTATTACTAGTTTACCTATAGTTATTATTCATCCCTTGTAAATATCCTCATTACTTAAGCATTTATTAATTATTTATTCCCCATAACTCAATCCCATCAGTCATGACTTATAAAATAATCTTTGATGATTATCATTGGTTTGGACGTGTGGAGACACCCACCGCATAAATCCCCTAAGTCAAATTCGCCGTAATCAAAAGGTGACGATCCGGCAGGGATACCGCAGTCAAGTGCTTCGAAGGTACGACCCATCCCAGCTCCGCATGCTATCTCGACCAAGTAAGTTGTACCTTTTCCCTGAATAACTACTCGGGAACCGCTTGACCGATGTGGATAAAATTTGGCATTATAGATTGTATGATTCATTCTAAGATTATATGTGTGGGTGTTGCCACTTGTGGCGGTTCACAGAGTTGCCAAATGTCAACATTTTTTTTAAATATTGAGCATGATATGCCAATATGGGTATCAAATGAAAGGTATTTTCGACCGTATTCCAAATATGGAAATCTCAAGCAGGGTTGCCACCTAACCGCATATTATTTATTTTTCTCTATATCTCGGGAATCGTTAGACCGATTTGGATAAAGTTTGACATTATAGATAGTATGATTCATTCTAAGATTATACGCGTGGGTGTGGCTACTTGGAGCGGTTCACAGGGTTGCCACCTACCTAAATTTTTTTAATATTGAGCAGAATATGCCAATATGGGTATCAAATGAAAGGTATTTTCGACCGTATTCCAAATATGTATATCTCAAGAAGGGTTACCACCTAGGGTTGCTACCTAACTGCATTTTATTTATTTTTCTCTATATCTCGGGAACCGCTCGACCGATTTGGATAAAGTTTCGCATTATAGATAGTATGATTCATTCTAAGATTATATGCGTGGGTGCTTCCAATTGAGGCTGTTCACAGGGTTGCCACCTATCTCAATTTTTTTTTAATATTGAGCAATATATGCCAATATGGATATCAAATGAAAGGTATTTTCGGTCGCATTTTAAATATGACAGTTTCTAGCAGGGTTGCCAGCTAGGATTGCCCCCAAACCGTATTTTTTTTTATTTTTCCTTATATCTCGGAAACCACTTTGCCGTTTTGTATTAAGTTTGGCATTATTAGTAGTATGATTCATTCTAAAACTATATACATGGCGGTTGCCACATGGCGGTTGCTACTCAAAGGGTTGCCACCTATCAATTTTTTTTTTTAATATTGAGCAAGATATGCCTATATGGGTATCAAGTGAAAGGTATTTGCGACCGTGTTCCAAATATTTAAATTTCAAGCAGGCTTACTACCTAGTCTTCCTATCTTTCTTCGTACAACTCTATTTCCTATCTCCCTCCCTTTTGCTCTTCATTGCCCTCTTTCCTTCTACCACGCCCCTCTTCCTTTATATCCCATTCGTATTGGCCCCTGTTAATTTAGGCCTAATTCTACAGATGTACCAAATTTTAAGGAAAATGCACCATATATAAGATATTTTCGAATGGATCATTTCCGTGGTCCACTTCCCGGAAGTAAGATATTGTGAATCTAAACCATTCTCGAATATATCTTATTCATGTTTCGGTATTTCTGAACTTAAGAAGTTAACTTCTTTCACGTGTACTGGCTACACGCGGTTTTTTTGTATATTTTTGGTTGTTTGTTGTTTTTCATATTTTTCTTTCAAGTTTTTTATCGTCTGCTCTAATATTCACAGTGAAGTAAAAGCGCAGAGATTTCAACCTCAACTCCAAAATCAGGCCAAGGGGAGTTGCTGTTGTTGTAACGAAGGGTAGCCCTGCCCTAGCGTGTACTTATCCTTAGCCTAAATTGTCATCTTGTCTTCTAATGGGAGTCCTAGATAACTGGCAGTTTCTGCAGGGTTGGAGCAGAGGAAACTGGGTGTTAGAAGAGCGGGCTCCACAGAGCGGTTGAACAGAGGTTGAACAGAGGGTTGTTATGAGCAGACGTGTGGCATGCCGGACATTCATTCGGCACTTCGGGGCTCAGTTTGTATAAGTTGGAGTTTAACCTGCTACAATATCAAGAACGTAACTAAGCCAGAGTGACCCTTGTCTTTCGAGGAAGATGACGTTCCTCTCCAGCAACGCGAGGTGTTAAGGTATAAAAAACGCCGTTCACCGGATAGAGATCAAGGTGGGAGACAACAAACGACTCATGGATGTGCTTCAGGGCCTGCACATGAACCTTTGGATCAAACGGTGATGTTGAAACGGACCGGATCTCATCAAAATGTTTAAGTAGATGTGTTCTTACGGTCCTAGGAGGCGGTACTAGCTAAATAACTTATCTCCATCACGTTGGAACCCGCTTTGAAAAAATTCAAATTTTGTTTGCACTTTTGTCAACTGCAAACCACGGTTTTTTTTGTTGAAATATGTTTTAAATCGTTTGTAGTTTTTTATCCGAAAACAATTTTTTTCCCCCTTTTTTCCTATCTCCTTTATTACGTGCGAGCGCTCCCCTAATGCGTCGTTTACACAAGTAACACATGGGCGTAGCCAGAAATTTGTTTAGGTCTTTTTTCGAGGACAATTTCTCAAAACTCAATGAAGAAACGAGGACACTTTTTTGAAAAAAAAGTAGGACATATTTATCGACAAGAATATTGAGAGTATCATTTTTTGGTTTCTCAAAATCAGGGCACGAAAATAAACTGTACAAAATACAATTCCAACAAAGAAAAATTTATAAACTTAAACGTTTTAATTGACTGAAGAAAAATTTAAGTGTTTGAATGTAAGTATGTTCATAAAGAACAAAATTTGAAAAAAAACATCGTTATCATATGAAATGAATTAAATTAATTTTCTAAAACTTTACCATTTAGTCCAAGGTAAATAGAGGAGGAGATAACGCCAAAGAATTTGTTGACATCGTAATACGTCATACGAATGGGAGAAAAATAAACAAAAATCAAAAAAAGATGCCGTTTACTTTATTGAAAATACATTAAATCATATTATATGACTAGATTTTTGTTTTTTATTAATTTTTTATGCATTTATATTTTATATAAATATGCTGTTCTGTAAAATTTTGAGCATTTGTGCTATTTAAATTTGTTTATATAATACAAATTTTGATCAAAAGTCTATAACAGTGGATAAAAATAACGTATGTTCATGAAACTGGAGTATTTATATACATTTTTGATATTTCAATTTGTTTATTTAATAAGAATAGTAAAAATTTTGCTAAGTCTGTGTAAGAGGAAGAAAAAGTGATGGACTTAATTATAAAGGTTTGGCAGCATCAAAATTATACATCGTAAAGCGTCATCAACGGAGTGTATTGGGGTGTGGTTGCTGTGTGACCTTGCCCAATCCCGACTCTTGCGTCCTCGTTTGTACACTCTGGGCAACGTGAGCTATCTAGGCTCATGGCAGAAAGAGAGGGAGCCCCGGTGTCAGAATCGGGAAGGACCTCTCTGAGCCATTTGAAACCAAACTAGGCTTCAGACAGGGCGACTCCCTTTCGTGTAATTTCTTCAACTTGATGCTGGAGAAGATAATTCGAGCAGCAGAGCTAAACCGCAATGGTACACTCTTTTACAAGAGCGTGCAATTGCTGGCGTATGACGATGATATTGATATCATTGGCCTTAACAACCGCGCCGTAAGCGCTGCCTTCTCTGGACTGGATAATGAAGCGAAAAAAGTGGGTTTTGCCGTGAACAAGGACAAGACGAAGTATTTTCTGTCATAAAGAAAGAATCGGCGCACCTGCGCCTTGGCAGCCATGTCACTGTTGATAGTTACAAATTTGAAACTGTGAGGGACTTCGTCTATTTGGGAACCAGTATCAACACCGAAAATAATATCAGTCTAGAAATCCAGCGGAGAATCACTCTTGCCAACAAGTGCTACTTTGGACTGAGTAGGCATTTGAGAAGTAAAGTCCTCTCTCGAAGAACAAAGATCACGCTCTATAAGTCTCTCATCATACCTGTCCTGATGTATGGCTCAGATTCATGGACAATGTCAAGAGAAGATGAGATGGCCCTTGGAGTATTTGAGAGAAAAGTTCTCCGGAAAATTTATGGTCCTTCCCGTGATGCCAACGGCGAGTATAATTTAACGATTAGCTGATCTGACCATAGCCCAGCGAATTAAAGCCCAAAGACTCCGCTGTCTGGGCCATGTTATGCGAATGGACAAAGAAGCTCCAGCACAGAAGGTTTTCCTATCGTCGCCTGAATTCGGCAGAAGAGGAACGGGGAGGCCTCGACTGAGCTGGAAACAACAGGTGGAGGATGACTTGAACTCCCTTGGGGTTTCCAATTGGCGTCTGTTATCGCTAAAAAGGAATGACTGGCGAGCTTTGATATGCAACGGCCAAAATCGCTTAGGCGGTTAAGCGCCAATAAATGATGATGATAGCGTCATCAACATGGCGGACAGCTCGAATGGCGCCGGCCTGATTTAGTCGATTTTCGCCCATGGTTGATCTTAGCCGGGTTTTAACACGCCGACCTTTCTACGTTGCAAGGTAGTACAAATATGTATTAAGTAAAACTTAACTACATAAATGGAAACTCGCTTTTTATTAAAATGGGTATTTGTTTTGCATGATTGGCATCTCTGAATAAATATTTCTATGAGAACACGTGGATTCCATTTCGATCTACTCCACTCAGTTTGAAAAACGTTTGAAAATTCTGCCGTTCTCAATTTGAAATCCCATATTAAAAATGAGCCTTTTAGGTTGAGAACGCTATCAACGGTTATTTCGCCTCAAATTGAAATAGAACCTTTTGCGTACCAAAATTTGTAGCAAAGAAAAAAACACGTGCGTATAATTTGCAAGCCAAACAATATAACATTTATTAAAACAATTTTAAGCAGTTCATCTGCTGCCATAATTTAACACAGAAACTGGTTTTAATACATGTACATATGGTGATTCAAATATAAGAAAATTAGCCAGCCCTTAGGGGTCGCTATTTTTTCGCCCTTTTCCCAACTAGCACAATTAGTAGTAGAATGGGAGTATCGACTAATGTTGTGACTTTAAAGTGATTTGCTACTACTAATGGGCACGTATTAGATACATGTTCATCACGTTCCACCAACCGATATGGAGAATAACCTAAACGTTCCAGCGACGTTTCTGCGTGAAACCAGGGGTCGAATCGTCACATACGTGATCGTATCACTCGTCACGTAAAAAGTTGGTTTTCGGATTGTTACATACGTTATCGTATAACTAGTCACGGAAAATGGCACTTTTTGGATTGTTACATACGTGAACGTACCCTTTGCATCGTAATATGGCATCCTTACAGCCGTGAACGAGCGAGTGAACATACTCGGTCGTTGTTATTGTCATACGATCATAAACTGCCAAACGGAACGCAATAAATTGATGAAAAATGTAAGTAAATTTTAAAAATATTTATTTAGATAAAAAGTTTAATTGTTTTTAACTATTCTTGGACAAATTATAATAAACTAAACCCAAGCCAAAAGGAAATCATGGCGCAATTTATGGCGGACCACCCCAAGTTAGCGAAAAACCATTTTCCTAATACCGCACAGGGCAGACACATTTCGAACAAACTTTGGGAATCGCTTTCGAGGCGTTTGAATTCTGAGGGACCACCTACTAAAGATGCCAAGATGTGGAAGAAGGTACTTATATCAAATCCGCATAGAATTATAGTGGATAATGTTTTCGATTGCTCGTAGGTTTATGCTGATCAAAAGTACCAAGCCAAGAAGAAGCTGTCGGATAATTTGCTGTCCAAAAAAAAAACTGGAGGAGGGCCATACAGTGAAAGGCCTATAACTTCGGCGGAAGAGCTCATAATAGAAGCTGTTGGACTGGAAGCCGCAGTAGAAGGCAATCTTACTACGCGATCAATTGGAAATGAGCGAGCTGATTCCAGAAACGCGAGTCAACAGGGTGGCAGTAACAGCGGCAGTGGCAGTGACGACGCATCAGCTTCCTCCACCTGCAGCAGCAACTCGCCGGGCCCATCAAGATCAGCCACAACGCCAACCCAGCATCCATCCTCCAGGAGAAACACACCAAGGCGAAAGCGTGTGACCAATGAAAAGTTGGAATTGCTCCAACAAAACATGAGCAAGAAGTCTGAATTCCAAAATAGCTTGGGTGGTATATTGGACAGATTAGTGGAGGTCCAGGAAAAGTTATTAACGGTGCAGGAGATAATGCTCAAAATTAAAGAAGAAAAGCATAGCGCACAACAAGCCTCAAGGCAAATAGACCTTGAAATAAAAAATTTTGAGCTAGAAGCATTAGCAATAAGTGTAAATAAAAAACAAAAGTGAACCTTGAGTAATTAGTTTTAAGAAATGTTATGAAGTGATTTTTTTCTTGTACCTGAATTTCTATTTTTATTTAGTTTTAAGTATTAAGCAACGTTGCCGAAGATGCGTTTATTTTTATTTTTTATACATGTATACATGTACGTAATAAACATAAGACTTATTTATTTAAAAATATAATAGGTTAGGTTAGGTTCAAGTGGCTGCTGCAGAGGCAAGGCCAGTTTACCACTTAGATGACTTTATGAAGCTCATCAAGTCCTTTATGTCCAGTTCCGCGATCTGGCTTAGGCTATCCAGGAACGGAACTCCCAAAAACCGCGTTCTCGCGCCGCTTAAAGCCGGACAGTTGCAGATGAGGTGTTCCACTGTTTCCTCCTCCTCATCATCTTTGCAACTCCTGCAGCATCGTCGGTAGGGCACACCTAGCCTTTCTGCATGCCTACCAATGAGGCAGTGACCGGTTAATACCCCTATCAATATGCAGATTTCCCTCCTAGTTAGGGTATAAATGCGTCTAGACCTTTTCAGATCCCATTTTGTCCAGGTTTGTTTCGATATCCGACACCCTGGGGATTGCAGCCATCTTTCGTTGGCTTGACGGAGTGTGTGCTCCTTCAGCATTAGTTTGCATGTGGCAAACTGCATACTTAAGCGCTCTTTATCCTGAAGAACTTGCTTGGTCGTGCCCTGCCTGGCAAGCTCGTCTGCCTTACAGTGTCCCTCAATGTCCCTATGTCCCGGGACCCATATGAGGTTTACACGGTTCTGTTGGGCCATCTCCTGTAGAGATCGACGACAGCTGAACGTCGGTTCAGAGTTGAACGTGTATAAGCCAAGGGATTTTATGGCCGCTTGGCTATCGCTGAAAATAGCGAAGGGAGAGCGCAAGGTCCAAATCCCTTGAATAAACCCCTCCTCCAACTCTGCCGTCCAACTTCGAACCGTCGGTGCCACTATTTGTTTCCATGGTATAAATACTACAGGTAAAACCGTTAATGACACTAATGACATTTTTAAGCAATTCTCATACTCATTTATTTTTTGCCACGACGTGTCTGTTTGGTTTTTTCAATCAAATAAATTACAAATCAAAATAATTTCTTTTAATTTTTCTTCAATTTGCGATTAGAACTATGTATTGCTAGAATTGTTAAAAATAGGGACTGTGAAAGCGGTCCACATGTGACCCTCTAGCAGGATAATCTACCATCTCATTTCCTGCCATTTTATAGTGTCCAAGCGTCCACCTAAACGTGCAGTGTAAATTGGAAAATATTTTTTGATTTTTTTCAAATTTTTCTTATTTTAAATTTTTTGAATATTTTTTTTTCTACTTGACTTACATACTGACACATTTTATATTGCTTAAAAACGTCAAAACAAAATCAAAAGAGAGGACGGTTTTACCTATAGTACTTATACCATGTTTGTTTCGGGACACCAATCCGTCCTCTCCCAGTCTTCTCTGCTGGGAATGTTTATTTTGAAACAGCTATCACCGACTGTAGTGGTCGCACAACGATCTGTGCTTAGAGGGAGAAAGCTGTAAGATTCCAGAATACTGGAGTGTCCTGGGGTGTTCCCCTTGTGACATAGCGTGATAACTCAACCTTACCAAGTGAAGAAGCTATTTTCCTTCCCCTTAAAATTGGTCAATTAAACCAGTTAGAGGTCTATCTACGCCCAGATTAGTTAGAGCGGAGTTGATAGCCTCCGGGCTTATGTTGTTGAAAGCCCCCTCAATGTCTAGGAAGGCCACGAGACAGTAGTCGTTTTCACACAGCGGTTTCTCAATGACAGATACTAGGCTGTGCAGAGCGGTTTCTGTTGATTTACCCTTGGTGTATGCATGCTGATAGCTAGAGATTAGGTTGCTATCAATAGTCGTTGAGAGGTAGTCGCTTAGTATCCTCTCAAAGGTTTTGAGTACAAAGGACGAGAGACTGATCGGTCTGTAGTCTTTTGGCTCGTAGTGGGATGCCTTCCAAGCCTTAGGGATAAACACTACCGTGGCGCTTCTCCAGGATCCCGGAATGTGGTTGAGAGCCAGGCAGGCTGTGAAGAGAAATAACGTGTTTATAAGTTGCGCGGGGATAATCCCGTCCGGCCCGGCAGCCTTATACGGTTCAAAGCTCTTAACTGCCCACCTTACCCTTTCCTCAGTGATGGGTATTTTTACTGCCAGGTTTGTTGCAGGTACTAGTGGTGCGTCATGCAGATTCCCCGGAAAATGTGTATTCAAGAGCAGCTCAAGGGTTTCCTCTTCCTTTCGCAAATAGCTGATGGCTGTTTGACTTTTCGAGAGGACTCGTCTAAGTCTCGCCTGTCCTAGAGCATTTGAGAGCGCCGATGTAAATGTAGTAACAAGATCCTCCAGCTCCTCTACTGCTGAGGGGGCTTGTGAAGGCAGTACTGGGAGGTCTCTGTCTAATATTTCATTGTGTAACTGCCAATTTGTGTTACGTGGATTGCGCTTCATGATTGGTTGTTCTACAATAAAGTCTAAAACCATTTCTATGTAACGGTGGTCGGAGAATGAATGTTCTTCCCGAACCCGCCATTTTCTGACCCACCCATAAGCGCCTTCACTACAGATAGTGAGGTCTATGACCTCCCTACGGGTCTTAGTGATAAAAGTAGGCTCATTAGCCACGTTGCATATTACCAGGTTGGTTGTTAAGAGGCTCGCCCGTGGCATTGATATCGGAGCTCACCCATGGTGAGCATTAGCGTCCGCTCCAATAATAAGATTACCCGTGCAGAAATTTGACACCAGGTCTTTCACGTCCGTTTGTGGTGGGGGTTCTTCGGCGTCGTAGGGCATATAGACCAACGCCACCGTCAGGCGGGTGCTGTCGACCGTTAGACTGATAGCGGTAATATCACCATTGGTGTAGTTACGTAGGAGAAAGGAGTTCAACTCAGACTTGACCAAAATGCACGTTCTGACTTTGCTCTCCTCGCTGGCTCGAATGAGCTTGAAGCCCTTAGTCCCCAATCCGCAGATTCTCGAGCTATTGACCCAGGGTTCTTGGATTAGGACCACATCCACGTCGCCTTTAGAAAGATGACTACTTAAAGCAGCCGCAGCCACTTTAGATTTGCGCAAATTAATCTGAAGCACCACCAACATGAGAGCACACAGACTTCCCTGCCTTCCCCATATCGTCGAATGAGGTTGAAGCCCTTAGTCCCCAATCCGCAGATTCTCGAGCTATTGACCCAGGGTTCTTGGATGAGGACCACATCCACGTCGCCTTTAGAAAGACAACTACTTAAAGCAGCCGAAGCCACTTTAGATTTGTGCAGATTAATCTGAAGCACCACCAACATGATAGCGCACAGACTTCCCTGCCGTCCCCATGTCGTCGAGGTTTGCCCCATCCCGGAGGTTGCCTATCAACGAAGAGTTGTTCCGATTAACTGCCCGATATGGCGTTGCAGGAGTCCTGCTGCCCGTAGCGTTAGATGTTAATCGCTCAGCGTTGGCTGCTACCACCGTGACGTCGAGGACTTCCTCGTCCTGTAGGCTGTCCTCCATCTCCGAGTTGTTTACAGCACTATCGCCAACGGACGTGGCGGAGAACATGCTTTCCGCATCGGAATCCTCCGCTTCCTCTTCTGGTAATTCGTTTTCCGGTTCCCCCGGAGCAGCCGAGAAGGCAGCGCGCTGAGCTTCACTACGATATACGTGGATAACGATCTGGCCTACGCTGTAGTGTACTAGGCTATTGCACCTTTTGAGGGGCTCGATTGCCTCTTTATTCATGGTGAACACCACCTGTCTGGCGGGCCTTCCGCATCCCCGACCAGATTGACACTCTTGACTCTTGATTGACATTTGAGAGCGCCGATGTAAATGTAGTAACAAGATCCTCCAGCTCCTCTACTGCTGAGGGGGCTTGTGAAGGCAGTACTGGGAGGTCTCTGTCTAATATTTCATTGTGTAACTGCCAATTTGTGTTACGTGGATTGCGCTTCATGATTGGTTGTTCTACAATAAAGTCTAAAACCATTTCTATGTAACGGTGGTCGGAGAATGAATGTTCTTCCCGAACCCGCCATTTTCTGACCCAGCCATAAGCGCCTTCACTACAGATAGTGAGGTCTATGACCTCCCTGCGGGTCTTAGTGCTAAAAGTAGGCTCATTACCCACGTTGCAAATTACCAGGTTGGTTGTTAAGAGGCTCGCCCGTGGCATTGATATCGGAGCTCACCCATGGTGAGCATTAGCGTCCGCTCCAATAATAAGATTACCCGTGCAGAAATTTGACACCAGGTCTTTCACGTCCGTTTGTGGTGGGGGTTCTTCGGCGTCGTAGGGCATATAGACCAACGCCACCGTCAGGCGGGTGCTGTCGACCGTTAGACTGATAGCGGTAATATCACCATTGGTGTAGTTACGTAGGAGAAAGGAGTTCAACTCAGACTTGACCAAAATGCACGTTCTGACTTTGCTCTCCTCGCTGGCTCGAATGAGCTTGAAGCCCTTAGTCCCCAATCCGCAGATTCTCGAGCTATTGACCCAGGGTTCTTGGATTAGGACCACATCCACGTCGCCTTTAGAAAGATGACTACTTAAAGCAGCCGCAGCCACTTTAGATTTGCGCAAATTAATCTGAAGCACCACCAACATGAGAGCACACAGACTTCCCTGCCTTCCCCATATCGTCGAGGTTTGCTCCATCCCGGAGGTTGCCTATCAACGACGAGTTGTTCCGATTAACTGCCCGATATGGCGTTGCAGGAGTCCTGCTGTCTGTAACGTTAGATGTTAATCGCTCAGCGTTGCCTGCTACCACCGTGACGTCGAGGACTTCCTCGTCCTGTAGGCTGTCCTCCATCTCCGAGTTGTTCCGCATCGGAATCCTCCGCTTCCTCTTCTGGTAATTCGTTTTCTGGTTCCCCCGGAGTAGCCGAGAAGGCAGCGCGCTGAGCATCACAACGATATACGTAGATAACGATCTGGCCTACGCTGTAGTGTACTAGGCTATTGCACCTTTTGAGGGGCTCGATTGCCTCTTTATTCATGGTGAACACCACCTGTCTGGCGGGCCTTCCGCATCCCCGACCAGATTGACACTCCCGTCATGCGTTGGGAGGGACGGATTCATTAGCCGTAGCATCCCGAGAATTCTCTCGGGTTCGTCAGGGATGGCCGGAATCCACGCCCTTGCCCTTGGACGAGCTGGAATGTCCTTCCAGTCGACTACCTCTATCTTTGCGCCCTTGTAGGATTCACCCAGTTTAGCAGCTGCTGCCTTATACATTGCTAAGGTTTTTGCATCCTCGCATGCGAGTAATTTGATCTGACCCTGGTGCCAACCCGCATCCGTTACTCGCCGGACTACCCGGAAACTCCGGAGCAACGTTGAGAAGAATGTTGCCGAGTTCATTTCGCACGTAACGCCACCGGTCCTTGGGGATGGCCAGACGGACATTGCCTCGGTCAAGGACGCCTATAAGGATCCTGTCCTTGGTTACCTCAGCAAAGCTTAGTTTGCCCGCTCCACAGGTATTCTGATGCCGCTTGGGAGGGGGATTTAACTCCAGGTCCGATCTCTGGCGCTTGAAAGGGTTAACTTCTCAACTCTTTGGCATGTAGGAATTTTGGAAATCCGGTATCACAGCTTTCGCTAGCTCTACCGATTTACTGGAATTCGGCGACAGCGACTCCTGCGGTACCCCTTCTTACCTCTTCAGGATCTTTGCAGCCAATCTTTTCTCGTGGTATGTGAAGCGGCGGGGAGATGTCTCCCGGGAGTGCGGACCCGTAGTTGCAATCGCGGTCGCTCCCCTTGCCGAAATCTCAGTTGCAGCTTCCTTCCCCTTCGAAACTCCGAGGCCAGGTCGTGAGACCGCTGCCACAGACGTAAAGATACTGGTTTTCATATCAGAGGTTGATGGGAGTTTAGCATCCGCCGTTGTCCGCTTAGCTGCGTTGGCAACCGCACTGGTGCTAGCTCCCATCAAGTCAATCTTACTCGATAGAGGGTTGGTTGACCGACTCGTAGTTGCCATCGCTGTCGATCCCCCCTTTATTCTGGAACGGAGGTTGTCCTCCGGCGTTGTTGTTGCTTTCTCGCCTGCTCCTCCATAGCTCTCCTCTGCTGAGGAGTGAATTTTGGCGTTGTTTGTTTTTTGGGTTTCTCGTTTTTATTTGCGTTATTTGAGTTCATCTTGTTCGTACGACCCATCGCCGGACAAGGCCAGCTTAGGGTCAAGGGAAGAGTATGGAAAAATGTGTCGTCCGCCGCGGCAGAGCCCCGTACCGCGGTAGGGCATGCTTACTCTCTGAGGCGACCTGGTATCAGAGAGGCTCCGTTCAAATACAGCCACGATTTGCCTCCCGGCTGCAAACGTCCAATGGGCACGTGGTCGCATAACACCCTGGATTGGGAGGGGGAAGATCTTTGTCGTCGCGCCAGAGAGGCTAGGCTGCTCTCGTGATGAAGTGCCGTACGGAGCTATGATCACAAGGGCCGCGTAGCCTTATGGCTATCGACTTAAGCCCTCGTACCGCGACAAGGTATCCACCCTTCACGAGGGTATAAATGACATGAAATTAAAATGAGTTCATACACTTGAAAAATATGTTGTTTTAACTCTATGAATAGTTTACAGTTTCTTAACTCAGTCTTTTAACTTTTACAGATTCACTTTTACTTTGGTTATTTTAAAATCTATGTGGAGTTGACAAGCGAGTGTTTAATTTGGTCTCTTATTGCCTGACCAATTGCGGTAAGATGATTGGCTTCACCCGGGTCAACTTCGTTGCTTTGGTCGGATTCATAATTTCGTACGTTGTAATCAATTTTGAATTTAATTCAGATATTATGTAACGCTGCACATACATTTGCGAACCTTGCCACTTTTGTAGGATGGTACCTTCCTCTATTACCATATCCTAAAATTCTCCAACGCCCTTTATAGATACCAATGGTTCGTTCGATGATACATCTTGCCTTTGAGTGAACGTCATTAAAAACGGATTCGTCCGACCCATCGGAAGGGTTCCTGTAAGGCGTTATACACTACGGTTCAAGTGGATAGCCAGAGTCTCCTGTTAAAATGTAAATTGGCTCGATAATAGTAATTAAACACTAAAAGCATGCTAGCGTACCTAAAAGCCATGCATTTTCACGTCTGTTTGCCTCAAATCGTTCCTCCAAAACTCGTCTTTGATTTGAATGCCTCCAAACGGTTGAGTCATGGGCCGCCCCACCGTACCGGCAGTTGATTGCCAAAATTTTAGAATTGTAATCGCATATCTGGAGTGTAATGGGGTCTGACATACTTGGTTTAAGGGCTCACCGGGGTCTTTTTCGTAGCGTCTGTACACCATGAGGTGCGGCTGTAATCGAGCGTCTGTCTTGAAGCAAGCGGCTCTCTATATAAATGTGCAAAACTTTTCCCTCCCAATCCAGGGTGTTATGCGATACCGTGCCCATTGGACGTTTGCAGCCGTGAGGCAAATCGTGGCTGTAGTCGAACGGAGCCTCAATGATACCGGGCCGCCTCAGGGAGTAACTATGGTCTTACCGCGGTATGGGGCTCTGCCGCGGCGGACGACACACTTCCCCTTACACTACCCTTGACCCCAAGCTGGCCTTGTCCGGCGAGGGGTCGTACGAACAAGATGAAGAACACACAATATACAAAGCAATTAACGACTTCGTTTACTCCGCAGCAGAGAAGAACTATGCTGGAGCAAGCGAAAACCCAACGCCGGAGGACAAACTCCGCCTCAAAGTTAACTGGGAGGCCGACAGCGATGGAAACTACGGGTCAGTCATCCCCCCAACTGCTATCAAGTAAGAGTGACTTGATGAGAGCAAGCAGCAGTGCGGCTGCCTACGCAGTCAAGCAGAAAACGGCGGAAGCTAAACTTCCATCAAGCGCTGGTACGAAACCCAATCTCTTCACATCTGGGGCAATGGTCTCACGATGGCAACTACGAGTCTGAATCCCCCCCAAGAGGCATCTCCCCGACGCTTTGCCTACTGGGATAAAAGAAAGGCCGCAAGGATCCTTAAAAAATAGGAGGGAGCATCGCAGGAGAAGCTGTCGCCGGAAGAAAGGAAGATGGTGGAGGAAGCGAAAGCTCTGATACCAAATTTCCAGAGGCCCTATGTGCCTAAGAGGGTGAACGGTAATCCCTTCAAACGCCAGAGATCGGACGGAGAGGTAAAACCCCCATCCGAAGCGGCATCAGTTCAACCCCGTAGTGGGAAAACTCAGCTTTGCTGAAGTTACCAAGGACAGAATCCTTATAGGTTTCATTGACCGAGGTAACGACCGTTGGTCCATCCCCAAAGACCGGTGGCTGTATGTCCGGAATGAAATGGGCAGGGCCCTCCTCGACTTAATGCGTGAGTCTCCGGGTAGTCCGCCGCGAGGTACTGACGCGGGCTGGCACCAAGGTCAGATCAAAATATTCGCGTGCGAGGATGCAAGAACTGTCGCACTGTATAAGGCAGCAGTTGCAAGACTGGGTGAAGTCTACCCAGGGGCAAGACTAGATGTCGTCGACTGGAAGGACATTCCTGCTCGGCCAAGGGCAAGGGCATGGATTCCTGCCGTCCCTGCAGAACCCGAGAATATTCTTGAGATGCTGCAGGTCTGGAATCCGTCTCTCCCGACGCAGGATTGGGGCGTCAATCTGGTCGATGATGTGGTTGGGCCCAATAGACAGGTGGTTATCACTCTGAATAAGGAGGCGCTCGAGCCCCTTAAACGGTGCAACGGACGAGTGCATTACGGCTTGGGTCAGATCGTGATCCACGTATACCGTGGCGATGCACAGCGCGCTGCTATTCCGGACGCTCCGGAGGACTCGGAGATCGAGGCATCGGAAGGGGAAGCAGAGGAGTCCGACGCGGAAAATATGTTATCCGCCACGTCAAATTGCGATGGTGCTGCGAACAACTCGGCGATAGAAGAAAGCCTGCTTGACGAAGAAGGCCTCGACGTCACGATCGTGGCTAAACCTGAGCACACTAACGTTGATGCTGCTTCAGACAGCAGGGTTCCCGCCACGCCAAATCGTGCAGGTGCTCTGAACAACTCCTCGTTGAGAGACAGCCCCCGGAACAGGCCAGACCTCGACGACACGCTGGCGGCAGGGAAGTCTGAGCTCTCTCATGTTGGTGGTGCTTCAGATAAATCTGCTCAAATCTAAAGCAGCCTCGGCTGTTTTAAGCAGTCGTCTTTCTAAAGGCGACGTAGACGTGGTCCTTATCCAAGAGCCCTGGGTCAATAGCTCTAGGATCTGTGGATTGGGGACTAAGGGGTACAAGCTCATCCAAGCCAATGATGAGGGCAAGGTCAGAACCTGTATTTTGATAAAGTCTGAGCTAAAAACCTTTCTATTACCCAACTACTCAAATGGTGACGTTACAGCTGCCAGCTTAACAGTCGGCAGCACCAGCCTAACGATGGCGTCGCTCTATATGCCCTATGACGCCGAAGAACCTCCTCCACAAAAGGAGGTGAAAGACCTGGTGGATAATTTCTGTACGGGCCATCTTATTATTGGAGCTGACGCTAATGCTCATCACGTCCAGTGGGGAAGCTCCGATATTAACGCTAGGGGCGAGTCTCTGTTTGACTACCTACTAACAACTAACCTGGTGGTTTGTAACGTGGGTAACGAGCCTACTTTTATAACTAAAGCTCGTAGGGAGGTTATAGACCTCACTGTTTGTAGCGAAGGCGCTTATGAGTGGGTCAGAAAATGGCGTGTTCTTGATGAGCATTCATTTTCTGACCATCGGTACATAGAAATTGTGTTAGACTTTATTGTTGAGCAGCCAGTTATGAAACGAAATCCACGCAACACTAACTGGCAGCTACATAACCAAATATTATCTAGGGACCTACCAGTATTACCTCCACAAGCCCCCTCATCAGTGGGAGAACAGGATGATCTGGTAACGACCTTTACAACGGCGCTCTCAAATGCCCTAGAGCAGGCTTGTCCAGTACCAAAACCACGCGGCAAACATAGACCCCACTGGTGGTCTTACGACCTGGATTCGTTCCGTATATCATGCAGAAAGCAATTTAACAAGGCCAAGAGCATCGGTACGGAGCCTGAATGGCTCGAATATAAAGCTAAACTGAGGGCCTATAAAAAGGCTCTAAGGCAAGCGAAGAGAACTTCGTGGAGAAATTTCTGCACCGGGGTCGAAAAAGTCGATGATACAGCGAGACTTAGACGAGTGCTATCAAAAACTCAAACAGCCATTAGCTATTTACGGAAGCCTGACGGATCTTGGACCAGCACGGAAGGGGAAACCCTGGAGCTGCTCCTGAACACACACTTTCCGGGGAACTTGTATGATGCACCTGTAGCATCTGCAACAAACCTGGCGGTAAACATACCCATTACGGAGGAAAGGGTAAGGTGGGCAATCAAAAGCTTTGAGCCGTTCAAGGCAGCTGGGCCAGATGGGATTTTCCCCGCACAACTCATAAACACGCTGGAAATATCAGCTAAATGGCTGGTAGTTCTCTATTCAGCCAGCCTGGCTCTTAATTACATTCCGTGCTCCTGGAGAAGCGCCACGGTAGTCTTTATTCCAAAGGCTGGTAAGGCCTCACACTATGAGCCTAAAGACTACAGACTGATCAGTCTCTCGTCTTTTGCACTTAAAACCTTCGAGAGGATAATTAGCGATTATCTCTCCTCTACTATTGACAGCAACCTTATTTCTAGCTATCAACATGCATACACCAAAGGTAAACCAACGGAAACTGCGCTCCACAGCCTAGTCTCTATTGTTGAAAAATCATTGCATGAAAAGGAGTACTGTCTCGTGGCCTTTCTGGACATCGAAGGGGCTTTCAACAATATAAGGCCGGAGGCTATTAACACTGCTTTAACAAACCTGGGCATAAATAGGTCTCTTATTGGACTAATTGATCAACTACTAAAGGGAAGGAAAATAGTTTCTTCACTGGGAACAGTTGATCTTTCACGCTATGTCACAAGAGGAACGCCTCAGGGTGGTGTTCTCTCCCCGCTCCTATGGAACCTCACCGTAAACTCGCTGCTACGAGACACAAGGTGGGGGGGCGGGAAGATAGTGGCATATGCAGACGATTTAGCTATTGCATATAGGGGCAAATTCCCACAAACCCTGTGTGACTTGATGCAAGTAGCACTGCGAGAAGTTTCTTCATGTTCCTTTCGCTGCGGACTTAGCATCAACCCGAGAAAGGTGGAGCTTGTCCTTTATACCAGGCGGTACAAGATACCACCGTTGAACCTACCAGAACTAGATGGCGTGCGCCTGAACTTAGCTGACAAAGCCAAATTCCTAGGTACAGTTCTAGATAGAAAGCTTAACTGGTAAGGAGAATGTCATCCAGCGCCAGAGGAAAGCGTACATTGCACTTTACACGTGTAAAAGAGCCATTGGCAAAAAATGGGGGCTCAGCCCCAAAATTTGCAGATGGATCTACACTGCGATAATCCAGCCAATTATGCTGTATGGAGTCGTGGTATGGTGGCCTGCGCTAGGAAAGGCAACAAACCTAAATCTGTAAGGGAAAGTCCACAGATCGAGCATGATCTGTATAAGCGGGGCGTTAAGAACAACGCCCAATGAAGCTCTCCAGGCCATTCTTGGCTTTTTGCCACTCGATCTGGAAGGGTACCGGGCAGCAGCAGCATCGGCTGTGCGTCTAAGGGAAACGTCCGTCTGGGGCGCAAGCACTATTGGACACTCCTGTATTCTAAGATCTTACAGCTTTCTCCCTCTGAGCACAGATCGGTGTGCGACCACAACAGTCGGAGATTGTTGTTTTAGAATAAACATTCCCAGCAGGGAAGACTGGGAGAACATAGATCGGTGTCCCGCTACTAATGGCGGCACTTTTATATACACCGACGGCTCGAAGTTAGACGGCAGAGTCGGAGGAGGGGTTTACTCAAGGGATTTGGACCTAGAACTCTCCTTTAGACTACCTGATCATTGCAGCGTCTTCCAGGCTGAAGTTTCAGCAATCATGGACGCCGTGACTTGGATAGGTGAACGCACCATCGGACAGGATATCTGTATTTTCAGCGACAGCCAAGCGGCCATCAAATCCCTTGGCTCTTACTCGTTCAACTCTGAACTGACGCTCAGCTGTCGTCGATCTCTTCAAGAGATGGCCCAACAGAACCGCGTGAACCTCACATGGGTCCCGGGACACAGGGACATTGAGGGAAACTGTAGGGCAGACGAACTTGCCAGGCAGGGCACGACCAAGCAGATTCTTCAAGATAAAGAGCGCATAGGTATGCCGTTTGCCACGTGCAAGCTAATGCTGAAGGAGCATACACTCCGCGAAGCCAACGAAAGATGGCTACAAGCCCCAGGGTGCCGGATATCCAAGCAAACCTGGCCAAAATGCGATCTTAAAAGATCTAGACATATTAATAGGTGTTTTAACCGGGCACTGCCTTATTGGTTGGCACGCAGCAAGGCTAGGCGTTCCCTACCGACGATGCTGCAGGAGTTACAAAGATGATGAGGAAGAGCAAACCGTGGAGCACCTCATCTGCAACTGCCCGGCCTTAAGCGGAGCGAGAAGGCGCTCTCTGGGAGTTCCCTTCCTGGTTAGCTTAAGCCAGGTCGCGGAGCTAGACATAAAGGACTTGATGGCCTTCATCAAGTTATCAAAATGGTTCGAGGAGGGGTAGCGGTGTCGGTTAGGAGTGTCAGTCCCGGATTTCGGCTATATGGAGAGTCCCGACAGCACTGGGACTGACTTTCCTAGTGTTTGGTGGTATCACAACGGGCCTTTTATTACTGGCCTAGGTGTGCCTTTGCGGCAGCCACTTCTACCTACCTAATCGCATATCTGGCAAAAAATTTCGAGTTAGTGTTAAGATTTGACTACGTACAAAAGCAACTTACTATCATGGCATTCATGCTATGGTACCCTTTCCTGTTGAAATACATTTGCTCGTCAACTGAAGGCCTTTGTAAGCCGATGTGTATGCCATCAACGCAACCGACAACTGCAATTCAAATATTCAAGAATTCATGTCTTAATAAGTAAGTAAAAATTTAAAGTAACTTTTACTTACCTCCAGGTATCTTATATTTCTCCACAAACCATTCCTTGCATCTAGAAGAGTCATTTGGTTCAAAACGTATGTGCTGCGGACATAACTTGCTTTCCATTTCCAGAACAACGTGGGATGTCACCTTCGACACTGTGCTCTGGCCCATACCGACTAAATAGTCACTACCAACACAATGCTGATAACCACCACTTGCCAGGAGAGAAAGTGTGGCAGCAAGCTGTAATACTGGCGGAACTTCTTTTGCATCCGAGTGTTTCAAATTTTAAGTGTTAAGCACGTAATTGAAAGCCTCTTTGGATAACCTAAACCGTTTCAAGAACCTGCAAAACAAGCAAATGTTATTTTGTTCAACAACTTTATTTGTTGAGTACTTACGCTGTGTTTGACAAAGCAAAAGGATTGCTTTTATCTCTAAGCACCCTCCGTGCTACTTTTTCATCTTCCTCACTTTCACTGGAACTCAAATAAAATAGTAAATGCAAATCCATTTTTTAAATTTAATTTTTTTTTTAATTGTAAATATTTTCACAGTTCCACAACAATTGTGACCCAAAAATGCAATCCACAGTGATGTGACTTCGAATTCTATTGTGAACTAAAAATAAATTACGATACGTTAGCTCTCGTATGTGACGATCCTGTTTAGTTCATACGTCTGACGTATCACGGAATTGTCTTTCGTATAATTTTCGATTCGTGATCGTATGTAACGATTCAACCCCAGGCTACGTATAGTGGACCTATAGCCATCTCTCTCTCGACGTCACGATCGTGGCTAAACCTGAGCACACTAACGTTGATGCTGCTTCAGACAGCAGGGTTCCCGCCACGCCAAATCGTGCAGGTGCTCTGAACAACTCCTCGTTGAGAGACAGCCCCCGGAACAGGCCAGACCTCGACGACACGCTGGCGGCAGGGAAGTCTGAGCTCTCTCATGTTGGTGGTGCTTCAGATAAATCTGCTCAAATCTAAAGCAGCCTCGGCTGTTTTAAGCAGTCGTCTTTCTAAAGGCGACGTAGACGTGGTCCTTATCCAAGAGCCCTGGGTCAATAGCTCTAGGATCTGTGGATTGGGGACTAAGGGGTACAAGCTCATCCAAGCCAATGATGAGGGCAAGGTCAGAACCTGTATTTTGATAAAGTCTGAGCTAAACACCTTTCTATTACCCAACTACTCAAATGGTGACGTTACAGCTGCCAGCTTAACAGTCGGCAGCACCAGCCTAACGATGGCGTCGCTCTATATGCCCTATGACGCCGAAGAACCTCCTCCACAAAAGGATATGAAAGACCTGGTGGATAATTTCTGTACGGGCCATCTTATTATTGGAGCTGACGCTAATGCTCATCACGTCCAGTGGGGAAGCTCCGATATTAACGCTAGGGGCGAGTCTCTGTTTGACTACCTACTAACAACTAACCTGGTGGTTTGTAACGTGGGTAACGAGCCTACTTTTATAACTAAAGCTCGTAGGGAGGTTATAGACCTCACTGTTTGTAGCGAAGGCGCTTATGAGTGGGTCAGAAAATGGCGTGTTCTTGATGAGCATTCATTTTCTGACCATCGGTACATAGAAATTGTGTTAGACTTTATTGTTGAGCAGCCAGTTATGAAACGAAATCCACGCAACACTAACTGGCAGCTACATAACCAAATATTATCTAGGGACCTACCAGTATTACCTCCACAAGCCCCCTCATCAGTGGGAGAACAGGATGATCTGGTAACGACCTTTACAACGGCGCTCTCAAATGCCCTAGAGCAGGCTTGTCCAGTACCAAAACCACGCGGCAAACATAGACCCCACTGGTGGTCTTACGACCTGGATTCGTTCCGTATATCATGCAGAAAGCAATTTAACAAGGCCAAGAGCATCGGTACGGAGCCTGAATGGCTCGAATATAAAGCTAAACTGAGGGCCTATAAAAAGGCTCTAAGGCAAGCGAAGAGAACTTCGTGGAGAAATTTCTGCACCGGGGTCGAAAAAGTCGATGATACAGCGAGACTTAGACGAGTGCTATCAAAAACTCAAACAGCCATTAGCTATTTACGGAAGCCTGACGGATCTTGGACCAGCACGGAAGGGGAAACCCTGGAGCTGCTCCTGAACACACACTTTCCGGGGAACTTGTATGATGCACCTGTAGCATCTGCAACAAACTTGGCGGTAAACATACCCATTACGGAGGAAAGGGTAAGGTGGGCAATCAAAAGCTTTGAGCCGTTCAAGGCAGCTGGGCCAGATGGGATTTTCCCCGCACAACTCATAAACACGCTGGAAATATCAGCTAAATGGCTGGTAGTTCTCTATTCAGCCTGCCTGGCTCTTAATTACATTCCGTGCTCCTGGAGAAGCGCCACGGTAGTCTTTATTCCAAAGGCTGGTAAGGCCTCACACTATGAGCCTAAAGACTACAGACCGATCAGTCTCTCGTCTTTTGCACTTAAAACCTTCGAGAGGATAATTAGCGATTATCTCTCCTCTACTATTGACAGCAACCTTATTTCTAGCTATCAACATGCATACAGCAAAGGTAAACCAACGGAAACTGCGCTCCACAGCCTAGTCTCTATTGTTGAAAAATCATTGCATGAAAAGGAGTACTGTCTCGTGGCCTTTCTGGACATCGAAGGGGCTTTCAACAATATAAGGCCGGAGGCTATTAACACTGCTTTAACAAACCTGGGCATAAATAGGTCTCTTATTGGACTAATTGATCAACTACTAAAGGGAAGGAAAATAGTTTCTTCACTGGGAACAGTTGATCTTTCACGCTATGTCACAAGAGGAACGCCTCAGGGTGGTGTTCTCTCCCCGCTCCTATGGAACCTCACCGTAAACTCGCTGCTACGAGACACAAGGTGGGGGGGCGGGAAGATAGTGGCATATGCAGACGATTTAGCTATTGCATATAGGGGCAAATTCCCACAAACCCTGTGTGACTTGATGCAAGTAGCACTGCGAGAAGTTTCTTCATGGTCCTTTCGCTGCGGACTTAGCATCAACCCGAGAAAGGTGGAGCTTGTCCTTTATACCAGGCGGTACAAGATACCACCGTTGAACCTACCAGAACTAGATGGCGTGCGCCTGAACTTAGCTGACAAAGCCAAATTCCTAGGTACAGTTCTAGATAGAAAGCTTAACTGGTAAGGAGAATGTCATCCAGCGCCAGAGGAAAGCGTACATTGCACTTTACACGTGTAAAAGAGCCATTGGCAAAAAATGGGGGCTCAGCCCCAAAATTTGCAGATGGATCTACACTGCGATAATCCAGCCAATTATGCTGTATGGAGTCGTGGTATGGTGGCCTGCGCTAGGAAAGGCAACAAACCTAAATCTGTAAGGGAAAGTCCACAGATCGAGCATGATCTGTATAAGCGGGGCGTTAAGAACAACGCCCAATGAAGCTCTCCAGGCCATTCTTGGCTTTTTGCCACTCGATCTGGAAGGGTACCGGGCAGCAGCAGCATCGGCTGTGCGTCTAAGGGAAACGTCCGTCTGGGGCGCAAGCACTATTGGACACTCCTGTATTCTAAGATCTTACAGCTTTCTCCCTCTGAGCACAGATCGGTGTGCGACCACAACAGTCGGAGATTGTTGTTTTAGAATAAACATTCCCAGCAGGGAAGACTGGGAGAACATAGATCGGTGTCCCGCTACTAATGGCGGCACTTTTATATACACCGACGGCTCGAAGTTAGACGGCAGAGTCGGAGGAGGGGTTTACTCAAGGGATTTGGACCTAGAACTCTCCTTTAGACTACCTGATCATTGCAGCGTCTTCCAGGCTGAAGTTTCAGCAATCATGGACGCCGTGACTTGGATAGGTGAACGCACCATCGGACAGGATATCTGTATTTTCAGCGACAGCCAAGCGGCCATCAAATCCCTTGGCTCTTACTCGTACAACTCTGAACTGACGCTCAGCTGTCGTCGATCTCTTCAAGAGATGGCCCAACAGAACCGCGTGAACCTCACATGGGTCCCGGGACACAGGGACATTGAGGGAAACTGTAGGGCAGACGAACTTGCCAGGCAGGGCACGACCAAGCAGATTCTTCAAGATAAAGAGCGCATAGGTATGCCGTTTGCCACGTGCAAGCTAATGCTGAAGGAGCATACACTCCGCGAAGCCAACGAAAGATGGCTACAAGCCCCAGGGTGCCGGATATCCAAGCAAACCTGGCCAAAATGCGATCTTAAAAGATCTAGACATATTAATAGGTGTTTTAACCGGGCACTGCCTTATTGGTGGGCACGCAGCAAGGCTAGGCGTTCCCTACCGACGATGCTGCAGGAGTTACAAAGATGATGAGGAAGAGCAAACCGTGGAGCACCTCATCTGCAACTGCCCGGCCTTAAGCGGAGCGAGAAGGCGCTCTCTGGGAGTTCCCTTCCTGGTTAGCTTAAGCCAGGTCGCGGAGCTAGACATAAAGGACTTGATGGCCTTCATCAAGTTATCAAAATGGTTCGAGGAGGGGTAGCGGTGTCGGTTAGGAGTGTCAGTCCCGGATTTCGGCTATATGGAGAGTCCCGACAGCACTGGGACTGACTTTCCTAGTGTTTGGTGGTATCACAACGGGCCTTTTATTACTGGCCTAGGTGTGCCTTTGCGGCAGCCACTTCTACCTACCTAATCGCATATCTGGCAAAAAATTTCGAGTTAGTGTTAAGATTTGACTACGTACAAAAGCAACTTACTATCATGGCATTCATGCTATGGTACCCTTTCCTGTTGAAATACATTTGCTCGTCAACTGAAGGCCTTTGTAAGCCGATGTGTATGCCATCAACGCAACCGACAACTGCAATTCAAATATTCAAGAATTCATGTCTTAATAAGTAAGTAAAAATTTAAAGTAACTTTTACTTACCTCCAGGTATCTTATATTTCTCCACAAACCATTCCTTGCATCTAGAAGAGTCATTTGGTTCAAAACGTATGTGCTGCGGACATAACTTGCTTTCCATTTCCAGAACAACGTGGGATGTCACCTTCGACACTGTGCTCTGGCCCATACCGACTAAATAGTCACTACCAACACAATGCTGATAACCACCACTTGCCAGGAGAGAAAGTGTGGCAGCAAGCTGTAATACTGGCGGAACTTCTTTTGCATCCGAGTGTTTCAAATTTTAAGTGTTAAGCACGTAATTGAAAGCCTCTTTGGATAACCTAAACCGTTTCAAGAACCTGCAAAACAAGCAAATGTTATTTTGTTCAACAACTTTATATGTTGAGTACTTACGCTGTGTTTGACAAAGCAAAAGGATTGCTTTTATCTCTAAGCACCCTCCGTGCTACTTTTTCATCTTCCTCACTTTCACTGGAACTCAAATAAAATAGTAAATGCAAATCCATTTTTTAAATTTAATTTTTTTTTTAATTGTAAATATTTTCACAGTTCCACAACAATTGTGACCCAAAAATGCAATCCACAGTGATGTGACTTCGAATTCTATTGTGAACTAAAAATAAATTACGATACGTTAGCTCTCGTATGTGACGATCCTGTTTAGTTCATACGTCTGACGTATCACGGAATTGTCTTTCGTATAATTTTCGATTCGTGATCGTATGTAACGATTCAACCCCAGGCTACGTATAGTGGACCTATAGCCATCTCTCTCATGTTTTAATATAAAATTATAAAACTATATTTATTTCTTTTTATTTGTGAAGTAGATATGTTTACATTTCACTTCCTTTATTTCTGTAACTACTTTAGAAACTAACTAATTAATATGTATGTATGTTAAAGTGGCTGCCTCCGCAGTCCACGGGGAGGCTCACGTGGGCCTTAGTTTGGTCCGTTGTGATACCACGAAAGGAGCCCTAAATTCCCTTTCTGTAGATCGACCTGACCCAGCAGAAAGGTCGCATCCCCCAAAAAGTTTTGTAAGAAACCTTCTGACATACGACCTCTCCGCTGGGACGGGTCGAGCCAGGAGGCCCCAAAAACACATAAAAACCTTGAAGGGATCCGTCCGCCCGTCACCCCCATACAAAGTGCAACGTATACGTTGTAACTCTATATGGTGATGACAGACAGACGGATCCCCCAAGGTTCGATGTGTTTAGGGCCGGAGTTCATACACCCATGAAGCTAAACCAGCGCGTTTGTCTGATGTAGCGCATAATATCATCTATATTTGCAGATTCTAGCTCCGCGAGGCATCCAAAGGAGTGTTTGCGGAGACATCGGTACCTGGTTTTCGACAGAGCGGGACAGTGGCATAGATAGTGTTCTACACTTTCTATCTCCTCCTCGTCCCTGCAGCTGCGGCAGAAGTCATTAGTATAGAGGCCCATGAGGGCGCCGTGGGTTCCCATAAGACAGTGTCTTGTAAGAAGGCCCACTAGTGGGCGAATGAATAGGCGATTCAGATGAATTACCGATTGCCACCTTTTTTCGTTAAGTTTGGGCCAAATTTGCCTGGACGTTGTGCAAGTCGGCTCCATGGCCCATCTTGCGTCGGCTTGTTCTATGAACCGGGAACGCAGCCAGTGCTTGCATGTATTTAGAGGGGGGCTCATCCAGCTGCCGGAGGTTATTGTATGTAGACAGGTGCCCTTCCTTGCTAGCTCATCGGCTGCGCAGTTACCCGATACAAAACTATGGCCTGGGACCCATATTATACTCAGGCTGCACTTATCGGAAAGCTTATTTAGAGCTTTCCTGCACTTAATCGCCACTAGTGACGACGTCTTACTACTTTGCAGGGATTTTATGGCAGCTTGGCTGTCGGAAAAGATGGAGATAGAGTTAGTCACTGGCAGGTTAGTCAGATAGCGAGCAGCTTCCAAGATAGCTATAAGCTCAGCCTGAAAGACACTGCAGTGGTCTGGAAGGCGTAAGCTCATATTAATTACGAGCTTACTTGAGAAGATTCCACTGCCGACTTTGTTGTCTAGTTTAGAGCCGTCCGTGAAAACGGAGATTTCTTGACTTCCCGGTTCCACACAATTTTTCCACTCGCTTCTCTCTGGGATCCACGTTTCGAACTTGTTATCCCAGCAAGGCCGTGGTATTGCGTAGTCCAGCTTTAAGTAAGAGTCGGGGATTTGCTTCTGGATTTGGGTATGCCCAAACCTGCAGTCCCTCCAGGGTTCTAGTGCGTTGAGCCTAGCTGCGTTGCAACTGGCAGTAAATTTCCCATACAGGTCAGTGGGAAGAAGAAAATGTATGGTTTCAAGAGCCTTGGTGGGAGTGGAGGGGAGGGCACCGCTAATAAGCATTGCTGCCATCCGTTGCACCTTTGTGGCTTTGGATTTGTTAGATTCGATCTCGAGAGCCGGCCACCATATGGTGACGGCGTAGAATAGTATAGGTCGCACCACTGCCGTGTAGATCCAGTAGACAATGTGGGGCTGAAGACCCCACTTTTTTCCGATTGCCGACCTACAGGCGTAGAGCGCCATTGTGGCTTTCCTGGAGCGTTCCTCCATATTACGCCTCCAGTCCAGCCTTTTCTCAAGAATTACGCCAAGGTATTTAACCTCGGTAGAGAGTTTGATCACCCTCCCATTCAGCGATGGGGCGGTGAAATCTGGTATATTGCGTCTACGGGTGAAGAGCACCATCTCAGTTTTTTCACTGCTGATGCTTAGTCCACATTCCTCAGACCAGGTTTTTGTTAGATTCAGCGCATTTTGCAAGAGTTCGCTAAGCACCGAAGGATGCTTGCCAGTAGCCGTCAGGGCTATGTCGTCTGCATAGGCAATGACCTGGCAGCCGGTGTGCTTTAGTCTAGATAAAAGAGTGTTCACCGTCAGGTTCCAAAGTAGAGGAGAGAGAACACCCCCTTGGGGAGTTCCTCTGTTGGCATACCTTGTAAGTGAAGAATTGCCCATTTCGGAAATAATGGTTCTTCTTTGGAGAAGGAGTTCAACGAACTCCACTAGAGGCTCTTCCACTCCCAGCAAACGCAGGGAGCTCGTTACCGCTGTTGGAAGAACGTTGTTAAAAGCCCCTTCTATGTCAAGAAAAATGCCGAGCGTAAACTCCTTGAAAGCAAGTCCCTTCTCTATCCCAGAGGTGATAGCGTGTAGAGCCGTCTCTACGGACTTGCCCTTGGAGTAGGCATGCTGGCTGTTGGAGATTAGTCCTGGATTTGCCGTTCGCCTAATGTAGGCATCTAGCAATCTTTATAGAATTTTTAGGAGGAAAGAGGTCAGACTTATAGGTCTGAGATCTTTTTGGGTTATTGCAGGATGTCCTGCCTCCTTTCGGTATAAAGACTACCTTTGCCTTGGTCCATTCCGTGGGGATATAGGCCAGGTTGAGGCATGCCTTGTAGATTTGAGTTAGCAGCGGACTAATAAGATCGCTCGCTGCTTGTAGTTCGGCGGGAAATATACCATCTAGTCCCGGAGATTTGAAGGGTTTGAAGGACCTGATTGCCCAGTTAACTCCTTTTCTGCTGACTATGTGGTTCAAGGGCCTCGACGGCCTTGGGTTAGATTGCGAGTTCGAGGGTAGGTATGGTTGAGAGGTGCTGCCCGGAAAGTGGGCCGTGACCAGGGTATCCAGGATTTCGGCACTAGATGAGGCCCATTCTCCATCAGCTGTACGAATACAGCTGAGAGGAGTAGGGTTTTTGGAGAGGACCTTACGTAGGCGATTTGCCTCCGAGACTTCCTCAATATTGCCTGTGAAGTTTTTCCAGGATTCCCTTTTGGCTCTCCTGGTTAACTTCTTAAAAGATTTTAAGGCGTCCCTGTAGGGGGACCAGATCCCTGTCTGTTTTGCCTGATTAAAGAGTTTTCTGCTGTTCTTCCTTTGCTCAGAGATTTCAGGGGTCCACCAGTACGGTTTCTTTCTACCCCTTTTTTTAATCTCCGGGCAGGCTGCTATGAAGGCAGCGTTACAAGAATTGGTGACAAGATCTACTGCTTCGTCTATCTTAGACGGTGAGTCTAGCTCACCGAGAGAAGCAAACGATATGTCTGAGAGAGGCGCTTCATCAGATCTTATCGGTAGGCAAGACCTACCGTGAGAAGCGTTTTCTTGGAGGGTAGAGGACAGGACCACTTTGTAAAGGTCCCAGTCCGTACGTCTCCTGTTCCTGTAAACCGCCATAGGCGGAGGTCGCAGAAGCAGATTAAAAGTTACGTACATATGGTCAGAGTAGGAGTTATCATCGGAAACTTTCCATTCCTTAACTAAGTCAGAGAAAGGTCCTGAAACCAGAGTAATGTCTAGAACTTCCCTCCTATTCGAGGTGACAAAAGTTGGTTTGTCCCCAGAGTTACAGATACAGAGGTTGTTTTCTATGATAAAATCAAAAAGAGACTCACCCCTTGTATTTGTGTCGGTTGAGCCCCATGCGAGGTGGTGCGCGTTGGCGTCGGCTCCAATGACTATCGGAAGCCCCTTGAGTTGGGCCTCCTTTACCGCCTTGCTGAGCCTATCCTGTGCAGAGATGGGGCGATCGTGCGCAAAGTATGCGGACATCAGCCAGAGGGTATAGTCCTGCAGCTCGAGGCTGATACAGGTGAAGTCATCATCGCTAAAAGGAGATAGTAGAAAATAAGAATGAGTTTTTCTGATAAGAATACATGATCTGAGTCTACCTTTTGCAGGTGGCGTCACCAGCTGGTACTCATCGGTATTCAGCCCACAGACCCTGGTACCGACGACCCATGGCTCTTGGACTAGACCGATCGCCTCCGATGTTTTGCAGAGGCGTAAGATTAGCGCAGCGGAGGCTGCCTTAGAGTGATGCAGGTTAATTTGCAGTATCCGGACCATTAGGACTAATTAATAGGGAATATACTAAATGTGTACATATACAATATGTGCGTATAAAAGCTGATGCGCTTGAAATTTTACTGTGAAATATATTGGTAACAGGTCGAAATACGACAACACGCCACTCAGATTTTGATATATTATCAAAATAAAATATATAAAATCGATAACAATGTGCAAGGAAATTGCACGCTGCATGTAGGAAACCTTTTTGTTTTGTCCCTTAGCAGCAAAAAAAAGACCATTGTTCTTTTATTTAATGCATATATTGCATAAAACATGCAAAAATATCAAATTTCTTTCATCAATTTCATTCTGCAGAATATTTGTTTTGATCAAAATGACGTACCATGGCATAAATAGCTTTGTTGTGGTATTCCCCAACTTAGAACTTCAGGGTAGTGACCAGCAGTGACAGCCACTGAATTTTGGTGTGGTATTCATCAATCCAGTACTGTTAACTGTAGAGGAATTATTATTTTGTACGAAAACTTAGTGCCCCTACAGAAAAAGGGAAATTGTGCAGAAATGTACGAAAATTGTCTTTTATGTTAATAATTTTTTCAAAATTGTAGTATTTAATTTGCTCCATTGAATCAAAATTTACTCGAAAGATTTCAAAGTTGTCACAAGCAATCAAGCGATCAGTTAGTTTTAAAATTTCATTGCTAAATTTCGATAAAATCGATTGAGTTGTCTCATGATCTAATAAATTTTCTTCCGCCGGGAGCTCCGTCTCTCCCACTGCCACCGATTTTGACCGTCCAACGGACGACTTTGTTTACTTTCGGATTTCGATTTTAATTATTCTATCTCAATAAAGATGATTGCAAATTTTTACGCGAGCGCTAAATTAGCGGAATGTGACATGCTTGAGTATCAGCTGATTTGTTTTGTTGACTGAGAACACAATCATATGCCAAAATCAGCTGATTTCCCTGTTTGGAAATTTTTACTAACCGAAATTTATATCCAGCAAGAAATACGGTATGTCATTTTGTAATCACGAACTCGATTTAGGAAAACAATATGTAACAATTATTTGCATCGGAAACGTACGTAATGCAACAATTTTATTTACTTTTTGTTTGAACCGCGAAATATTTTCTACCCTTAGGGGGAATTTTTGCACAATAGTGAACAACACTTCTGGTAGACTTAAAAAGTTGTATGCACTAGAAATATAACAAACCATTTTATGTGCACAAAAGGAACCCCACAACGTCGCAAAACTACCAACACTTCTTTAATATCTCGACAACTTCGAGGTAGCAAACAAGTAGCAAAAGTCGGTCATCGTTGGTAATGATTCACAACCTAAAAGTAATTAAAGCTCGGGAGTTAACATACAGCTTATAACGACTTCTTCAATATGAATGCTACTTAATAGCCACGTTATTTTAAAGTAACCGTAGGTAAGTGGTAGTCGTTACCATGCAGCTACCAAATATTGTTAGAACAAGGTTATTTATACCCAAAAGTCACAAATTTAGTGATGGCTTCGTAAAATTCGCCCGCTTGAGGTTGCTCGTTTCTATTACTTTGGTACTAGTTGGGTTCCAAGTGGTGCAACTTCACTTCTACTGCCAGTAAAGAAGGAGAGTGAAAAAGACACAACATCATGACTAAATAATTTTTTTGTAGTCATTCAAATCTAGTTTTGATATTTGTAGCAGTGTTATTGTAGTTGCGTTGAAGTTAAAATGGCAAAAACGTACCAAATTTGGAAGTTGCGTACCAACGTACCCGGAGAAAAAATTCGTTCCAAAAATGGTACATTTCGGCCAAAACGGCAACCGTGTACGCTTGACCGCTATAAAACCGTGCACAACAGTGAGGGAAAAGATGGTACAATTGAGGACTGAACAAATAAAACGCCTTATTTCCACTTTCAAAAATTTTTCAGAAACCGAAAAAAACTTTGACAGATTTAAATAGCCACAATTTAAAGTTTTAATTTGGCGTTACTAAAATAAAACAGCTAGGGCCAACTGGGCTCATAATTTTTTTTTTTTTGTGTAGTTGTAGTTTTTCAACTTTATAATTTGAAACATATTATATATAACTTTATACGAGATCCCATGGAGTTTTTTGCGTTAAAATAACTGGGCGAGGCTTATATCGAGCCGTAGATGTTTATAGAACGAAAAAACCAAAAAAAAAAAAATTAACACAATAAACTTTTGCTGTAGTTTCTATTGCGTACAACATGTGTAATGTTGTTTGAACCACAACATCGCGTCAAAACACTAAAAAAGTGAAAAATGGAAACAAGGCGTTTTATTTGTTCAGACCTTAATTGTACTGTCATATTGGACCCGCCATTTTGAATTTAAAAAAACTGACATCGGATTCTTAATCAGCGATGTCATAAACCTTCTAGATGCGAAATATATCCAAAAAACCAATGCGCAAAGGGGTCAGTGTGGGCGTTTTAGTTGCACCATTTTCAATTTCGAAACATACTTTCAGGAGTTAAACCCTTTCTACTCATCCAAGAAGGCTATTGAATTGCAGGAATATTCGTCAATGAAAACAGAATAACAACACACAAAAACGCAAATTTTTACTGCAATTAAACATGTTAAAATTAAATTAAATTTGCAAGCATCTCATTTTTTTATAAAAACGAGTAGCGCGACCTGTAAAGCACCTTAAAAAAAAATATAGCAGCCTCTTTTTTTGTCACAAGGAACCATATTTCCGGGTAGCGTTTTAGATTTTCCAAAAAATAAAATTCATGAACCACTCTAGTACATATGTACTACGCTGGCATTTTTGGTACAATTTTGCCAGCACTGCTCCACAACTCCATTAAAATGCATATCTCAGTGTAATGGGGTGTGGTTGTATAGTTAGCCAAACGGCTGCAACTGTGCGAACCTGCGCAATCCCGACTCTTGCGTCCTCGTTCGTGCACTCTGGGCAACGTGAAGTACTTATGGTCGCGGCAGAGAGAGAGGGAGCCCCGGTGGGGCCACTCTGACATATTCGGTTTAAGGGCTCACCGAGGTCCTGTTTCGCAGCGTCTGTTCCCCATGTGGTGCGGCTGCAAGCGGGTGTCTGTCTTGTAGCAAGCGGCTCGCTATATAAATGTGAATATTTTTATTCAAAACCCCGGAGACGGGTTGTGCGCTGGGTTTGGGACGCCACGTAAAAAGTTTAGTCCAATGAAAAACCTAAAAAAGCCTCGGATGAGAACCCCCTTTAATGTTGACGACCCGGCATGTACCTGGAATGTCCGGACCCTTTCCAGGGAAGGTACCGCTGTCCGAGTGGTTGATGTCCTCGCTAATGCAAAAGCCGACATCACCGCCCTACAGGAAATACGATGGACGGGTCAAGGAAAGACGACCATCGGACCTTGTGACGTATACTACAGTGGCCAGACACGCAGCAAATCGCGTGGTGTAGGATTTGTGGTGGAAAAGAGACTTCGCCGCCAAGTACTAGCGTTCACTCCTGTGGACAAGCGTCTCGCTGCGATCCGAATCAAGGCGATGTTTTTCAACATAACATTTATCTGCGCCTATCCGCCGGCTGAGGAGACGGACGACGCAGAGAAGGACTCCTTCTACAATAAACTTGAACAGAATTATGATCGCTGCCACCAACATGATATCAGACTCGTGCTCGGCGACTTTAATGCCAAGGTGGGCAGGGAAGGAGACTTTGGTGCTACAGTTGGAAAATTTAGTTTCCACGATATAACATCACCCAACGGCACTAGGTTGATTGACTTCGCCTCTGCTCGCAATATGGTCATCAGTAGTACTAGGTTCCAGCATAAACGATAATTTCTCCACTCTACTCTCACTCCTGCTATCAGAGGGCAATCCTCGACCTAACGATGTAACCGAGCAATGGAAACATATCTCTCACTCACTGCGTACCGCGGCTGAAGCCACTATAGGGTTCCAGCGAGCCCGCAAGAACAACTGGCACGATGAGGAATGCAAAGCTGCCTCGAAAAAGAAGGACGCTACCTACAAAGAGACGTTGCGAACGGACGCAACCCGCAGTGTATGGCAACGCTATCGTGAGGCAAAGAAGGAAGAGATACGCCTTTTCAGAAAAAAGGAAAGTGAGGCTGAAAGGCGTGAGTGTGAGGAGCTTGAGATACTGGCTGACAGGAATGATGCCCGAAAATTCTATGAAAAGATCCGGCGGATGACGGAAGGTTTTAAGACCGGCGCAAGTTCCTGTAAGGACCATAATGGCGACCTGGTAAACGACGTACAGAGTGTACTTAATTTATGGAGGGAGCACTTCTCCTCACTGCTAAACTGCGAGGGAGACGTCGAACCCGATACCCTAATCCCCGACGATGGAAAAGGTGGGGGGACGCCTGACTATAATGAAGTGAGGGTAGCTATATCCAGGCTCAAGAACAAAAAATCGTCTGGAAAAGAGGACTACCCGCCGAGCTGTTCAAACACGGAGGCGAAGAGCTGGTAAAAAGCATGCATAAGCTCTTATGCAGAATATGGTCAGATGAGTGCATACCTCCGGATTGGAATTTATGTGTGCTCTGCCCAATCCACAAGAATGGCGATCCCGCTAACCGCTCCAACTAGGCGGAATCAGTCTTCTTAATATCGCATATAAGGTTATTTCTAGCGTATTGTGTGAAAGACTGAAGCCCATCGTAGACAAACTGATTGGACCTTATCAATGTGGCTTTAGACCTGGTAAGTCTACCATCGACCACATTTTCACCATACGTCAAATCCTGGAGAAGACCCATGGTAAAAGAATCGACACACACCATCTTGTCGATTTCAAAGCCGCTTTTGACAGTGCAAAGGAGTTGCCTGTATGCCGCCATGTCTGAATTGACTTCCCTGCAAAGCTTATACGGCTTTGCCCAATTGACGTTGAGCAATACCAACAGCTCCGTCAGAATCGGGAAGGATATCTCTGAGCCATTTGAAACCAAACGAGGCTTCAGACAGGGCGACTCCCTTTCGTGCGATTTCTTCAACCTGATACTTGAGAAGATAATTCGAGCAGCAGAGCTAAACCGCAACGGTAAAATCTATTACAAGATGGTGCAATTGCTGGCGTATGCCGATGATATTGATATCATTGGCCTTAACAACCGCGCCGTAAGCGCTGCCTTCTCTGGTCTGGATAAGGAAGCGAAAAAAGTGGGTCTAGCGGTCAACGAGGACAAGACAAAGTATTTGCTGTCATCAAAGAAAGAATCGGCGCACCTGCGCCTTGGCAGCCATGTCACTGTTGATAGTTACAAATTTGAAACTGTGAGGGACTTCGTCTATTTGGGGAACCAGTATTAACATCGAAAATAATATCAGTCTAGAAATCCAACGGAGAATCACTCTTGCCAACAAGTGCTACTTTGGACTAAGTAGGCAATTGAGAAGTAAAGTCCTCTCTCGAAGAACAAAGATCACGTTCTATAAGTCTCTCATCATACCTGTCCTGATGTATGGCTCAGATTCATGGACAATGTCAAGAGAAGATGAGATGGCCCTTGGAGTATTTGAGAGAAAAGTTCTCCGGAAGATTTATGGTCCTTCCCGTGATGCCAACGGCGAGTATCGAAGGAAATTTAAAGATGAGCTGTACGAGCTTTACGCAGACTTGACCATAGTCCAGCGAATTAAGGCCCAAAGGCTCCGCTGGCTGGGTCATGTTATGCGAATGGACAAAGAAGCATAAACAAAAAGCAAAAAAAGATGCCGTTTACTTTATTGAAAATACATTAAATCATATTATATGACTAGATTTTGGTTTTTTATTAATTTTTTATGCATTTATATTTTATTTCTGTTCTGTAAAGTTATGAGCATTTGTGCTATTTAAATTTGTTTATATAATACAAATTTTGATTAAAAGTCTATAACAGTGGATAAAAATAACGTATTTTCATGAAAATGGAGTATTTGTTTACATTTTTGATATTTAAATTTGTTTATTTAATAAGAATAGTAAAAATTTTGCTAAGTTTGAGTAAGAAGAAGAAAAAGTGGTGGAATTCATTATAAAGGTTTGGCAGCATCAAAATTATACATCGCAAAACGTCATCAACATGGCGGACAGCTCGATTGGCGCCGGTCTGATTTAGTCGATTTTCGCCCATGGTTGATCTTAGCCGGGTTTTAACACGCCGACCTTTCTACGTTGCAAGGTAGTACCAATAATTTTCATTGCTACTCCTTTTTTTGGTTTTTTTTTTAAATTGCGCTCGTCTTTTATGAAAATACTCTTTGAAAAGTCCTCGTTGTTTCAGCATTTTCTACAAATGTCTTCGAGGATAAAGAGTAATTTAAAAAAAAAAAAACGCATAAATTTTCGAGGACATTTGGCATAGGTTGGGGCATTTTCCCTTACCTGCCCCTACCTGGCTACGCCCATAAAGTAACAGAAAACATACATACATATGTACACGCAAACCAGTAAAATGACTATAGTCATTACCCAACAAACATCGAGCACCAAAAACTAAAACGTTTGAGAAAACATCTATTCTGAACTTTTTCTCAAATGTTGTTTATATAACAGGATTATTTGTTGAACTATATTAATTAAAAAAGTATTAAGTAAAACTTAACTGCATAAATGGAAACTCGCTTTTTATTAAAATGGGTATTTGTTTTGCATGATTGGCATCTCTGAATAAATATTTCTATGAGAGCATGTGGATTCCATTTCGATCCACTCCGCTCAGTTTGAAAAACGTTTGAAAATTCTGCCGTTCTCAATTTGAAAATCAGGGAAAATCCCATATTAAAAATGAGCCTTTTAGGTTGAGAACGCTATCAACGGTTATTTCGCCTCAAATTGAAATAGAACGTTTGAGATTTGAGAAGATGATTGGTCCTCAAATGCATCTCAAGTTGAGATTAGCTAAAAATGTTTGTTGGGCACGCTTGCACGGTTGCCGTTTGCATAAAATTTTGCGTACCAAAATTTGTACCAAAGAAAAAAAACCTACGTATAATTTGCTAGCCAAACAATATAACATTTATCAAAACAATTTTAAGTAGTTCATCTGCTGCCATAATTTAACACAGAAACTGGTTTTAATATATGTACATATGGTGATTCAAAAATAAGAAAATTAGCCAACCCTTGGGGGTCGCTATTTTTTCGCCCTTTTCCCAACTAGCACATTGAGTAGTAGAATGGGAGTATCGACTAATGTTGTTACTTTAAGGGCCACTTGCATAAAAGCCGATTAAGCCTAATCGGTGATTAACTTGACAGCTAACCATACAAAATACGTCAATTAAACTCCGGTTAGTCGTTATCAGCTTTTATGCAAGCGGCCCTAAAGTGATTTGCTACTACTAATGGGCACGTATTAGATACATGTTCATCACGTTCCACCGACCGATATGGAGAATAACCTAAACGTTCCAGCGACGTTTCTTCGTGAAACCAGGCGTATAGCGGACGTGGTATTGTGGTAGAAGCGACTTTTGCGAAACTGTGCACCTATACCCATCTCTCTCATGTTTTAATATGAAATTATAAAACTATATTTATTTCTTTTTATTTGTGACGTGGATATGTTTACATTTGACTTCCTTTATTTCTGTAACTACTTTAGAAACTAACTAATTAATAGGGAATATACTAAATGTGTACATATACAATATGTGCGTATAAAAGCTGATGTGCTTGAAATTTTACTGTGAAATATATTGGTAACAGGTCGAAATACGACAACGCGCCACTCAGATTTTGATATATTATCAAAATAAAATATATAAAATCGATAACAATGTGCAAGGAAAATGCACGCTGCATGTAGGAAACCTTTTTGTTTTGTCCCTTAGCAGCAAAAAAAGACCATTGTTCTTTTATTTAATGCATATAGTGCATAAAACATGCAAAAAATATCAAATTTCTTTCATCAATTTCATTCTGCAGAATATTTGTTTTGATCAAAATGACGTACCATGGCCAGTAAAGAAGGAGAGTGAAAAAGACACAACATCACATAATTTTTTTGTAGTCATTCAAATCTAGTTTTGATATTTGTAGGAGTGTTATTGTAGTTGCGTTGAAGTTAAAATGGCAAAAACGTACCAAATTTGGAAGTTGCGTACCAACGTACCCGGAGAAAAAATTCGTACCATTTCGGCCAAAACGGCAACCGTGTACGCTTGACCAATAGTGCCTCGCTATATAACCGGGCACAACAATGAGGGAAAAGATGGTACAATTGAGGACTGAACAAACAAAACGCCTTATTTCCACTTTCAAAATTTTTTCAGAAACTGAGTACATCATGTGTAATGTTGTCTGAACCACAACATCGCGTCAAAACACTAAAAAAGTGAAAAATGGAAACAAGGCGTTTTATTTGTTCAGTCCTTAATTGTACTGTTTTGGTACATTCCGGCAGTCAAAAGTACATATGTGTAGTACATGGCATTTTTGGTACAATTTTACCAGCACTGCTCCACAACTCCATTAAAATGCATATCTGAGTGTAATGGGGTGTGGCTGTACAGTTAGCCAAACGGCTGCAACTTTGCGACCCTGCTCAATCCCAACTCTTGCGTCCTTGTTCGTGCACTCTGGGAAACGTGAACTACTTATGCTCGCGGCAGAAAGATAGGGAGCCCCGGTGGGCCACTCTGACATATTCGGTTTAAGGGCTCACCGAGGTCTGGTTTCGCAGCGTCTGTTCACAATGTGGTGCGGCAGCAAGCGGTTGTCTGTCTTGTAGCAAGCGGCTCGCTATATAAATGTGAATATTTTTATTCAAAACCCCGGAGACGGGTTGAGCGCTGGGTTTGGGACCCAGCACGTAAAAAGTTTAGTCCAATGAAAAACCTAAAAAAGCCTCGGAAGAGAACCCCTTTTAATGCTGACGACCCGGCATGTACCTGGAATGTCCGGACCCTTTCCAGGGAAGGTACCGCTGTCCGACTGGTTGATGTCCTCGCTAACGCAAGGGCCGACATCACCGCCCTACAGGAAATGCGATGGACGGGACAAGGAAAGACGACCATCGGACCTTGTGACGTATACTACAGTGGCCAGACACGCAGCAAATCGCGTGGTGTAGGATTTGTGGTGGGAAAGAGACTTCGCCGCCAAGTACTAGCGTTCACTCCTGTGGACGAGCGTCTCGCAGCGATCCGCATCAAGGCGATGTTTTTCAACATAACATTTATCTGCGCCTATGCGCCGACTGAGGAGACGGACGACGCAGAGAAAGACTCCTTCTACGATAAACTTGAACAGACTTATGATCGCTGCCCCCAACATGATATCAGACTCGTGCTCGGCGACTTTAATGCCAAGGTGGGCAAGGAAGGAGTCTTTGGTCCTACAGTTGGAACATTTAGTTTCCACGATATAACATCACCCAACGGCACTAGGTTGATTGACTTCGCCTCTGCTCGCAATATGGTCATCAGTAGTACTAGGTTCCAGCATAAACGAATACACCAAGCACCTGGCTGTCCCCTGATCAAAGAACAAGAAACCAGATTGATCATGTCATGATCGAAGGCAGACATAGCTCCACCGTTCTGGACATGCGTACCCCGCGTGGTCCCAATATCGACTCGGACCATTATCTTGTCGCAGCCAAGATGCGCACACGCCTCTGTGCAGCACAGTAAGGAAAGTTTGACGTCGAGTAGCTGCGCATGACACAGATATCTGATAATTTCTCCACTCTACTCTCACCCCTGCTATCAAAGGGCAATCCTCGACCTAACGATGTAACCGAGCAATGGAAGCATATATCTCACTCATTGCGCACCGCCGCTGAGGCCACTATAGGGTTCCACCGAGCCCGCAAGAACAACTGGTACGATGAGGAATGCAAAGCTGCCTCGAAAAAGAAGGACACTACCTACAGGAAGACGTTGCGAAAGGACGCAACCCGCAGTGTATGGCAACGCTATCGTGAGGCAAAGAAGGAAGAGAGACGCCTTTTCAGAAAAAGAGAAAAGTGAAGCTGAAAGGCGTGAGTGTGAGGAGCTTGAGATGCTGGCTGACAGGAATGATGCCCGAAAATTCTATGAAAAGATCCGGCGGATGACGGAAGGTTTTAAGACCGGTGCAAGTTCCTGTAAGGACCATAATGGCGACCTGGTAAACGGCGTACATAGTGTACTTAATTTATGGAGGGAGCACTTCTCTTCACTGCTAACCTGCGAGGGAGAGTCGAACCCGATACCCTAATCCCCGACGATGCAAAAGTCGTCCCACCACCTACCTGACTATAATGAAGTGAGGATAGCTATATCCAGGCTCAAGAACAACAAATCACCTGGAAAAGACGGACTACCCGACGAGCTGTTCAAACACGGAGGCGAAGAGCAGAATATGGTCAGATGAGTGCATGCCTCCGGATTGGAATTTAAGTGTGCTCTGCTCAATCCACAAGAAAGGCGATCCCGCTAACCGCTCCAACTACCGCGGAATCAGTCTTTTTAATATCGCATATAAGTTTCTTTCTAGCGTATTGTGTGAAAGACTGAAGCCCATCGTAGACAAACTGATTGGACCTTATCAGTGTGGCTTTAGACTGCTGAGTCTACCATCGACCTGATTTTCACCATACGTCAAATCCTGGAGAGAATCGACACACACCATCTCTTTGTCGATTTCAAAGCCGCTTTTGACAGCGCAAAAATGAGTTGCCTGAATGTCGCCATGTCTCAATTGACTTCCCTGCAAATCTTATACGGCTTTGCCAAATGACATTGAGCAATACCAACAGCTCCGTCAGAATCGGGAAGGATCTCTCTGAGCCATTTGAAACCAAACGAGGCTTCAGACAAGGCGATCCCCTTTCGTGCGATTTCTTCAACCTGATGCTTGAGAAGATAATTCGAGCAGCAGAGCTAAACCGCAACGGTAAAATCTATTACAAGAGCTTGCAATTGCTGGCATATGCCGATGATATTGATATCATTGGCCTTAATAACCGCGCCGTAAGCGCTGCCTTCTCTGAACTGGATAAGGAAGCGAAAAAATGGGTCTTGTGATCAACGAGGACAAGACGAAGTATTTGCTGTCATCAAAGAAAGAATCGGCGCACCTGCGCCTAGGCAGCCATGTCACTGTTGACAGTTACAAATTTTAAAGTGTGAGGGACTTCGTCTATTTGGGAACCAGTATTAACACCGAAAATACTATGAGTCTAGAAATCCAACGGAGAATCACTCTTACCAACAAGTGCTACTGTAAAGTTGAAAGGAGGTTAGGTACTATCTTAGCTCCTCAGCCGCTTTGTTCCGAGCATTAAAATGCACGATTAGATTCAAGGAATAAGTAAAACAATAAGATTGCGTCTTAGACCAAGAATGACTTTATTTCGGCTTATCACCGTCTTTTATATGCTTACACTCTACCTTATGAGTAATCTAATTTACAAACTTACATTTCTAAGTTGTTAGTCATACTTGGGTAAAGCCATGTGAAGTGTGCACAGGTAAAATCACTTTATCGACGATTTTGAAAACTATCGTTTCATTGGATAGTGGGCCAGACTCAAACCTCGTGCTAAAAATATTTCGTCAAAATTGGTGTCCTTGTTATTGTTATTGGAGGTTGAATTTTTGATAATTTTCAGATCATGATAATATTGAAAAATTATTTTCTCATAAACTACTGCAGATAAATCAATGAAATTTTTTTTTACTTACAGATAATTGTTTTTGCTATATTATAAGTATTTTTATGCGATCTTATTGTTTAAACAATTATACTTTAAATCATTTTTTTTAAACAAATAATTTTTTTTTCGTTCTATACGATCAAAAAAATTTCAAAATATGAAAAATAACGCGTAAAACAGTCACCTTTAATAATCAAAGAAAAAATGTTTGTCCATTCATACCATTCCAAAGATATTGCATTTTTTGTCACCCCTTGCGATCAAATTGTTAAAATAATGATATTTAAAAAATTTTTTTTAAACAAATAACATTTTTTTTTCGTTCTGCATGCTCAAAAAAAATTTAAAATATGTCAAATAGTGCAAAAAACGGTCATCTTTGGTAATAAACAAATTTTTGTCCTTTCATACCAATCCACAGATTTCTTATTTTTTTGTCACCCTTTGCGCTCTCCCAATGCGAAAAATTATGCAATTCAGATTCAAGATGAAATCCAGGCACACCATTGGTCAAACACTCAAGTAACCATACACCCTTACGTAATTTACTATCGTGCTGATGGTGTTCTACATCACTTATGTTTTGTGATTATATCGGAAAAACTGACTCATGATTCAAGTTCAGCTCACTTGTTCAATACAAGACTTGGGAATTATATGAAAAAAAAATTGGGTCCAGGAATGTAAAAAAATTGTTCTATTACTCTGACGGAGCCGCAGCGCAATACAAAAATAAATTTAACTTTTTAAATTTATATAATCACGAAGAAGACTTTGGAATTGCAGCTGAGTGGAACTTTTTCGGGAAGATACCACGGTAAGGGAGCTTGCGATGGGGTGGGGGGCACTGTCAAAAGGCTGGCACGAAAAGCAAGTATGCAGCGTATTGCGTATGAATGGGCAGAAAATGCGTTTCAGGCAAGAGATTTCGATTTTTGCTCCCAAGTGGATCACGACGCTCATGAAAAGAAATTTCAAAATCGCACAAGTAAAGCCATAGCAATAAAAAACACACGGCAATTCCATCATTCTCAACCAATGTTTAACAAAAAGATTCGAAGTCAAATTTTCTCAAGTGATGAATCAAGTGTGGAAAATATTATTTGCATGTAGGCAACGTAAAACAAAAAATTACTCTGAACAATTTTGAATCCATTTTGTACAAGTTATGGTGGAATATGTCAGGTTAATTTGTAACAAACATATTGTTAAATATGTATGTATGTACCTATGTATTGAATATGTAGGTTTACGTATTGTGAAACAATTACCTTTTTTCCTAATATCTTACAACTAATAAAGATATAAAATATAGACTTAAAAACGTTATCCCTTTTTATTATTTCCTATGCTCATACATTCTGCTAAATGTAGATATGTATGTATGTTATAATTAAAAATAGCTTGATAACAACGACCAATGCAGAACACTATTGTTCAGCACACCACCCAACGGTCTATGTGCAACGCATTGGGAGAGCGCAAAGGGTGACAAAAAATAAGAAATCTGTGGATTGGTATGAAAGGACAAACATTTTTTTATTACCAAAGATGACCGTTTTTCGCACTATTTGACAAATATTCAATTTTTTTTTAGCATGCAGAACGAAAAAAAAATGTTATTTCTTTAAAATTTTTTTTTTTTAAATATCATTATTTTAACAATTTGATCGCAACGGGTGACAAAAAAATGCAATATCTTTGGAACGAAAAAAAAAAATTATTTGTTTAAAAAAACTGATTTAAAGTATAATTGTTTAAACAATAAGATCGCATACAAATACATTTAATATAGCAAAAACAATTATCTGTAAGTAAAAAAAAATTCATTGATTTATCTGCAGTAGTTTATGAGAAAATAATTTTTCAATATTATCATGATCTGAAAATTATCAAAAATTCAACCTCCAATAACAATAACAAAGACATGAATTTTGACGAAATATTTTTAGCACGAGGTTTGAGTCTGGCCCACTATCCAATGAAATGACAAGTTTCAAAATCGGCGGGGTTTTGAAAAAAAACCAAAATTTTGTGCACACTTCACATGGCTTACCCACTTATGACTCTACGTTATTGTGCATGCATACAAACATATATATGGGTTCAATGGAGTTTATATTATTGGAGAAGTGCAGCGTAAGCTAAATTGATTTGAATACTTTGGCCTAGTTATTGCCAAAAGTATATTGAACTGTGGACATTTTATTTTGCTTAGCTGTCATGCTACACCTCCTCTCTTTAAAAGAATGCTCATACATTTTGGTTAATGTATGAGTATTCTATTCAATGACTTATTGAGTAACAGTTAATTATTAGGTAGTAAAATGTTTGACCCACTTAGCTTATCGTTTATTGTTATGCAGTCGGAAAAAAGTTTTCTTACTTTATTTTGTTTACATTCGTTTCACCTGTCTATTTATTGTACTGTCTGGTTTAAATTTTTTTTTGTGTATTTTGGACATGATATGTTGTATTTTGTTTGTGTGATTGTTTATCAAAATGGATAGATGAGTGTTAATTATTTGGTTGTGTTTTTATTTTTTTTTGTTATTATTAGTGTAGTTACATTGCTTTAAGTCTATTCTTATGAATTATAATTTCTTTAGTGTTTTTATTGTTATTTCCTATACTATGCGGTATTAAAGTAAAATTGTTGTTCTCATCGATATTTTTAACAAAAACTCAAACGTTTGAGAAAACATCTATTTTGAACTTTTTCTCAAATGTTGTTTATATAACAGGATTATTTGTTGAACTATATTAATTAAAAAAGTATTAGGTAAAACTTAACTGCATAAATGGAAACTCGCTTTTTATTAAAATGGGTATTTGTTTTGCATGATTGGCATCTCTGAATAAATATTTCTATGAGAGCATGTGGATTCCATTTCGATCCACTCCGCTCAGTTTGAAAAACGTTTGAAAATTCTGCCGTTCTCAATTTGAAAATCAGGGAAAATCCCATATTAAAAATGCGCCTTTTAGGTTGAGAACGCTATCAACGGTTATTTCGCCTCAAATTGAAATAGAACGTTTGAGATTTGAGAAGATGATTGGTCCTCAAATGCATCTCAAGTTGAGATTAGCTAAAAATGTTTGTTGGGTACGCTTGCACGGTTGCCGTTTGCATAAAATTTTGCGTACCAAAATTTGTACCAAAGAAAAAAAAACGTACGTATAATTTGCTAGCCAAACAACATAACTATTATTAAAACGATTTTAAGCAGTTCGTCTGCTGCCATAATTTAACACAGAACCTGGTTTTAATATATGTACATATGGTGATTCAAAAATAAGAAAATTAGCCAACCCTTGGGGGTCGCTATTTTTCGCCCTTTTCCCAACTAGCACAATGAGTAGTAGAATGGGAGTATCGACTAATGTTGTGATTTTAAAGTGATTTGCTACTACTAATGGCCACGTATTAGATACATGTTCATCATCAAACCAGGCTACGTATAGCGGACGTGGTATTGTGGTATAAGCGACTTTTGCGAAACTGTGAAGCTATACCCATCTCCCTCATGTTTTAATATGAAATTATAAAACTATATTTATTTCTTTTTATTTGTGACGTGGATATGTTTACATTTGACTTCCTTTATTTCTGTAACTACTTAACTACTTAATAGGGAATATACTAAATGTGTAAATATACAATATGTGCGTATAAAAGCTGATGCGCTTGAAATTTTACTGTGAAATATATTGGTAACAGGTCGAAATACGACAACGCGCCACTCAGATTTTGATATATTATCAAAATAAAATATATAAAATCGATAACAATGTGCAAGGAAATTGCACGCTGCATGTAGGAAACCTTTTTGTTTTGTCCCTTAGCAGCAAAAAAAGACCATTGTTCTTTTATTCAATGCATATAGTGCATAAAACATGCAAAAAATATCAAATTTCTTTCATCAATTTCATTCTGCAGAATATTTGTTTTGATAAAAATGGCGTACCATGGCCAGTAAAGAAGGAGAGTGAAAAAGACACAACATCACATAATTTTTTTGTAGTCATTCAAATCTAGTTTTGATATTTGTAGCAGTGTTATTGTAGGTGCGTTGAAGTTAAAATGGCAAAAACGTACCAAATTTGGAAGTTGCGTACCAACGTACCCGGAGAAAAAATTCGTACCAAAAATGGTACATTTCGGCCAAAACGGCAACCGTGTACGCTTGACCAATAGTGCCTCGCTATAAAACCGGGCACAACAGTGAGGGAAAAGATGGTACAATTGAGGACTGAACAAACAAAACGCCTTATTTCCACTTTCAAAAATTTTTCAGAAACTGAAAAAAACTTTGACAGATTCAAATAGCCACAATTTAAAGTTTTAATTTGGCGGTACTAAAATAAAACAGCTACGGCTAACTGGGCTCATAATTTTTTTTTTTTTTGTCTGTGTAGTTGTAGCTTTTGAACTTTATAATTTGAAACATATTATATATAATTTTATTCGAGATCCCATAGAGTTTTTTGCGTTAAAATAACTGGGCGAGGCTTATATCGAGCAGTAGATGTTTATAGACGAAAAAAAAAAAAAATAAACAAAATAAACTTTTGCTCTAGTTTCTATTGAGTACATCATGTGTAATGTTGTCTGAACCACAACATCGCGTCAAAACACTAAAAAAGTGAAAAGTGAAACAAGACGTTTCATTTGTTCAGTCCTTAATTGTACTGTTTTGGTACATTCCGGCAGTCAAAAGTACATATGTACTACGCTGGCATTTTTGGTACAATTTTACCAGCACTGCTCTACAACTCCATTAAAATGCATATCTGAGTGTAATGGGGTGTGGCTGTATAGTTAGCCAAACAGCTGCAACTTTGCGACCCTGCTCAATCCCGACTCTTGCGTCCTTGTCCGTGCACTCTGGGAAACGTGAACTACTTATGCTCGCGGCCGAAAGATAGGGAGCCCCGGTGGGCCTGGAATGTCCGGACCCTTTCCAGGGAAGGTACCGCTGTCCGACTGGTTGATGTCCTCGCTAACGCAAGGGCCGACATCACCGCCCTACAGGAAATGCGATGGACGGGACAAGGAAAGACGACCATCGGACCTTGTAACGTATACTACAGTGGCCAGACACGCAGCAAATCGCGTGGTGTAGGATTTGTGGTGGGAAAGAGACTTCGCCGCCAAGTACTAGCGTTCACTCCTGTGGACGAGCGTCTCGCTGCGATCCGCATCAAGGCGATGTTTTTCAACATAACATTTATCTGCGCCTATGCGCCGACTGAGGAGACGGACGACGCAGAGAAGGACTCCTTCTACGATAAACTTGAACAGACTTATGATCGCTGCCCTCAACATGATATCAGACTCGTGCTCGGCGACTTTAATGCCAAGGTGGGCAAGGAAGGAGTCTTTGGTCCTACAGTTGGAACATTTAGTTTCCACGATATAACATCACCCAACGGCACTAGGTTGATTGACTTCGCCTCTGCTCGCAATATGGTCATCAGTAGTACTAGGTTCCAGCATAAACGAATACACCAAGCCACCTGGCTGTCCCCTGATCAAAGAACAAGAAACCAGATTGATCATGTCATGATCGAAGGCAGACATAGCTCCACCGTTCTGGACATGCGTACCCCGCGTGGTCCCAATATCGACTCGGACCATTATCTTGTCGCAGCCAAGATACGCACACGCCTCTGTGCAGCACAGTAAGGAAAGTTTGACGTCGAGTAGCTGCGCATGACACAGATAGCTGATAATTTCTCCACTCTACTCTCACCCCTGCTATCAAAGGGCAATCCTCGACCTAACGATTTAACCGAGCAATGGAAGCATATATCTCACTCATTGCGCACCGCCGCTTAGGCCACTATAGGGTTCCAGCGAGCCCGCAAGAACAACTGGTACGATGAGGAATGCAAAGCTGCCTCGAAAAAGAAGGACACGAGGAAGACGTTGCGAACGGACGCAACCCGCAGTGTATGGCAACGCTATCGTGAGGCAAAGAAGGAAGAGATACGCCTTTTCAGAAAAAAGGAAAGTGAGGCTGAAAGGCGTGAGTGTGAGGAGCTTGAGATGCTGGCTGACAGGAATGATGCCCGAAAATTCTATGAAATGATCCGGCGGATGACGGAAGATTTTAAGACCGGCGCAAGTTCCTGTAAGGACCATAATGGCGACCTGGTAAACGACGTACAGAGTGTACTTAATTTATGGAGGGAGCACTTCTCCTCACTGCTAAACTGCGAGGGAGACGTCGAACCCGATACCCTAATCCCCGACGATGGAAAAGTCGTCCCCCCACCTGACTATAATGAAGTGAGGATAGCTATATCCAGGCTCAAGAACAAAAAATCGTCTGGAAAAGACGGACTACCCGCCGAGCTGTTCAAACACGGAGGCGAAGAGCTGGTAAAAAGCATGCATAAGCTCTTATGCAGAATATGGTCAGATGAGTGCATACCTCCGGATAGGAATTTATGTGTGCTCTGCCCAATCCACAAGAATGGCGATCGCGCTAACCGCTCCAACTACCGCGGAATCAGTCTTCTTAATATCGCATATAAGGTTATTTCTAGCGTATTGTGTGAAAGACTGAAGCCCATCGTAGACAAACTGATTGGACCTTATCAATGTGGCTTTAGACCTGGTAAGTCTACCATCGACCACATTTTCACCATACGTCAAATCCTGGAGAAGACCCATGGTAAAAGAATCGACACACACCATCTTGTCGATTTCAAAGCCGCTTTTGACAGTGCAAAGGAGTTGCCTGTATGCCGCCATGTCTGAATTGACTTCCCTGCAAAGCTTATACGGCTTTGCCAAATGAAGTTGAGCAATACCAACAGCTCCGTCAGAATCGGGAAGGATATCTCTGAGCCATTTGAAACCAAACGAGGCTTCAGACAGGGCGACTCCCTTTCGTGCGATTTCTTCAACCTGATACTTGAGAAGATAATTCGAGCAGCAGAGCTAAACCGCAACGGTAAAATCTATTACAAGAGCGTGCAATTGCTGGCGTATGCCGATGATATTGATATCATTGGCCTTAACAACCACGCCGTAAGCGCTGCCTTCTCTGGACTGGATAAGGAGGCGAAAAAAGTGGGTCTAGCGGTCAACGAGGACAAGACAAAGTATTTGCTGTCATCAAAGAAAGAATCGGCGCACCTGCGCCTTGGCAGCCATGTCACTGTTGATAGTTACAAATTTGAAACTGTGAGGGACTTCGTCTATTTGGGAACCAGTATTAACATCGAAAATAATATCAGTCTAGAAATCCAACGGAGAATCACTCTTGCCAACAAGTGCTACTTTGGACTAAGTAGGCAATTGAGAAGTAAAGTCCTCTCTCGAAGAACAAAGATCACGTTCTATAAGTCTCTCATCATACCTGCCCTGATGTATGGCTCAGATTCATGGACAATGTCAAGAGAAGATGAGATGGCCCTTGGAGTATTTGAGAGAAAAGTTCTCCGGAAGATTTATGGTCCTTCCCGTGATGCCAACGGCGAGTATAGAAGGAAATTTAAAGATGAGCTGTACGAGCTTTACGCAGACTTGACCATAGTCCAGCGAATTAAGGCCCAAAGGCTCCGCTGGCTGGGTCATGTTATGCGAATGGACAAAGAAGCATAAACAAAAAGCAAAAAAAGATGCCGCTTACTTTATTGAAAATACATTAGTCATATAGATTTTGGTTTTTTATTAATTTTTTATGCATTTATATTTTATTTCTGTTCTGTAAAGTTATGAGCATTTGTGCTATTTAAATTTGTTTATATAATACAAATTTTGATTAAAAGTCTATAACAGTGGATAAAAATAACGTATTTTCATGAAACTGGAGTATTTGTTTACATTTTTGATATTTAAATTTGTTTATTTAATAAGAATAGTAAAAATTTTGCTAAGTTTGAGTAAGAAGAAGAAAAAGTGATGGAATTCATTATAAAGGTTTGGCAGCATTAAAATTATACATCGTAAAACGTCATCAACATGGCGGACAGCTCGATTGGCGCCGGTCTGATTTAGTCGATTTTCGCCCATGGTTGATCTTAGCCGGGTTTTAACACACCGACCTTTCTACGTTGCAAGGTAGTACCCATAATTTTCATTGCTACTCCTTTTTTTGGTTTTTTTTTAAATTGCGCTCGTCTTTTATGAAATACTCTTTGAAAAGTCCTCGTTGTTTCAGCATTTTCTACAAATGTCTTCGAGGATAAAGAGTAATTTAAAAAAAAAAACACGCAAACCAGTAAAATGACTATAGTCATTACCCAACAAACATCGAGCACCAAAAACTAAAACGTTTGAGAAAACATCTATTCTGAACTTTTTCTCAAATGTTGTTTATATAACAGGATTATTTGTTGAACTATATTAATTAAAAAAGTATTAAGTAAAACTTAACTGCATAAATGGAAACTCGTTTTTTATTAAAATGGGTATTTGTTTTGGCATCTCTGAATAATTATTTCTATGAGAGCATGTGGATTCCATTTCGATCCACTCCGCTCAGTTTGAAAAACGTTTGAAAATTCTGCCGTTCTCAATTTGAAAATCAGGGAAAATCCCATATTAAAAATGAGCCTTTTAGGTTGAGAACGCTATCAACGGTTATTTCGCCTCAAATTGAAATAGAACGTTTGAGATTTGAGAAGATGATTGGTCCTCAAATGCATCTCAAGTTGAGATTAGCTAAAAATGTTTGTTGGGTACGCTTGCACGGTTGCCGTTTGCATAAAATTTTGCGTACCAAAATTTGTACCAAAGAAAAAAAACCTACGTATAATTTGCTAGCCAAACAATATAACATTTATTAAAACAATTTTAAGTAGTTCACCTGCTGCCATAATTTAACACAGAAACTGGTTTTAATATATGTACATATGGTGATTTAAAAATAAGAAAATTAGCCAACCCTTGGGGGTCGCTATTTTTTCGCCCTTTTCCCAACTAGCACAATGAGTAGTAGAATGGGAGTATCGACTAATGTTGTTACTTTAAAGTGATTTGCTACTACTAATGGGCACGTATTAGATACATGTTCATCACGTTCCACCGACCGATATGGAGAATAACCTAAACGTTCCAGCAACGTTTCTTCGTGAAACCAGGCTACGTATAGCGGACGTGGTATTGTGGTAGAAGCGACTTTTGCGAAACTGTGCACCTATACCCATATCTCTCATGTTTTAATATGAAATTATAAAACTATATTTATTTCTTTTTATTTGTGACGTGGATATGTTTACATTTGACTTCCTTTATTTCAGTAACTACTTTAGAAACTAACTAATTAATAGGGAATATACTAAATGTGTACATATACAATATGTGCGTATAAAAGCTGATGTGCTTGAAATTTTACTTTGAAATATATTGGTAACAGGTCGAAATACGACAACGCGCCACTCAGATTTTGATATATTATCAAAATAAAATATATAAAATCGATAGCAATGTGCAAGGAAATTGCACGCTGCATGTAGGAAACCTTTTTGTTTTGTCCCTTAGCAGCAAAAAAAAGACCATTGTTCTTTTATTTAATGCATATAGTGCATAAAACATGCAAAAAATATCAAATTTCTTTCATCAATTTCATTCTGCAGAATATTTGTTTTGATCAAAATGACGTACCATGGCCAGTAAAGAAGGAGAGTGAAAAAGACACAACATCACATAATTTTTTTGTAGTCATTCAAATCTAGTTTTGATATTTGTAGCAGTGTTATTGTAGTTGCGTTGAAGTTAAAATGGCAAAAACGTACCAAATTTGGAAGTTGCGTACCAACGTACCCGGAGAAAAAATTCGTACCAAAAATGGTACATTTCGGCCAAAACGGCAACCGTGTACGCTTGACCAATAGTGCCGCGCTATAAAACCGGGCACAACAATGAGGGAAAAGATGGTACAATTGAGGACTGAACAAACAAAACGCCTTATTTCCACTTTCAAAAATTTTTCAGAAACTGAAAAAAACTTTGACAGATTCAAATAGCCACAATTTAAAGTTTTAATTTGGCGTTATTAAATAAAACAGCTACGGCCAACTGGGCTCATATTTTTTTTTTTTTTTTTTTTGTGTAGTTGTAGTTTTTCAACTTTATAATTTGAAACATATTATATATAATTTTATACGAGATCCCATATAGTTTTTTTGCGTTAAAATAACTGGGCGAGGCTTATATCGAGCCGTAGATGTTTATAGACGAAAAAAACAAACAAAAAATAAACAAAATAAACTTTTGCTGTAGTTTCTATTGAGTACATCATGTGTAATGTTGTCTGAATCACAACATCGCGTCAAAACACTAAAAAAGTGAAAAATGGAAACAAGGCGTTTTATTTGTTCAGTCCTTAATTGTACTGTTTTGGTACATTCCGGCAGTCAAAAGTACATATGTACTACGCTGGCATTTTTGGTACAATTTTACCAGCACTGCTCCACAACTCCATTAAAATGCATATCTGAGTGTAATGGGGTGTGGCTGTACAGTTAGCCAAACGGCTGCAACTTTGCGACCCTGCTCAATCCCGACTCTTGCGTCCTTGTTCGTCCACTCTGGGAAACGTGAACTACTTATGCTCGCGGCAGAAAGATAGGGAGCCCCGGTGGGCCACTCTGACATATTCGGTTTAAGGGATCACCGAGGTCTTGTTTCGCAGCGTCTGTTCACAATGTGGTGCGGCTGCAAGCGGTTGTCTGTCTTGTAGCAAGCGGCTTGCTATATAAATGTGAATATTTTTATTCAAAACCCCGGAGACGGGTTGTGCGCTGGGTTTGGGACCCGGCACGTAAAAAGTTTAGTCCAATGAAAAACCTAAAAAAGCCTCGGATGAGAACCCCCTTTAATGCTGACGACCCGGCATGTACCTGGAATGTCCGGACCCTTTCCAGGGAAGGTCCCGCTGTCCGACTGGTTGATGTCCTCGCTAACGCAAGGGCCGACATCACCGCCCTACAGGAAATGCGATGGACGGGACAAGGAAAGACGACCATCGGACCTTGTGACGTATACTACAGTGGCCAGACACGCAGCAAATCGCGTGGTGTAGGATTTGTGGTGGGAAAGAGACTTTGCCGCCAACTGAGGAGACGGACGACGCAGAGAAGGACTCCTTCTACGATAAACTTGAACAGACTTATGATCGCTGCCCCCAACATGATATCAGACTCGTGTTCGGCGACTTTAATGCCAAGGTGGGCAAGGAAGGAGTCTTTGGTCCTACAGTTGGAACATTTAGTTTCCACGATATAACATCACCCAACGGCACTAGGTTGATTGACTTTGCCTCTGCTCGCAATATGGTCATCAGTAGTACTAGGTTCCAGGATAAACGAATACACCAAGCCATCTGGCTGTCCCCTGATCAAAGAACAAGAAACCAGATTGATCATGTCATGATCGAAGGCAGACATAGCTCCACCGTTCTGGACATGCGTACCCCGCGTGGTCCCAATATCGACTCGGACCATTATCTTGTCGCAGCCAAGATACGCACACGCCTCTGTGCAGCACAGTAAGGAAAGTTTGACGTCGAGTAGCTGCGCATGACACAGATAGCTGATAATTTCTCCACTCTTCTCTGACCCCTGCTATCAAAGGGCAATCCTCGACCTAACGATGTAACCGAGCAATGGAAGCATATATCTCACTCATTGCGCACCGCCGCTGAGGCCACTATAGGGTTCCAGCGAGCCCGCAAGAACAACTGGTACGATGAGGAATGCAAAGCTGCCTCGAAAAAGAAGGACACTACCTACAGGAAGACGTTGCGAACGGACGCAACCCGCAGTGTATGGCAACGCTATCGTGAGGCAAAGAAGGAAGAGAGACGCCTTTTCAGAAAAAGAGAAAAGTGAAGCTGAAAGGCGTGAGTGTGAGGAGCTTGAGATGCTGGCTGACAGGAATGATGCCCGAAAATTCTATGAAAAGATCCGGCGGATGACGGAAGGTTTTAAGACCGGTGCAAGTTCCTGTAAGGACCATAATGACGACCTGGTAAACGGCGTACATAGTGTACTTAATTTATGGAGGGAGCCCTTCTCCTCACTGCTAACCTGCGAGGGAGAGTCGAACCCGATACCCTAATCCCCGACGATGCAAAAGTCGTCCCACCACCTACCTGACTATAATGAAGTGAGGATAGCTATATCCAGGCTCAAGAACAACAAATCACCTGGAAAAGACGGACTACCCGACGAGCTGTTCAAACACGGAGGCGAAGAGCAGAATATGGTCAGATGAGTGCATGCCTCCGGATTGGAATTTAAGTGTGCTCTGCTCAATCCACAAGAAAGGCGATCCCGCTAACCGCTCCAACTACCGCGGAATCAGTCTTCTTAATATCGCATATAAGTTTCTTTCTATCGTATTGTGTGAAAGACTGAAGCCCATCGTAGACAAACTGATTGGACCTTATCAGTGTGGCTTTAGACTGGTGAGTCTACCATTGACCTGATTTTCACCATACGTCAAATCCTGGAGAGAATCGACACACACCATCTCTTTGTCGATTTCAAAGCCGCTTTTGACAGCGCAAAAAGAAGTTGCCTGTATGTCGCCATGTCTCAATTGACTTCCCTGCAAATCTTATACGGCTTTGCCAAATGACATTGAGCAATACCAACAGCTCCGTCAGAATCGGGAAGGATCTCTCTGAGCCATTTGAAACCAAACGAGGCTTTCGTGCGATTTCTTCAACCTGATGCTTGAGAAGATAATTCGAGCAGCAGAGCTAAACCGCAACGGTAAAATCTATTACAAGAGCTTGCAATTGCTGGCATATGCCGATGATATTGATATCATTGGCCTTAATAACCGCGCCGTAAGCGCTGCCTTCTCTGAACTGGATAAGGAAGCGAAAAAATGGGTCTTGTGATCAACGAGGACAAGACGAAGTATTTGCTGTCATCAAAGAAAGAATCGGCGCACCTGCGCCTAGGCAGCCATGTCACTGTTGACAGTTACAAATTTGAAAGTGTGAGGGACTTCGTCTATTTGGGAACCAGTATTAACACCGAAAATACTATGAGTCTAGAAATCCAACGGAGAATCACTCTTACCAACAAGTGCTACTGTAAAGTTTAAAGGAGGTTAGGTACTATCTTAGCTCCTCAGCCGCTTTGTTCCGAGCATTAAAATGCACGATTAGATTCAAGGAATAAGTAAAACAATAAGATTGCGTCTTAGACCAAGAATGACTTTATTTCGGCTTATCACCGTCTTTTATATGCTTACACTCTACTTTATGAGTAATCTAATTTACAAACTTACATTTCTAAGTTGTTAGTCATACTTGGGTAAAGCCATGTGAAGTGTGCACAGGTAAAATCACTTTATCGACGATTTTGAAAACTATCGTTTCATTGGATAGTGGGCCAGACTCAAACCTCGTGCTAAAAATATTTCGTCAAAATTCGTGTCCTTGTTATTGTTATTGGAGGTTGAATTTTTGATAATTTTCAGATCATGATAATATTGAAAAATTATTTTCTCATAAACTACTGCAGATAAATCAATGAAATTTTTTTTTACTTACAGATAATTGTTTTTGCTATATTATAAGTATTTTTATGCGATCTTATTGTTTAAACAATTATACTTTAAATCATTTTTTTTTAAACAAATAATTTTTTTTTCGTTCTATACGATCAAAAAAATTTCAAAATATGAAAAATAACGCGTAAAACAGTCACCTTTAATAATCAAAAAAAAAATGTTTGTCCATTCATACCATTCCAAAGATATTGCATTTTTTTGTCACCCCTTGCGATCAAATTGTTAAAATAATGATATTTAAAAAATTTTTTTTAAACAAATAACTTTTTTTTTCGTTCTGCATGCTCAAAAAAAATTTAAAATATGTCAAATAGTGCAAAAAACGGTCATCTTTGGTAATAAACAAATTTTTGTCCTTTCATACCAATCCACAGATTTCTTATTTTTTTGTCACCCTTTGCGCTCTCCCAATGCGAAAAATTATGCAATTCAGATTCAAGATGAAATCCAGGCACACCATTGGTCAAACACTCAAGTAACCATACACCCTTACGTAATTTACTATCGTGCTGATGGTGTTCTACATCACTTATGTTTTGTGATTATATCGGAAAAACTGACTCATGATTCAAGTTCAGCTCACTTGTTCAATACAAGACTTGGGAATTATATGAAAAAAAAATTGGGTCCAGGAATGTAAAAAAATTGTTGTATTACTCTGACGGAGCCGCAGCGCAATACAAAAATAAATTTAACTTTTTAAATTTATATAATCACGAAGAAGACTTTGGAATTGCAGCTGAGTGGAACTTTTTCGCGAAGATACCACGGTAAGGGAGCTTGCGATGGGGTGGGGGGCACTGTCAAAAGGCTGGCACGAAAAGCAAGTATGCAGCGTATTGCAAGAGATTTCGATTTTTGCTCCCAAGTGGATCACGACGCTCATGAAAAGAAATTTCAAAATCGCACAAGTAAAGCCATAGCAATAAAAAACACACGGCAATACCATCATTCTCAAACCAATGTTTAACAAAAAGATTCGAAGTCAAATTTTCTCAAGTGATGAATCAAGTGTGGAAAATATTATTTGCATGTAGGCAACGTAAAACAAAAAATTACTCTGAACAATTTTGAATCCATTTTGTACAAGTTATGGTGGAATATGCCAGGTTAATTTGTAACAAACATATTGTTAAATATGTATGTATGTACCTATGTATTGAATATGTAGGTTTACGTATTGTGAAACAATTACCTTTTTTCCTAATATCTTACAACTAATAAAGGTATAAAATATAGACTTAAAAACGTTATCCCTTTTTATTATTTCTTATGCTCATACATTCTGATAAATGTAGATATGTATGTATGTTATAATTGAAAATAGCTTGATAACAACGACCAATGCAGAACACTATTGTTCAGCACACCACCCAACGGTCTATGTGCAACGCATTGGGAGAGCGCAAAGGGTGACAAAAAATAAGAAATCTGTGGATTGGTATGAAAGGACAAACATTTTTTTATTACCAAAGATGACCGTTTTTCGCACTATTTGACATATATTCAATTTTTTTTGAGCATGCAGAACGAAAAAAAATGTTATTTCTTTAAAAATTTTTTTTTTTAAATATCATTATTTTAACAATTTGATCGCAAGGGGTGACAAAAAAATGCAATATCTTTGGAATGGTATGAATGGACAAAAAATTTTTATTAAAGGTGACTGTTTTACGCGTTATTTTTCATATTTTGAAATTTTTTTGATCGTATAGAACGAAAAAAAAAATTATTTGTTTAAAAAAAACTGATTTACTGATGGAGTTTATGTTATTGGAGAAGTGCAGCGTAAGCTAAATTGATTTGAATACTTTGGCCTAGTTATTGCCAAAAGTATATTGAACTGTGGACATTTTATTTTGCTTAGCTGTCATGCTACACCTCCTCTCTTTAAAAGAAAAGAATGCTCATACATTTTGGTTAATGTATGAGTATTCTATTCAATGACTTATTGAGTAACAGTTAATTATTAGGTAGTAAAATGTTTGACCCACTTAGCTTATCGTTTATTGTTATGCAGTCGGAAAAAAGTTTTCTTACTTTATTTTGTTTACATTCGTTTCACCTGTGTATTTATTGTACTGTCTGGTTTAAATTTTTTTTTGTGTATTTTGGACATGATATGTTGTATTTTGTTTGTGTGATTGTTTATCAAAATGGATAGATGAGTGTTAATTATTTGGTTGTGTTTTTTTTTTTTTTTTTGTTATTATTAGTGTAGTTACATTGCTTTAAGTCTATTCTTATGAATTATAATTTCTTTAGTGTTTTTATTGCTATTTCCTATACTATGCGGTATTAAAGTAAAATTGTTGTTCTCATCGATATTTTTAACAAAAACTCAAACGTTTGAGAAAACATCTATTCTGAACTTTTTCTCAAATGTTGTTTATATAACAGGATTATTTGTTGAACTATATTAATTAAAAAAGTATTAAGTAAAACTTAACTGCATAAATGGAAACTCGCTTTTTATTAAAATGGGTATTTGTTTTGCATGATTGGCATCTCTGAATAAATATTTCTATGAGAGCATGTGGATTCCATTTCGATCCACTCCGCTCAGTTTGAAAAACGTTTGAAAATTCTGCCGTTCTCAATTTGAAAATCAGGGAAAATCCCATATTAAAAATGCGCCTTTTAGGTTGAGAACGCTATCAACGGTTATTTCGCCTCAAATTGAAATAGAACGTTTGAGATTTGAGAAGATGATTGGTCCTCAAATGCATCTCAAGTTGAGATTAGCTAAAAATGTTTGTTGGGTACGCTTGCACGGTTGCCGTTTGCATAAAATTTTGCGTACCAAAATTTGTACCAAAGAAAAAAAAACGTACGTATAATTTGCTAGCCAAACAATATAACTATTATTAAAACGATTTTAAGCAGTACATCTGCTGCCATAATTTAACACAGAAACTGGTTTTAATATATGTACATATGGTGATTCAAAAATAAGAAAATTTGCCAACCCTTGGGGGTCGCTATTTTTTCGCCCTTTTCCCAACTAGCACAATGAGTAGTAGAATGGGAGTATCGACTAATGTTGTGACTTTAAAGTGATTTGCTACTACTAATGGCCACGTATTAGATACATGTTCATCATCAAACCAGGCTACGTATAGCGGACGTGGTATTGTGGTAGAAGCGACTTTTGCGAAACTGTGAAGCTATACCCATCTCCCTCATGTTTTAATATGAAATTATAAAACTATATTTATTTCTTTTTATTTGTGACGTGGATATGTTTACATTTGACTTCCTTTATTTCTGTAACTCATCATCATTTATTGGCGCTTAACCGCCTAAGCGATTTTGGCCGTCGCCTATCAAAGCACGCCAGTCATTCCTTTTTAGCGATAACTGACGCCAATTGGAAACCCCAAGGGAGTTCAAGTCATCCTCCACCTGTTGTTTCCATCTCAGTCGAGGCCTCCCCCTTCCTCTGCTGCCGAATTCGGGTGACGATTGGAAAACCTTCTGGGCTGGAGCTTCTTTGTCCATTCGCATGACGTGACCCAGCCAGCGGAGCCTTTGGGCTTTAATTCGCTGGACTATGGTCAGATCTGCGTAAAGATCGTACAGCTCATCGTTAAATCTCCTTCGATACTCGCCGTCGGCATCACGGGAAGGACCATAAATCTTCCGGAGAACTTTTCTCTCAAATACTCCAAGGGCCATCTCATCTTCTCTTGACATTGTCCATGAGTCTGAGCCATACATCAGGACAGGTATGATGAGAGACTTATAGAGCGCGATCTTTGTTCTTCGAGAGAGGACTTTACTTCTCAATTGCCTACTCAGTCCAAAGTAGCACTTGTTCGCAAGAGTGATTCTCCGTTGGATTTCTAGACTGATATTATTTTCGGTGTTAATGCTGGTTCCCAAATAGACGAAGTCCCTCACAGTTTCAAATTTGTAACTATCAACAGTGACGTGGCTGCCAAGGCGCAGGTGCGCCGATTCTTTCTTTGATGACAGCAAATACTTCGTCTTGTCCTCGTTGACCGCAAGACCCACTTTTTTCGCTTCTTTATCCAGTCCAGAGAAGGCAGCGCTTACGGCGCGGTTGTTAAGGCCAATGATATCAATATCATCGGCATACGCCAGCAATTGCACGCTCTTGTAAAAGATTGTACCATTGCGGTTTAGCTCTGCTGCTCGAATTATCTTCTCCAGCATCAGGTTGAAGAAATCGCACGAAAGGGAGTCGCCCTGTCTGAAGCCTCGTTTGGTTTCAAATGGCTCAGAGAGGTCCTTCCCGACTCTGACGGAGCTGTTAGTATTGCTCAACGTCATTTGGCAAAGCCGTATAAGCTTTGCAGGGAAGTCAAATTCAGACATGGCGGCATACAGGCAACTCCTTTTTGCGCTGTCAAAAGCGGCTTTGAAATCGACAAAGAGATGGTGTGTGTCGATTCTTTTATCATGGGTCTTCTCCAGGATTTGGCGTATCGTGAAAATCTGGTCGATGGTAGACTTACCAGCTCTAAAGCCACACTGATAAGGTCCAATCAGCTTGTCTACGATGGGCTTCAGTCTTTCACACAATACGCTAGAAAGAACCTTATACGCGATATTAAGAAGGCTGATTCCGCGGTAGTTGGTGCGGTTAGCGGGATCGCCTTTCTTGTGGATTGGGCAGAGCACACTTAAATTCCAATCTGGAGGCATGCACTCGTCTGACCATATTCTGCATAAGAGCTGATGCATGCTTTTTACCAGCTCTTCGCCTCCGTGTTTGAACAGCTCGGCGGGCAGTCCGTCTTTTCCAGGCGCTTTGTTGTTTTTCAGCCGGGATATAGCTATCCTCACTTCATCATAGTCAGGTGGTGGGACGACTTTTCCATCGTCAGGGATTGGGGTATCGGGCTCGACGTCTCCCTCGCAATTTAGCAGTGAGGAGAGGTGCTCCCTCCATAATTTAAGTACACTCTGTACGTCGGTTACCAGGTCGCCATTATTGTCCTTACAGGAACTTGCCCCGGTCTTAAAACCTTCCGTCATCCGCCGGATCTTTTCATAGAATTTTCGGGCATCATTCCTGTCAGCAAGCATCTCAAGCTCCTCACACTCACGCCTTTCGGCCTCACGTTTCTTTTTTCTGAAAAGGCGTCTCTCTTCCTTCTTTGCCTCACGATAGCGTTGCCATACACTGCGGGTTGCGCCCGTTCGCAACGTCTCCCTGTAGGCAGCGTCCTTTTTGTCCGAGGCAGTGCTGCATTCCTCATCGTACCAGTTGTTTTTGCGGGCTCGCTGGAACCCTATAGTGGCCTCAGCGGCGGTACGTAATGAGTGAGAGATATGCTTCCATTGCTCGGTTGCATCGTTAGGTCGAGGATTGCTCTCCGATAGCAGGTGTGAGAGTCGAGTGGAGAAATTGTCAGCTGTCTGTGTCGTGCGCAGCTTCTCGACGTCAAACTTTCCTTCCGTTACTGTGCGCACTTTCTTTGCTACACAGAGGCGTGTGCGTATCTTGGCTGCAACAAGATAATGGTCCGAGTCGATATTGGGACCACGAAGGGTACGCGCGTCCAGAACGGTGGAGCTATGTCTGCCGTCGATCATGACATGATCAATCTGGTTTCTTGTTCTTTGATCAGGAGACAGCCATGTGGCTTGGTGTATTCGTTTATGCTGGAACCTGGTACTACTGATGACCATATTGCGAGCAGCAGCGAAATCAATCAACCTAGTGCCGTTGGGGGATGTTATATCATGGAGACTAAATTTTCCAACTGTTGGACCAAAGACTCCTTCCTTGCCCACCTTCGCATTAAAGTCGCCGAGCACGATTTTGATATCATGTTGGGGGCAGCGATCATAAGTCTGTTCAAGTTTATCGTAGAAGGAGTCCTTCTCTGCGTCGTCCGTCTCCTCAGTCGGCGCATAGGCGCAGATAAATGTTATGTTGAAAAATTTCGCTTTGATGCGGATCGCAGCGAGACGCTCGTCCACGGGGGTGAACGCTAGTACTTGGCGGCGAAGTCTCTTTCCCACCACGAATCCTACACCACGCGCTTTGCCGCGTGTCTGGCCACTGTAGTATACGTCACAAGGTCCGATGGTCGTCTTTCCTTGTCCCGTCCATCGCATTTCCTGCAGGGCGGTGATGTCAGCCTTTGCGTTAACGAGGACATCAACCAGTCGGGCAGCGGTACCGTCCCTTGAAAGGGTCCGGACATTCCCGGTACATGCCCTAATATCCAAATCATTATGCCTTATTCGTTTTGCCGGGTCGTCAACATTAAAGGGGGTTCTCATCCGAGGCTTTAATTTATTTTTCATTGGACTAAATTTTTTACGTGGCGGGTCCCAAACCCAGCGCACAACCCGTTTCGGGGTTTTTGGAAAATATTTACACATTTATATAGCGAGCCGCTTGCTTCAAGACAGACGCCCGCTTGCAGCCGCACCTCATGGTGAACAGACGCTGCGCAAAAACCTCGGTGAGCCCTTAAACCAAGTATGTCAGAGTGGCGAGCCTAGGTAGCTCCCGTTGCCCAGAGTGCACGAACGAGGACGCAAGAGTCGGGATTGAGCAAGGTCACTTAGCAACCACACTCCATTACACTCCATTACATTTCTGTAACTACTTAACTAATTAATAGGGAATATACTAAATGTGTAAATATACAATATGTGCGTATAAAAGCTGATGCGCTTGAAATTTTACTGTGAAATATATTGGTAACAGGTCGAAATACGACAACGCGCCACCCAGATTTTGATATATTATCAAAATAAAATATATAAAATCGATAACAATGTGCAAGGAAATTGCCCGCTGCATGTTGGAAACCTTTTTGTTTTGTCCCATAGCAGCAAAAAAAGACCATTGTTCTTTTATTCAATGCATATAGTGCATAAAACATGCAAAAAATATCAAATTTCTTTCATCAATTTCATTCTGCAGAATATTTGTTTTGATAAAAATGGCGTACCATGGCCAGTAAAGAAGGAGAGTGAAAAAGACACAACATCACATAATTTTTTTGTAGTCATTCAAATCTAGTTTTGATATTTGTAGCAGTGTTATTGTAGGTGCGTTGAAGTTAAAATGGCAAAAACGTACCAAATTTGGAAGTTGCGTACCAACGTACCCGGAGAAAAAATTCGTACCAAAAATGGTACATTTCGGCCAAAACGGCAACCGTGTACGCTTGACCAATAGTGCCTCGCTATAAAACCAGGCACAACAGTGAGGGAAAATATGGTACAATTGAGGACTGAACAAACAAAACGCCTTATTTCTACTTTCAAAAAATTTTCAGAAACCGAAAAAACCTTTGACAGATTCAAATAGCCACAATTTAAAGTTTTAATTTGGCGTTACTAAAATAAAACAGCTACGGCCAACTGGGCTCATAATTTTTTTTTTTTGTTTTGTCTGTGTAGTTGTAGCTTTTGAACTTTATAATTTGAAACATATTATATATAATTTTATTCGAGATCCCATAGAGTTTTTTGCGTTAAAATAACTGGGCGAGGCTTATATCGAGCAGTAGATGTTTATAGACGAAAAAAAAAAAAAAAAAAAAACTTTTGCTGTAGTTTCTATTGAGTACATCATGTGTAATGTTGTCTGAACCACAACATCGCGTCAAAACACTAAAAATGGAAACAAGACGTTTTATTTGTTCAGTCCTTAATTGTACTGTTTTGGTACATTCCGGCAGTCAAAAGTACATATATACTACGCTGGCATTTTTGGTACAATTTTACCAGCACTGCTCCACAACTCCATTAAAATGCATATCTGAGTGTAATGGGGTGTGGCTGTATAGTTAGCCAAACGGCTGCAACTTTGCGACCCTGCTCAATCCCGACTCTTGCGGCCTTGTCCGTGCACTCTGGGAAACGTGAACTACTTATGCTCGCGGCCGAAAGATAGGGAGCCCCGGTGGGCCACTCTGACATATTCGGTTTAAGGGCTCACCGAGGTCTTGTTTCGCAGCGTCTGTTCACAATATGGTGCGGCTGCAAGCGGTTGTCTGTCTTGTAGCAAGCGGCTCGCTATAAAATGTGAATATTTTTATTCAAAACCCCGGAGACGGGTTTTGCGCTGGGTTTGGGACCCGGCACGTAAAAAGTTTAGTCCAATGAAAAACCTAAAAAAGCCTCGGATGAGAACCCCCTTTAATGTTGACGACCCGGCATGTACCTGGAATGTCCGGACCCTTTCCAGGGAAGGTACCGCTGTCCGACTGGTTGATGTCCTCGCTAACGCAAGGGCCGACATCACCGCCCTACAGGAAATGCGATGGACGGGACAAGGAAAGACGACCATCGGACCTTATGACGTATACTACAGTGGCCAGACACGCAGCAAATCGCGTGGAGTAGGATTTGTGGTGGGAAAGAGACTTCGCCGCCAAGTACTAGCGTTCACTCCTGTGGACGAGCGTCTCGCTGCGATCCGCATCAAGGCGATGTTTTTCAACATAACATTTATCTGCGCCAATGCGCCGACTGAGGGGACGGACGACGCAGAGAAGGACTCCTTCTACGATAAACTTGAACAGACTTATGATCGCTGCCCCCAACATGATATCAGACTCGTGCTCGGCGACTTTAATGCCAAGGTGGGCAAGGAAGGAGTCTCTGGTTGATTGACTTCACCTCTGCTCGCAATATGGTCATTAGTAGTACTAGGTTCCAGCATAAACGAATACACCAAGCCACCAGAGGGCAATCCTCGACCTAACGATGTAGCCGAGCAATGGAAGCATATATCTCACTCATTGCGCATCGCCGCTGAGGCCACTATAGGGTTCCAGCGAGCCCGCAAGAACAACTGGTACGATGAGGAATGCAAAGCTGCCTCGAAAAAGAAGGACGCTACCTACAGGAAGACGTTGCGAACGGGCGCAACCCGCAGTGTATGGCAACGCTATCGTGAGGCAAAGAAGGAAGAGAGACGCCTTTTCAGAAAAAAAGAAAAGTGAAGCTGAAAGGCGAGAGTGTGAGGAGCTTGAGATGCTGGCTGACAGGAATGATGCCCGAAAATTCTATGAAAAGATCCGGCGGATGACGGAAGGTTTTAAGACCGGGGCAAGTTCCTGTAAGGACCATATTGGCGACCTGGTAAACGACGTACATAGTGTACTTAATTTATGGAGGGAGCACTTCTCCTCACTGCTAAACTGCGAGGGAGAGTCGAACCCGATACCCTAATCCCTGACTCTAATGAAGTGAGGATAGCTATATCCAGGCTCAAGAACAACAAATCACCTGGAAAAGACGGACTACTCGACGAGCTGTTCAAACACGGAGGCGAAGAGCAGAATATGGTCAGATGAGTGCATGCCTCCGGATTGGAATTTAAGTGTGCTCTGCCCAATCCACAAGAAAGGCGATCCCGCTAACCGCTCCAACTACCGCGGAATCAGTCTTCTTAACATCGTATATAAGGTTCTTTCTAGCGTATTGTGTGAAAGACTGAAGCCCATCGTTGACAAACTGATTGGACCTTATCAGTGTGGCTTTAGACTGGTAAGTCTACCATCGACCTGATTTCACCATACGTCAAATCCTGGAGAAGACCCATGGTAAAAGAACCGACATACACCATCTCTTTGTCGATTTCAAAGCCGCTTTTGACAGCGCAAAAAGGAGTTGCCTGTATGCCGCCATGTCTGAATTGACTTCCCTGCAAAGCTTATATGGCTTTGCTAAATGACGTTGAGCAATACCAACAGCTCCGTCAGAATCGGGAAGGATCTCTCTGAGCCATTTGAAACCCAACGAGGCTTCAGACAGGGCGATCCCCTTTCGTGCGATTTCTTCAACCTGATGCTTGAGAAGATAATTCGAGCAGCAGAGCTAAACCGCAACGGTAAAATCTATTACAAGAGCGTGCAATTGCTGGCATATGCCAATGATATTGATATCATTGGCCTTAACAACCGCGCCCTAAGCGCTGCCTTCTCTGAACTGGATAAGGAAGCGACAAAAATGAGTACAATATCAAATGCCTTCGGAGGTGTCTCCGTTATTGTCATTGGTTCTTTTATATGCTTATTGGTCTTATTTTTCTTGCAGTGGATGGAGTTTTTTATGTATTTTCTTATGTCGTTTTTCATATTCAGCCAGCTATACTTCTGCTTGATTTTATCTGTCATGCAATTTATTCCTGGGTGGCCACCACTAATAGGATCGTCATGATATTTGTGCAGAATTTCTTTAATTTTCCCGGGATTTGTCACGTATATAACTTCTGGAGTTAGAGCGGTTGTTAGCGTTTTGAGAACTTTATTACCCATTTCTATAAATTTGCCTACTGCAGTATAATTACTGCAGTATAATTACTGCAGTATAATTCCTTTATACAATTTGTCCCCTAAGGACAACTGTATTTGTACAAGTCCTAAATTGCCGGCTTCTAGTTCGAGCCTGGTAAAGAATTGTCCTAAGTCAATCTTACCCTCAACAATTAGGTTGCTTGTATCAAAATTGCTACAAATTTTCTTTCCTTTTTTGAAATATAATTTCGGAGGATTGAAAACGACTCGACATGTCTTTTTACTTCAAATTTATTTAGCGCTACGTAAATTTTGGGGCTCTCTTTTTGACTTTCTTTAATTTCAGTTTTACCTCTGGTCTTTTTAGCTGCTGATCTTGTTGTTATTTTAAATATTTTGCTTGCTTCCACTGACATATCTTTTAAATTTGTAATAGTTATGCGGGATAATGCATCCGCGATATGATTTTCTTTACCGGCTATATACTCCACTTCAAAATCGTACTCTTCTAAATCGAGTCTTACTCGTGTCAGCTTAGATGAAGGGTTCTTCATCGAGAAGGTATGTTAAAGGACGATGGTAAGTTTTAACTAGAAATTTTCTGCCATAAATATATGGTCTGAAGAATTTTATGGCCCAATGGATTGCGGCCAGTTCTTTTTCTATTGTGGCTTTGTTGGTTTCACCTTTTGTGAACGACCTAGAAGCGTAAGCAATTGGTAACTGTTTGCCATCATGTTCTTGGCTAAGGACTGCCCCACAAGCGTACCCACTAGTGTCTGTTGTTATGCAGAATTTTTTGTCGAAATCTGGGTATTGCAAAAGTTTTGGACTGATTAATGCTTCCTTTAAGTAGACAAAAGCTTTTTGACATTCTTCTGTCCATTCGAAGGAAACATTCTTTTTGCAAAGTCTAGTTAATTTTCGTGAGTGTTCTGCGAAATTCGGTACGAATCTTCTGCAATAGTTGCAGAAAGCTACGAATCTCTTAACTTCATCCGCTGTTTTTGGTGTTGGGTAGTTTTGAACTGTTTCAAATTTGCTCGGGTCGGGTAATATTCCCTTGTTTGTACATTTATGTCCTAAATAAGTTACTTCTTGGCTGAAAAATAGGCATTTTTCTGGATGTAATTTTAGGTTGTATTTTCGACAAGTGGAGAACACATCTCTTAAATTTTTCAGCATATGGGTTTCAGAACATCCTAATACAACTAAATCATCCATATAGAAAAACGCTTGAGATGGTTTGAGACCTGCGACTGCTAGGGTCATCATTCTTTGGAATGAATTCGGTGCTATTTTTAATCCGTAGGGTAGTCGTTTGAATCTATACGTGCCATTTTCGGCCGTAAATGAAGTAATGTCCCTAGAGTCTGGGTGTAATTCTATTTGATGAAAACCTGACATAAGGTCTAGGCATGAAAAATATTTTGCTCTTCCAAGTTGATCTAGAATGTCATCAATTCTTGGGAGTGGGAATTTATCTGCTGCTAATTTTTTATTTACTTGTCTGTAGTCAACAACCAATCTCCATCTTTTTCCCGTTTTTCCTGGGAGTGATTTTTTAGGAGCTAATAAAATTGGACTATTATATTCTGAACTTGAAGGTTCTATTATATCATCTTTAATTAGCTTATTTACCTGTTTGGTTATTTCTCCTTTTTGTGTTTGAGGCAATCTATAATTTTTTATGTAGACAGGGGTGTCATCCTTCATGTGTAATTTTTGTTTATAGAAATTATTAGAAGTAATTGGTTCTGTTTCCAGTGCAAATATATCTATGAATTCTGTGCAAAGTGATGTTAATTGAGTTTTAACAAAATTTGGAAATTTTTTGGTTAATCTTCTTAATTTTTCTGTATCTGTGCAACTTTTACTGTGTGTGTTAGCTTTAATTAGTGTATAATCGTCTAAATTTTCGGTATCAGTTTTATAAATTTGAATAGTTGTGTTGTTGTGTGTTGTGTTAATAATCCTAACGAAAGTTTGCTCGTTAGTTGTAATGGTATTTGCAATATAAATGCCTTCTGATAATTGTTGGTGTCGTATGAAAATGTTTTTGTTATTTGTATTTATTTTAATTTGTCTAATAACTTCCGATCTAGCTGGGATTGTGATTGTGTTGACCGACAGACAGTTTGTTAGATTCATTGTTATTGTTTGAGGGAAATCATAAATTCTTAGGACTAATTTGTCCTCTGTTTTGCCATAATCTAAGATGCAATTGTATTTCTTTAAGAAATCTAGGCCTATTATTCCATCACATGGAATTGGGAAGTTGTCTTCTACAACATGAAATTTTTGATAAATTAGAAGGTCATCGCCTTTTCGATCTGTTTTGATTGTGCCTAAAGTGCTAGTTATTCCCTGACCAATGCCCTTCAAATCTGTGTTTTGTTCAGTATTTATTTTTTCTTTATTATTTATTTGCTGTTTTTTAATTATGGAGATATCGGCTCCAGTATCAATTAAAAAAATTGAGTATGAGTTATTTAATGATGTCCTTGTAGATATATAGCTGTTTAAATTTAGATTAAGTACGCATATTTTTCTTTTTGTTAATTTTGAAGTGGAGCTTCCTGGTTTTCCGTCTGGGTGCAGCTGCGCACATTACGGGTCTGGTTGTAGGACCTATTGCCGTTTTGGGCTTGTGATCCTCTTTGGTTATTGTTATAATTGCTGTACGACCTCGAGTTATTGTTGTATCTCGGTTGTGGTCTGAATCTCCGATTTTGGTAATTTCCATAGTTGTTACTACGGTAACCTCCACAGAAACTAATCCTGTACTGACCTTGCTGTCGTACATTTAAGATCGTGTTTGAGCTGCCAGTGGCTTCGGTACAACTGTTAATGAATTTTGAGATTGCATCGTTCATTGTTGAGAAGCGTTCCTGCTTGCATGATCATCTTGACCTTGTCATTGGAGCAGTTTTTACACATGGATTTAACTGCTGCCTGTTTTGAATATATCGTGGCTAAGTCTGGGTTTACTCCATCCGAGATATATGCTCCTTCTAGCGATCTGGTATTTTTTTCTATTTCCGCAGTGTATTGGTTAGCGGTTTTGCTACGTTGTTGAACGTTTAGGAGCTTAGCGGTTAAAACCACTACTGATTAACCTTTTATCACGCTTTTGAGCATTGTTTTTATTTGCCCAATCGTGTTTTCATTACTAATAAAATTTCTTGCCGGGCCTTTTAGTTTGGTCTTTATCATTGTTATTGCTAAAAGTTCGTGCTCATCCTTGATTTGATCAAGTATATCGAGGGCATCTAAGAAACGGTGTAAGTTTTCTGGCTTCCCATCAAACTCTGGGAGTACTGACGAGGCAGTTTTAATGAATTCGACTACTGTTTGTACCATTGTGACGTTTATGATTGGGGTGTTTAATTTAATATCTTCCACCGATGTGGTTCGACTTAGTGAGGGTGAGGAGCGCGTTCAGATAGAAGTAATGAAAAATCTATTTGAATTTCCTCTTCTGTTGTGTTTGGTACCTCCAAATCGATATTGTGTTTGGCTAGAGCAGATACTAGTTTGTCTCGGACTGCTGAGAAAAATTGGTAAGCATCTGTTTGGTGGTCTACGGGAAGTATGCGCTTTCCCGTATTGATTACCTGTCTAATGTTATTAAGGGCTTCCAAAATTGTATTTAAATGTTTAACTATAGTTTCTCTTGTTATGGGGATACTTTTATTAATACATTTATATGCTTTGCTAGCTTTAATTTTTTCTTTTAGTAATGTGTCATGGATTTCTTTCCATTGATTCATTTCTGGATGAAAACTTTTGGCATTTTTATGTAAGAAAAAAAATTCATTTAACCTGTGGAAAAAAAATATTATTTTTTAGTTAGTATCTATTCTGGCGCGTTAACTTAATCAATCTGTTTGTCTCCTCTACTAATGTGGTAGGGTATAAAACATCTCTCATTGTGGGTTCTCTACCCATTCCTATGTAAGACCAATGCTTTCTTAACCAATTTAGATAGCTTCTATTACTTCCTTGGTTGCGAGATCTTGACCTACGTATTTCATTCACGTTTTCACGCTCTAAACTGTCAACAATATAATTTATGGCTTCGTAGTCAAGATCGTCGGGCAATGCCTTGTCCAATGGAGGTAATAGGATGGTATCTTATGGTTGAAACAATGAGAAAAACAATTTTCCTTTTTATTGTTAGTTAATTTAATTTAATAATTAAACAATTTTTTTTGTGTGTTTATTATTATTTCCTAATTTTCCTGTTGGTGGTTCTGCGTTGTTGTTGTTGCTGGGTTCCACCGAATTCGCATTTTTTTTTTCCTTTTCAAGGCTTTTACATGTATTTGTTCAGTGTTAATTGGCGTAGTCCCAAGTGAATTCATGCGCTGAAGACATTGGTAAATGCAGTTTTTTAAAAAAAAAAAAAAACATTAATAAAAAAGTCCAAAAAATTAAATTTCGTAGGCTCGAAAGAAAACTATTTTTTTGGGTATGCGTAGTGGAACTTTTTTTCCTGAGCCCAAAACCTATCGAGAAATCGATGGCGCGATATCGGTTAACTTTCGTCCATACAAATCGGCGTACATACAATGTATGTAATATAAAATATTAAAGCTTAAATTCATATAAATTTTTCATTAAACTCTTTTTGGGAGCATGAAAAATTTATATGAATTTAAGCTTTAATATTTTATTTTTAGTCCTTGGAAAAATTTGCTTCCCTAAAAAATGGTACAGTTTCCCATGATTTGGTACATTTTATTTTGCTCACTTAGTACAAAATCAGAAAACCCATTTTCCATCACTGCTGCACAACGAGTTATTTTAGCACTAACTGCTTCGCATGACTACGAAAATGTGTATTAGTGGATCTTCGTGCATCGCGTTAGTGTGCTTCATACACCTAGACTGTTGCTGTGGTTAGTCGACTAAGTTCATGAAAATGTGAATAATTGCAGTTCTCTGGTCCCAAAATGACCTAAAAGTGACCCCAAGTGGTCCCAAAGTGACTCTAAAGTGACCTGAAGTGGTCCCAAAAAGACCCTAAGGTGACCCCAAGTGGTCCCAAAGTGACCCAAATGTTACCCCAAGTAGTCCCAAAGTGACATCAAGTGGTCCTAAGGCCGAAAGTGACCCCACTTGGGGTAACATTGGGGTCTTTTTGGGACCACTTCAGGTCACTTTAGGGTCAATTTAGGACCACTTGGGGCCACTTTTAGGTCATTTTGGAACCAGAGAACTGTAGTTATTCACATTTTCATGAAGTTAGTCGACTAAACACAGAAACAGTCTTAGGGCCACTTGCATAAAAGCCGATTAAGCCTAATCGGTGATTAACTTGACAGCTAACCATACAAAATACGTCAATTAAACTCCGGTTAGTCGTTATCAGCTTTTATGCAAGCGGTCCTTAGTGTGTATGCAGCACACGAACGCGATGTACGAATATCCACTAATACACATTTTCGTAGTCATGCGAAGCAGTTAGTGTCAAAATAACTCGTTGTGCAGCAGTGATGGAAAATGGGTTTTCTGATTTTGTACCAAATGAGCTCTTGGGGTAACATTGGGTCACTTTGGGACCACTTGGGGTCGCTTAAGATCACTATGGGATCACTTTAGGACCATATTGAGGCCAATTTGGGACCATTTTGGGGCCACTTTGAGGCACTATGGGATCACTTTTAGACCATTTTGGGGCCACTTTGAGGTCACCATGGGATCACTTTAAGACCATTTTGCGGCCGCTTTAGGTCTCTATGGGATCACTTCAAACCATTTTGGGGCCAAATTGAAACCATTTGGCGGCCACTTTGAGGTCCCTTTAGGATCACTTTAAGACCATTTTGGGGCCACTTTCAGGTCACTTTGGGATCACTTTTAGACCACTTTGGGGCCAATTCGGGACCACTTTGAGGTCACTATGGGATCACCCTAAGACCATTTTGGGGCCACTTTGGGATCCCTCGGGGTCGCTTCAGGTCACTATGGGATCATTTTAAGACCATTTTGGAATCACTTTTACACAATTTTGGGGCCAATTTGGGACGATTTTGTGGCCACTTTGAGGTAACTGTGGGATCACTTTTAGACCATTTTGGGGCCAATTTGGGACCATTGTGGGGCCACTTTGAGATCACTGTGGGTCACTTTAAGACCATTTTGGGGCCACTTCGAGGTCAGTTGGGGATCCCTTGGGGTCGCTTAAGGTCACTATGGGATAACTTTAAGCCCATTTTGGGGCCAATTTGGGACCATTTTGGGGCCACTTGGAGGTCAATGGGGATCCCTTGGGGTCGCTTTAGGTCAATCAGGGATCACTTTAAGACCATTTTGGGGCCAATTCGGTACCATTTTGGGGCCACTTGGAGGTCAATGGTGGATCCCTTGGGGTCGCTTTAGGCCACTATGAGATCACCTTAAGACCATTTTGGGGCCAATTCGGGACCATTTTGGGGCCACTTTGAGGTCACTTGCGGATCCCTTGGGGTCACAAGGGATCACTTTAGGACCATTTTGGGGCCAATTTTAGACCATTTTGGGGTCAATACTGGGTCACTTTGAGGTTACTTTGGGATCCCTTGGTGTCGCTTTAGGTCACTATGGGATCACTTTAAGATCATTTTGGGGCCAATTTGGGACCATTTTGGGGCCACTCTGATGTCACTTGCGGATCCCTTGGGGTCACAAGGGATCACTTTAGGACCATTTTGGTGTATAGGAGACATAAGGACACACCCCGTAGCGGTTCTGAGTGCGGTGTTTTGGCAGGCTGGCAACGGAATCCAATGAAGGTTAGCAAGCCCCGGCGACCATATCGGCAACGCAAAGCCCGAAAATTCTTTGAAAAGATTCGACGGATTGTCACCAATTAATTAGGGATCTCAACCCCCGAGACCCTAATCCCGCAGCTAAAACACAGCGACAACACTAACGGGAACAATCTAATACACAAACGTAGCCGGCTAACCCAGTGAAGACGGTTGGTTACAGAGTGTTCACAACACTAAATAGCAAATCTACAACAACAAACATTCGTTTTGTGGTGCACCCGAGGTGAGGTCCAACCAAAAGGTTAGGAACCCGCTCGAACAGTCCCCGAGGTGCCGGGGACAACTTTAACCCGCCAAGTGACTGTGCTCTGGTGCGGGATGGGATGACACGGGGAGAGAAACAAAAGGGCAGCTACACAAAAGGTACAGTCACAACTACGGTACTTAACTAGCCGGAGTTTGTTCCGGCTCGGAACTTCTGCGGTGTCCACCACGACACCACCACCAATATTTAAAAACTCTATTTTCCCGCTGGAAAATACACTAATATTTCCATAACACTCCCGCACTATCGTAACAACCGACACGGCACACATTTTCTATTTTTAATTATTTAACTACGATAACTCCCTTCGAAATTTAATGACTTCTTAACACGCACGATATCACCGAGAACGATGTTCTCGCCCTCACAGATAGAATAAATCTGACGAGCACCTGTAAGCCAAGCTGCAGGCTACGCGCCAGCACATATTCCTGCCAACATGATCATAGGGGTGTGTGTGGGTGACCACCCGGTAGCGCCAAACCGCCACCCGCGGTGCTCTCGGTCGCCCCGTCCAATGATACACACACATATTGCAATCACTTCGAAGCGCCACAACAAGAAGAAGGCGATGACATCCCTATCGGTGTATTTTCGCGATCAACTTCAAACACACACACAAACACACTCACATACATGCTGCCCAATTAACGGCACAATAGAAAATGAGTAGCTGCCTTAAGGGTTGACTCTCCGCGGGGAGCATAGGAGAATAGGTAAAGGAGAGTGAAACAATACAAAGAAAATTTGCTCTGCCAGTGCGTGAAGTGCATAGAATAAGTAATGCCAGATTAGGAAACTTTTGTCGCGATCAGACCGCGACAGGATCACGGAAGGTTTTAAGACCGGGGCAAGTTCCTGTAAAGACAATAATGGCGGCCTGATAACCGACGTACAGAGTGTACTTAAATTATGGCGGCAGCATTTCTCCTCACTGCTAAATTGAGAGGAAGACGTCGAACCTGATACCCCAGTCCCTCACAATGGTAAAGTCGTTCCACCACCTTACTATGATGAAGTGAGGATAGCTATATCCCGGCATAAAAATAACAAAACGCCTGGAAAAGATGGACTACCGGCTGAGCGGAGGTGAAGAGCTGGTAAAAAGCATGCATCAGCTCTTAAGCAGAATATGGTCAGTAGAGTGCATGCCTCCATATTGGAATTTAAGTGTGCTCTGCCCAATCCACAAGAAAGGCGATTCCGCTAACCGCACCAACTACCGCGTAGTCAGTCTTCTTATGCCCTGATTTTCTAAATCACGGTGACTAGACGCGACGCGGTCACTCACGTTCACCATCACCCTCAAGTTCGTAGTTTATAAGCACGTAAGTTTTCGCGTTCATCCAGTTACGTTTTCACGGCGCAGTCACTGCGTTTGACAGGTCTGCGTTCGCGGTAGTTGGCAATTCCGGAAGCGAACACAAATAAAAATGTAAACAAGCCACAAAATGTTTTAGTGCTCTTGCCTTATTTTCATTGTTGAATTATGATAAAAAAGCAAGAAATTATAAAATTTTGTGAACAAAAGTGTTATAGTGAGGGTTTGTTTGTGTTTGAGTATTTGTTGTGACTGTTTATTCGCTTCATTTTCGTTGAAGTTGCAAAACTTCAGCATCCCAGCTGATACCGAGTGCCAAATCGCGTTGAAATATGTATGTATATTAGAGTGATTCAAAAAAAATGTCGACTTGGTCTTACCCCTTAAAAAGTTAGGTCATTGTGTATCAGTACAAGTGTGAACTCTTCTTTTGACAACACACATTAAAATGTCGGTTTGTTTACATCCTGCACATATTAATATGTCGCCAGCACCGAATAACAGAAAAGCAATGGCGTTGTTTAACATCCTGCACACATCAACATGGTGGTCTCGTATCTTTTACCTAATGGTAGAAAGAGATGGGAAGATGGAAAGAAGTGAGACAAAAAAGGAAATTAAAAACAGGTGACTAAACTCACTTTGAAGTTTTCACGACTATGTCTATGATATCACACTTGTTATTAACCACAACCTCAAACAGGTGTTAAACTCATTTTGGAATTTTGACGTCTATGCAGAAGAGTTTACACTTGTATTGATACACAATGAGTTAGGTATTGATGAGAAAATAAGCCTTGCAAAAAATTAACGCTCTAACTTAACCCTTAGAGGTGGCTATTTTTTTTCGCCTTTTCCCATACATTTTGTATGGGGAGAAATGACATTTTTTTCAAAGTGAATTTTCTTTTAATTTTTGAAACTTTTTTGAAAATATTTTTACATTTTCTTAAAGTTGAAGCTTTGAAGCTGCCAAAATGGTAAGCCATGTGCGATTATCTTAACTATTAAGATAATTACAGCCATTTGAAAATGGCTGAGTTTTGTACTATTGCACACACATACACAGTAACACGTATAAAATTTAGTAAATTGTAAATGGCTGTAATTATTTTAGTATTAAAGATATTCGCACATGGCTTACCATTTTGGAAGCTTCAAAGCTTCAACTTTAAGAGTATGTAAAACTACTTTCAAAAAAGTTTCAAAATTGAAAGAAAATTCACTTTGAAAAAAATACCATTTTTCCCCATACAAAATGTATGAGAATAGGCGAAAAAATAGCCACCCCTAAGGGTTAAGTTAGAGCGCAAATTTTTTGCAAGGCTTATTTTCTCGTCAATACCTAAAGTTTCAGGGAATAAGACTGAAAAAACCCAAATTTTTTTTATTTGAATCACCCTAATGTATATATTTGCAAACAAGTTTGCAAATTGTTGTATGTAATATAAGGGTGTTATGTGATAGATGGTGTGGGATCGCGTTTAAATAAATCTCCGCATTGGGCTTCAAATTTTTTTAGAGAGCTAAGGTTCCCGTCAGAAAAAAACATAAAAAGTCCCAATCGATCCCATGTGTTCTAAAAGAGTTGTTCGGTCAAAAGTCCAAATTTTAAGTTTTTTGGATTTTTCTCGAAAACGGTAAATTTTTTCTAAAAATTACCCAAGACAAAGTTGTAGCCCTTGAATTTCCCTATGTGTCTCCAGTAATGATATTGAAATTAGCTCTACATATTATATGCTCATAACATATATGTCATGTGTATACTTTTCAGTATTTTCCCAGAGCACCTAGAGTGTGTTAGAACGATAGTTTTTGTAGAGAATTTTCAGATCTACAACTTTGTCTCAGGACATTTTTGGAAACAAGCTGAACCTAAGCTCTCTACAAAAATTCAGCTCTGTCGCAATTTTGGTGTTTTTCACAAATATACGCTTTATTTTTTTTTGTATCTTTTTTTTAAATTGCTAAAAAAATATCAGAAATAAATAAAGTGAATTCAGCAAACGCGGCCTAAAAGCAAGAGCTTGACAGCTAAAATGACTGTTCGCGTCAGTTCGCGTTCTTATATGTTACCAAAAAACGTAAGAAACGTACTCATATTCACCCACAGTCACTGACAGTTCCGAAGTGATTTATGAACTACGTATTGGGGTTCATTTGGGTGAACGTGACTCTTCGCGTCGCAGTTCGTTTTATAAAATCAGACCATTAATATCGCATATGAGCGTTTCTTTTTCAAGTGATCCAAGTTTCAACCGTCATGCTACGGATTTTATTCAAATTCGGCTTACACGTAGTGACTATAAATTGATTTGACACGTATTTTTTGTTTTGCCAATTTTTCGATATTCTTCGGAGATATGATCTGTCAAAGTTTGGAATTTTTCTTAAACGAATGAAAACATGTACCTACTCAATCTGTCATATCTCGGCTTGTACTAATGCTACAAACTTCAACTTGAGCTCATTTGAAAGCTAATGAATCAGGCTTTGCGTTCCTTAATAAATTTCTTCATCATCATCATTTATTGGCGCTTAACCGCCTAAGCGATTTTGGCCGTTTCGTATCAAAGCACGCCAGTCATTCCTTTTTAGCGATAACCGACGCCAATTGGAAACCCCAAGGGAGTTCAAGTCATCCTCCACCTGTTGTTTCCATCTCAGTCGAGGCCTCCCCCTTCCTCTGCTGCCGAATTCAGGCAACGATAGGAAAACCTTCTGTGCTGGAGCTTCTTTGTCCATTCGCATAACATGGCCCAGCCAGCGGAGTCTTTGGGCTTTAATTCGCTGCTGCTCGAATTATCTTCTCCAGCATCAGATTGAAGAAATCGCACGAAAGGGAGTCGCCCTGTCTGAAGCCTCGTTTGGTTTCAAATGGCTCAGAGAGGTCCTTCCCGATTCTGACCGAGCTGTTGGTATCGCTCAACGTCATTTGGCAAAGCCGTATAAGCTTTGCAGGGAAGTCAAATTCAGACATGGCGGCATACAGGCAACTCCTTTTTACGCTGTCAAAAGCGGCTTTAAAATCGACAAAGAGAAGGTGAGTGTCGATTCTCTTATCATGGGTCTTCTCCAGGATTTGGCGTATCGTGAAAATCTGGTCGATGGTAGACTTACCAGGTCTAAAGCCACACTGATAAGGTCCAATCAGTTTGTCTACGATGGGCTTCAGCCTTTCACACAACACGCTAGAAAGAACCTTATATGCGATATTAAGAAGACTAATTCCGCGGTAGTTGGTGCGGTTAGCGGGATCGCCTTTCTTGTGGATTGGGCAAAGCACACTTAAATTCCAATCCGGAGGCATGCATTCGTCTGACCATATTCTGCATAAGAGCTGATGCATGCTTTTTACCAGCTCTTCGCCTCCGTGTTTGAACAGCTCGGCGGGTAGTCCGTCTTTTCCAGGCGCTTTGTTGTTTTTGAGCCGGGATATAGCTATCCTCACTTCATCATAGTCAGGTGGTGGGACGACTTTTCCATCGTCAGGGATTGGGGTATCGGGTTCGACGTCTCCCTCGAAATTTAGAAGTGAGGAGAAGTGCTCCCTCCATAATTTAAGTACACTTTGTACGTCGGTTACCAGGTCGCCATTATTGTCCTTACAGGAGCTTGCCCCGGTCTTAAAACCTTCCGTCATCCGCCGGATCTTTTCATAGAATTTTCGGGCATCATTCCTGTCAGCCAGCATCTCAAGCTCCTCACACTCACGCCTTTCGGCCTCACTTTTCTTTTTTCTGAAAAGGCGTCTCTCTTCCTTCTTTGCCTCACGATATTGTTGCCATACACTGCGGGTTGCGCCCGTTCGCAACGTCTCCTTGTAGGCAGCGTCCTTTTTTTTCGAGGCAGTTTTGCATTCCTCATCGTACCAGTTGTTCTTGCGGGCTCGCTGGAACCCTATAGTGGCCTCAGCGGCGGTACGCAATGAGTGAGAGATATGCTTCCATTGCTCGGTTACATCGTTAGGTCGAGGGTTGCCCTCTGCTAGCAGGTGTGAGAGTCGAGTTGTGAAATTATCAGCTGTCTGTGTCATGCGCAGCTTCTCGACGTCAAACTTTCCTTCCGTTACTGTGCGCACTTTCTTCGTTGCACAGAGGCGTGTGCGTATCTTGGCTGCGACAAGATAATGGTCAGAGTCAATTTCTTGCATTTTGCAATTTTTTTATTTTTATTATAACAATTGCATTTTTACCATTGCAACTGCACAGTGTCACCCACAACATTTTTAGTTCTAAATACCAGCATTCGGTTGCTTATTAAATTCTCTACAAAATCAATATATTTAAAAATGGGGTCTTTATACGGACTTTTACTAAAATACATATTTACAAGACTATATATATATATTTATATGTAATGGGTGCTTCAAAAAAGTTCCAAAAATGATACAAAAATTTACTTTGAAAAAAAAAATGTATATTGGTTTAGGAGATCCATCAGCAGAGACCCTTAGTATGAAAGTAACAAAACGAAATGTTGGGGTGTTTGAAGCTAAAGATCAGGACTGAAGTCCATGAGAAATTTGTATTTTTATCTCTTGATAAACATGTCCGTTTTCGAGCCTGAAAACCATGATTTTTGAAAATTTACAAATTTCGAGATAATAAATTATCTATAAGGAGTGAGGTTTTTTGGCCGATGGATGGGTTAATTTCTTCTAGGAAATGTACCCTTAATTTCTGACAAATATTGAGTGGCTACTTAAAACAGTAAGGACGCCAGAGCCGGCTAAAGTTGACGAAAATCGATAAAAAAAAATACGTATTTTCAGTACCGGGTTTTTAATACCAGGTACTCGCTATATGATTTAATATTTATATTTAAACAAACTACTATCTTTTCCCTTTAAAACGCTATATCGAATGTAAAGATATCTCTAATGAAAACATTTTTACAGCTAAAATAGGGTAGGCCGGAAAATGACGTTTTTCAAACTTGACCAGTCCGAAACCAGTGGTTATAAAAAATAAATGTGTGTCAATATGTTCTTTTAGGACCCTAAAGAAGTGTCCCTCAAAGTTTGAGCGAAATCCGAGACTAGCCAGCTTTTTGAATTAGACGTTTTCATATGGATTGTCCCAATACAAAAAAAAACTTGTTTGATTTAATTTTTTTTTTTTTTTTCATACAAAAATATAGAGTTAGTCTTGTAAATATGTATTTTAGTAAAAGTCCGTATGAAGACCCCATTTTTGAAATATATTGATTTTGTAGAGAATTTAATAAGCAATCGAATGCTGGTATTTAGAACTAAAAATGTTGTGGGTAACACTGTGCAGTTGCAATGTTAAACATGCAATTGTTATAATAAAAATAAAAAATTTCAAAATTTTTTACAAAATTTGGATCACTTGAAAAAGAAACGCTCATATAAGGTTCTTTCTAGCGTATTGAAGCCCATCGTAGACACACTGATTGGACTTTATCAGAGTGGCTTTAGACCAGATCTTCACGATACACTAAATGTCATATTGCGTCATCAGATTAGTTATTTCTGCGACCTTTCCAGTTAATCCGTTACAGTTGTGCTGTAAGATTTGGATGTGCGCCGGTGGGGTCGATGTCGAGTGAACTATAGGCGTGAGGGACGTATGTGTTCGCCCAGGTGTTGGTAGGCTAAGACCAAGGCTGTGCCTCAGCCTAGTTAGCTGTCGACCTGGTGTGACCGGGTTGGCTGGTTGAGGTTGAGGCGTGTTGCAGCATGGTGTGATGAACGCATCCGTCCAAAGGTTCCTGTTTGCGAGTCCAGAGCATAGATGTACGTTACATTGGCCTAAGCAGTTAATGCATTTGACCGATGACGCGAGCGTGTATAGTCTTTGCCGACAAACAGTACACGTAGAGACAGGTGCGAGAAGATATTGATTCTGACTCATGTGTGAAATTAAACGGGAGGGGGGTGCGATGGAGGAACAGAGAGAGACTGGTGCTCGCCATAGCTCATATCTACACTGCTCCGGTGGGAGCGAGAGTGTGAGCTGCTGCGCGTGATGTTGACGCCGTAAGGCACGAGCTACAGTCGACCCATGATAAAAGAATCAACACATACCATCTCTTTGTTGATTTTAAAGCCGCCCTCGACAGCGCAAAAAGAAGTTCCTTGTCTGCCTCCATGTCTGAATTTGACTTCCCTGCAAAGCTTATACGGCTTTGCCAAAATGACGTTGAGCAATACCAATAGCTTCGTCAGAATTGGGAGGGACCTCTCTGAGCCATTTGAAACCAAACCAGAGTTCATACAAGGCGACTCCCTTTCGTGCGATTTCCACAACCTGATACTGGAGAAGATAGGTCGAGCAGCAGAGCTAAACCGCAATGGTACAATATTTTACAAGAGCGTGCAATTTCTGGCGTAAGACGATGATATTGATATCATTGGCCTTAACAACCACGCCGTAAGCGCTGCTTTCTCTGGACAGGACAAGGAAGCGAAAAAGTGGGTATTGTGGTCAACGAGGATAAGACGAAGTATCTACTGTCATCAAAGAAAGAATCGGCGCGCCTGCACCTTGGCAGCCAAGTCACCATTGATAGCTACAAATTTGAAACGGTGAGGGACTTCGTCTATTCGGAAACCAGCATTAACACCGAAAATAATATCAGTCTAGAAATCCAATTGAGAAGTAAAGTCCTCTCTCGACAAACAAAGATCACGCTCTATAAGTCTCTCATCATACCAGTCCTGATGTACGGCTCGAAATCATGGACAGTGTCAAGAGAAGATGAGATGGCCCTTAGAGTATTTGAGAGAAAAGTTCTACGGAAGATTTATGGTCCTTCCCGTAATGCCAACTACGAGTATCGAAGGAAATTTAACAATGAGCTCTACTAGCTTTACGCAGACCTGACCATAGTTCAGTGAATTAAAGCCCAAAGAATGGCTGGGTCATATTATGCGAATGGACAAAGAAGCTCCACCGCAGAAGGATTTCATATCGAAACCCGAATTCGGCAGCGGAGGAAGGGAGAGGCCTCGACTGTGATGGAAACAACAAGTGGAGGATGACTTGTCGAGCTCCCTTGGGGTTTAAAATTGGCGTCAATTATCGGTTAAAAGGAATGACTGGCGTGCTTTGACACCCAAATTGACGGCCAAAATCGCCTAGGCGGTAAGCGTCAATAAATGACGCAAGCCAAGATTAGATTAGATACTACATATATACATATATAAAATTCTAACTCGAAATTTTGTAAAAGCTAAACCGCCGATCCACTGGCCCGATTTTTATATAAAATCTTGCTTGACATGAATTACAGTACCCATCAGTTTTTTCATATTGAATTTCAGAACCTGATGGTAGGGATAGGGATAGAGATAGGAATAGGGATTGAGATATATATAGGAATCGGGTTAGAGAAACATATAGGGAAATAAATTTGTGGGAGGACAACGTCTGCGGGTCAGCTAGTCCTTTATAAACCGGATCTTTCCTTTTTCTTCACATATAATGGAAAAAATGGCCCCTATTGCTTTATTCCTCGCTTGGGGACATCTCGCTGCAACTTATATTGGGTATTGATATCGTAAAAGGAAACGATGATATTGTAATATTTCATAGTTGATTCTTGCATTGCCACATTTGAATATATGTACTGGAATTTTATTGTTTATTTCAGGTCGAATAGGAACAGTAGTTGGATGGGGCCGTACGTCTGAAGGAGGAGAATTACCTTCAATTGTTAATCAAGTAAAAGTGCCAATAATGTCGATTAATGAATGCAGAAATCAAAAGTACAAAAGTAGCCGAATAACATCTAGTATGGTTTGTGCAGGAAGGCCAAGGATGGATTCCTGTCAAGGCGACAGTGGCGGTCCACTTCTTTTATCAAATGGCATAAAATACTTTATTGTTGGCGTTGTTTCTTGGGGTGTTGGTTGCGGGAGAGATGGATACCCAGGGGTTTACACTCGAGTAAGCAAATTCACACCATGGATTAAATCTAACTTACGTGAAAGTTGTTTGTGTTCTTAATGATATAAGTTTATTGGCATAATAAATATTTTTCAATGAATGTGTTTTTTTCGTAGATAGACTATCTACAAATGGAACTTGAATATTATATACTAGACTTGGAGCCTGATGAATAAAAAATAACCAATTACTAGTAAACAAATGCTTATTAGCACAAGCAATAGCAATATATGAATAAGAATTTAGGGCACTGCTGATTTTGATACAAAGTTTAGGCTTTTACTTGAAGCAACACATGTGTACATAGATATATGTTGAACATTTGGGAGATATCATTTACATCAGAAAGTGTCATAGAGCAATATTAAATTAAATAATATTAAAAAACGTAAAAAATAAAAACAAATGGTTAAATTAAATAAAGTAAAATAAATAAAAAGAAATCAAAATAATAAATAAAAATAAAAATTCAAAAACTTAATAAAATAGAATAAAATAAAATGAAAAAATTATAAAAAACAAAATAATGAAACAAAATAAATTAAAAAAATAAAAATATGTAAAATCAGATAAAACAATATAAAAAAATATAAAAAAATATAAAAAAATATATTAAAAAGCAAAATAAACAATTAAATAAAACTAAAAAGTTGAATAAAATAAAATAAAAACAAAATAATAAAAAACAAATTAAAAACAAATAAAAACAAGAAAAAAGTATTTTCGTTTACGAATAGTCAGTATGTTAATAACTTGTCGGAACCAACAAGATCGGACCAATATAGAATATATCCCTCATAACATCGATTCTTGCGATAAACGGGTTTCGGGCTATAACTCCATTTTGTAAACAGATATTGGGTCAGAATTCGTTTCGTTTTATGAGAGTTTATTGTAAATAGGTAGGCCGTAAAAGCTTCCTCGCATACTAATTTTTTTTTTTTTTTAACTTTAGCGTAACCTTTGGGTAAGACTTGAAGAACTCAGCAGCCGTTGCTCCGATTTTATCGATTTAAAAAGACTTTGACGTAAAAAGCCTTAGCTATTATAATTTCATACAATTATCAATTGTCTCCCTTATATTTTATTTATTAAAAAGATTATTTAAGGTTAGAAATAATTGCTTTCTCCGGGTGATACGAGAATAGTTCCTCTATGTGCAGTGCTACTTGCTGTAATCGGCCGAAGTATACTAGAGCGAGAGCCCAGAGCCGCCAAACATTTCTTATTTTATAATAGATGATAGCATTACTCCTGAACAGCCTCCCCGAATCTAGAACGACTGTGAAAATTGTAGCTGTGACAGGGGCCTATGAATCAAAGTCGCCTAAATATTACATCTATTTAACTTATTTTATAATGGATGATTTTCACATGTTTTCGTATAATACCACCCTGAGTTAGCATCTAGCTCGCGGTCTTAACAATTTAACGGATTTGGCCAACTTTACCTGTTTTTAAATACCCAATATTTACTATTTGTTTTAAAACACTGCCCATAAGTGGTATCAGGCATATTTAGACTTCGTCCCATGGCAAAAACTTCTGCCACCTCAAACAAATGAAATCGCAGTAAGAATGAAAGAAAATTCCCGAGCTTTGAAGTGACTGGCAGACTACTTATGGGTAGTGTTCTACAAAAAATGGTAAAAAATTGGGTATTTAAAAACAGTCCAAGTTGGCCAAATCCGTTAAATTGTTAAGACCGAACTAACTTCCATAGGAAAATCCGCAAGCTTGGGGTGTCTGCTTGGAGCCCTGTCACTCGTACGGGTATAACAACACTAGATACTAACTCAGGGTGGTATTCCACGATAAATATGTGAATATTAAAGCCCTGCAGAAGATGATTCGTTTTGCGTGCCACACAGTGTGATTCTATTAATTGGCGTTCGCCGCACAAACACAGCTTGCCCGACACCAACACCCCGATTCTAAATATCCGCATGGAATTCTTTCCTTGCGGAATTTTCTATTCGCCCGAAAAATGTCTTCCAATTCTCTTTCGCCAGTGAAAAGAAAAATTGGCGAAGAGGAGCTGCTGTTGCTGTTTGACATTTTGCTTGGAACTATTTTTTGTTATCAGTGAATGAGAAAAATTATAGTTTTTGATATAAATTGGTTAAATTAATAATAAAAACTAGTATATCCCGTGGTCGAAATTCGACCAATTTAAAATAGTTGAACTTATTCAAACATGTGATCAACTTTCTGTCAATAGCTGCCTTTAGGCCCGTAGCCGAACCTCGACGAACTTAAATGTATACCTACATTAAAAACTCATCTATAGGCAAAATGAGGCCATCAAAGAATTTAAAAAATAGTGGCTGTTATTATATAATAAAAATTTAAATTACAGCAGCCCTTTCCAAAATTATTCATGGCAAATGCCATGCAAATATTCGGTTTTCGAGATTTTATGTTGCACTTGAATAATCGGATGATGAGATTGTGCTTAACAAATAGCCACTAATTTATGCGATCGTTTTGAGCAGGTGAAGAACAAAAAAATATTAGGTTGAAAATTAAGTAAATTGTAATAGTTAAGATAAAATGTTTTTTAATATAAAAAAAAAACATAATTTAAGAAAAAAAGGAATATTCCGCAACCGGGTCTTGCAACTGTGCACACCGTATTCTATACGCTCACCGCCGCGCCATTACCTTATGCGCAAAACAGTTATCAAATTCTGCAATTAGGCTTTATGAGAATCAGAATTTAAAAATTAACAATATACCAACAACAAAGTTAGACTATTAATATAATAGATAATGGACCGAAGTACTCAATGAGCGAGGGAGTGAAAATAATTTTTCTAATAATAGGAGGAGCTTATTGAGTGAAAGAATGAAATTCATTTTGTAGAAATATGAGTTCTATTTATAGAAATTTATTATACAGGCGTGTTTTTAAATCTTTTTAGAGGGGGTAAATTACAAATTTTGGTTAGGTCAAAAAAAGTTTGAGGATTTTCTAGCTTTCTTCTTTACCCATAACTTAGCAATATTTAAGACACTTTATATGGATTATTTATTTGATTTAAAGAAAAAATATATATTAATTTTTCTATTCAATTTGGTCTAGACTTCTTTGGGGCTCGGGTTGCAAATCTGCCCTTTTAAAACTTAATACATAAGTACATATGAATAGAAATCAGTTGTTGGCTTCAGTAAAATTTAAGACGACCGGTAACCACTTGATTTAGTTCAAAATTTAAGTACATATTAAATATGTTTATATTTTAAATAGGGAGTCTATCAGCAACTTTGTCTCAAACGGTAGAAATCACTAAAATTTATAGAAGTAATCTACCGAAGTCCGATAAATAGACTACTGTGTTTGAAAAAATTTCGCAACTTCGATCTTATATCATCAAAAATTAGACAAAAAAACCCAAATTGAATAAGCGGTTATCGCATTTCTATAATGGGTGGTATGTATGCATATGCTTTCCGGCAACTAAAAATATTCAGCAATTTTTTTCTCGAAAATAGAGATCACAAACATAAAAATTTTAAAAAAGTCAAGATAAGAAATATTTATATATTGAAAAATAAAAACTATTTTCAATGAAAAAAATTAAAAAAAAAAAATGTGGCCGATAGCTGTACTTGAACCATTAACCGTTCGACCACTACCCCCGACGCTTCCCACTGGGCTATTGCTTTATGTACAAATTGATTGTCAGATAACCAATTCAAGTGGCATGAGAAAGTTTCATTCGCTTCTTACAGATAAATGAAGCAGGATTGGTTATATATTAGATAATTGTGCACTGCCTTAGAGGTATGCCAACAAATCCATATGCATTTCATAAATATTTATGCATATTTAGTATGGGTTTAAGCTTGGCAAATATTTATATGTAAAATTTGTTAGCCTATTAATATAATAGATAGATAATGGACCGAAGTACTCAATGAGCGAAGGAGTGAAAATAATTTCTCTAATAATAGGAGGAGCTTATTGAGTGAAAGAATGAAATTCATTTTGTAGAAATATGAGTTCTATTTATAGAAATTTATTATTTAGTGTTTGTAAATTACAAATGTTGGTTAGGGCAAATCTAGGCTTTTGCAAAAACAGTTAAAGGGTTTTCTAGCTTTTTTCTTTATCCATAACTTAGCAATAATTAGAAGACATTTTAATTTGATTTTTGATTTGATTTAAAAAAAAATGTAGGTATGTTGATTTAAAAAAAAAAAAATGTATTCAAAGTGGTAAAATCAGCCAAAATCTAGCCTTTTGCACAAACTGTTAAAGGTTTTTTATCTTTTTTTCCTTAACCATAATTTAAAAATATTTAAATATACATTTCTTATCGATTTTTGATTTGATTTTTGAAAAAAATTGTACGTATATTGATTTAAAAAAAAAAAATATTCAAAAGTGGTGAAACCGGGCAAAATGTAGCCTTTTGCAAAAATAGTTTGAGGATTATCTAACCTTTTTTCTTAGCCATAACTTAAAAATATTTAAAAAGACATTTCATATCGATTTTTGAAAAAAATGTGGGTATGTTGATTTAAAAAAAAAGTTATTCAAAATTGGTTAAACCGGGCAAAATCTAGCCTTATGCAAAAACAGTTTGAGGGTTTTTAAGCTTTTTTCCTCAACCCTAACTTGAAAATATTATATTGATTTTTGATTTGATTTTTGAAAAAAAATGTAGGTATATTGAAACGGGGCAAAATGTCTTTAGTAATATTTTAGTTGACCAACCACTTCGTTTAGTACAAAATTTAAGGACCTGTGAAAAATTATGGATTTTTATATTTCAAAATTTATAGAAATAATCTACCGAAGTCCGATAAACAGAACAATATCCCCCTTATTCATAAAAAATATAAAAGGTTTATTAAGCTCTTATTATTCAAAATTTGTATGAAAATGTCATTTTAAAAAGCTTTATAAACCAATTTTATTTTTTATGAATATGAGGGTATGTTTAAAAAAATTTTAATTTTCGGAAAAACTTACCAAAAAACCCAAATTGTATAAGCGGTTATCTCATTTCTATAATGGGTGGTATGTATGTATATTTATGAAAATATTCGCAGTAAGTTTTTTGCGAAAAAAGTATCACAAATATAAAAATATGTCTTATGAAATTTTAATGAGCTTATAAAAAATCAAGATTAGAAATACTCACATACCAAAAGATGTTTTAAAAAAGAAAAAACTATTTCAATGAAAAAAAAAAAAATTGTAGCCCGGAGCTGTTCTCGAACCTACAACAGTTCGCTCGCTATCCGATGCGCTAACCACTGCTCTACTGCCTTATCTACGAATTTATTGTCAAATCACCAATTCAAGCTGTATGGGCAATGAGCGAGAGAATGAAAATAGTTTCTCTAATAAAAGGAGGAGCTTGTTGAGTGAAAGATTGAAAGGTTCATTTTGCAGAAAATGAGTTCTTTTTATAGAAATTTATTATACAGGCGTGTTTTTAAATCTTTTTAGAGGGGGTAAATTACAAATTCTGGTTAGGTATAAAAAAAGTTTGAGGATTTTCTAGCTTTTTTCTTTAACCATAACTTAGCAATAATTAAGACAATTTATATAGATTTTTTATTTGATTTAAAGAAAAAATATATATTAATTTTTCTATTTAATTTGGTCTAGTCTTTTTGGGGCTCGGGTTGTAAATCTGCCCTTTTAAAAGTTTATACATATGTACATATGAATAGAAATCAGTTGTTGCCTTCAGTAAAATTTAAGACGACCGCTAACCACTTGATTTAGTTCAAAATTTAAGTACATATTAAATATGTTGTCGATTTTTATATTTTAAATAGGGAGTCTATCAGCAACTTTGTCTCAAACGGTAGAAATCACTAAAATTTATAGAAGTAATCTACCGAAGTCCGATAAATAGACTACTGTGTTTGAAAAAATTTCGCAACTTCGATCTTATATCATCAAAAATTAGACAAAAAACCGAAATTGAATAAGCGGTTATCGCATTTCTATAATGTATGTATGCATATGCTTTCCGTCAACTAAAAATATTCAGCAATTTTTTTTTCTCGAAAATAGAGATCACAAACATAAAAATTTTAAAAAAGTCAAGATAAGAAATATTTATACTTATATTGAAAAAATAAAAGCAATTTTCAATGACAAAAAATAAAAATAAAAAAATGTGGCCGATAGCTGTACTTGAACCATTAACCGCTCGACCACTACCCCCGACGCTTCCCACTGGGCTATCGCTTTATGTACAAATTGATTGTCAGATAACCAATTCAAGTGGCATGAGAAAGTTTCATTCGCTTATTACAGATAAATGAAGCAGGATTGGTTATATATTAGATAATTGTGCACTGCCTTAGAGGTATGCCAACAAATCCATAAGCATTTCATAAATATTTATGCATATTTAGTATGGGTTTAAGCTTGGCAAATATTTATATGTAAAATTTGTTAGCCTATTAATATAATAGATGCATAGTATAGCCTTTCAAATGGTATCAGAGGATGAAATGGAAGATTCTCTAGCACAAGAGCCTCCACAGAGTGTTATAAGAAGAAGGTTACGCGATAATACGAACCCACTTTTTTTGGTGAAGGCGGAAATCAAACGGCTGTTGGAGAGGATGCAGAAGAGTAGGCTCAATTAGCAATAGCAGTTAAAGAGATGTAAAGTATTATGGGGGGACATACTACAGGCAGGGCATGTGCCTGAAATGGTGTTATTCAATCTGGATAAGTAAGAGTTGAACCTGTTGCAATAGATACGCAGTTCGAAATTGATTCCGCAGATTAAACGGTAAAGTGATATGATCCCGGATCTTGTCATAGTGCTTACGGAAATGTTTCCTTATGTCTCTATGGGGCGGGTCTGTGTCCGAAAGGTGACGGTGTGTCACTTCTCAGAGTGGAAACACCAGGCCATTGCAATTGATTTCTGCGCAGTGGAATCGCCCGCGGGTTTAACCGGTCAAGGACTTACTTTCAATGTAACCCAGTTTAGTTGGTTATGTCCCACCCTCCAGAGTAGTACAGATATGACAACGCTTGCGAATCCAAAAAGTCAAGTTCAGTCGTAGCGTCAGACTATCTCCCAATATTCATTACAGTTGAACGACCGACGGACTTCATAACGCCAAGTTAGGTTGCAGTGGTTGCTAGTACACGGAAAAAAAAACTTGGTGTCAAAACAGTACTTCAAGGTGCTGCTGTATATTTTAGCACCAAAAAGGAGTCAAATAGCAAAAAATAAAAAAAATAAAAAACTATTTACACCACACTTACTCACGTTGCCTCACCACACTGCCATATTGCCTTCACTGCGAGTCGAACTAACAATTATTAACTGCTGAACGCAGCTGTCTACTATTATACTATCGGGTACTTATGCCATTTTAGAGTAGCAAAAGAACGTTGACACAAAATTGGTGTTAGTTTTGCACCAAAAAAGAGTAGACCTTGCACTTCTTTTTTTTTTGCGTGTAGACGCACGAGCAGTCATAAGCCCAGTAGGTCCCATTGTGATACCACATGGATCTAAATGACCCCCTACTCGCACCATTTTGTGGATGCCACGAAGCGATGAATATCCTTTGGCTTAATTATTGATTATTCGGCGAGATGATAGAAAATACCCGACCCCATACAGCACGGGACTTTCACATAGGTGATGCCTCACTGTTTCTCATCTCTTCATCTTCTGCAGGATTCATTAAGGGGAATACCGATCCTTTCTGCCCCGCTATAAGCCCGATAAGTAACGAGAGCTCCTCCCTTCTCTAGCCACACCCATCCGTCACTTGCTTTTTGGAGGGACTAATACCTCGTTAAGAACTTACTAGTCGCGACCAGCATGCCTAACACCTTCTAGAGCTGTGAAAGCGAAGCACCCCCCAGCGTGATTTTTTATTTTTAAAAGTTGTGTTTACTTAAATTTTGTTCAGCGCTCATTTGCTTGATGAAATTTTCGCAAAAAATGGTTAAGTATTCTCACTTTTTTTTCATTCGTGATACCTACTTTACTCGCCAAACCACTTTTCGATTTTTCGAACATCGTTCAGAATACAGGAACAGAGAGAAGTGAAAAATACGTGTGGAATTGTCGTATATTTAATGCCTTCTTTGTTTCCGTCGGGCAATCTAATGCCTCTTCATGCAACTGTGTGATGTCAAGTAGGGAAGGTACTAGTTCGGCCAATAGTTTTTTGTTTGAATCTTTCTCTGGCTCTGATATCCTAACAATAATAAAAAAGCTTAACAACTCCGGTTCTTGTGGTTTCGATGGTATTTCCAACCAACTCCTTAAAAATATAGCTTTTGACACTGTGGATCACGTTATTCTACTTGATAAATAATATCATGCTGGATTTCGAGGATTTATGCATGAGTGGTTTAAATCGTATCTTACTGGGAGAATACAACGCGTTAAAGTTTTGCGAATGATCTAAATACGTTTGACTTGATAAGTAGCACAAATCATGATGTAGGTACATATTTTAAGAACATGGTTCGCTAAACACAAGCTCATTGTTAGAAATAAAACCAAACTCAGGTTTTAGCTTGAATGCAAAAACAAGACCAGACGTTGACATTGTTTTCCACTCATCGAGTTGCTCTGCACGATAATTCATGCCACATGGTTCAGTATGGTATTTTTAATCACCTTGCCACTTGTAATAACGAGTGCTTTATAATTGATGTTGCTGAAGACTTTCGGTATTTGGGTGTTACTGTAGATCATAATATGAACTGGCGCATCTACATATCCCGACTAAAGCTTTATCTCCAGTACTATTTACGCTGTTTCTATCGTATTAAAGCTCGCTGTTCTAACTATACCCTTAAAACCGTTTATTACGCGCTTTTTCATTCTAAATTGTTATACGGTATCAGCTGTTGAGGTGGGGCATCCCTTAACAAAATTCAGTCCATCCTAGTTTTACAAAAATGTGTTATTTGTAAAATATCTAATGTCAATCGGCTGCATCCCTCTAGAGAGCTTTTCCGAAGTCTAGAGATTCTTCCAGTAAGCGACCTTTATCATTTTAAAGTTTTAAAAATCTTTTACATTAGGTGTGGATATCTGCTTAGTATGAGGTCGGATAGTTATAACCTTAGGATAAACTTTCATCATACAGTTGTACGATAACTCACCAGACCCACGCATTCAGCAAAATTTTGTACAATTATATCGATAAAACTTTTCAACATACTAGCCCCCGAAATTCGTGCCATGAGGAATTTTCGACAATTTAGGAAATGTGAGAGTAAAAAAGTGGAAAAAACATTTTCTTTGTTTTATATATATGCATACACGGTTCTTTCTATCTTAATTAACATATTTTTTGCCTTTCAATAGTTACATCTTTTTAATTCGGTTGAAAATTCTAATAGGTTTTTTATAAACAACTATAACTAAACACACAGTATTTAGTTTCAATATTTAGCAGTCACCCCGCTTCAATAATGTATTAATATTTTCTTATAGATATGACATTTGTCACAAATGTTAAATGTTGTTAAATCTCAAAAACTTGTTTATAAATGCAATGAGAATAATCGGGGTGTAAATAAAAATACGACTTGATTCGCGTTGCAGTCGTTCGTCGGTTAGCAAGCAAGAGTCGATTTGTTTTGGATTTTTTTTTTATTGTAGTTCGTTTCATTGAAGTTTTTGGCAGTGGTCCATAAGTGCTCCCCAAGTGATCCATAAGTGGTCCAAAAGTGACGCAAAGCGGTTCGAAAGTTATCCATAAGTGGTCCGAAAGTGACACAAAGTGGTCCCCACGTGGTCTGGAAGTAGTCCATAAGTGCTCCCCAAGTGGTCCAAAAGTGACACAAAGCGTTTCGAAAGTGGTCCATAAGTGGTTCGAAAGTGACACAAAGTGGTCTGAAAGTGACACATAGTGGTCCGCAACTGGTGAAAAATTAAATTATTTGTAGATTTTCATCTTTGTTGGTTCTGGAAATAATTCCGGTTGTTTGACGTGTGTCGATTATTTATTCATTTCAAAGTATATGTTTGCCACAGTTAGGGGTTGTGGGACACAAAGTGGTCTGAAAGTGACACATAGTGGTCCGCAACTGGTCAAAAATTAGTCCATAATTGCTTCGAAAGTGGCCCAAAAGTGACACAAAGTGGTCTGAAAGTGTTTCGAGAGTGACACAAATTGGACCGCAACTGGTTCGAAAGTGGTCAATAAGAAGTCCAAAAGTGACACAAAGTGGTCTATAAGTGCTCCAAAAGGAACACAAAGTGGTCCGCAACTGGTTTGAAAGTTGTCCAAAAGTGACACAAAGAGGGCCGCAACTGGTCTGAAAGTGGTCCATAAGTACATACAGTGGCTCCCAGCTTATTTCGTGCAGTCAGAGCTGGGTAGTAATTATTACTTTAGGAATTAAATTAATGAAAAGAAAAGGAATTGATTACATTTCTATTCCCAAAATGGAATGGAAAATGTACTTTAGAATTTCCCATTCCTCAAAGGAATTGCAAAAGTAATTGAACTTCCGAAAGTGGCACAAAGTGGTAAATAGGTAGGAATACGCCGTATTTTTCAAACCTGGCTTGAAACTTTTTCACGCCAAACTAAACTTTAGCGCAACCTTTGCGTAAAACTTGTTTAACTCAGCAGCCGTTCCTCAGATTTTATCGATTTAAAAAGCATTTTGACTTAAAAATCTTTTTCATACAATTATCAATTGTCTCCCTTTCTTTGCTTTCCCTGACTTTCTCCGGGTGAAAAAGAGTAAAATCTCATAAAGAGCTGTTAATAAAACTATTTTAATCCCGTTTCGAACTTTTTAGGATGGGCGTAATTAAAAAAAAAAAAGTGTGTGCGGTGCACACCCAGGGGAAGTTTACTTCTTTAATTTAGCTGTCTATCACGAGCCCCGTTGTTATCTTTCGGCGTATCGGTCCCTAAACGTAACCAACAAAATTATGAAAATTCATTTGTTTACAGATATCGGTAATTCTATTTCACACAAAATATCACAACCGTAATAAATTCCATTACAAAGACAAACGAAATGCAGTTATTATGTAAGTGACGTTTCGCATTAAATATTAAAAAAAAAAACCATATATATAAGATTAAAAAAATATATGAAAATAAAAACAAATTAGAAAAAGTAGCCAGGCTGGAACCAGCGGCCTTTTCGTGCTCATTCGTACGCTTACCACATTACGTTTTAATTTTCATGTCAAATGCCGTACTTAAGATTGTCTATGGTGCTTTTGCTATCCGAGTGTGGTATAGTGTGGTGTGGTTAGTTCGTAAAATTCCACACACACATAACATGCATACAAAGCATCATTAGCTCCACGGCTACCCATACATTTGTATATTTTTATAACACTATAATCACTTGTTCAGGCCCACTATTCTATACTCATTCCGTCAACCATCATAATACAAGCGCATATACATTTATTTATTTTGGTGACACCATAACCAAGTCCTGCTCTTGGTCAGGTACACTATTCTAAAGTCACTAGAATACATTAAATAATGATAAAAATTTATATGGTTATGCAATTATATAATTGTTAAATTTACTTAAATTACTTGATTGTTTTTGGCTAAAAAAAAAATTTTCAATTACCTTTGATTAATTTTTAGTTTTTTTTTGATTATTATTATATGTGTAATTTTAATTTATTAATTATTAAATTCTGATTAAGGCCCCCCCAATATGAATCAAATAATCATTAAAATAAAAGAAGTCAAAGATATCAATCATGATTATTACGTAAAATTAAGAGGTCTAGATATATCCTAAAGATTTTGGCTCGTTTTATTTTTTCCCCTGTTTATTTTTATTTTTGCCCCTTTCCTTTTTTTATTTTTTTCCATTTTATTTATTTTTAATTTTTATTTTCTTTTACTTATTTTTTAAATTTTATTATATTTTCTTCTTTATAACATTATTTTATTTTGTTTTATTTTTGCTTTATTTCTTTTATTTTATTTTATTCCATTTTATTTTATTTTATTTTTTCTTTAATTTTATTTTTCTTATATTTTTATACCCAGCGTACTAGTACTAGTACAAGGGTATTATAATTTTGTCTACATAATGGTACTATGTAACGGCACAAAATAATCGAGATAGATATAGAGCAAGCATCGGCGCCCCATAGATCTTAAGATCAGTCAAACAAGTTCGATTCATCACACAGACACGTTGTGCTCGTTGTTTACCAAATGATTTAGTCGTCGCTGGGCAAGGGGCGAAACCACATCGTGTGGGGGTGTCGCTTGTTTGGTCAGCGAATGTTAAAAATATAGTTCGGACGATCATAGCGCGTGTATAAGCGTTCTCACTTATGCACCTGCATTTACAAATCTGCCGACCCATGATATACAGTTCCATATATGAAAGTTCTTAAGCCAAGTATTATCATCAAAGCTGGGGAATTTCACCGGCAACATGCATTTGTCTTGTCATGAAATGTTGCTAGCGATTTTCATTTATTATTTCATTTATTCTTTGTTTATTTATCTCTCTTCTGTCATTTTTCCATTTTCAAGGGTCAATGTCAACAAATGTCACTTTTCGCACTGTTTTTAATGACATGGACAATTAAAAAATGTAACCATATATGTCGGTAGATGTAGCCACTACTCTAAAGGGTGATTCCCTGCATAGCTGGTTCCTAGGTGGTGAGAGAGGAACAAACGTTTAACCGATGGTCAGTTGAAGGGTCGCGGCGGGCGGAATCCTCTTGGTGCCTTAGCTCTTTCGGCGTGGGATGGCTTGTGGCCATACCTCAACTGTCCTTACATAAACTTCATTGATTAGGATTCCTAACTGAAACTAAAAAGGTTGCATGATAGATAAAAAAAACTGGGGTATAGTAAAATTATAGGAAACTAAATGGTAACAACGAGAAAACGAGATACGGTGAATTTATCGGAAACGTGCTTTTAACAACGGGAAAAATGGTATACCCTAATGTTCATCATACTGCTTGATTGGCGAGGTCTCAGATGACGGTCGACCTACGGTCGACCCAGGCCAAAAAAGATAACGGCGAAATTTTTCGATTGTTTTTTGTATACCCGCATGAGATGACACTAGGCTGTCATGGGCTTGGACCTCTCAACGTAGTCTCTCTGGAACCTATACCTTCCAAGGGGATCTGTCTTCCAGAGGTCCTACTCCGGCGTGTTCTAGTCTAATGTACACTATTTTATCGACAATCTTCATATCGGGAAATTTTTCCGGATTTCCACTAAGTTTGTCCCTAAGGGCTACAGAAGCATCATCATTAAATGCCTCATTTTCACACATCCGTGACAAAGCATCGGGAACGATATGATCTTTGCCCCTTCGATGCGATATGGAAAATTTAAATTGCTGCAAGCGAAATATCCAGCGAGCAAGTCTACCGGAGACGTTTTGCTGTCGCATCAACCACAGAAGGCTGGAATGGCCTGTGACTACTTCAAATTCTTGGAGCTCTAAGTAGCAACGAAACTTTTCTATAGCCAGTATTACGGCCAAGCATTCACGCTCGGTGACGCTATAATTACGTTGGGATCGGGTCAATTTCTTAGACATAAACGCTATCGCCTGTTGAGCTTCCGCCGTCCAACAGAACTTCTTCTTGGTGGACAAGGTTTCCGTGATGGGATACGTGGGGTCTGCGTAGTTGTGGATGAACCGCCGATACCATCCACAAACTCCGAGGAAGCCTCGAACTTGCTTCAAGTTTTTAGGTGAGGGCCAGTTTACAATACAAGATACTTTATCAGGGTCGGTACAAATATCATCACTACCAATGGTATAACCTAAGTAATTGATGCTTTTAACACAAAACTGGCTTTTGGCAATATTAAGAGCCAAATTTGCTTTACGGAATTGCTCGGACAAACGAACTAGTACCGCCATGTTCGAGGTCTGGTGGGATAATTTCATCCATCAGGCGACACATGGTTGACGGGGCATTGCATAAGCCGAACGGCATTACCTTAAACTGGTAAAGCGGCCGACCTGGTACTGTAAACGCGGTCAACGGTTTTGCCTCATGACTAAGGTCAATTTGCAAATATGCATCTTTGAGGTCAAGTTTGGTAATTATATTAGCCTTTGGTAGTCTTGAAAATATCCCACTAATGCTAGGTAATGCATAGGCGTCCTTTTTGGTGACATCGTTTAGTCGACGAGCATCTAAACAATGTCGCACTTTGTTGGGTTTGACTACGAGACGCATGGGTGAACTCCAAGCACTGACGGATGGTTCAATTACATCCAGTTCGAGCATGTGATCTATCTCGTTATAAAGCAATTTTTCTACTGCTAGTGGTCCAAAAGTGACACAAAGCGTTTCGAAAGTGGTCCATAAGTGCTTCGAAAGTGACACAAAGTGGTCTGAAAGTGACACATAGTGGTCCGCAACTGGTGAAAAATTAAATTATTTGTAGATTTTCATCTTTGTTGGTTCTGGAAATAATTCCGGTTGTTTGACGTGTGTCGATTATTTATTCATTTCAAAGTATATGTTTGCCACAGTTAGGGGTTGTGGGACACAAAGTGGTCTGAAAGTGACACATAGTGGTCCGCAACTGGTCAAAAATTAGTCCATAATTGCTTCGAAAGTGGCCCAAAAGTGACACAAAGTGGTCTGAAAGTGTTTCGAGAGTGACACAAATTGGACCGCAACTGGTTCGAAAGTGGTCAATAAGAAGTCCAAAAGTGACACAAAGTGGTCTATAAGTGCTCCAAAAGGAACACAAAGTGGTCCGCAACTGGTTTGAAAGTTGTCCAAAAGTGACACAAAGAGGGCCGCAACTGGTCTGAAAGTGGTCCATAAGTACATACAGTGGCTCCCAGCTTATTTCGTGCAGTCAGAGCTGGGTAGTAATTATTACTTTAGGAATTAAATTAATGAAAAGAAAAGGAATTGATTACATTTCTATTCCCAAAATGGAATGGAAAATGTACTTTAGAATTTCCCATTCCTCAAAGGAATTGCAAAAGTAATTGAACTTCCGAAAGTGGCACAAAGTGGTAAATAGGTAGGAATACGCCGTATTTTTCAAACCTGGCTTGAAACTTTTTCACGCCAAACTAAACTTTAGCGCAACCTTTGCGTAAAACTTGTTTAACTCAGCAGCCGTTCCTCAGATTTTATCGATTTAAAAAGCATTTTGACTTAAAAATCTTTTTCATACAATTATCAATTGTCTCCCTTTCTTTGCTTTCCCTGACTTTCTCCGGGTGAAAAAGAGTAAAATCTCATAAAGAGCTGTTAATAAAACTATTTTAATCCCGTTTCGAACTTTTTAGGATGGGCGTAATTAAAAAAAAAAAAGTGTGTGCGGTGCACACCCAGGGGAAGTTTACTTCTTTAATTTAGCTGTCTATCACGAGCCCCGTTGTTATCTTTCGGCGTATCGGTCCCTAAACGTAACCAACAAAATTATGAAAATTCATTTGTTTACAGATATCGGTAATTCTATTTCACACAAAATATCACAACCGTAATAAATTCCATTACAAAGACAAACGAAATGCAGTTATTATGTAAGTGACGTTTCGCATTAAATATTAAAAAAAAAAACCATATATATAAGATTAAAAAAATATATGAAAATAAAAACAAATTAGAAAAAGTAGCCAGGCTGGAACCAGCGGCCTTTTCGTGCTCATTCGTACGCTTACCACATGACGTTTTAATTTTCATGTCAAATTCCGTACTTAAGATTGTCTATGGTGCTTTTGCTATCCGAGTGTGGTATAGTGTGGTGTGGTTAGTTCGTAAAATTCCACACACACATAACATGCATACAAAGCATCATTAGCTCCACGGCTACCCATACATTTGTATATTTTTATAACACTATCATCACTTGTTCAGGCCCACTATTCTATACTCATTCCGTCAACCATCATAATACAAGCGCATATACATTTATTTATTTTGGTGACACCATAACCAAGTCCTGCTCTTGGTCAGGTACACTATTCTAAAGTCACTAGAATATATTAAATAATGATAAAAATTTATATGGTTATGCAATTATATAATTGTTAAATTTACTTAAATTACTTGATTGTTTTTGGCTAAAAAAAAAATTTTCAATTACCTTTGATTAATTTTTAGTTTCCATTTATCATGATTATTTTTGATTATTATTATATGTGTAATTTTAATTTATTAATTATTAAATTCTGATTAAGGCCCCCCCAATATGAATCAAATAATCATTAAAATAAAAGAAGTCAAAGATATCAATCATGATTATTACGTGAAATTAAGAGGTCTAGATATATCCTAAAGATTTTGGCTCGTTTTATTTTTTCCCCTGTTTATTTTTATTTTTGCCCCTTTCCTTTTTTTATTTTTTTCCATTTTATTTATTTTTAATTTTTATTTTCTTTTACTTATTTTTTAAATTTTATTATATTTTCTTCTTTATAACATTATTTTATTTTGTTTTATTTTTGCTTTATTTCTTTTATTTTATTTTATTCCATTTTATTTTATTTTATTTTTTCTTTAATTTTATTTTTCTTATATTTTTATACCCAGCGTACTAGTACTAGTACAAGGGTATTATAATTTTGTCTACATAATGGTACTATGTAACGGCACAAAATAATCGAGATAGATATAGAGCAAGCATCGGCGCCCCATAGATCTTAAGATCAGTCAAACAAGTTCGATTCATCACACAGACACGTTGTGCTCGTTGTTTACCAAATGATTTAGTCGTCGCTGGGCAAGGGGCGAAACCACATCGTGTGGGGGTGTCGCTTGTTTGGTCAGCGAATGTTAAAAATATAGTTCGGACGATCATAGCGCGTGTATAAGCGTTCTCACTTATGCACCTGCATTTACAAATCTGCCGACCCATGATATACAGTTCCATATATGAAAGTTCTTAAGCCAAGTATTATCATCAAAGCTGGGGAATTTCACCGGCAACATGCATTTGTCTTGTCATGAAATGTTGCTAGCGATTTTCATTTATTATTTCATTTATTCTTTGTTTATTTATCTCTCTTCTGTCATTTTTCCATTTTCAAGGGTCAATGTCAACAAATGTCACTTTTCGCACTGTTTTTAATGACATGGACAATTAAAAAATGTAACCATATATGTCGGTAGATGTAGCCACTACTCTAAAGGGTGATTCCCTGCATAGCTGGTTCCTAGGTGGTGAGAGAGGAACAAACGTTTAACCGATGGTCAGTTGAAGGGTCGCGGCGGGCGGAATCCTCTTGGTGCCTTAGCTCTTTCGGCGTGGGATGGCTTGTGGCCATACCTCAACTGTCCTTACATAAACTTCATTGATTAGGATTCCTAACTGAAACTAAAAAGGTTGCATGATAGATAAAAAAAACTGGGGTATAGTAAAATTATAGGAAACTAAATGGTAACAACGAGAAAACGAGATACGGTGAATTTATCGGAAACGTGCTTTTAACAACGGGAAAAATGGGATACCCTAATGTTCATCATACTGCTTGATTGGCGAGGTCTCAGATGACGGTCGACCTACGGTCGACCCAGGCCAAAAAAGATAACGGCGAAATTTTTCGATTGTTTTTTGTATACCCGCATGAGATGACACTAGGCTGTCATGGGCTTGGACCTCTCAACGTAGTCTCTCTGGAACCTATACCTTCCAAGGGGATCTGTCTTCCAGAGGTCCTACTCCGGCGTGTTCTAGTCTAATGTACACTATTTTATCGACAATCTTCATATCGGGAAATTTTTCCGGATTTCCACTAAGTTTGTCCCTAAGGGCTACAGAAGCATCATCATTAAATGCCTCATTTTCACACATCCGTGACAAAGCATCGGGAACGATATGATCTTTGCCCCTTCGATGCGATATGGAAAATTTAAATTGCTGCAAGCGAAATATCCAGCGAGCAAGTCTACCGGAGACGTTTTGCTGTCGCATCAACCACAGAAGGCTGGAATGGCCTGTGACTACTTCAAATTCTTGGAGCTCTAAGTAGCAACGAAACTTTTCTATAGCCAGTATTACGGCCAAGCATTCACGCTCGGTGACGCTATAATTACGTTGGGATCGGGTCAATTTCTTAGACATAAACGCTATCGCCTGTTGAGCTTCCGCCGTCCAACAGAACTTCTTCTTGGTGGACAAGGTTTCCGTGATGGGATACGTGGGGTCTGCGTAGTTGTGGATGAACCGCCGATACCATCCACAAACTCCGAGGAAGCCTCGAACTTGCTTCAAGTTTTTAGGTGAGGGCCAGTTTACAATACAAGATACTTTATCAGGGTCGGTACAAATATCATCACTACCAATGGTATAACCTAAGTAATTGATGCTTTTAACACAAAACTGGCTTTTGGCAATATTAAGAGCCAAATTTGCTTTACGGAATTGCTCGGACAAACGAACTAGTACCGCCATGTGCGAGGTCTGGTGGGATAATTTCATCCATCAGGCGACACATGGTTGACGGGGCATTGCATAAGCCGAACGGCATTACCTTAAACTGGTAAAGCGGCCGACCTGGTACTGTAAACGCGGTCAACGGTTTTGCCTCATGACTAAGGTCAATTTGCAAATATGCATCTTTGAGGTCAAGTTTGGTAATTATATTAGCCTTTGGTAGTCTTGAAAATATCCCACTAATGCTAGGTAATGCATAGGCGTCCTTTTTGGTGACATCGTTTAGTCGACGAGCATCTAAACAATGTCGCACTTTGTTGGGTTTGACTACGAGACGCATGGGTGAACTCCAAGCACTGACGGATGGTTCAATTACATCCAGTTCGAGCATGCGATCTATCTCGTTATAAAGCAATTTTTCTACTGCTGGGCTAACGGGATAAAAACGCTGTGTCACTGGCTTTGCATCTCCAACCTCAATATGATGTTGAATCAGGGCTGTCCGACCTAATCCTTTAGCTGCGGAACATGTTTTTGACTACTTCTAGCTGTTAACACTCCTGTTGGGTCAATGTGTAAGAATTTGGGTCTTGTTATGGGTACATAGTGAACTTATTATGTTTGGGGCAAGAGAAAATGTTCTCCAAAAATCATGGCCTAAAATAAGTTTTTGTTTTATGGAGGGGATGACATAAAGTTTCATAAAGTTTTTCCTATGATTTTCTGCTTTTCGCCATCGGCCGTTCGTGCCTCAGACTTTAAAGGTCTCAATTCAGGCATCCCTGAGAAATCTTCGGTTGCAAGGGTTGAGCCAATACAACTTATATTTGCTCCGGAACCAAAAGACCGAGCTCTATATATTTTAAAAATGAAACTAATAGTTTCCGGTTTTCTTTAATATTTTCAAAAAAATTCTTTAATCGCAATTTACGTTTACTTAAGTTAGGATGGGTATCGTTAAGGATACGATTCCTAACTTCTAAATAATTATCTAGCCCTTTTTGGCATGATCGGTGAAAAAGAGAAACCGGGTTGACAAGAGGTTGAATCGGTTTATTTTCCTTAGTCTCCAATGGCTGTTTTATGCTTTCGGGCCCATCCGGTTGGGATTGGATGCACCCGTTTGACGGTTTCCCGAAGGCTTTCGGAGACAGTCGCGGCATTGTGGCTTATACACATAAGGACTTCCACAATAGGGTGGGCTTTTTTTCGAATTTTCTCATGGGAAACCCCTTAGATTTGTTCCAAATTAGAAAAAAACTATATATACAAAAGTTTAGACCGTTTGCATAATGATTGGCCGTGCCTTGAGCCCACAAAGTTTGCTAAAAATGCTATGGCTCGCTTAAATTGTTCTTAACTTCAGTAATATTTATTTTATTGAAAAACTTTATTCACAAATATTCTAGGGACATATCTTATGAACAAAAAACACAAAATTACCGATATCTCGAAAACCTGCCAATACAAAAATTTTTAAAAATATGTTCACAGCTCGTCAAACCAGTGCCAATTCACCGATATACATGAATATCTTGATATTTTTTCATATTAAATATTTGTAAGCTACTGTAATCATCAGGCAAAGAATGCGAAGATATGTGAAAATTTCGCTTTTATTTTTTAATTTGGTTTTTCTATATTAAATATTCATGTTCCAAAAAAATTATATAGGGCAACATTGTTCATAAGATATGTTCCTAGATTATTTGTGAATAAAGTTTTACAATAAAATAAATATTACTGAAGTGAAGAACAATTTAAGTGAGCCATAGTGAGAAAAATGGCATTTTTAGCAAACTTTGTGGGATCAAGGCACGACCAATCATTATGCAAACGATCTAAAATTTTGCATACATAGTTTTTTTTAATTTGGAACAAATCATCCCTTCCCATTTGAAAATACGAAAAAAAAATGTTTCCATATAACGTGCCAAACAATCTTCCCAAAGGTGACCTACTTCCTCACAATTCCAGCATTTGATTTTGGAATGGTTGCTGCGAATTGCGGCCAACTCTCCCTCAATGTTTATGTCTTCGTCTGCGTCCGCACAAGCTTCCTCTAAGGTATAAACTTGGCGACGATTAGCTACTGGTCGAGGTTTGGTAAGACTATCTTTGCGACAACTAATCTCCTTGGTCAAGTTTTCGCTCATTTGCACCAAACGGCGTAGGTGTCCCACAGAGTGTACCGGCTGATACAATAACTTTTCCCTAGTTTCGGGAAGTAAGTTATTCTTCAAAATCTCCATTATCTCTTCTTCGTCCATCGAGATGAATTTATCGGAGACGTACTTTTAACAACGGGAAAATGGGACACCCTAATGTTCATCATACTGCTTGATTGGCGAGGTCTCAGACGACGGTCGGCCTTCGCTGTCAATACCCTACCCAACCATGATCATTACCCAGAAGCATTACGGGAGATCCCCATGGACAATAGATTCCCTACCCTCCTACATCACCATATGCCGCCAGAACTAAAAAGACTTAGCATATCTTCGATTGGTTATACTCTCACATAATAATTTTATTCATTTGAAAAAGAGAAGATAAGAAAAATTTTACACTGTAAACGACTATTGGTAGATAGGTAAATTAAAAATTAATTATGAGAACCGCTTTGCTTAGCTTTTTTAAGACCGTTTTAACGCTATATAGATAACTATACTGTGACCTTTTCAACAGTCAAAATCACATCCGATCTAATCTAAATTTTCTTTTAATTCAATAAATCTTTTTTTGTTTGTTTGAAACTTGGAAAATAAATCGAAGAGCGACTAGTATAAACAACGCAAATACATATGTTCATATGTTTAATGACTTTTTCTTAAAAAAAACTGAAAGAATAGCACTAAGTACTATAATATCGCATGATATACAAATTAGGTATTAGCGACCTGACACATTCTTTTTTCTCAACTTGTTCACAACTTGTGAGAATCAAATGATAACAGGCAATCAAAAGCATATGTGAATTTTGCCAATAATATAAAAATTTGGTTTTTTTGGCAGTGGCTACACACTCCAAACAGGTTTTGGGTCTGGATTTGTTTTGCTTTGCACAATGCACTACTTATATGGAGAGATTTCTTTCGATCCATGCCACTTTCGATATCGAAAATTTCTAAAATCACCTAAATTGACATAATTCGGCAACGGAAGTGGGTAAAATGATATAATTTTATAGGTGAATCCCCCTGGTCATTATATAATAACTTTTTGATTAATTTTTTAAAGTGGGCGGTGCACAATGGGCTGGATTCTGAAAAAGTGGCCAAAAGTAGGTTTAGGCATTGGGACAAATGAAGTACATTTTTGAAATCTAGAAACATCAAAGTAGGACTGAGTAAAATTTTTTTGATTTTGCTTAAGTATTTCGTTAGATAAAGGACAACTACTCAGGTATATCAATAATTTTTTTGCATGGTCGATACAGCTAGCAAATAGCGAAATACAGATGTGTGTAAAAAGAAATCAGCATTTTATGTTCAAGCCTTTAGTGGTCATCGTACTGATTTAGTTTGCACCGATTCCGGCTTAAAATAAGGCAGATATAAAAAATCTCCCATTATTTATAGAAATTTTAAAAAAAATTTCCAATAAGGAGGCCACGCCGAGTGCCGGTCCCACCCGATCCCAGCTAGATATTTAATTTTTTTTTTTTTTTCAAGTATTCTCTGGGGCATCTACTTTCTTCTGTTAATGCAGAATATATGCGCTTTTTTGTATGTGCTGAGATAACGGTCGACAAAGGTCAATAATTGAAATTTACTGTTCTAAATTCATTACAGCCTTTATTTTTCATCCGATTTGAACACAATTTTTTTTAAACGAACGATTTTGAGATTTGCGAGAGTGTACTTTATCCTGATTTTTTAATTTTGGTTTGTTTAAATTTTTTTATTTTAAATATCATTTGAAAATTTTGAAAAAGTTAAAAAAAAGTTCAAAATGGTCCCCTATACGAGAATCTGAACGAAAATAAATTATTAAAAATCAACCGTAATAGCTTTTTAAAATTTGCACTTTATTATACTAAAATTGTATATAAAACTGCATACTCAAATTATAAAAAAAGTCTTTTCAAAAATTGCTATATATAAAAAGTGGGCGTGGTTATTGACCGATTTCGCCCATTTTCGGCCACAACATAGATTAGATATATACAGAGCAAAGTGCAAAATCTGGTTACGAAATATATATTTTTTCCCGAGTTATTGAATTTTGACCGCTTTTTCCAGATTTCAGCCTATTTTGTCCTTGTTCTTGGTTCGATGACCGACAATAGGTGATGAAAAATTTCTAAACACAAAGTCATTTGATAAGTGCCCTTGAGCAAGGCCGAATTTACGTAATCATGGTGGCTTGTAATTGTTGTTGCTTTTCCATCTTCTTCACTAATAATAAAACACAGAATAATTTAAGAAAAATTATTCACAAACTTTCAAAAGTCCACCAAATTTTCAAAGGTTTTCAAATTAATGACCACAAACTTATAACAATCTTAAATTCAAAAGAATATTTGTGGCACAATTACATGGACCAAGTGACCAAATGCGCTCTACAAGCTAGGTGGGCTAGCGTCGATAAACCTTTCAAGTCGAATTCTACTAAAGCCCCAATGAGTTGCGTTTTGATTTGCTTTAAATGATTTTCAGAGACAGGAACACCTTTCACTTTTGTTGCGAGTTCCTTGAAGAGGCTAATGGGTTTCTCCAACAAATCAACAGCAGCTTGCGGTAAGGGAAGTTCTATGAGACGCAAAGTGCTCAACTTATCCGCAGTTTGCAGCGTGATCATCTTTATTGTGATATCTTTTTCGTTTGCTGTCTTTACAATGGCTCCATTTACCATATTAAAAAAAATAGATATTATTAAGATGAGTACAAATATATATATTTCTTTCGGCGGAAACAACAACAACAAGAGTTACTAAGGGTCAAAGTTCATTTAAAGCGTTTTTTTTAATTTTCTCAAAAACTAATGAACCGATTTACATTTCGATTTTTTGTTCAATTTCATGTTGATTCAAATTGCATAAACATAATTGGTAGCCAGCCGACTTTTGATCAACTCAACATTCAACTTGTGCGCGGCGTTGAGTCCGCCTAAGCGATTTTTTACGTATTCAACACCAACACCCAGAGCAACACGTGTTCGTTTATACCATCTAACCATAGGAATCCGTAAGGTGCTCCGTTAGGACACCCAGGGCGGTGCGCTCACCCCCCTAAGGTGTTCCCTTAATACACACTCCCTTGTTGGATTCCGGAAAGGCTCCGTACTTACTCCTCGCTCCCATTAGCACTCCTTCTAAAGAGCTGTTCTCTGCTTTTAGAAGCATTGCCTAGAAAAGGTCCGATAATTGTTTATTTGCTGGACTAGGTCTCTGTTTCCGATGTTGTTGGTATTGTAAAGAAGCCTAGTCCTGCCCAGAAGTAACGCTTTTGTCCTAAATTGTCATCCAAGGAAACGAGCAGTTTCAATAGGTTTGGATCAACGTGAAATTAGCTTAAGAAGAATAAGCTCCGAGGAGCAGGCGAATAAGTGGCTAGTGTTGCGAGAAGAAGTGCCGCATGGCGGGCGAACATTGGGCACTCTAGGCTCAGTCTGGATAGTTAATTTAATTTTTAATTACCTATCTTATCCTTCCGGAAGAAGGGGTAGCATGACCTATGTAGAAGGTTTCGCTGGTGATAAATCGCTGCGACAGTCGGGCAAGGGCGTACCGCAGACTAGCGGATTGATTTCCGGCCAAGGACTGTTAATTCGACAACACTTCTCAAAATCTTGGGTAGTGTTTTTGTCTTTACAATAACAGCAGGGTTTTTGCGGCTTTGTATGCATAGTGCCGAGGGCCAGTCGGGATGAAAGCACGATCGACGTAGACTCCTAACTCCCTGTTTGCTTGCGGTCATAAATAGGGTGGGGAGGATTTTGTCGGTGATATTGTCAGGCTCCTTGCGGCTAAAAAATCGGAAATCTCCCTACTCCTTACTGTTTAACTATTTATTCTGTGCAAAAAAAATAAAAATTAAATTTTTACAATTTTTATTAAATTTTTTTTTTAACGACGTAAACAACCGTCAACTAGTTTTCAAAAAAATTGCTTAATGTAAACGGATAGTCAACTCAATTTGGAATCAACTGCACATGCGACGAAAATTGATTCCAAAATTGAACAATGTAAACAGGCCTTTAGGTAGCTAATTGAATTACCTTTCATTTGATGTACCATTGCTCGGCGTGCAAAACCGCGTATATGCAAAATGTAAAGCATTTTTATCAAATTTTCGGGGAGAGCTTGTGTTCGGCGTCAGAAAGAAAACTTCAAAAGACCCCATCGATCGCTTTATTCGTGTCAAAAGTAGAGGTAAATCCAAAAAAACCCACAAATTAGGATTTTTCTCGACTTTTGACTTTTTTTTAGCACAAATGGGTTCCATGATCCAACTAAGAAGATCTCGCATTTAAAAAAATCAGTGACTTCACGGTTTGATAAACATGTCTGCTAAGCTCTCCACACAAATTTGATAAAAAACTGGTTTAAATTTTGCATATACGCGGTTTGGCACGCCGTGCAAATCAAATGAAAGGTACTTCAATTTTTTAGCACAAATGCGATCCATGATCCAACTAATAAGAACTCGCATTTAAAAAAATCAGTGACTTCACGGTTTGATAAACATGTCTGCTAAGCTCTCCACACAAATTTGATAAAAAAAAATGCTTTAAATTTTGCATATACGCGGTGTTGCACGCCGAGCAAATCAAATGAAAGGTACTTCAATTACCTACCTAATGCACACATTTTTGAAAATCGGTTCATTCGTTTTTGGGAAATTTTGATTTTCAAAAACGCTTTAAAAGAACTTTGACCCTTAATAACATCATTTTTTTTTTAATTTGGGAGATAGAGCTATTCTAAATTCAAGCCGATCCATCAATACGGATCGCGATATATATTGAACGTCTGACACCACTCATATGTCAACAGCTGTTCGCATGAATGTAATGCAACAACATGGCAATTTATGCAATTAGAGTTGACAATGCATAATTTTGTCAACCCATATGCTATTTATTATGAATACCCGTAATGGGTTTGGAGACATTCATTTTCACCTTTGCATAGTTTTCCTCCAAATCACGCAAATTTCACGTGATGAAATGTTCGCCAGTGGGCGCCATAGAGACTTGTATGCATGCATCGGCCTGAAATTGATGAGGGTATTAGATTTAGAATTAGATTTTGGACCGCCGAAAACGTTTTATATAAATTTTAATTTAATTTAAACTGAAAATATCGTTTAAGATCTAACGAATGCCATTAATATCGGTGCTCTAAGATTTCGATGGAAATCAGCGAAAATTTGTAAATTTTGTATTAATTTTGGAACTTTTGTCTCAGGCTCTTTATAAAATTCTGATTATACAGTTTTGTAGCCCATTCAATTTTAGTCTAACAAAGTGCGCGTTGATTTTTAAAAGATTGTTTTTCGGACTCACCTTTGCATTTCCATATATAAAAAAAATTTGTTATATGGAGAAAAAATTCACAATTTTTTTTTTTAAATCAACATGCATTCAGAGCAACATGCTTTCAAGAATTTTTCTAAAAAGACTGAGAAAAAAGTTCAAAAATTAAGGCAAAATTTGCATATTTTTTCTGATTTCCGTCCAAATCTTAGAGCATCGATTTTAATAGCATTCGTTACGATATTTTCATTTTAATTAAATTAAAATTTATATAAAAGAATTTAATTTCGCACGCTTGGGCAAATTTTGTGGATTAACAGGTTCAATTGCTACTCGCGAAATTTGTGTCGCCATAAAGTTCAGCTCACTGAATGATAGTGCTACTGACTGTTGCTGCTTTAACAATGCCCTGATCGAGCCACCTATCGCCACGCATAAACGGGTAAAGATCGCTTAAAGTAGGGTGAGTCTAAATTCAGAGACATTAAGAGTTAGTTTAAATATAAACAAAAAATTAAAAAATAATAAAATTAAATTGAAATAATTTAAATTAAAAAAAATTAAATCAAATTAAAATAATTTAGGCTAGATAAAACTATATCAAATTATTTTAAAATAAATTTATTAAATTAAATAAAAAAATAAAATAGAACAAATAAAATAAAAATTAAAACAGGTAAGGAAGTCTAAGTTCGGGAAACCGAACATTAAATACCCAGCGGTAGTTATCATATGATTTTCGAAATTTTCCATTTCGGAAGTGGGTGTGGTTGGGAAGCGATTTCGTCCAATTACATCAGGTATACTCCCTATCAAGTAGTAGTACCTTGTACCAAATTCCATCCTTCTACCGTAATCAGTTTAAAAGTTATGGCCCGTGAAATTTTCAAATATGCCTCCCTGAAAAGTGGGTTGTGCCACGCCTACTTTTAAAAATTTATCAAAAAATCATAATAGAATAACTAGGGGTTCATCCTACCAAACTATATCCTTTTATCCATTTCCGTTTCCGAATTATATCAATTTAAGTGATTTTTGAAGTTGATATCGATGGTTGGAGAGCGATTTTATCCAATTTTATCTATACTCCCAACGATACTAATATGCTTTGTGTCAAATTTCATGGTTCTACCCTAATCAGTTTGAAACCTACGACCAGTCGAATTGGGAAATGGGCGCGGCACCGCACAAGAGGCTGAAATCTGGAAAAAGCGGTCAAAATTCAATAACTCGACAAAAAATATATATATCGAAACCAGATTTTGCACCTTGCTCTTTTTTTTTTACTTTTTCAAAATTTTCAAATGATTTTTTTCATTTAAGATAACTCCTAAACATATTTTGAGGAAGATTTTTCCGTTTAAAGCGGGCTACCCACCTGCCAAGAAATGCCTCAAGAAAAAAACGAGCATATATTTCTTGTGCCTGGTCAAGAAATTTTGACGTTTAACAAATTTTCCATTTTTTTGCAAATTACTCTTATAAAAATGTACAAAATATGTTTAGCGAGACATGTACTCACCTTTGCCGTGAATCTGCACGTTTACCTCAAGAAATATATACGAGCTTATTTATTTCTTGAGGTAAACCGGCGTTGCCAACTATCGAAAAGTGCTGTATTTTTTCTTATGAACTGAGTATTGGCTCAAGAAAATTTGACGTGTGAAAACAGTTCTTGACCATTTCTTGAGCGTTTTTTTATATGGAGTTTGACATTTCTTGGCAGGTGAGTAGCCCGCTTAAAGTGTGCCAACTGGAGCAGGATAATATCGCGTTTTCAAAATTTGAATTTCCCCACACTTAGTCCACTAAAAAAAAATTTTAACAAACAAAATTAAAAAATCAGGTTAAAGTACACTCTTGCAACTCTGAAAATCGTTTTTTTTTTTTAAATTGTGTTCAAATCGGATGAAAAATGAAGGCTGTAATGAATTTAGAACACTAAATTTCAATTATTGACCTTTGTGGACCATTATCTCAGCGCATACAATAAAGCGCATTAACAGAAGAAAGTAGATACCCCAGAGAATACTTGAGAAAAAAAATTAAATATCTAGCGGGGATTGGGTGGGACCGGCACTCAGCGTGGTCTCCTTATTGGAAATTTTTTTAAAATTTCTATAAATAAAGGGGAGATTTTTTTATATCTGCCTTATTTTAAGCCGGAATCGGTACAAACTAAATCAGTACGATGACCACTAAAGGCTTGAACATAAAATGCTGATTTCTTTTTACACACATCTGTATTTCGCTATTTGCTAGCTGTATCGACCATGCAAAAAAATTATTGATATACCTGAGTAGTTGTCCTTTATCTAACGAAATACTTAAGCAAAATCAAAAAAATTTTACTCAGTCCTACTTTGATGTTTCTAGATTTCAAAAACGTACTTCATTTGTCCCTAAACCGACTTTTGGCCACTTTTTTCAAAATCCAGCCCATTGTGCACCGCCAACTTTAAAAAATTAATCAAAAAGTCATTATATAATGACCAGGGGGATTCACCTATAAAATTATATCATTTTAGCCACTTCCGTTGCCGAATTATGTCAAATTAGGTGATTTTAGAAATTTTCGATATCGAAAGTGGGCATGGTTGAAGGGCGATTTTATCCAATTTCATCAGGTATGCTCCCAACGATACTAGTATACTTTGTGGCCAATTCCATCGTTCTATCGTAATTAGTTTAAAAGTTACGACGAGTCAAATTTTCAAAAATGCCTCCCTTAAAAGTGGGCGGTGCCATGTCCACTATAAAAAATTTATGGAAAAATCATAATAATGAACTCCTGTTTTCAAGCTAAAGCTAGGTACTAACATCGAGTTTCACGTGAAACAGCCCTGCAGCGAAACCTCATACTAGTCAGAAAAATACTAGTATACAACTAAAATTTTCTGGCAGAACTCATACTAGTCAGGAAATATCCATTTCATACTAGTATATAACTAGAATTTTCTGGCTGAACTCATACTAGTCAGGAAACATCCTTTGCATACTAGTATACAACTAGAATTTTCTGGCTGAATTCATATTAGTCAGGAAACATCCATTTTGTGCTAAGTAGTATAGTACAATTTTCTGGCTGAACCCATACTAGTCAGGAAACATCCATTTCATACTAGTATGCAGCTAGAATTTTCTGGATAAACTCATACCAGTCAGGAAATATTCATTTCATACTAGTATACAAATAGAATTTTCTGGCTGAACCCATACTAGTCAGGAAATATCCATTCCATACTAGTATACAACTAGATTTTTCTGGATGAAATCATACCAGTTAAAAAATACAAAATTTATTCGTTTCGTTTGCTTCTTTTTCTCTTATAATTCATAGATGCTTTTTCGTGATAGGGTAAATATAAATAGTCGCTGCTTTCTTAAGAATAAACATGAAATAAAGGCAAATGATAAAATAAAGGGTAAGTCATAAAAATTCTGGTTGAAATCATACAAGTCCAGGTTCAATGCTTTTTGGACTAATATGGGAGTACTATATTTCATACTAGTTCTTTTTGGACTAGTATGGGGACTAGTTCATTTATGGAAATTATACTAGTCCAGTTTGAACTAGTATGGGACTGGTATTTTTCAACTAGTATAATTCTAGTATATTATGACTAGTTGATTGGTATGTTATGCTCGACAACGTAAAAAATACCAGTTGCTTATATGGAAAAAAGACAAAACAAAATTTCACGGCAAAGTAGTACTGAGTTTACGACCTGAAAATATTGCGCAATATGGCATTAGCAACATTTTTTCACGACTTTTTTAATTGTCCATCTCATTTAAAACAGTGCGAAAAGTGACATTTGTTTACATTGACCCTTGAAAATGGAAAAATAACAGAAGAGAGAATAATAAACAAAGAATAAATGAAATAAAAAAATGAAAATTGCTAGCAACATTTCACGACAAGCCAATTGCATGTTGCCGGTTGTTGCCGGTGAAATTCCATGGCTTTGATGATGGTACTTGGCTTAAGAAATTTCATATATGGAACTCTATAACTATCCCGATTATTTTGTGCCGTTACATAGTACCATTATGTGGACAAAATTATAATACCCTTGTACTAGTACTAGTACGCTGGGTATAAAAATATAAGAAAAATAAAATTAAAGAAAAAATGAAATAAAATAAAATGGCGGAAGGCCACCGACGCAAAAGGGTGTACTAGCAAAAGTATTTGGCATGGCGTTATTTTTTTGAAGCGGGGTCGAATGCCGCCTACCGGGTATACAACGCACCCGGACTTGGCATGTCGTAGCCCAGGGTTATTTTTTTTAAGCGCGGCCGAAGGCCGCCTTCTTAGAAGGGTGTTCTACGCAGAAGGACTTGGTATGGCGTAGCCCAGGGCTTTTTTTAAAATATAATTCTAAATTTTGCACATACGCGGTTTTTCACCCACAGCAGTGGTACCTCAAATGAAAGGTAATCCAATTACCTATCCAATGCAAAAAAAATTTTAAAATCGGTTTAATAGCAATGAAGACAATTTGATTAAAAAAAATGCTTTAAATGAACTTTGGCCCTTAATAACTCTTGTTGTTGTTGTTTGCCCAAAAAAAGAAATATACCGTTATGTTCACTACAAAAATACCTATCGATCCGATTTTTTTTTTTTTTTTTTATCAGAGAGTTGGAGCTATTCTACATTAGTTCCTTTTATTTTATTATTTTGTATTAATTTATGTTTTTTGTTTTATTTTATCTTATTATATTTTTTTCATGTTATTTCATTTTATAATTTTTCTTTATTTTTTTAATTTTTTGTTTGTTTTTTTTTTTAATTTTTTTTATTAATTTATTCAGTTTTATTTATTTTAAATTTGCATCTGGTTAATTTTGTTCAATTTTACTTAACTTTTTTTTAATTCTATTTATATAATTTTAGTTATTTTTATTTCATTTTATTTTTGTTAAATTTTTTTCCTAACTTTTCAATACTCATGTTATTTCAACATGAAGCTTATGTTATTCTAACCCGACTTCATATTAAATTACCATTCTAATCTAATCTTGACTTGCATCATAATGACGCTTAACCGCCTAGGCGATTTTGGCCGTTTCGTATAAAAGCACGCCAGTCATTCCTTTTTGGCGATAACTGACGCCAATTGGAAACCCCAAGGGAGTTCAATTCATCCTCCACCTGTTTCCATCTCAGTCAAGGTCTCCCCCTTCCTCTGCTGCCGAATTCGGGTGTCGATAGGAAAACTTTCTGTGCTGGTGCTTCTTTGTCCATTCGCATAACATGACCCAGCCAGCGGATCCTTTGGGCTTTAATCCGCTGAACTATGGTCAGGTCTGCGTAAAGCTCGTACAGCTCATCGTTAAATTTCCTTCGATACTCGCCGTTGGTATCACGGGAAGGACCATAAATCTTCCGGAGAACTTTTCTCTCAAATACTCCAAGGGCCATCTCATCTTCTCTTGACACTGTCCATGATTTCGAGCCGTACATCAGGACTGGTATGATGAGAGACTTATAGAGCGTGATCTTTGTTTGTCGAGAGAGGACTTTACTTCTCAATTGGATTTCTAGACTGATATTATTTTCGGTGTTAATGCTGGTTTCCGAATAGACGAAGTCCCTCACCGTTTCAAATTTGTAGCTATCAATGGTGACTTGGCTGCCAAGGTGCAGGCGCGCCGATTCTTTCTTTGATGACAGCAGATACTTCGTCTTGTCCTCGTTCACCGCAAGACCCACTTTTTTCGCTTCCTTATCCAACCCAGAGAAAGCAGCGCTTACGGCGTGGCTGTTAAGGCCAATGATATCAATATCATCGGCATACGCCAGCAATTGCACGCTCTTGTAAAAGATATTGCCATTGCGGTTTAGCTCTGCTGCTCGAATTATCTTCTCCAGCATCAGGTTAAAGAAATTTCACGAAAGGGAGTCGCCCTGTCTGAAGCCTCGTTTGGTTTCAAATGGCTCAGAGAGGTCCTTCCCGATTCTGACTGAGCTATTGGTTTTGCTCAACGTCATTTGGCAAAGCCGTATAAGCTTAGCAGGGAAGTCAAACTCAGACATGGCGGTATACAGGCAACTCCTTTTTGCGCTGTCAAAAGCGGCTTTAAAATCGACAAAGAGGTGGTGTGTATCGGTTCTTTTATCATGGGTCTTCTCCAGGATTTGGCGTATCGTGAAAATCTGGTTGATGGTAGACTTACCAGGTCTAAAGCCACACTGATAAGGTCCAATCAGTTTGTCTACGATGGGCTTCAGTCTTTCACACAATACGCTAGAAAGAACCTTATATGCGATATTAAGAAGACTGATTCCACGGTAGTTGGTGGGGGTTAGCGGGATCGCCTTTCTTGTGGATTGGGCAGAGCACACTTAAGTTCCAATCTGGAGGCATACACTCATCTGACCATATTCTATATAAGAGCTGATGCATGCTTTTTACCAGCTCTTCGCCTCCGTGTTAGAACAGCTCGGCGGGTAGTCCGTTTTTCCCAGGCGATTTGTTGTTTTTGAGCCGGGATATAGCTATCCTCACTTCATCATAGTCAGGTGGTGGAACGACTTTTCCATCGTCAGGGATTGGGGTATCGGGTTCGACGTCTCCCTAGCAATTTAGCAGTGAGGAGAAGTGCTCCCTCCATAATTTAAGTACATTCTGTACGTCGGTTACCAGGTCGCCGTTATTGTCCTTACAGGAACTTGCCCCGGTCTTTAAACCTTCCGTCATCCGCCGGATCTTTTCATAGAATTTTCGGCCATCATTCCTGCCAGCCAGCATCTCAAGCTCCTCACACTCACGCCTTTCGGCTTCACGTTTCTTTTTTCTGAAAAGGCGCCTCTCTTCCTTCCTCGCCTCACTATAGCGTTGCCATACACTGCGGGTTGCGCCGCCGGGTTGGTCCGAGTCGATATTGGGACCGCGTAGGGTACACACGTCCAGAACGGCGGAGCTGTGTCTGCCGTCGATAATGACATGATCAATCTGGTTTCTAGTTCTTTGTCCACGGGACAGCCATGTGGCTTGGTGTATCCGCTTATGCTGGAACCTGGTACTACTGATGACCATATTGCGAGCAGCGGCGAAGTCAATCAACCTAGTGCCGTTATATCGTGGACTAAATTTTCCAACTGTAGGACCAAAGACTCCTTCCTTGCCCACCTTGGCATTAATCATATCATGCTGGGGCAGCGATCATAAGTCTATTCAAGTTTATCGTAGAAGGAGTCCTTCTCTGCGTCGTACGTGTCTCAGTCGCCGCATATTCGCAGATAAATGTTATGTTGAAAAACCTCGCCTTGATGTGGATCGCAGCGAGACGCTCGTCCACAGGAGTGAACGCTTTTACTTGGCGGCGAAGTCTCTTCCCCCCCACGAATCCTACACCACGCGCTTTGCCGCGCGTCTGGCCACTATAGTATACGTCACAAGGACCGATGGTCGTCTTTCCTTTCCCCGTCCATCGCATTTCCTGCTGGGCGGTGATGTCGGCCTTTGCACCTACGAGGACATCAACAAGTCGGGCAGCGGCACCGTCCCTTGAAAAGGTCCGGACATTCCCGGTACATGCCCTAATATCCAAATCATTATTCCTTATTCGTTTTGCCGGGTCGTCAACATTAAAGTGGGTTCCCATCCGAGGCTTTGGTACATTAGTTTTCATTGGAATTAAGTTTTTTACGTGGCGGGTCCCAAGCCCAGCGCACAACCCGTTTTGGGGTTTTTTGGAAAATATTTACACATTTATATAGCGAGCCGCTTGCTTCAAGACAGACGCCCGCTTGCAGCCACACCTCATGCCCTTAAACCAAGTATGTCAGAGTGGCCCCACCGGGGCTCCCTCTCTTTCTGCCGCGAGCCTAGATAGCTCACGTTGCCCAGAGTGTACGAACGAGGACGCAAGAATTGGACATATTGCTAAATTATCATGTTTTCCTGCTAAATTAACGATTGTTCCTGTTAATTGATTCCTGTTGAATTAACATGTTAACAACACTATCCCATGTTAATTTAACAGAAACTATTTCGTTGCGTTCATCTGATTTTTTTTTTAAGTACTAATTTCAGCTTTAGTAAATTTTTATTTTAATTTTACCTAAAATAAATTTGTATTAGATCAACTACTGGTTCAAAGAATTGTTAACTTTAATTTGCGGATTAGTATTTCTTTTATCTTCCTGTTAATTTCACAGACGAAAAAAGAATCCGGACAAGTAGTACATGCGTTTAGTATTTTTTATTAAATTTTTTTTTTTCGATTTCAATCAAATAAATTCAGCAAAGGATTTTTTTATTCACCATATACGGTGCCCGCCCACTTTAAAAAATTTATCAAAAAGTCATTACATAATAACCAGGTTAATAAAATTATATCATTTTAGCCATTTAAGTTACCGAATTATGCCAATTTAGGTGATTTTAAAAATTTTCAATATCGAAAGTGAGCAACGATACTAGTATGCTTTGTGCCAAATTTCATCCATCAGGTATACTGCCAACGATACTAGTATGCTTTGTGCCAAATTTCATCGTTCTACCCTAATCAGTATGAAAGCTACAGCCAGTCGAATTTGCAAATGGGCGTGGCACCGCACAATAGGCTGAAATCTGGAAAAAAACGGTCAAAAATCAATAACTCGAGAAGAGATATATATATCGAAGCCAGATTTTGCACCTTCCTCTGTATATACCTTATCTATGTTGTTGCCGAAAATGGGCGCGATCGGTCAATAACCACGCACACTTTTTAAACCCAGCTGTACTTGTACACAGGGTATTATAACTTTGTTAGGATAACGGTTGGTTGTACAGGTATAAAGGAATCGAGATAGATATAGACTTCCATATATCAATATGATCAGGATCGAAAAAAAATTTGATTGAGCCATGTCCGTCCGTCCGTCCGTCCGTCCGTCCGTCCGTCCGTCTGTCCGTTAACACGATAACTTGAGCAAATAATGAGATATCTTCACCAAATTTGGCATGCGTACTTATTTGGGTTCAGAATAGATTGCTATTGAAAATGGGTAAAATCGGACCATAACCACGCCCCTTTTTCGATATCGAAAATTTCGAAAAACGTATAAAATGGGTTAATTCAATATTAGAAGCAGCTACAATGATAAAATTTGCAATATGTATTGATTTGGATGTTCTAAGGCCGATTTTATAAAAAAATTTTAAAAGGGGGCGTGGTACCGCCCACGTATATTTGAAGAAATTTTAAAATTTTGACTCTTAATAACTTCAGAACAGTTTATGCTAGTATAACGAAATTTCGTAGAGGACATGCTATTGTTGTGGTAAATTCAGCTATAGAAAATAAAACAAATCGCTTCGCGACCACGCCTACTTTTTCATAAAAGTTATATTGAAAGGAGGTGGAAATATTGAAAAGTCCATATCTAATTAACTGATTTCGCTATAATAATATAATTTGGTACATACATCAACTTTCACATTCTTTACATAATTTTTTCAAAATTTTGGAAAGTGGGCGTGGCACCGCCCACTTATGAGTCAAGCAATTTTTAAATTCGACTGCTAACAACTTCAGAACGGTGTGAGATAGATTTACGAAACTAGGTACCAGGTATGTTATGTTTATGTAGAGTACTACCACAGAAAATAAGAAAAATCGGTGAACGATCACGCCCACTTTATGTGCACAGCTGGGTATGTAATGTTCGGTTTCACCCGAACTTAGACTTCCTTACTTGTTATATATAGAAATTTTGAAAAGACTTTTTTATAATTTGAGTATGCATTTTTATAGGCCATACAATTTTAGTATAATAAAGTGCAAATTTTAAAAACCTAACTATTACGGTTGATTTTTAATAATTTATTTTCGTTCACATCCTCGTATAGGGGACCACTTTTTCAAAATTTTCAAATGATATATTTTTTTCATTTAAGATAACTGTTAAAATCTGGCAACCCAGTTATACATATATGTATATTCTCTTCTCCTATTTTCTTATTCGTGTTTCCTGATATATTTAGTCTGAATAAATTACTCAAAGTGTAAACGTGATTTCGCTCGTCTTCTTGTTATTTCGGACTCGGAAAACGGTAAGCTAACCATCAAAGGTTATGCGCCCAAGCACGTGGACAGTGTGATTATAAAATAGTTTTTTGTTTAATTGCTTAATCGGTAAAATCATGAGTGCTATCGCGAATATAGAAAAACTTAATTCGGAGAACTATGCGACTTAGTGTGTCCAAGTAAAAAGTTTATTAATTACCCTGGATTTATGGGATAATGTAATCGGCGAGTGTCCAGCTGCAGATGTGGCGAAAGCGTTATGGCTCAAGGCTGACCAAAAAGCATTGGCAAATATTACCTTATGTGTGAAGCCAAGTGAATTAATCCATATAAAACAATGTACAACTGCGAAAGGTGCGTGGTTGGCTTTGAGTGCTGTGTACCGTACGCAAAGTGCGGGACGGAAAGTGTCGCTATTCAAAAAGTTGGTGCATTTTAAAATAACAATGCAGGACAAATTCGCGACGCGTGTAAATGAGTTTTGCTCAATCGTTGATGAGCTCAAAGAAATAAATGTACATGTCCCAGATGACTTTAAATCAATACTCCTTTTGTGTAGTCTCCCTGAAGAGATGGAGAGTTTTATAGTGGCTATTGAAAGCCGGGACACGTTGCCAACTTTAGATATTTTGGTGTCGAAGGTTTTAGAAACCGAATTTCGACAAAGTGACAAGTTGTTGGAAATGACGAAAAAGTGTTCTTGGCAAAGTCCAAAAAATTCCATGCTAATACAGGTAGTAGTAATGGCGATAATCGGTCAGGCATTGTGTGCTACAAGTGCGGAAAGAAGGGGCATATACGCTCCCAGTGCAAGGTGTCAATGTCAAAGGGAAATTCGACGGAAAAAGCATGTGGTTTGCTAGAAAAATCCAGTGACAATTGTGATGTGTGGATCATGGATAGTGGCGCCAGCTCACATATGTGCAAAAATAAAAATTAATTTATGAACATCGAATCTAAAAGGCAAGAAATAGTGTTAGCTTCTGGAAAGAAAATATATGCCGAAGGTTTAGGCACAGTGTGCTTAAGAACAGATTACACAGATTTAAGGTTACACAATGTATGGTATGTACCTGAATTAACGGCAAATTTTTTTTCAATAGGCAAAGCCTTAAATATGGCTATAGTGCGATCATGAAAACGGTTAACGGAGAAAACATAATTAAAGCAGAGCTAACCGGTGGAGTGTTTGTTGCGAATATGACTGTGAAAGAAAATGTTGAAAATGTCAATGCTGTGGTGGAAAATAACAGTGATGCCATATGGCATAAAAGATTTGGCCATGTAAATATGACTGATCTTAAAGCATTGTCAAGTAAAAACTTAATACGTGGTTTGAATTTGAGTGCATCGTCAAATGTGCAGTGCGTTACTTGTGCCATGTGTAAAATGCACAGCTTGCCATATAAAAACTATGGCAATGTTTTATCAAAAGGTGTACTGGATTTAGTACATACCGAACTATGTGGCCCAATGCGAGTTAAATCGTTAGGTGGTGCATCCTATTTTATAATTTCCATTGATGACTTTTCGCGTTTTACAATGGTATACTTTCTAAAAAATAAGTCTGATGCTTTTAACACATTTAAAAATTTTGCTGTTACCGCGGAGACACAGACAGGCCACAAAATAAAAGCTGTGCGAAGTGATAATGGTAGGGAGTTCAAAAATAGCTACTTCGAACGATATTTTAGTGAAAAAGGTATCATTCACCAAACAACAGTGCCATATACGCCACAACAAAATGGTGTGGCTGAAAGAGCCAACAGAACACTAGTGGAAATGACACGTTGTTTACTACAAACTTCAGGAATGCCTCATTATTTGTGGGGTGAAGCCCTTAATACATCTGTGTATCTACGAAATAGATGTATGACAAAAGTGTTAAGTGACTCTTAATACATCTGTGTATCTGCGAAATAGATGTATGCCAAAAGTGTTAAGTGACTATGGCGTGGTACGGTAAAATACCTTCAGTGTCGCATATGAAAATTTTTGGTTGCGATGCGGTGGCATTAAATAAAGGTGCACAGAAGGGCGGAAAGTTGGACCCAAGGGGTACAAAGCTTAAGTTTGTGGGTTACGCTGGTGCTAAAGGTTATAGACTTTTCAATTCAACTACACGCAGTATTGTAGTTGCTAGAGACGTCGTGTTTTTTGAAAATTCTTTTGAAAGAATAAAAGAGGTAAACTGTGGTGGCCCTCGTGAAGGGTGGACACCTTGCCGCGGTACGAGGGCTTAAGTCGATAGCCACAGGGCTACGTTGCCCTTGTGATCATAGCGCCACCGGTACTACATCACGAGAGAAGCCAAGCCCCTCTGGCGCGACGACTAAGATCTTCCCCCTCCCAATCCAGGGTGTTATGCGACCACGTGCCCATTGGACGTTTGCAGCCGGGAGGCAAATCGTGGCTGTAATCGAACGGAGCCTCTCTGATACCGGGCCGCCTCGGAGAGTAACTATGGCCTTACCGCGGTATGGGGCTCTGCCGCGGCGGACGACACATCCCCCTACTCTTCCCTTGACCCTAAACTGGCGTTGCCCGGCGAGGGGTCGTACGAACAAGATGATAAATAATAACAAAAACCCTAAAACTAAAGATACAACTATGTATACTACACAGCAGAGGAGGAAAATGCTGGAGCAAGCGAGAACGCAACGTCGGAGGACAAACTCCATTTCCTTATCAGCCGAGAGGTCGAAATTTAAACCAAAAGGCATCTCCCTAGAATTTTTGATATTCATGACATGAAAACTTGAAGTCCTTTCCAAAAAAACAAAAAGAATGGTATAACTAATAAGTGATCTTATTTTTGGACAAAAGAGCGGCCGCGAGGAGCCTGAAGAAATACGAGGGTATTTCACAAGAGACGCTATCGCCGAATGCTAGAAAGACGGTGGAGATGGCTGAAGCTATCTTACCGAACTTCCAAAGCGATTACGCGCCAAAGAAGGTTAATGGAAATCCCTTCAAACGCCAGAGATCGGACGTGGATTTAAAACCTCACCCGAAGCGGCAGCAATACGCCCCCGTAGTGGGTAAACTCAGCTTTGCTGAAGTAACTAAGGATAGGATCCTCATAGGCGTCATTGACCGAGGTAACGAAAGCTGGGCCATCCCTAGGGACTAGTGGCGGTACGTCCGGAACGCTATCGGTAATGCCCTTCTCGACATTATAAATGAGTCTCCGGGTGACACGCCGATGGGTTCTAATGCGGGATGGCACCAGGGCCGAATCAAGGTATTCGCTTGCGAGGATGCAAAAACTGTTGCACTGTACAAGGCAGCAGCTGCAAGACTGGGTGAGATCTACCAAGGGGCAAGAATCGAAGTTGTCGACTGGAAGGACATCCCGGCTCGGCCAAGGGCAAGAGCGTGGATTCCTGCTATCCCTGCTGAACCTGAGAGAATTCTCAGGATGCTGAGGATCATGAACCCGTCTCTCCCGACGCAGGACTGGGGTGTCAATCTGGTCGAGGATGCGGTAGGGCCTGACAGGCAAGTGGTCTTCACCTTGACTAAGGAAGCACTCGAGACCCTTAAACCGTGCAATGGACGAGTGCACTACGGCATGGGTCAGATCGTGATCCACGTATACCGCGGCGATGCACAGCGCGCTGCTATTTCGGCTGCACCGGAGGGCTCGGACATCGCAGTGCCGGTAGAGAAGTCGGAGATTCCGACTCGGAAAGTATGGTATTTGCCACCTCAAATGGCGAAGGAGCAGGGAACAGCTCGGAGATGGGAGACAGCCTGCTGGACGGGGAGGACCTCAACGTCACAGTGATAGCAGCTAGTCCTGAGCGCACCAATGTCAATACTGCCACAGTTAGTAGGATCTCGGCTACGCCAAATCGTGGTCTGAACAAATCGTCGTTGAAAGATAAGCCTCCAGACGAGGTGGAACTCAACGATACGGCGGCGGCAGGGAAGTCTGAGCGCTCTCATGTTGGTGGCGATTCAGATAAACCTGCACAAGTCTAAAGCAGCCTCGGCTGCTTTAATCAGTCGTCTCTCTAAAGGCGACATAGATGTGGTCCTCATCCAAGAACCCTGGGTCAACAGCTCAAGGATTTGCGGTTTGGGGATTATGGGTTTTAAGCTAATCCAAGCCATCGAGGGGGGCAGGGTTAGAGCCTGTATTCTGGTTAAGTCTGAGCTGAATGCTTTTCTCTTGCCCAACTATACCAATGGTGACGTTACAGCTGCCAGTTTAACAGTCGACAGTACCAGTCTGACGATGGCATCGGTCTATATGCCCTACGACGCCGAAGAACCTCCGCCACAGAGGGAGGTAAAAGACCTGGTGGCAAATTTTTCCATGGGTCATCTTATTACCGGAACTGACGCCAATGCTCATCACGTCCAGTGGGGAAGCTCCGATATCAATGCTAGAGGAGAGTCGTTGTTTGATTATTTGTTAACAACTAACCTGGTAGTTTGCAACGTGGGTAACGAACCTACGTTTATTACTAAAACCCGTAGGGAGGTCATAGATCTCACTATTTGCAGCGAAGGCGCTTATGAGTGGGTCAGAAAATGGCGCGTTCTCGATGAACACTCATTCTCCGACCACCGGTACGTAGAATTAGTTCTAGACTTTTCCCACGTAACACTAACTGGCAGCTACACAATGAAATACTATCTAGGGACTTGCCAGCACTGCCCCCGCAAGTCCCCTCATCAGTAGGGGAGTTGGAGGATCTGGTAAAGACCTTTACAACGGCGCTCTCGAATGCCCTAGAGCAGGCTTGCCCAGTGCCAAAACCACGCGGTAAACATAGGCCGCATTGGTGGTCCTACGACCTGGACTCGCTCCGCAAATCATGTAGGACACAATTCAATAAGGCCAAGAGCCTTGGCAGAATCAATGGCTCGAATATAAAGTTATACTCAGGTCCTACAAAAAAGCTCTGAGGCAGGCGAAGAGAGTATCGTGCAGAAATTTCTGCACTGGGGTCGAAAATGTCGACGATACAGCGAGACTTAGACGAGTGCTCTCAAAAACTCAAACAGCCACAAGCTATTTGCGCAAACCTGACGGATCCTGGACCAGCACGGAGAGGGAAACCCTAGAGCTGCTCTTGAATACGCACTTCCCAGGGAACTTGCATGAGGAACCCCTAGCACCTACAACAAACCTGGCTGTACACATACCCATCACGGAGGAAAAGGTTAGGTGGGCGGTTAAAAGCTTCGAACCGTTCAAGGCTGCCGGGCCAGACGGGATTATTCCCGCACAACTCATAAACACGCTGGAGACATCAGCCAAATGGCTCGTATTTCTCTATACAGCCTGCCTGGCTCTTAGCTACATTCCGTGCTCCTGGAGAAGTGCCACGGTAGTGTTTATTCCTAAGGCGGGGAAGGCGTCTCATTACGAGCCGAAGGACTACAGGCCGATCAGTCTCTCATCCTTTGTGCTCAAAACCTTCGAGAGGATAATAAATGACTACCTCTCCTCTACTATTGATAGCAACCTGATCTGTAGCTATCAGCATGCATACACCAAAGAGAAATCTACAGAAACTGCGCTTCACAGCCTAGTTTCTGTTATTGAAAAATCGCTGTATGAGAAGGAGTACTGTCTTGCGGCCTTTTTAGATATTGAAGGAGCCTTCAACAACATAAGCCCTGATGCTATAAACAACGCTTTAACAAGTCTGGGCATAAGCAGGTCTCTTATTGGACTTATTGATCAACTGCTAAGGGGTAGACGAATAGTTTCATCACTGGGCTCAGTTGACTTATCACGCTATGTCACAAGGGGAACGCCTCAGGGTGGTGTTCTCTCCCCGCTTCTATGGAACCTCACTGTCAACTCGATGCTGCGAGACACAAGCTGGGGGGGCGGGAAGGTAGTGGCATATGCAGATGACTTAGCTATAGTATACAGGGGCAAATTCCCACAAACCCTGTGCGACTTGATGCAAGTAGCACTGAGAGAGGTTTCCTCATGGTGCTCGCGCTGCGGACTGAGCATCAACCCGGGAAAAGTGGAACTGGTCCTTTTCACCAACCGCTTTAAGACACCACCGCTAATACTACCAAAACTGAATAACGTGCACCTGAACTTGGCTGACAAAGCCAAGTTCTTGGGCACAGTTCTGGATAGGAAACTAACCTGGAAGGAGAATGTTCTTCAGCGCCAGAAGAAAGCGTGTATTGCACTCTACACGTGCAAAAGAGCCATTGGAAAGAAATGGGGGCTTAGCCCCAAAATATGCAAATGGATCTACACTGCAATCATTCGACCAATCATGCTCTATGGAGTTGTGGTATGGTGGCCTGCGCTGAGCAAGGTAACAAACCTTAATCTGCTAGGTAAAGTACACAGATCTTGCATGATCTGTATAAGCGGTGCGTTAAGAACAACGCTCAATGAAGTACTCCAGGCCATTCTTGGCATTTTGCCACTCGATCTGAAAGGGCACCGAGTAGCAGCAGCATCGGCTCTGCGTCTAAGGGAAACGTCCGGCTGGGGTGCAAGCACTACTGGACACGCCTGTATTTTGGGATCCTATAGCTTTCTTCCGCTGAGCACAGATGTCTGTGCGACCACAACAGTCGGAGATATCGGTTTTAAAATCAACATTCCCAGCAGGGAAGAATGGGAGAGCACGGATCGGAGTCCCGTCACTCATGGCGGCACTTCCATTTATACTGATGGCTCGAAGTTAGACGGCAGAGTTGGGGGAGGGGATAATTCAAAGGATCTGAACCTTGAGCTCTCCTTCAGACTACCTGATCACTGCAGTGTCTTCCAGGCTGAAGTATCAGCAATCATGGACGCCGCGCCTTGGATAGGCCAACATACTATCAGACAGGATATTTTTATATTCAGCGACAGCCAGACGGCCATTAAATCGCTTGGCTCTTACTCGTTCAACTCTGAACTGACGCTCAGCTGTCGTCGATCTCTACAAGAGATGGCCCAACAGAATCGCGTTAACCTCACATGGGTCCCGGGGCATAGGGTTCTTCGCGATAAAGAGCGCTTAGGTATGCCGTTTGCCACATGCAAGCTTATGCTGAAGGAGTACACACTCCGCCAAGCCAACGAAAGATGGCCGCAATCTCCATGATGCCGGATATCCAAAGAAACCTGGCCGAAATGGGATCATAAAAGATCAAGACAAATTTATGCCCTAAGGAGAAGAGAAATCTCCATATTAATAGGCGTATTAACTGGGCACTGCCTCATTGGTAGGCACGCAGAAAGACTTGGTGTGCCCTACCGACGATGCTGTAGGAGTTGTAAGGATGGTGAGGAGGAGGAAACGGTGGAGCACCTCATCTGCAACTGCCCGGCTTTAAGTGGCGCGCGAATGCGCTTTTTGGGAGTTCCCTTTCTAGTCAGCCTACGCCAGGTCACGGAGCTGGACATAAAGGACCTGATGGCCTTCATCAAGTCATCTAAATGGTTCGAGGAGGAGTAACGGTGTCGGTATAGGAAGGTCAGTCCCGGGATTCTGCTATGTGGAGAATTCCGTTAATACCGGGATTTTCCATATGGCAGGTCCCGGAACTGACATTCCTAGTGTTGGTGGTATCACAACGGGCCTTTTAATACTGGCCTAGGTGTGCCTCTGCGGCAGCCACTTGAACCTAACCTAAACTGTGGTGGGGAAGAGCCTTTCCACTATGAAATAGAAATATCACCAGAACCCGAAATAAATAATAAGCGTGAGGTCGAAACCTACGTCGAAATCGAACAAATTGAAGAAAACGGCGATGGGGAATTACCTCCCGAAAGGGATGATGGCGAGGCTTTATCGGAATATTTAGAGGTTGATGTGCCAGTAGTTTCCCGAAAAAGAGGGCGTGGTAGACCCCAGATTGTTCGAGATGGCAGTGTGGGTAGGCCGCGGAAGCAGTATAGGCCAGCAGAAACTTTAAATTGTTTAATCGAAAGCCGACAAACAGTAACTGAAGCCCTAAATTCGCCTCAGGCAGAGCATTGGAAGAACGCCATGCAAGCCGAAATCGACTCGTTGGATAAAAACAAAACATGGGTTCTTACAGACCGACCAAAAAATAAAAATGTTATAGGGTGCAGTTCAAAGCAAGGTTGGTTGCGCAAGGGTGTGCGCAAAAACTTAATGTCGATTTTAGTGAAACTTATGCACCGGTGGTGCGTCATTCAACAATTCGGCTGATGTTAGCCTTGGCAGCAAAGTATAATCTTTCGATTAATCACGTTGATGTGGTGGCAGCATATCTTAATGGAGATTTGAACGACGAGGTTTACATGACGCAGCCATTTGCGTTCGAAGATTCGAAATACCCTAATAAAGTGTGTCATTTGAAAAAAACCGATGTACGGTCTAAAACAAGCAGGCCGTGAGTGGAATAAAAAGGTTTCCGATATTCTAAAAATCATGGGTTTTCAACGGTGCAAGGCTGACAGTTGTGTCTACGTTAAGAGGGAGCACAACAACAAAATGTGTATTATTGGTCTCTATGTCGACGATATTCTACTGGCTTGCTCGAATGCAACTCAAGTTAGAGATATTTTGACTGAACTAAATAGTCACATCGAGACTGTGGATCGAGGACCAGTGTCATTTTACTTGGGCTTAGAGGTAGATAGAAATCCTTCTACAGGCTCAATATCAATTCACCAGACCTGCTATATTCAGCAATTGCTGAATCATGGAGCATGGAAAATTGTAAACCGGCAGCTACACCGTGGGTCGATGGGACTTTATTGAAAAAGTGCGAGAAAAAATGTAATGATATCGATGCAAAGAAATATCAAACCCTCATTGGTGGGTTGATGTATTTGTCTGTACTGTCTAGGCCAGATATCACCCACGTCGTATCGAAATTGTCCCAGTTCAATAATCACCCACATGATGATCATTTTACTGCAGCTAAACATGTGCTACGTTATTTAAAGCATAGTATGGAGCTGAAGATTACTTATACCGGCACGAACAGCAACTTGGTATGTTATACTGATTCCGACTGGGCTGGTGACGTAGAAGACAGAAAGTCCTATACCGGCTACGTGGTGTTTATGTCAAATGGTCCGATATCGTGGGAATCCAAAAAGCAGTCAACCGTTGCTCTCAGTACGATGGAAGCTGAATACATAGCTCTATGTCAAGGTGCCAAAGACGTCGTTTTTCTACGAGGCTTACTGAGTGAAATGGGCTATAGCGACTATGTTAACGAACCAACAACGATGTATTGCGATAGCCAGAGTGCGAAGTATTTACTTAAGAATCCAATGGTTCACAAACGCAGTAAACATATAGATTTACGATCAGAAGTTTTTGAAGAAAGCAAAATCGAAGTGGATTATATCAACACTGAAAACAATGCTGCAGACGTGATGACCAAATCTTTAAAGAAAATTAATCATGAAAATGGATGTAAACTGTTAAATTTAAAATACTGTTGAAATGTATAATTCAAAAGATACTAAACCTACATCCATGGTGAAAAATGATAATGTTATCTATATAAAAATGTTCCTGGGTTGAGAGGGAGAATGTTAAAATCTGCCAACCCAGTTATACATATATGTATATTCTCTTCTCCTATTTTCTTATTCTTGTTTCCTGATATATTTAGTCTGAATAAATTACTCAAAGTGTAAACGTGATTTCGCTCGTCTTCTTGTTATTTCGGACTCGGAAAACGGTAAGCTAACCATCAATAACTCCTAAACCCTTTGAAAGCAAGGCCGAAATTTCGTAATCATGGTAGCTTGTAATTGTTGTTGCTTTTTCCATCTTGTTCACTAATAATAAAACCCAGAATAATTTAAGAAAAATTATTCACAAACGGTCAAAAGTCCACCAAATTTTCAAAGACTTGAATTTAAGCGATTATGACCATCCGAATTCCTGGCAATCGTCTTTACAACACTCGCGGTTTTAATAACTCATTTGTTAATGGTAGAGCTCCAGATTTTGTTCGCATATCGAGCTTTTTCGAGCAACTTGAGCAAAGTTTTTATTTATTATTTTGATTGTTTTGTCAGCACTTTATGTCCAGGTCTCGGTATATTGCTGAGATGCAAAATAAATGCTAACTTTTGCATTTTTTAGTTATTAAGTTTATGGACTAAAGTCACGATACATATATGGGGGTGTATTTGAAAATGTATTTAATGGAAGTAATGCTATGGATACACACACGGAGATTATCTCCAATAAATCTTCTTTAATCAGATCCAAATTTTACCCTGATACACACAAAATTGCAGATTAACAGCATTGAGAGTTACTACTTTGGTTGTTATTGCACCAAATTCTTACCTACCTCGGCGACATCTAGCTGTCGAAAGTCGGATCTTAAAAACCAGCGCGACGCCTATCTGTCAGCTACCCTTAATTTCCCAGTGTTTCTTGGTGTTGTTGTCTATTTATGTACAGAGTGTTGCCAGTGCAAATTTTTTAAAACTGCTCAAATCTTCTTAATTTTTGGGAGTTTATAATGAAGATTATGCTCATGTTAACTCCCAAAAGCGCAGTTAATTCTGAATTTGCGCTAATGTATCAGCCGTATAACAGTCTCTTTTATCCCTGAACAGTACAGACCCTGCGGCAGTTAATTTGATTGGTTACTTCAGGGCACCATTCTTTGGAGCGCAAATCCCCATCAAACGTTTTGTAGTGATAAACTGAATTTCTGTTTACAGAAAATTTTGACAAATAAATTTTATAATTTTTGTATGCCTACTCGAACTGCTCAAAATCTCGAAAGTTATGAGCAAACATTCGAGCAACGAACGAGTATCGAGCTACCCGGGCTGCTCGATACCCGGGTATCTGGAGCTCTAGTAAATGGTTTTGAATTGGTCACTGCAACGGGTCCTCTGTGTTTTCCCAAATAATTTAAATTATGAGATTTATGTGTTAAAAAATTCTATGGACTTTTTTGAAGTTGTAAGAAAGTTGTATAACTCTTTGGATTGATATTTAACATCACAAGTAACGTTATTTAATGACCTTCCATTTGATGTAAATATGATTAAAATCGGGAAACAAATTGATGTAAATTTTTAATTTTTAGAAATGCAATTATGTGTCAAAAAAATTTCATGAAATTTTGTAAGTTGTGAGAGAGTTGAATTTTATTCATATATTGTATCTCGATTTGGATTGCTATTTAACATGACAAGTAACGTTATTTGATGTAAATATGATTAAAATCGGGAAAGAATTTGATGTAAATTTTTCAGTTTTAGAAATGCAGTTATGTGTAAAAAAATTTCATGAAATTTTGTAAGTTGTAAGAAAGTTTAATTTTTTTCATATATTGTATCTCGATTTGGATTGCTATTTAACATCACCAGTAACGTTATTTAATGACCTTCCATTTGATATAAATATGATTAAAATCAGGAAACAATTTTATGTACATTTTTAAGTTTTAGAAATGCAATTATGTGTCAAAAAATTTCATGAAATTTTGTAAGTTGTAAGAAAGTTGAATTTTTTTCATATATTGTATCTCGATTTGGATTGCTATTTAATGACCTTCCATTTGATGTAAATATGATTAAATTCGAGAAACAATTTGATGTCAAGTTTTAAGTTTTAGAAATGCAAATATGTGTGAAAAAATTTTATGAAATTTTGTTAGTTGTGAGAAAGTTGAATTTTTTTCATATATTGTATCTCGATTTGGATTGCTATTTACCATCACAAGTAAAATTATTTAATGACCTTCCGTTTGATGTAAATATGATTAAAATCGAGAAACTATTTGATGTAAATTTTTAATTTTTAGAATTGCAAATATGTGTCAAAAAATTTCATGAAATTTTGTAAGTTGTAAGAAAGTCGAACTTTTTTCATACATTGTATCTCGATTTGGATTGCTATTTAACATCACAAGTAACGTTATTTAATGACCTTCCATTTGATGTAAATATGATTAAAATCGAGAAACAAATTGATGTAAATTTTTAGGTTTTAGAAATGCAATTATGTGTTAAAAAAATTTCATGAAATTTTGTAAGTTGTGAGAGAGTTGAATTTTTTTCATATATTGTATCTCGACTTGGCTTGCTATTTAACATGACAAATAACGTTATTTTATGTAAATAGGATTAAAATCGGGAAACAAGTTGATGTAAATTTTTCAGTTTTAGAAATGCAATTATGTGTAAAAAAATTTCATGAAATTTTGTAAGTTGTAAGAAAGTTTAATTTTTTTCATATATTGTATCTCGATTTGGATTGCTATTTAACATCACTAGTAACGTTATTTAATGTCCTTCCATTTCATGTAAATATGATTAAAATCAAGAAACAATTTTATGTTATGTTTCATGTGTAAAAAAATTTCATGAAATTTTGTAAGTTGTGGGAAAGTTGAATTTTTTTCGTATATTGTATCTCGATTTGGATAGCTATTTAACATCTTAAGTAACGTTATTTAATGACGTTCCATTTGATGTAAATATGATTAAAAGAGAAACAATTTGATGTAAATTTTTAAGTTTTAGAAATGCAATTATGTGTCAAAAAAATGTCATGAAATTTTGTAAGTTGTGAGAGAGTTAAATTTTTTTTAATTATTGTATCTCGATTTGGATTGCTATTTAACATGACAAGTAACGTTATTTGATGTAAATATGATTAAAATCGGGAAACAATTTGATGTAATTTTTTCAGTTTTAGAAATGCAGTTATGTGTAAAAAAATTTCATGAAATTTTGTAAGTTGTAAAAAAGTTGAATTTTTTTCATATATTGTATCTCGATTAGAATTGATATTTAACATCACTAATAACGTTATTGGAGTGTAATGGAGTGTGGTTGCTAAGTGACCTTGCTCAATCCCGACTCTTGCGTCCTCTTTCGTGCACTCTGGGCAACGGGAGCTACCTAGGCTCGCGTCAGAAAGAGAGGGAGCCCCGGTGGGGCCACTCTGACATACTTGGTTTAAGGGCTCACCGAGGTTTTTGCGTAGCGTCTGTTCACCATGAGGTGCGGCTGCAAGCGGGCGTCTGTCTTGAAGCAAGCGGCTCGCTATATAAATGTGTAAATATTTTCCAAAACCCCGAAACGGGTTGTGCGCTGGGTTTGGGACCCGCCACGTAAAAAACTTAATTCCAATGAAAAAATATACAAAGCCTCGGATGAGAACCCCCTTTAATGTTGATGACCCGGCAAAACGAATAAGGCATAACGATTTGGATATTAGGGCATGTACCGGGAATGTCCGGACCCTTTCAAGGGACGGTACCGCTGCCCGACTGGTTGATGTCCTCGTAGGCCGACATCACCGCCCTGCAGGAAATGCGATGGACGGGGCAAGGAAAGACGACCATCGGTCCTTGTGACGTATACTACAGTGGCCAGACACGCGGCAAAGCGCGTGGTGTAGGATTCGTGGTGGGAAAGAGACTTCGCCGCCAAGTATTAGCGTTCACTCCTGTGAACGAGCGTCTCGCTGCGATCCGCATCAAGGCGAGGTTTTTCAACATAACATTTATCTGTGCCTATGCGCCGACTGAGGAGACGGACGACGCAGAGAAGGACTCCTTCTACGATAAACTTGAACAGACTTATGATCGCTGCCCACAGCATGATATCAAAATCGTGCTCGGCGACTTTAATGCCAAGGTGGGCAAGGAAGGAGTCTTTGGTCCCACAGTTGGAAAATTCAGTCTCCACGATATAACATCCCCCAACGGCACTAGGTTGATTGACTTCGCCGCTGCTCGCAATATGGTCATCAGTAGTACCAGGTTCCAGCATAAGCGAATACACCAAGCCACATGGCTGTCCCCTGATCAAAGAACTAGAAACCAGATTGATCATGTCTTGATTGACGGCAGACATAGCTCCACCGTTCTGGACGTGCGTACACTGCGTGGTCCCAATATTGACTCTAACCATTATCTTGTCGCAGCCAAGATACGCACACGCCTCTGTGCAACGAAGAAAGTGCGCACAGTAACGGAAGGAAAGTTTGACGTCGAGAAGCTGCGCATGACACAGACAGCTGATAATTTCACAACTCGACTCTCACACCTGCTAGCAGAGGGCAATCGTCGACCTAACGATGTAACCGAGCAATGGAAGCATATCTCTCACTCATTGCGTACCGCCGCTGAGGCCACTATAGGGTTCCAGCGAGCCCGCAAGAACAACTGGTACGATGAGGAATGCAAAACTGCCTCGAAAAAAAAGGACGCTGCCTACAAGGAGACGTTGCGAACGGGCGCAACCCGCAGTGTATGGCAACAATATCGTGAGGCAAAGAAGGAAGAGAGACGCCTTTTCAGAAAAAAGAAAAGTGAGGCCGAAAGGCGTGAATGTGAGGAGCTTGAGATGCTGGCTGGCAGGAATGATGCCCGAAAATTCTATGAAAATATCCGGCGGATGACGGAAGGTTTTAAGACCGGGGCAAGCTCCTGTAAGGACAATAATGGCGACCTGGTAACCGACGTACAAACTAATGGCGGCGATATACCTACAGGTTATCATCATAACCTCTAACGAGATTTTTAGCCGAGCTTCTCTTTCCAACCTGTGGTGTGTTGCTTTTTGAGTTTTTCCTACAAGTTGGCGGGACCTACAGTTTTTTGCCGACTCCGAACGGCACTTGCAAAGCAAATGAATTTTTTGCTGAGAAGCTTCTCATGGCAGAAATACACCCGGAGAGTTTGCCAAACTACTGCCGAGGGGCGACCCCGTTTTAGAAAAAATTTTTTTTCTAAATAATTTTTGATGTTACTTTTGCCGGGCATCGAACCGCCACGACTTGGTGTAGAAGGCCGAACACTTAACCGCTACACCACGGCGGCCGCCGACGTACAAAGTGTACTTAAATTATGGAGGGAGCACTTCTCCTCACTGCTAAATTGCGAGGGAGACGTCGAACCCGATACCCCAATCCCTGACGATGGAAAAGTCGTCCCACCACCTGACTATGATGAAGTGAGGATAGCTATATCCCGGCTCAAAAACAACAAAGCGCCTGGAAAAGACGGACTACCCGCCGAGCTGTTCAAACGCGGAGGCGAAGAGCTGGTAAAAAGCATGCATTAGCTCTTAGGCAGAATATGGTCAGACGAATGCATGCCTCCGGATTGGAATTTAAGTGTGCTTTGCCCAATCCACAAGAAAAGCGATCCCGCTAACCGCACCAACTACCGCGGAATTAGTCTTCTTAATATCGCATATAAGGTTCTTTCTAGCGTGTTGCGTGAAAGGCTGAAGCCCATCGTAGACAAACTGATTGGACCTTATCAGTGTGGCTTTAGACCTGGTAAGTCTACCATCGACCAGTTTTTCACGATACGCCAAATCCTGGAGAAGACCCATGATAAGAGAATCGACACTCGCCATCTCTTTGTCGATTTTAAAGCCGCTTTTGACAGCGTAAAAAGGAGTTGTCTGTATGCCGCCATGTCTGAATTTGACTTCCCTGCAAAGCTTATACGGCTTTGTCAAATGACGTTGAGCAATACCAACAGCTCCGTCAGAATCGGGAAGGACCTCTCTGAGCCATTTGAAACCAAACGAGGCTTCAGACAGGGCGACTCCCTTTCGTGCGATTTCTTCAATCTGACGCTGGAGAAGATAATTCGAGCAGCAGAGCTAAACCGCAATGGTACAATCTTTTACAAGAGCGTGCAATTGCTGGCGTATGCCGATGATATTGATATCATTGGCCTTAACAACCGCGCCGTAAGCGCTGCCTTCTCTGGACTGGATAAGGAAGCGAAAAAAGTGGGTCTTGCCGTGAACGAGGACAAGACGAAGTATTTGCTGTCATCAAAGAAAGAATCGGCGCACCTGCGCCTTGGCAGCCATGTCACTGTTGATAGTTACAAATTTGAAACTGTGAGGGACTTCGTCTATTTGGGAACCAGTATCAACACCGAAAATAATATCAGTCTAGAAATCCAGCGGAGAATCACTCTTGCCAACAAGTGCTACTTTGGACTGAGTAGGCAATTGAGAAGTAAAGTCCTCTCTCGAAGAACAATGATCACGCTCTATAAGTCTCTCATCATACCTGTCCTGATGTATGGCTCAGATTCATGGACAATGTCAAGAGAAGATGAGATGGCCCTTGGAGTATTTGAGAGAAAAGTTCTCCGGAAGATTTATGGTCCTTCCCGTGATGCCAACGGCGAGTATAGAAGGAAATTTAACGATGAGCTGTACGAGCTCTACGCAGATCTGACCATAGTCCAGCGAATTAAAGCCCAAAGACTCCGCTGGCTGGGCCATGTTATGCGAATGGACAAAGAAGCTCCAGCACAGAAGGTTTTCCTATCGTCGCCTGAATTCGGCAGTAGAGGAAGGGGGAGGCCTCGACTGAGATGGAAACAACAGGTGGAGGATGACTTGAACTCCCTTGGGGTTTCCAATTGGCGTCCGTTATCGCTAAAAAGGAATGACTGGCGTGCTTTGATACGAAACGGCCAAAATCGCTTAGGCGGTTAAGCGCCAATAAATGATGATGAATAACGTTATTTAATGACCTTCCATTTGATGTAAATATGATTCAAATCGATAAACAATTTGATGTAAATTTTTAAGTTTTAGAAATGCAATATGTGTCAAAAAATTTCATGAAATTTTGTAAGTTGTAAGAAAGTTGAAATTTTTTCATATATTGTATGTCGATTTGGATTGATATTTAACATCATAAGTAACGTTATTTAATGACCTTTCATTTGATGAAAATATGATTCAAATCGATAAACAATTTGATGTCAAGTTTTAAGTTTTAGAAATGCAAATATGTGTGAAAAAATTTTATGAAATTTTGTTAGTTGTTTGATGTAAATTTTTAAGTTTTAGAAATGCAATTATGTGTCAAAAAATTTCATGAAATTTTGTAAGTTGTAAAAAAGTTGAATTTTTTTCATATATTGTATCTCGATTAGAATTGATATTTAACATCACTAATAACGTTATTTAATGACCATCCATTTGATGTAAATATGATTCAAATCGATAAACAATTTGATGTAAATTTTTAAGTTTTAGAAATGCAATATGTGTCAAAAAATTTCATGAAATTTTGTAAGTTGTAAGAAAGTTGAAATTTTTTCATATATTGAATGTCGATTTGGATTGATATTTGACATCATAAGTAACGTTATTTAATGACCTTTCATTTGATGAAAATATGATTCAAATCGATAAACAATTTGATGTCAAGTTTTAAGTTTTAGAAATGCAAATATGTGTGAAAAAATTTTATGAAATTTTGTTAGTTGTGAGAAAGTTGAATTTTTTTCATATATTGTATCTCGATTTGGATTGCTATTTACCATCACAAGTAAAATTATTTAATGACCTTCCGTTTGATGTAAATATGATTAAAATCGAGAAACTATTTGATGTAAATTTTTAATTTTTAGAATTGCAAATATGTGTCAAAAAATTTCATGAAATTTTGTAAGTTGTAAGAAAGTCGAACTTTTTTCATACATTGTATCTCGATTTGGATTGCTATTTAACATCACAAGTAACGTTATTTAATGACCTTCCATTTGATGTAAATATGATTAAAATCGAGAAACAAATTGATGTACATTTTTAGGTTTTAGAAATGCAATTATGTGTTAAAAAAATTTCATGAAATTTTGTAAGTTGTGAGAGAGTTGAATTTTTTTCATATATTGTATCTCGATTTGGCTTGCTATTTAACATGACAAATAACGTTATTTTATGTAAATAGGATTAAAATCGGGAAACAAGTTGATGTAAATTTTTCAGTTTTAGAAATGCAATTATGTGTAAAAAAATTTCATGAAATTTTGTAAGTTGTAAGAAAGTTTAATTTTTTTCATATATTGTATCTCGATTTGGATTGCTATTTAACATCACGTTATTTAATGTCCTTCCATTTCATGTAAATATGATTAAAATCAAGAAACAATTTTATGTTATGTTTCATGTGTAAAAAAATTTCATGAAATTTTGTAAGTTGTGGGAAAGTTGAATTTTTTTCGTATATTGTATCTCGATTTGGATAGCTATTTAACATCTTAAGTAACGTTATTTAATGACCTTCCATTTGATGTAAATATGATTAAAAGAGAAACAATTTGATGTAAATTTTTAAGTTTTAGAAATGCAATTATGTGTCAAAAAAATGTCATGAAATTTTGTAAGTTGTGAGAGAGTTAAATTTTTTTTAATTATTGTATCTCGATTTGGATTGCTATTTAACATGACAAGTGACGTTATTTGATGTAAATATGATTAAAATCGGGAAACAATTTGATGTAATTTTTTCAGTTTTAGAAATGCAGTTATGTGTAAAAAAAATTCATGAAATTTTGTAAGTTGTAAAAAAGTTGAATTTTTTTCATATATTGTATCTCGATTAGAATTGATATTTAACATCACTAATAACGTTATTGGAGTGTAATGGAGTGTGGTTTCTAAGTGACCTTGCTCAATTCCGACTCTTGCGTCCTCGTTCGTGCACTCTGGGCAACGGGAGCTACCTAGGCTCGCGGCAGAAAGAGAGGGAGCCCCGGTAGGGCCACTCTGACATACTTGGTTTAAGGGCTCACCGAGGTTTTTGCGTAGCGTCTGTTCACCATGAGGTGCGGCTGCAAGCGGGCGTCTATCTTGAAGCAAGCGGCTCGCTATATAAATGTGTAAATATTTTCCAAAACCCCGAAACGGGTTGTGCGCTGGGTTTGGGACCCGCCACGTAAAAAACTTAATTCCAATGAAAAAATATACAAAGCCTCGGATGAGAACCCCCTTTAATGTTGACGACCCGGCAAAACGAATAAGGCATAACGATTTGGATATTAGGGCATGTACCGGGAATGTCCGGACCCTTTCAAGGGACGGTACCGCTGCCCGACTGGTTGATGTCCTCGTAGGCGCAAAGGCCGACATCACCGCCCTGCAGGAAATGCGATGGACGGGGCAAGGAAAGACGACCATCGGTCCTTGTGACGTATACTACAGTGGCCAGACACGCGGCAAAGCGCGTGGTGTAGGATTTGTGGTGGGAAAGAGACTTCGCCGCCAAGTATTAGCGTTCACTCCTGTGAACGAGCGTCTCGCTGCGATCCGCATCAAGGCGAGGTTTTTCAACATAACATTTATCTGTGCCTATGCGCCGACTGAGGAGACGGACGACGCAGAGAAGGACTCCTTCTACGATAAACTTGAACAGACTTATGATCGCTGCCCACAGCATGATATCAAAATCGTGCTCGGCGACTTTAATGCCAAGGTGGGCAAGGAAGGAGTCTTTGGTCCCACAGTTGGAAAATTCAGTCTCCACGATATAACATCCCCCAACGGCACTAGGTTGATTGACTTCGCCGCTGCTCGCAATATGGTCATCAGTAGTACCAGGTTCCAGCATAAGCGAATACACCAAGCCACATGGCTGTCCCCTGATCAAAGAACTAGAAACCAGATTGATCATGTCTTGATTGACGGCAGACATAGCTCCACCGTTCTGGACGTGCGTACACTGCGTGGTCCCAATATTGACTCTGACCATTATCTTGTCGCAGCCAAGATACGCACACGCCTCTGTGCAACGAAGAAAGTGCGCACAGTAACGGAAGGAAAGTTTGACGTCGAGAAGCTGCGCATGACACAGACAGCTGATAATTTCACAACTCGACTCTCACACCTGCTAGCAGAGGGCAATCCTCGACCTAACGATGTAACCGAGCAATGGAAGCATATCTCTCACTCATTGCCTACCGCCGCTGAGGCCACTATAGGGTTCCAGCGAGCCCGCAAGAACAACTGGTACGATGAGGAATGCAAAACTGCCTCGAAAAAAAAGGACGCTGCCTACAAGGAGACGTTGCGAACGGGCGCAACCCGCAGTGTATGGCAACAATATCGTGAGGCAAAGAAGGACGAGAGACGCCTTTTCAGAAAAAAGAAAAGTGAGGCCGAAAGGCGTGAATGTGAGGAGCTTGAGATGCTGGCTGGCAGGAATGATGCCCGAAAATTCTATGAAAAGATCCGGCGGATGACGGAAGGTTTTAAGACCGGGGCAAGCTCCTGTAAGGACAATAATGGCGACCTGGTAACCGACGTACAAAGTGTACTTAAATTATGGAGGGAGCACTTCTCCTCACTGCTAAATTGCGAGGGAGACGTCGAACCCGATACCCCAATCCCTGACGATGGAAAAGTCGTCCCACCACCTGACTATGATGAAGTGAGGATAGCTATATCCCGGCTCAAAAACAACAAAGCGCCTGGAAAAGACGGACTACCCGCCGAGCTGTTCAAACGCGGAGGCGAAGAGCTGGTAAAAAGCATGCATCAGCTCTTAGGCAGAATATGGTCAGACGAATGCATGCCTCCGGATTGGAATTTAAGTGTGCTTTGCCCAATCCACAAGAAAAGCGATCCCGCTAACCGCACCAACTACCGCGGAATTAGTGAAAGGCTGAAGCCCATCGTAGACAAACTGATTGGACCTTATCAGTGTGGCTTTAGACCTGGTAAGTCTACCATCGACCAGATTTTCACGATACGCCAAATCCTGGAGAAGACCCATGATAAGAGAATCGACACTCGCCATCTCTTTGTCGATTTTAAAGCCGCTTTTGACAGCGTAAAAAGGAGTTGCCTGTATGCCGCCATGTCTGAATTTGACTTCCCTGCAAAGCTTATACGGCTTTGTCAAATGACGTTGAGCAATACCAACAGCTCCGTCAGAATCGGGAAGGACCTCTCTGAGCCATTTGAAACCAAACGAGGCTTCAGACAGGGCGACTCCCTTTCGTGCGATTTCTTCAATCTGATGCTGGAGAAGATAATTCGAGCAGCAGAGCTAAACCGCAATGGTACAATCTTTTACAAGAGCGTGCAATTGCTGGCGTATGCCGATGATATTGATATCATTGGCCTTAACAACCGCGCCGTAAGCGCTGCCTTCTCTGGACTGGATAAGGAAGCGAAAAAAGTGGGTCTTGCCGTGAACGAGGACAAGACGAAGTATTTGCTGTCATCAAAGAAAGAATCGGCGCACCTGCGCCTTGGCCGCCATGTCACTGTTGATAGTTACAAATTTGAAACTGTGAGGGACTTCGTCTATTTGGGAACCAGTATCAACACCGAAAATAATATCAGTCTAGAAATCCAGCGGAGAATCACTCTTGCCAACAAGTGCTACTTTGGACTGAGTAGGCAATTGAGAAGTAAAGTCCTCTCTCGAAGAACAATGATCACGCTCTATAAGTCTCTCATCATACCTGTCCTGATGTATGGCTCAGATTCATGGACAATGTCAAGAGAAGATGAGATGGCCCTTGGAGTATTTGAGAGAAAAGTTCTCCGGAAGATTTATGGTCCTTCCCGTGATGCCAACGGCGAGTATAGAAGGAAATTTAACGATGAGCTGTACGAGCTCTACGCAGATCTGACCATAGTCCAGCGAATTAAAGCCCAAAGACTCCGCTGGCTGGGCCATGTTATGCGAATGGACAAAGAAGCTCCAGCACAGAAGGTTTTCCTATCGTCGCCTGAATTCGGCAACAGAGGAAGGGGGAGGCCTCGACTGAGATGGAAACAACAGGTGGAGGATGACCTGAACTCCCTTGGGGTTTCCAATTGGCGTCCGTTATCGCTAAAAAGGAATGACTGGCGTGCTTTGATACGAAACGGCCAAAATCGCTTAGGCGGTTAAGCGCCAATAAATGATGATGAATAACGTTATTTAATGACCTTCCATTTGATGTAAATATGATTCAAATCGATAAACAATTTGATGTAAATTTTTAAGTTTTAGAAATGCAATATGTGTCAAAAAATTTCATGAAATTTTGTAAGTTGTAAGAAAGTTGAAATTTTTTCATATATTGTATGTCGATTTGGATTGATATTTAACATCATAAGTAACGTTATTTAATGACCTTTCATTTGATGAAAATATGATTCAAATCGATAAACAATTTGATGTCAAGTTTTAAGTTTTAGAAATGCAAATATGTGTGAAAAAATTTTATGAAATTTTGTTAGTTGTGAGAAAGTTGAATTTTTTTCATATATTGTATCTCGATTTGGATAGCTATTTAACATCTTAAGTAACGTTATTTAATGACCTTCCATTTGATGTAAATATGATTAAAAGAGAAACAATTTGATGTAAATTTTAAGTTTTAGAAATGCAATTATGTGTCAAAAAAATGTCATGAAATTTTGTAAGTTGTGAGAGAGTTAAATTTTTTTTAATTATTGTATCTCGATTTGGATTGCTATTTAACATCACCAGTAACGTTATTTAATGACCTTCCATTTCATGTAAATATGATTCAAATCGATAAACAATTTGATGTAAATTTTTAAGTTTTAGAAATGCAATATGTGTCAAAAAATTTCATGAAATTTTGTAAGTTGTGAGAGATTTAAATTTTTTTCATTATTGTATCTCGATTTGGATTGCTATTTAACATGACAAGTAACGTTATTTGATGTAAATATGATTAAAATCGGGAAACAATTTGATGTAAATTTTTCAGTTTTAGAAATGCAGTTATGTGTAAAAAAATTTCATGAAATTTTGTAAGTTGTAAGAAAGTTTAATTTTTTTCATATATTGTATCTCCATTTGGATTGCCATTTAACATCACAAGTAACGTTATTTAATGACCTTCCATTTGATAACAATATGATTAAAATCGAGAAACAATTTTATGTTATGTTTCATTTTGTAAGTTGTAAGAAAGTTTAATTTTTTTCATATATTGTATCTCGATTTGGATTGCTATTTAACATCACCAGTAACGTTATTTAATGACCTTCCATTTCATGTAAATATGATTAAAATCAGCAAACAATTTGATGTAATTTTTTAAGTTTTAGAAATGCAATTATGTGTTAAAAAATTTCATGAAATTTTGTAAGTTGTGAGAGAGTCATGATATAAAAAATAAAGGTATTTTCACTTTGACATAAACTGTGTTAGTTGTCATTTGTATCTTTTGCCAGTTGATCACAGAGCGCTGCCACCTCAACAAATAATTTTTTTGGTAATTTTTTTTTAATTATGGGGATTTTTTATATAGGAAAAAAACATGGTTTGTAAAGTAAAAATACTTACAAAATAGGATACATAAAGCTGCTTTAAAATTTGTAAATGGTTCACAAAAATATATCTGCTCAAAAATGCGTATTAGAAACCATATTTACCTAAAAATAACGTTTAAAAAACCTTTTACGTCGTACTAATGCGATAAAACCTTTCGATTTTAGTGTTCAGAGATTAAAGACCGTTTTCGAAAAGCGGGTTAATGCTAATTGCGATTAATTTGACAGTAACCGTAAAAAATACGTCAATTAAATCCCAGTTTGCGTCAAGCGTAGATTGTGAAATTGGCCCTATGGATATATTCTTACACCTGTAAACAAAAAAAGTTCGGATATAACTTACCATCAGCAAAAGCACCAAATATAGCAGCACACTTAAAATACATTTTTTAGTATTTATGTTGTCATTTTTTTAAATTTTTTTTTGGATGCATTTTCATTTTTCTTTTCATTATATTTCTTATTCAAATATTATATTTCCTATTCAAAAATTAGTGAAAATACCGAGCTTTGAGGTGTCTGGCTGAAGTTTTTGCCATGGGACGAAATCTAGAAATGATTGAAATTACTTAAGCGTAGTGAACATGTGAAAATATCCGTCATTTAAAAACAGTAAAAGTGGGACAAACAAGAGAAAGCAAATTAATAGGAAAATAAAAGTTCCCGAACCTTGAGGTGTCTGAAGTTTTAGCCATGGGATAATGTCTAGAAATGCTTGATTCTACTTAAGGATAGCATTTTACGACACATGTGTGAAGATCTGCTATTTAAAAGTAGTCAAAGTTTGTCAAACCCGCTTAAACATGTGAAAGCACAGTGAAAAGTAGTGAAATTTCCCGAGTTTTGAGGCGTCTGGCTGAAGTATTTGCCATGGGACGAAGTCTAAAAATGCCCGATAGTACTTGAGGGTAGTATTCTACAAAAATGGGAAAATATTGGGTAGTTAAAAGCAGCCAAAGTTGCCCAAATGCGTGAAATTGGTAAAACAGAATAAATTTCCATAGGAAAATCCGCGAAATGTGGGTGTCTGTCTGGAGCCTTGTCACTGGTACGGGTCTAACAACACTTGATACTGACGCGGGGTAGTATTCAATTATGTGAAAATCATCCATTATAAAAGAAGTGAAGTTAGGGTCATTTTTTGGCGACTCCCCGTTTCCTAGGCCCTGTCATAGGTACAGCTTTGAAATTTTCACATTCTTTCTAGATTCGGGGAGGACTATAAATCTGTATTGGTTTCATCCATTATAAAATAAGTGATGCTTTTAGGCTCTGGGATCTCGCTCTAAACCTTGACATTTTGCAGCTTCTAAATATGCATCTCATCTAAGTATGAAAATAAATAAATGCGTTATTAGTATCTGTGCAGAAATGAAAAAACTAGACTTGTATTACCTTCGCTTTATTTTAGAAACATATTTTTTAGATACACACTACATTGTGAAATTTAATAAATTATTTCAATAAACTTCAAAATTTATTCCGTTTGAAGTTTAAATCGGTTCTTTTTTGGTATGAAAATATGGTAGCTCATTTTCAAAAGAAAACGTCACTAACACGGTTTATGTCAAATGAGGGCAATGGCGACCAAGAAGAAGAAGTAGAACTACCTCTATATTCTTCTACCATGGAGAGAGTTAAATTTTTTTCATTATTGTATCTCGATTTGGATTGCTATTTAACATGACAAGTAATGTGATTTGATGTAAATATGATCAAAATCGGGAAACAATTTGATGTAAATTTTTCAGTTTTAGAAATGCAGTTATGTGTAAAAAAATTTCATGAAATTTTGTAAGTTGTAAGAAAGTTTAATTTTTTTCATATATTGTATCTCGATTTGGATTGCTATTTAACATCACCAGTAACGTTCTTTAATGACCTTCCATTTCATGTAAATATTATTAAAATCAGGAAACAATTTGATGTAATTTTTTAAGTTTTAGAAATTCAATTATGTGTCAAAAAAATGTCATGAAATTTTGTAAGTTGTGAGAGAGTTAAATTTTTTTCATTATTGTATCTCGATTTGGATTGCTATTTAACATGACAAGTAACGTTATTTGATGTAAATATTATTAAAATCGGGAAACAATTTGATGTAAATTTTTCAGTTTTAGAAATGCAGTTATGTGTAAAACAATTTCATGAAATTTTGTAAGTTGTAAGAAAGTTTAATTTTTTTCATATATTGTATCTCGATTTGGATTGCTATTTAACATCACCAGTAACGTTATTTAATGACCTTCCATTTCATGTAAATATGATTAAAATCAGGAAAAAATTTTATGTAAATTTTTAAGTTTTAGAAATGCAATTATGTGTCAAAAAATTTCATGAAATTTTGTAAGCTGTGAGAGAGTTAAATTTTGTTCATTATTGTATCTCGATTTGGATTGCTAATTAACATGACAAGTAACGTTATTTGATGTAAATATGATTAAAATCGGGAAACAATTTGATGTAAATTTTTCAGTTTTAGAAATGCAGTTATGTGTAAAAAAATTTCATGAAATTTTGTAAGTTGCAAGAAAGTTAAATTTTTTTTATATATTGTATCTCGATTTGGATTGCTATTTAACATCACTAGTAACGTTATTTAATGTCCTTCCATTTCATGTAAATATGATTAAAATCAAGAAACAATTTTATGTTATGTTTCATGTGTAAAAAAATTTCATGAAATTTTGTAAGTTGTGGGAAAGTTGATTTTTTTTCGTATATTGTATCTCGATTTGGATTGATATTTAACATCACAAGTAACGTTATTTAATGACCTTCCATTTGATAACAATATAGATTTGTTTACTGACCAAAAAAAAGTTCAGAGCAGGTTAGAGCAGAGCAGAGCAGGGCAGCTGTCAAAATAGAAATAGAGCAACTTTGAGCAACTCCGAGCAGAAATTCCATGAAACACTTGAATCTCGATAGTTTCTTTTTATTTGGTTTTTTTATTTAAATATTCAAAATTAATGCAAATTCACGTTTACAAACACATTGATTTTCTTGCAAGCTAATTTTTTTGAAGTATTCAAAAATTTACTTTTTCCTGACTGACAATTGCTTCTCTGCTCTAACTTACTACATAAAAAAAGCTAGAGCACAAATTTGTAATCTGGATTACTCTAGTTTTGTTTTGAGCGTACTCATGAAACAAAAGATAGAGCAACCTAGAACAAGTGTTCGTTAAACACAATTTTGTGAAATATCTCAATCTGGAGTAAGGTGGAGCAGCCCAATAAACAAACCTTATGATTAAAATCGGGAAACAATTTTATGTAAATTTTTAAGTTTTAGAAATGCAATTATGTGTCAAAAAAATTTCATGAAATTTTGTAAGTTGTGAGAGAGTTAAATTTTTTTCATTATTGTATCTCGATTTGGATTGCTATTTAACATGACAAGTAACGTTATTTGATGTAAATATGATTAAAATCGGGAAACAATTTGATGTAAATTTTTCAGTTTTAGAAATGCAGTACCGTTATTTAATGACCTTCCATTTCATGTAAATATGATTAAAAACCAGAAACAATTTTATGTTATGTTTCATGTGTAAAAAAATTTCATGAAATTTTGTAAGTTGTGGGAAAGTTGAATTTTTTCGTATATTGTATCTCGATTTGGATAGCTATTTAACATCTTAAGTAACGTTACTTAATGACCTTCCATTTGATGTAAATATGATTAAATCGAGAAAATATTTGATATAAATTTTTAAGTTTTAGAAATGCAATTATGTGTCAAAAAATGTCATGAAATTTTGTAAGTTGTGAGAGAGTTGAATTTTTTTCATATATTCTATCTCGATTTGGATTGCCATTTAACATGACAAGTAACGTTATTTGATGTAAATATGATTAAAATCGAGAAACAATTTGATGTACATTTTTAAGTTTTAGAAATGCAATTATGTGTCAAAAAATTTCATGAAATTTTGTAAGTTGTAAGAAAGTTGAATTTTTTTCATATATTGTATCTCGATTTGGATTGCTATTTAACATCTTAAGTAACGTTATTTAATGACCTTCCATTTGATGTAAATATGATTAAAATCGAGAAACAATTTGATGTAAATTTTTCAGTTTTAGAAATGCAGTTATGTGTAAAAAAATTTCATGAAATTTTGTAAGTTGTGGGAAAGTTGAATTTTTTTCGTATATTGTATCTCGATTTGGATAGCTATTTAGCATCTTAGGTAACGTTATTTAATGACCTTCCATTTGATGTAAATATGATTAAAATCGAGAAACAATTTGATGTAAATTTTTAAGTTTTAGAAATGCAATTATGTGTCAAAAAAATGTCATGAAATTTTGTAAGTTGTAAGAAAGTTTAATTTTTTTCATATATTGTATCTCGATTTGGATTGCTATTTAACATCTTAAGTAACGTTATTTAATGACCTTCCATTTGATGTAAATATGATTAAAATCGAGAAACAATTTGATGTAAATTTTTCAGTTTTAGAAATGCAGTTATGTGTAAAAAAATTTCATGAAATTTTGTAAGTTGTGGGAAAGTTGAATTTTTTTCGTATATTGTATCTCGATTTGGATAGCTATTTAACATCTTAAGTAACGTTATTTAATGACCTTCCATTTGATGTAAATATGATTAAAATCTTGAAACAATTTGATGTAAATTTTTAAGTTTTAGAAATGCAGTTATGTGTAAAAAAATTTCATGAAATTTTGTAAGTTGTAAGAAGTTTAATTTTTTTCATATATTGTATCTCGATTTGGATTGCTATTTAACATCACCAGTAACGTTATTTAATGGCCTTCCATTTCATGTAAAAATGATTAAAATCGCGAAACAATTTTATGTAAATTTTTAAGTTTTAGAAATGCAATTATGTGTCAAAAAATTTTATGAAATTTAAGTTGTAAGAAAGTTGAATTTTTTTCATATATTGTTTCTCGATTTGGATTGCTATTTAATGACCTTCCATTTGATGTAAATATGATTAAAATCGAGAAACAATTTGATGTAAATTCTTAAGTTTTAGAAATGCAATTATGTGTCAAAAAATTTCATGAAATTTTGTAAGTTGTAAGAAAGTTGAATTTTTTCATATATTGTATCTCGATTTGATTTGATATTATTATTATTCTTTATTCAGTCTATGATTTTCATCTTACAGACTATATATGTACATGAAATTAAAACTAAAAGTAAATACTTAAGTACTTACTACATTAAAACTTAATTCAATAAGAGACTTGAAAGAGGCTTTTGGCAGGGAAAAATCAATAGTTAGACTCCTTCCGAGCTTATTAAATTCAATAAGGGCACGAAATAATGGATTAAAATAACAATAATTCGCCCTAGGGGCAGACAAATAAAAAAGTAAGAACGATCGTAGGGATCTACTAGGTACATTGAAATAAACTTTTTCAAGGAGGTCTGGACAGTCTAAAGAGCCAACTATAATATCATAGGCAAACATTAGTAAATGCAGAGTCCTTCGGGTAAACAGGGGTTGGAGGTTAATAAGCAAACAGCGAGAATGGTAAGAAGGAAGTGGTACCTCAAAGTTGAGGGAAATTAAGCCAAACCGCATAAATTTCCTTTGCACTCTTTCAATCCTAGCCGAGTGACAGTTATAAATGGGGTTCCAAATAATGGAGGCATATTCTAGTTTCGAACGAACCAAAGATATGTAGAGAGCTTTCCTTGTATACGGGTCCTTGAAGTCTTTGCCATATCTTCGAAGAAAAGCGAGATTCGAGTATGCCTTTGGAAGTATGTAACATATATGATTGACATATATGATTGTCAAAAACAACCCCTAAATCAACAATCTCAATGACTGAGGCCAATTGACCACCAGCAATTTCATAAGATGATGGTAGGGAGGTGGAAGACTTTGTGAAAGACATGTGGAAACATTTATTAACGTTAAGGTGGAGATTGTTTGCGAGACACCAATCAACGAGTTTATTAAGGTCATGTTGCAAAAGAGCACAATCGGACGGACCATTTATTCTACGATAAATTTTTAGATCGTCGGCGTAAAGTAGAAATTTAGAAAATTTAAAGCAGGAGCCAATATCATTTATGAATAGAATAAACAAAAGAGGGCCTAAAATGCTACCCTGAGGGACACCCGAGGTGGCAATAAACGTGTGGGAAATAGAGCCCTCAATTTCCACATACATAGTTCTATTCGACAAGTACGATTTCAGCCAACTTAAAAACACTGAGTGAAAACCAAGATGCTCGAGTTTAGATAATAAGATTTGGTGAGAGACTTTATCAAAAGCCTTCGAGAAATCGGTATAGATTGTATCGACCTGGTAGCCATCATTAAAAGCAGAGATGCAGAAATCAGAGAAATGTGCCAGATTGGTAACGGTGGAACGCCCCGCGACAAACCCATGTTGGTGCGGCTCAATAATGCTTTTAGTAACGAAAGACAATTTTTCTTTTAATACCATTTCGAAAAGCTTTGAACACGAAGTAAGTTTAGCAATAGGCCTGTAATTAGCGACATCATTCCTGCTGCCAGATTTAAAAATCGGTGTGATGGTAGACTCCTTCCACCTATTAATGAAAGTCCCAGAGGACAGCGATAAGTTAAATATGTGACAAAGAGGAGAGGATAGGGGAAAACAGCAGTGCTTCAGGATAAAGCCGCAAAGGCCATCGCTGTCACACTTTAGCGAGGGTTTCAGTGAGAGCATGGCTTTACACACGTCTTCTGGAGTGATAGTGACAGATCCGAAGTCAAGAAGCTCAAAAGGAGACGCACGTAGAAAATCATCATCCTGAGCAAGAGCATCATCAAAGTTAGATTTGAAAAACTCAGCAAAAAGCTCAACGGTTTCACTAGGAGATTGAGAACATATACCATTCCACTTCATACAAATCGGTATATTGGACGAACCACGTTTACCGCGGACGTAGTTCCAAAAAGCTTTTGGATTCGTCTTGAACTCAGTTTCAAGCCTACCAATGTACCGATTGTAAAGGAATTTGTCTAGGACATTAAATTGTTTGACACTAAGTAAATATTGATCTCTGAGGATGGCATTTGCAGTATTTAACTTATACAACTTATAACATTTGTTACGTTTGTTTTTAAGATTTTTAAGAGTTTGGTTGTACCAAGGAAGTTTATGTAATCTAGCGCCAAAAATCGGCACAACACTATGAAAAATCTCAGTTAGTTTAGTTAGGAAAGAGTCAAAGCAATCAGTTACGTCCATCGGCGAAAGTATTATCTCCCAGTCTAAAGCTAAAATCGAATCATTCAGCGCGACAAGGTCACAAGCGCGAAAATTTAAAGATGAGTTCTCTAAGCGAGAGGAAACGGGAAAGGTATCGAAATTATGAACATAAATGTCGAGCGGGACATGATGTCTATCAGATGAACATAGGGGAGGGGAACTCTCAGAGAGGCTAACCATTGAATTTTCGTCGACAAAAACCAGATCAAGTAATCTAGAAAGCGTATTGAAAACATTATTAATTTGAATAAAATTACAACTTAGAGTACTATCTATAACATTCATTTCAAAAGAACGAGTAACATTAGTAGGAGTCAACAGACCATCCTTTTGAAGGTCAGACCAAACTATATCGGGCATATTAAAATCACCAAGAACGCAAAAAGTCGCATGAGAATTTGTTTCATACAGATTAACGATATTATCTATGTGATAATTATATAGGCTGTCACAACTGGTTGGGGGTATGTATGACACACATATGAATGTAGAGCTAGAAGATCCGGATATCTTGACGCACAACTGATCAATTAAGGAATCACTGTGCATAAGTTGATGTACAGACACACGGAAACATCGCTTCAAGGCAATGAGAACGCCACCTCCCTTTCGGAGACCGGTTTTAACTGCATCTCTATCCTTACGGAATGTATAATACAAATTAGGGTCGAAATATTCCTCGTCGAAAAAATCAGCATTGAGCCAGGTTTCTACGAAGACGAAAGCATCGTAATCCAAGCGCGAGGTAGCTATATAGATGTCCTTAGACTTAGTACGCATTCCACCCATATTATGAAAATAGATTTTTAAAGAAGAATTAGACACAGAAATGCGACGGGATACATGTGTTCTATGTGTCATTATTGTGGCTTTGGTGGAATTGAAAGGGCCGCACATTAACGTTAGATGGCCAAACGGTTGGGTTTAAAATACGGTCGTAAAAGGCTGATGCAACACCGAGCTTAAAGTTGACGCTTTCTAAGCTTTCCACCGAAACACCCTTTTTTACCAATTTACGACAGGAAATATACGTGCGGTCAATCCCAGCATACTTAGAAACAAAATCGATAACGTTGCTTTCGGAAACTGTAGGCTTAAAGGAGGAGACATGTACCCACTTCCATAACGAAACTGCTTCAAGTTCAGTGCTGTCGTTGCAACCATAAACCAATGTTCTCCTATTGTTGTTTGTTTGTCGATGGATGTGACGCTCAGTATTATTACCATTATCACCACTCTGGCCGTGAACAGCAGGAAAAGAGCCAGAACTAACAGCAGTATTATTGTTTAGGTTATTAACAGCACCACTATTGATACTATTGTCGGTCTGGTCGAAATTACTGTTGATATTATTGTGGTTCTGGTGGTTAACAGCAATATTAGAAATGAATTGATGGTTAACATCAAAAGCAGCAGGAACAGAAGCAGAGTTTGTAGCTAAGTGCATATCGGCAGAGCTACCAGCAGCCTTGATAATGCTTTGGGCATTAACAGCAGTAGCAGCAGAGACAGCCACAGACCGAGCGTCGGCCGAATTAGTATCGTTGATATCCAAGTTACGATCTGCATTAGTAGTAGTAGCAGCTATGTGAATGTCAGCAGAGCTACCAGCAGCATTGATAATGCTTTGGGCATTAACATCAAAAGCAGCGGCAGAGCTATTGGCAGTGCGAGCGTCAGCCGAATTAGTATAATTATTATCCAGGTTACAATATGTATTAGTAGTAGTATTAACAGTATTAGTTGAGACAGCAGTCGGGACTGCCAGCTGTTGAGCATAAGATAAAGGCATAGCATTAGCAGAAGCAAGCGAAGAAGAAATTGGATTTGATGTTCTGTTAGTTACAGCAAGATTATTAGCATATGGAGATGATCGGGCGGTGAGAAAGCTACATTGCACACAAGGCTGAAGGTTAGTAGGCGAAAGCGACAAACCAAGAGGTGTGAGTGGGCGACTGTTGTGCTCATTGTAAGTGTTCGATTTAACAGCACTAATAACTTTATTTAATGACCTTCCAGTTGATGTAAATATGATTCAAATCGATAAACAATTTGATGTAAATCTTTAAGTTTTAGAAATGGAATTATGTGTCAACATAAAATTTTGTAAGTTGTAAGAAAGTTGAAATTTTTTCATATATTTTATGTCGATTTGGATTGGTATTTAACATCATAAGTAACGTTATTTAATGACCTTCCATTTGATGTAAATATGATTCAAATCGATAAACAATTTGATGTCAAGTTTTAAGTTTTAGAAATGCAAATATGTGTCAAAAAATTTTATGAAATCTTGTAAGTTGTGGGAAAGTTGAATTTTTTTCATATATTGTATCTCGATTTGGATTGCTATTTAACATCACAAGTAAGATTATGTAATGACCTTCCGTTTGATGTAAATATAATTAAAATCGAGAATTGCAAATATGTGTCAAAAAAATTCATGAAATTTTTAAGTTATAAGAAAGTTTTATTTTTTTCATATTTTGTATCTCGATTTGGATTGCTATTAATATCACAAGTAAAGTTATTTAATGACCTTCTTTACTTACTTAAAATAGCCTTTAACAGCCTAGGTGATTTTGGCCGCCCAGATGCAAATGTGATTAAAATCGAGAAACAATTTGATGTAAATTTTCAAGTTTTAGAAATGTAAGTTGTAAGAAAGTCGAACTTTTTTAATACATTGTATCTCGATTTGGATTGCTATTTAACATCACAAGTAACGTTATTTAATGACCTTCCATTTGATGTAAATATGATTAAAATCGAGAAACAATTGATGTAAATTTTTCAATTTTAGAAGTATGTACATACAAATTGTGTCAAAAAACTACATGTAATCAGTTTTAAGTTCTAAAGTTGAATTTTTTGCGCTATTGGATTTGTTTAGTTATTTTACATCAAAAGAAATATTATTTAATTATGTTTCATTTAATGTAACTATAGCTAAAATCGGGAAACAATTTGATGTAAATTTTAAAAATACATGCAACTTACCGTTTTGCCCTAACTTGACACCCTCGCCACTGATGAAATGTTATTTGTACGGAATTTGAAACTGCAGGGACTATGGAATAACATTTTGAAAAATTTGGACTGAGAGCCAATGAGGACTGGTTTATAAACAAAACCAATTTATATGTACCACAAGATTGCCGCTGGTATTGTCGTTAGGGAAAAAGTTCGCTTTGCCCACTACAAGGGATACATTTTCACCCATACATATCATCGCAGATCTGGAACAGAGCATCCAGACGATGAAAGATGAGAGAGAGAAAGATACCGCGAGATGCAGGATCGCTACAAGAATTAACACTGATAAACACAAAATTAAGAATGGACCGAAGGAAAAAATTATATTGAAGATGTTTTTGAACAATAAGAAATTTATAACCCAACACAAGGACTCGGTCATCATTACAAATTCAGATAAGGGTAACAAAACAGTTATGATGTATAAGACGGACTACCAACAGAAGATGAACAACTTACTAAATGACAAGAACACCTACAAAACAACAAGAGCGGAGCCAACACAACAACTTCTCAGAAAAAACAACACCATTGTCAATGACATTTACAAAAAGAAAAACATTGATCTGAGACAAAAAACCGAACTCACTTGCACGGCAGCTATAGCACCGAGACTCTATGGGTTACCCAAAATACATAAAGATAATGCACCTCTAAGTATATAGATCATATATTGAAGAAAATCACGTCCAAGAAATACAACGTTCAAAATTCTATACAAGTGAAAGAAAAACTTAAAAAAAATACAGATTAATGACGATGAAGTCCTCATATCCTTCGATGTAGTGTCCTTATTTACTAACATACCAACACAACTAGCCATCCAGAACATAATGCATATTTTCTTTATGATGGCACCATCTACCAACAGATCCATGGTATGCCAATGGGAAAACCCCTATCCCCCACTGTCGCAGATATTGTACTACACAAAATTCTTGACGACAGCATTGCTGAACTGCAATCAAAGGACATATATTATATTAAATACATAGACAAAAATGTAGATGATATATTAGCCATAGTTAAGACCAAGGACGTGGAAGAAATTTTGAAAACCTTAAATGCTCAACATAAGAAAATCCAATTCACTACAGATAAAGAAAAAGATAAAAAATTGGTCTTCCTAGATATTGAAATAATACGAGAAAATACGAATTTAAAAACGAATTGGTACTCGAAATCGATTGCATCTTCTAGAATGATAAACTACCACTCAAATCACCCATGGCCCCAGAAAAAGAATACGGCAGTGAACCTAATAAGAAAAGTTTTTAAACTTAGTGAACAGGAGTTCAGAAATGTTAACAGGCAGAAAATCAAAAATATACTTTATAAAAATGGGTACCCTAATGCTGTCACGGAGATGCTTATAACAATAGCAACAAACCCAATAAATCATCCGAACAAAAATGCACAAACAAATAATGAACCAGAAAACAAAATACACACGGGAGTCACATACATACCAGGTTTAACAGCCAACAAAACTTTAAACAAAATCATGTACACTCAACCAAAGATTTACAAAAACAAAAGACAGAGTGGACAAAGAACAAAAACACAACGTAATATACGAAATAAAATGCAATGGAAAGTTTGGAGACGACTGTAACAAGGTGTACGTGGGTACCACTAAGCGCCAATTGGGCATAAGAATAAATGAGCACTAAGCGGCCGCGCGAAAAAAAGGGACCGCTGCACTTGCCCAACATCTCAGCAACAACAACCGTAAAGCTGACTTCACAAATGTCAGAATATTAGATGTAGAAAAGCGAACAAAAACAAGATTGACACTAGAAAGCTTGAGAATACAGGAAAGAATAAAAGATGCAATAAACTACAAAGAAGATGTGGATAATATAAACAGCGCTTACCTGACAGCCATAACAAAACAAAGAAGTGGATGAAATGGATGCTAAAATTTGTTATACATATGTTGAAAAAAATATGTGTTGTTTTGTAAAACGTTTAAAATTTTGATGTAATGTTTTACTTCAATTGTTAAATATAAAGTAAGTGTAATATTTGTTTAAATGTGTTAATGCACTTATTGTTATATGTTTTTTGTAAAATAAAGGCAGTCTCCCTGAAGAAGATGCAAAATGCATCGAAACTGGTAGGAGGAAAAAGGAAAATAACATAAAATTTTTCGCTTCTAATCAAGGGCAAAAAAAAAGCTCCATAGGAATACCCCAGGATAATTTAAACATTGGCCCTAACAGCAATTATCATATATATGCTAAAATTATAATAAATGTAAATGCTAAAAAAATCCAATATAAAATTTGTGATATAATTTCTTTTTTTTACATAGTTAATCAGCTTTACATTTTCAAACTTTAGATTATAGTCTTTTGACTCAATATAATCAAGAACTTCAAAATTACTCAAATTTCCTATTTCTAACATATTGATTTTTGAATCAACATTTTCATAAGTGACGTTATCAATATTTGTTTGATTTTCAAAAGTAACTAAGTATATTTCATCCAACTCCCGGTTATCAATAATATGTTTCCCTGAAACCATAATAGCACCTTGTTTGATTTCATCTATTTCCTTATTCCTTTCTTTAATTTTTTTTTGCATTTAGCTTTTTTTTCAGTTAAAATATCTGACAAGCAACTATTAATATTATTAATTTTACAATAGGTATTTATTAATTCTTTTTTACAATTTTCGACATTTACGTATCTGTTATTACATTTTGCGATTTGTTTTTCAATTAGTAGTTTACCATCTATTTGGGCAATTGGCCTTGCTTCAATGAATTTACAATCAAATATAATTTTTGGATATTTTATGTAAATGACTATAACATCTTTATTTTGCAATATTTTAAAGGTAGATATGTCTATTAAATCTGATATAAATATTCGTCCATGTTCATTTTCTGTTATATTTTTTGTTTCATCAATCAATCTTTTGCTATTGCTATAGTATTAACAAGATTTTGCAATTCCGACAATAAAGATTCATTTCTTCGTTTTATAAGTAATTTAACATATTCATCCCCATTTAAACTTCTTACTGTTTCGGTTAACCTATAAATTTCTTTAAAAATTTCCGAACATAAAGAACTTGATGGCCGTCATAAAGTCATCTAAGTGGTTCGAGGAGGAGTAACGATGTCGGTTTAGGAGTGTCAGTCCCGGGATTCTGCTATGTGGAAAATCCCAACAACTCGGGGATTTTCCATATGGCCGGGTCCCGGGACTGACTTTCCTTGTGTTGGTGGTATTACAACGGGTCTTTCAAAACTGGCCTAAGTGTGCCTCTGCGGCAACTACTTGAACCTAACCTAACCTAAATCATCGTGGTCTGGTGATCCTGCTATCCATTTCCATATTGCCCCTAATTCATTAATACCCCTTTTATTTTTCCCATTCTTCCTTTGTAGTTGTCCCAATAAAGTTTCTATTAAATCAGTTTCAAGTTCTAAGTCTGAATTTTTAATATCTGGCGCTTCAGCCGTTTTTTGTAACTTGTTATATTCAAATTTTTCATTGTACAATTTTTTATCTGCCATTAAGAGATTTTCAAAATAATGAAAAATGTGAAAAATTGTTCCAAAATCGTGGTATAAAGCAACATCACCATCCTCTATTAGTATATAATCCTCCCGTGTATAATCTACTATGTCTGCTATCGCTAGAGCAATTAGTGATAAAATTATTACGCGTATCATCTAAAAAATATATTTAAGATTTAATATTACCTTTGTGCACTATTCTATTTCTTTGATTAATTCTAACCCTATTTCCTAAATCCTCCTTTACTACCTATTTCTTATATCTAGGTTTTAATTTATTTCACTCCCCAATTATTTTCTTGTAAATAATATCCCCACAAGAATAAGTTTTCTTATTTCTATTTTTGTTTTCCCTATCCAACATCTTTTCTTGCGCTAAACGCAATATTTGTGGCACAATATCATGTTTAACCTTATTGTAAAGTACGGAATGTATTGTTTTGTTATATTGATGAACCGCTCTGTATATCTATTCTGAAAAGCTGCTCAGACTATACTCCTGCTTCATACACCTTGAGATTTCAATTACCGTCGAATGAACCCTTTCCACTTGTCCATTGGTTGAACTGTGATTTGGGTCGCAAAAATGAGTCTCAATATTTAGTATCTGCATTAGGGTTCTAAATTGCACGCTAGTTAATCCCGGTTCGTTATCTAGTGTTATCATTTTCACATTAGGAAAATCCTGTAAAATATCTAATACCTTATCTTCCAGTCCAATCTTATCCTCAATTTGGTTAATCACCAAAAACTTTGAATATACGTCAATACACGTAATGAATTTTAAAGACTGAGCATAAAATATATCAATATGAACGTGTATTCCTTCTTGGTTAGGTATGGGAGCATCCCCAATCGGTATTTTCCGCGGGTGTCTATCATATTTGGAGTGTAATGGAGTGTGGTTGCTGAGTGACCTTGCTCAATCCCGACTCTTGCGTCCTCGTTCGTGCACTCTGGGCAACGTGAGCTACCTAGGCTCGCGGCAGAAAGAGAGGGAGCCCCGGTGGGGCCACTCTGACATACTTGGTTTAAGGGCTCACCGAGGTCTTTTTCGCAGCGTCTGTTCACCACATGGTGCGGCTGCAAGCGGGTGTCTGTCTTGTAGCAAGCGGCTCGCTATATAAATGTGTGAATATTTTTATCAAAATCCCGGAGACGGGTTGTGCGCTGGGTTTGGGACCCGCCACCGAAAAACTTTATTCCAATGAAAAGCAAAGAAAAGCCTCGGATGAGAACCCCCTTTAATGTTGACGACCCGGCAAAACGAAATAAGGACTACGAGAAGGATATTAGGGCATGTACCTGGAATGTCCGGACCCTTTCAAGGGATGGTACCGCTGCCCGACTGGTTGATGTCCTCGTTAACGCAAAGGCTGACATCACCGCCCTGCAGGAAATGCGATGGACGGGACAAGGAAAGACGACCATCGGACCTTGTGACGTATACTACAGTGGCCAGACACGCGGCAAAGCGCGTGGTGTAGGATTCGTGGTGGGAAAGAGACTTCGCCGCCAAGTACTAGCGTTCACCCCCGTGGACGAGCGTCTCGCTTCGATCCGCATCAAAGCGAAATTTTTCAACATAACATTTATCTGCGCCTATGCGCCGACTGAGGAGACGGACGACGCAGAGAAGGACTCCTTCTACGATAAACTTGAACAGACTTATGATCGCTGCCCCCCACGTGATATCAAAATCGTGCTCGGCGACTTTAATGCGAAGGTGGGCAAGGAAGGAGTCTTTGGTCCAACAGTTGGAAAATTTAGTCTCCATGATATAACATCCCCCAACGGCACTAGGTTGATTGATTTCGCCGCTGCTCGCAATATGGTCATCAGTAGTACCAGGTTCCAGCATAAACGAATACACCAAGCCACGTGGCTGTCTCCTGATCAAAGAACAAGAAACCAGATTGATCATGTCATGATCGACGGCAGACATAGCTCCACCGTTCTGGACGTGCGTACCCTTCGTGGTCCCAATATCGACTCGGACCATTATCTTGTTGCAGCCAAGATACGCACACGCCTCTGTGTAGCAAAGAAAGTGCGCACAGTAACGGAAGGAAAGTTTGACGTCGAGAAGCTGCGCACGACACAGACAGCTGACAATTTCTCCACTCGACTCTCACACCTGCTATCGGAGAGCAATCCTCGACCTAACGATGCAACCGAGCAATGGAAGCATATCTCTCACTCATTACGTACCGCCGCTGAGGCCACTATAGGGTTCCAGCGAGCCCGCAAAAACAACTGGTACGATGAGGAATGCAGCACTGCCTCGGACAAAAAGGACGCTGCCTACAGGGAGACGTTGCGAACGGGCGCAAGCCGCAGTGTATGGCAACGCTATCGTGAGGCAAAGAAGGAAGAGAGACGCCTTTTCAGAAAAAAGAAACGTGAGGCCGAAAGGCGTGAGTGTGAGGAGCTTGAGATGCTGGCTGGCAGGAATGATGCCCGAAAATTCTATGAAAAGATCCGGCGGATGACGGAAGGTTTTAAGACCGGGCAAGTTCCTGTAAGGACAATAATGGCGACCTGGTAACCGACGTACAGAGTGTACTTAAATTATGGAGGGAGCACTTCTCCTCACTGCTAAATTGCGAGGGAGACGTCGAACCCGATACCCCAATCCCTGACGATGGAAAAGTCGTCCCACCACCTGACTATGATGAAGTGAGGATAGCTATATCCCGGCTCAAAAACAACAAAGCGCCTGGAAAAGACGGACTACCCGCCGAGCTGTTCAAACACGGAGGTGAAGAGCTGGTAAAAAGCATGCATCAGCTCTTATGCAGAATATGGTCGGACGAGTGCATGCCTCCAGATTGGAATTTAAGTGTGCTCTGCCCAATCCACAAGAAAGGCGATCCCGCTAACCGCACCAACTACCGCGGAATCAGCCTTCTTAATATCGCATATAAGGTTCTTTCTAGCGTATTGTGTGAAAGACTGAAGCCCATCGTAGACAAGCTGATTGGACCTTATCAGTGTGGCTTTAGACCTGGTAAGTCTACCATCGACCAGATTTTCACGATACGCCAAATCCTGGAGAACACCCATGATAAAAGAATCGACACACACCATCTCTTTGTCGATTTCAAAGCCGCTTTTGACAGCGCAAAAAGGAGTTGCCTGTATGCCGCCATGTCTGAATTTGACTTCCCTGCAAAGCTTATACGGCTTTGCCAAATGACGTTAAGCAATACTAACAGCTCCGTCAGAGTCGGGAAGGACCTCTCTGAGCCATTTGAAACCAAACGAGGCTTCAGACAGGGCGACTCCCTTTCGTGCGATTTCTTCAACCTGATGCTGGAGAAGATAATTCGAGCAGCAGAGCTAAACCGCAATGGTACAATCTATTACAAGAGCGTGCAATTGCTGGCGTATGCCGATGATATTGATATCATTGGCCTTAACAACCGCGCCGTAAGCGCTGCCTTCTCTGGACTGGATAAAGAAGCGAAAAAAGTGGGTCTTGCGGTCAACGAGGACAAGACGAAGTATTTGCTGTCATCAAAGAAAGAATCGGCGCACCTGCGCCTTGGCAGCCACGTCACTGTTGATAGTTACAAATTTGAAACTGTGAGGGACTTCGTCTATTTGGGAACCAGCATTAACACCGAAAATAATATAAGTCTAGAAATCCAACGGAGAATCACTCTTGCGAACAAGTGCTACTTTGGACTGAGTAGGCAATTGAGAAGTAAAGTCCTCTCTCGAAGAACAAAGATCACGCTCTATAAGTCTCTCATCATACCTGTCCTGATGTATGGCTCAGATTCATGGACAATGTCAAGAGAAGATGAGATGGCCCTTGGAGTATTTGAGAGAAAAGTTCTCCGGAAGATTTATGGTCCTTCCCGTGATGCCGACGGCGAGTATCGAAGGAGATTTAACGATGAGCTGTACGAGCTTTACGCAGATCTGACCATAGTCCAGCGAATTAAAGCCCAAAGGCTCCGCTGGCTGGGTCACGTCATGCGAATGGACAAAGAAGCTCCAGCCCAGAAGGTTTTCCAATCGTCACCCGAATTCGGCAGCAGAGGAAGGGGGAGGCCTCGACTGAGATGGAAACAACAGGTGGAGGATGACTTGAACTCCCTTGGGGTTTCCAATTGGCGTCAGTTATCGCTAAAAAGGAATGACTGGCGTGCTTTGATAGGCGACGGCCAAAATCGCTTAGGCGGTTAAGCGCCAATAAATGATGATGATGATGGTCTATCATATTTATTTTCATTACAAATATCACAGTTTCTAATATATTCTCTGAATTGCTTATGCATTTCAGGCCAATAGTACATTGTATAAATACTCTCCTCAAAACTCCTGTGTGCTCTATTATGTGTCTGTTCGACTATCGCACCCTGGTCCTCCCTATTTGTTACATCTATAGGAAAATTCCTGGTATACAAAAATTTATTTGTGAACGTTTATTTTAATTTAATTTTAATCTCATAGAGATCCTCTGGTGTACAGTGAATTGCAGTCAAAAGTTTCGGCTGTATGAATTCTTTTAAAATTGTTATCAAATTTTCCACCGTATCGTATTCGTAGGTGTCTTGTCCTACCAAAGTTTACCACTGACTCATGATTGGTAAAACGCCCTTTACTCAGCAATATCTGCTGTTTAAACTGATTCAAAGGTTTATTTGTCTCCAGAATCTCCACCCGATCTGAGCTTGCCGCAGAATGCTGCGTAGCACCATCCGATGAATCATCAGACACCTGATTCAAATATTGTCTAGATAATGCATCGACCACTATATTCACTTTACCTGGTTTATAAATTATTTTTGGAGCATACTCCTCAATTATAGTATGCCATCTTCTCATCTTAACATTAAGGTGTCTTGGAGAAACCGCAAAAGATAATGGCTTATGATCTGTGTGAATCTCCAAATCTGATATCCCATAAAGATAATTTCTTAAAGTTTTCAATGCCCAAACTATGGCATAAAGCTCCTTCTCATTTGTTGCATAATTTCTTTCTGTTGAGTTTAATATTTTCGATATAAAAGTTATGGTCTTTCCTTCCTGACTTAATACTCCCCCAATGCGTCATTTGAAGCATCTGTTGCCAATATGAATTTTTTTTGTAAAATCTGGCTGAGTTAGTTCGACTTGGTATGCAAGTAGTTTCTTTAATCTTTCAAAAGCCATAATTGCATCCTGTTCCAATGTAACCTCAATTTTTGTTGACATTTGTTGTGATACATGCCCATTTTTCCCTGATAAATGCTTCAAGGGTTTAGCTATGGCTGCATAATCTTTAATAAATTTCCTATAATACCCCGTCATCCCAGGAAACTACGAAGTTGCATCTATATGCATGTTGGCTGTGATGAAGAGGCCTGGTGCTCAGGAGGTTCGCTCTGATATCATGGTCTATTATCTTTTCCATTGCTTTTAATACAAAGGAGGTTAGACTTATTGGTCTGAAGGATTTTGCTAGTGAGTAATCCTTTTTCCCTATTTTGGGTATAAATATCACTTTTGCTCTTCTCCACATAGTGGGTATGTATGATAGCGCCAGGCTGTCTCTCATAATCATGGCTATGTGCGTGATAAGAGGATTTTCTTGCTTTAGCAGCGCCGGATATATGCCATCCACCACTGGTGACTTGTAGTTATCAAAAGAGTCAATCGCCCATTTGACAGCTCTCTCCGAGAAGAGTTTATTTGCAATGACCCAGTCGGGCTGGCTTGGTCTTGCTGCACGAGAAGGGAGTTCCAGTGTTAGCTGGGTTGCATCCGGAACGTATGCTGTGAGCAGCGCTTGTGCTCTCTCTTCCTCTGAACTTGTGTAGGTTCCATCCGGAAGCCTAATTGCTAGGTTAACATCTCTCTGCTCTTTTGCCAGCGCTTTGTGCAGCCTAGCCGCTGCAGGCGTTGAGGAAATTCCATCACAGAAGTTCCTAAAACTGGCTTTTCTTTTTGTATAACGTTAGGTGAGCTTTGTATTCGTCCCAGCTGCCCGTTGGCTTGGACTTATTAAAAAGTCTGCGGACGGGTTAGGGGTTTAGAATATGCCCGAGGTAGGCATACCGGTCGTAAGAGGCGACTAATATGCACATAGGTAATGACGTGCTAACTCGATGGTTGATCTACGGATATGATGCCTCTCACCTCTCATTACCCATCTTCTCCTTCCTCACGGATGGAGGGATGACATGACCTCCAGGTTCCACTGGTCATACCAAATCGCTACCACGACACTTGGGCAGCACCGCAAGGGAGTACCGCAGCGTACCGGGTTCATATCCGGCCAAGGACTGTCAACTTCGGCATCACTCCCCAAAACCTTCGGGGAGTGTTTTGCTGTTAACAACAACAACAACAACGGTGTTCCTCAACGTTAGGATCACGGGACCGGCAGGTTTCAATCTTTTTGACGCAACTGGCCTGTGTGGTTCTGCAGCTTGAATGGAACGCATCGATTATGTTGTTCATCGTTTCTACCCAATGCTCTAGTTCTATACAACTTGTACTTCTATTACCTGTGCTGAGGTTTCCTATGTTTGCCTCGATTATATAATTATATATGCTCCAGTTCGTTTTCCTGGGATTTCTTTTTGGGGCCGTATCCATTGGCACCGCTCCTAGCTCAAACCGGATGATTCTGTGGTCTGAGACGGATAGTACCGATGAAACCATCCATTCCTGACCCCAGATTCTCCGTTAGGTTGTTGCCGAGAGTGATGTCTAGGACCTCTTGCCTGGATCTGATTACAAACGTCGGTTTGTTTCCAACATTGAATATGCATATGTCATTGCTGATTATGTACCCTGCAAACCAGATACCGGCTAGCAACCAAGTTAAATAGTTGGTTTCATTCATTTTTCATACGGTTACCGAAGTAGCTAATTTTGTTCAGGCCGTGTGAAAATTTTAACCACATCTACACTTTGCCTCTCCCTTGCACTTATTCTATTTTTACATTTGCTATAAAGTATACCTGCACTCTTCAAAATAAAAAATTTCCCTTTCAAACTGTGGCTAATGTTTTGGTTAAAATGTAGTTAACAGCCATTTGTTGAAGTCGTCAATGTTTTGGCTAACATGTTGTTAATAGTATTTGTTGACATGGTTATGGAAACTGCAAGCATGTGGCTAACATTGTGTTATGAAACAGTAAATGTTTTGGTTAACATGCTGTTAAAATTATTCTTTGAATAAGTCAACAAACAAGCTAGCATATGGTTAACATATGTAGTTGAATCGGTTACCGAACTAGCTAGCATATGGTTAACATTTATAATTGAATAGGTTACCAAACCAGCTACCAATATGGTTATTGCTAAATGGACAATACTTACCGAATTTTTCCAAATAATTTAACAAAAATGGATATATTTTATTATTATTTATATGTTTTATTGAAGTTATTTCTGAAAATGATCTAATAAATCATATAAGAACTAAATTTTAAATACTTTCCATTAATTTAAATGGTATTAAAAACATATTTAGTTTCAAGGCAACTAAATTAATGATTATTGACTGTCATACATTATAAATAGTATTATATTTTAGCAATACATGTTAACATTAAAACATTAGGATTTATATACATTGTTACAGCTTATAAAAATTCGGTTAGACTGGATTTACACACGGCAAGTTTTATTGCCGCTATTCGAAACATGTAGGAAAGGGTGTGACGGGGAAGGTAGAGGGGCACCGAATTGCTTGTGCTCGGCAATTCTGCTTTGTCGCCTTTTTCTCAGTCACAAAAATTTGACTTTTAATAAAATTCGTTCGACTTTTTTTGAAATTTATTTTATGTGAATTTTATTTTTTGTTTGGAAAATTTACATATTTTTATTTATAATCTTGAAATATTATATCTTTTCAGGTACATACATCTACATCCATCACTCCCTTGATAGTCTAGCTCCGAATTCTGGCGTAGGGACTCTCCAGACAACGTTTTCTGGCGCCACTCGCGCTGGAAAGTTGCACATGAGGTGCTTCACCGTTTCTTCTTTCCTCAGCATCTTTACAACTCCTAAATAATCGTCCGCAGAACATACCTAGCTTTTCTGCGTGCCTTCCAATAAAGCAGTATCCGTTAGTACACTTACTATTTTTTAGATTTCTTGGGATCCAATTTGAGGCAGGTTTTCTTAGATCCACCACCGTAGCCATTTTTCTTTGGCTTGGCGGATTGTGCCCTGACCAGCTAGTTCGTCTGCCCTGCAGGTTCCCCCAATTTCTTTGTGTAGGGTTCTGTTGGGCAATCTCTTGGAGAGAATATTTATTCTTAACTTGCTATCGCCGACTGTTGTGGTCGCAAAACGATCACGTAAGGTCCCCGCTGTCGCTGCTCGGTACCCTGCCAGATCGAGAAGCAAAATGCGAAGAATGGTCTAGGGAGCTTCGTTTGGAGTTATGTTTGTTGCCTTTTTCCCACGTTTTTCGCCAACAGCTTTTTGCACCTTACCAGCTTTTAAATAGAACTATGCCTTGGAATTTGGATTCATCCGCCAAGTCCAGGCGCATATTATTTAGTTCTGGTAGGTTTACGGTTGATATGGAGTCCGCAGCGCGAGGACTTCTATCGATCCAGAAAGAGTTTGTGGGAATTTGCCCATGTTTGCAAAAGCTAGGTCATTATCATATGACCTTGCTACTTTACAATGCTGGCTTTTGCTTTCGCCATGGGCTGCTTCTTATTATCATGGTTATTAAACACTAAGAGAGAGAGGGAGCCCCGGTGGAGCCACTCTGACATACTTGGTTTAAGGGCTCACCGAGGTCTTTTTTGCAGCGTATGTTCACCATGAGGTGCGGCTGTAAGCGGGAGTCTTGGAGCAAGCGGCTCGCTATATAAATGTGTAAATCTTTACCAAAAACCCCTAAAACGGGTTGTGCGCTGGGTTTGGGACCCGCCACGTAAAAACCAATTCCAATTCCGAAGCGGCCAAAATCGCCTAGGCGGTCAAGCGTCAATAAATGGCACAAGCCAAGATTAGATTAGAATATGTATGTACATAAATGATACCAACAAAAATTTATTATTTCCATTAATTTACTTTTTATACCCAGCTGTACTTGTACACAGGGTATTATAACTTTGTTAGGATAACGGTTGGTTGTACAGGTATAAAGGAATCGAGATAGATATAGACTTCCATATATCAATATGATCAGGATCGAAAAAAAATTTGATTGAGCCATGTCCGTCCGTCCGTCCGTCCGTCCGTCCGTCCGTCCGTCTGTCCGTTAACACGATAACTTGAGCAAATAATGAGATATCTTCACCAAATTTGACATGCGTACTTATTTGGGTTCAGAATAGATTGCTATTGAAAATGGGTAAAATCGGACCATAACCACGCCCCTTTTTCGATATCGAAAATTTCGAAAAACGTATAAAATGGGTTAATTCAATATTAGAAGCAGCTACAATGATAAAATTTGCAATATGTATTGATTTAGATGTTCTAAGGCCGATTTTATAAAAATTTTTGAAAAGGGGGCGTGGTACCGCCCACGTATATTTGAAGAAATTTTAAAATTTTGACTCTTAATAACTTCAGAACAGTTTATGCTAGTATAACGAAATTTCGTAGAGGACATACTATTGTTGTGGTAAATTCAGCTATAGAAAATAAACGAAATCGCTTCGCGACCACGCCTACTTTTTCATAAAAGTTATATTGAAAGGAGGTGGAAATATTGAAAAGTCCATATCTAATTAACTGATTTCGCTATAATAATATAATTTGGTACATACATCAACTTTCATATTCTTTACATAATTTTTTCAAAATTTTGGAAAGTGGGCGTGGCACCGCCCACTTATGAGTCAAGCAAATTTTAAATTCGACTGCTAACAACTTCAGAACGGTGTGAGATAGATTTACGAAACTAGGTACTATGTAGAGTACTACCACAGAAAATAAGAAAAATCGGTGAACGATCACGCCCACTTTATGTGCACAGCTGGGTATGTAATGTTCGGTTTCACCCGAACTTAGACTTCCTTACTTGTTTTTTTTAAAGAATGACGGAAAAAATAAAAATGTCATAATTCATTGAAGTGTCACACAATTGCTAAAGAAGAATTTCTGTGTGTAAACGTAATGAGCAAGTTCAAAAGAGAAGTTGCAGATAATGAGCAAAAAAACTTTTTGTGTGTAAACCGGGACTTAGAAAAGAAAAGGGTATTAAAATTAGGTGTTATAATATATTTTTGGAGAATTTAATTTAAATACATTGATAAAATTGTATTCATTTTCTAAATTGATTAAATATATGGTTAAAATTTCATTCATTTTCTAATTTATTTAGAATATTAGTATTTTTTTATAAGATTAAATATATTGTTAGAATTTCATTCATTTTCTAATTCAATTATAAATATAGTTAGAAAGGATAAGATTAGTATTTATTTACAAGATTAAATATATTGTAAGGATTTCATTCATTTTCTAATTTAATTATAAATATAATTAGAAAGGATAAGATTAGTACTTATTTACAAGACTAAATATATTGTTAGAATTTCATCCATTTTCTAATCTAATTATAAAAATAATTAGATAGGATAACATTAGTATTTATTTACAAAATTAAATATATTGTTAGAATTGCATTAATTTTTCTAATTCAATTATAAATATAATTAGAAAGGATGAGATTACTATTTATTTACAAAATTAAATATATTGTTAGAATTTCATTCATTCTCTAATTTAATTATAAATATAATTAGAAAGGATAAGATTAGTATTTATTTACAAGATTAAATATATTGTTAGAATTTCATCCATTTTTTAATCTAATTATAAATATAATTAGAAAGGATAACATTAGTATTTATTTACAAGATTAAATATATAATATATAAGAATAAGATTAGTATTTATTTACAAGCAAGCTGTTTTAAAAAGGAGAAAACAAATTTGAAATGAAACTCAGTGTGGTTTAGTGCATAGATGCACTAATTTACGCAATTTTACGCTCTAATAACTTATTTTCTTTTTAATTTTGCATTCTTCTCCTTCTTTTTAAAACCACTTGCTTGTGCCGGTTGTGAATTAGGAAGACAAACCTCCTTATGCCTTCCATAATTTCGTCTTTCGGGGTACTAGCAAAAGCCTCTGTAAAGAAAACACAACTTATTGTGATTTGCAAAAAAAATTACTTATAAATATTTACCGAAAACCTTTGCCACAACTTGCAAACCCAAAAGTGCTGCCTTGTTCCCTCTCCCTTCGCAGTTGTAGTGGAAAGTTAAAGGGTCCGCGAAAATGCATCTCAGGACCTCCTTAACGCAACCTTTTGCTCCCTTCATTTTCAGTATTATGTTGAGATAAAATATATAACACAATAAATATAATGTGTGTATACGGATTACAAAAACTACCATTGTGTCCGAATACGACTGGGTTCTCAAGAGCTCCTCCAAAGTTATTAAATCATCCTGGGATGCCAGCGGAAGCATTTTTTTAATTTTAAGATGTTCCTCGCTTATGACATCCCCGGTGATTTTGCAAATATTTTGGTGAACCCTTGAGGTCACCATCTTGCACTCGCGCAACAGCACCCCTTGGGCTGGGACCTCTGCACGATCAGGCATCTGCAATTTTAAAAAAAGAATAACTATACCATTCACAATAGGCTTGGTATTTTTTGAACTAAGTAGATAGTGAACTATGTATATCTTTTAATTCAACAAGTTCGTTAATTCGTTCAGTAAAGCGAACTTAACAAATTAAAATTAAAGTTCCTTTTGAATAATTTAAATAAATTTTTTTTGTATACCTTTTCTGCGAGGGATTTCTCCAAATTATTCACCTTACATTCAATTCTCGCCAAGACGCTCCTTAGCTCTCGTATATCTTGCTGAGTGGGCGCAGTGTTTTGGCCTAGCGCTGTAATTTGGCCGCCCGCACTATTTTGGCCGAGCGTAGTATTTTGGACAAACGCTGTATTTTTGCCGAGCGCAGTGTTTTGCGAGAGCGGATCGTTTTGGGAGAGCGGATCGTTTTGGGTGAGCGGATCGTTTTGGGCCTGTGTTATGCTTTCGCCAGGCTCCAGTAAGAAGCGCTCCTCATGAGGCACCGCAACCGCGAAACGTTTTTTTTCAACTGTTGAGTAAAATGAAATCAACTGTTAGATTAAAAAGGATATAGAACACATATACTATAAATACCTTTAACGGCTCTGCTGCTCGTTCCCCCGGAAAGACCTGCAGCTCCATGGCTCTACGAAAAAGAATGGAAGAGATTATGGAGAATTGGAAGTAAAATAAGAGTGTTCGTGTCTGGAATACAAAAATATTTATAATCGATATCTCTTCGGCTAACGATTATCATATTTTCAGTCATCACACCTACACAAATACCTAAACCAGTCATTGACTCGATTGGTTCGGAAAAATAATTTTGCAAATTCGATATAAGAAAAGCAGTAAAATTGTTGGATCCATCTTCTTCTCCAACAATTTTAATGGGTCCCTTATTGCTATGAAAAAAACTATCTTTTACTTTTTTGAAATTTATTATAAATGACCCCATTTTAGAAAATTTGCTAGAATCTGCAACAATGTCCTTTCTTTCAAGAATTCTTAAATAAAGTTGCTGCAAAATTTGATTTGGTTTATTTATGATTTTTTTTTTAAATGTTGCATATAATTTTCAAACTTATATGCAGAAAAGCTGTCTAAAGGACAATCGGAAAGATGCAGTAAACCGTGAATATTATAACTTATTAAATGTTCGCCATAGATAATCCCGAATAAATTAACAAACTCTTTTAACAATTCATTTGCAAGATTTGACTCTACGTTATATGATTTTTCACAAGAAAGTAATCGAATACCGGCATGTAGTAAAATAAAATGGTCGTACAAATCATCGGGAATGCAGTCTTTTAAAAGAAATTGCCGGAATTCAGTGGATTTCCAATTATTTAACTGATCGAGGTCACGGCGTAATCTACAAAACTTTGAGGGAACGAAGCTATTTAGAAACGATAGCTTTTGATTCATATGTGTTACGTTTCCTCTCTTAACAACTAACTGAAGTAATTTTTTTGTTACACCCAAGTCCACTAAGTGCATAGGCTCCACAGGAAACTGTGAAACCATACCTATGTTTGCAGTTTCTAGCAAAATTTCTTCTTCTCTAAATTCTAAATGGTGATGACTTGGGTCCAATCTATTTTTAAAAGACAAGTCAGTTCTCAATTCCCCAACGGTTTTTTGAAAACTGACTCGCCTTTGCAAATATAGTCCCTCGCAAATGCATTTTGAGCACGAATTTTTTCCTGTGTGAGACTTGACCCCCGTAATAAAAGCGCGAGCACTCCACTCTTTCTCTGCATGTACCCAGAAGAGTTCTGGCTGACAGTGGCAGGCCTTCACAACCAATTTCGCGCATCGTCTTGAGCATGTCTGTTACGGTAGCTTGCGGAAGCTTGCGCCTTAGCGCCAAAGCTTTAACCTTCGCAAACTTGTCAACACTAATTTCAATCCCTTCACCTTCATCAAATTGTATTTCGTTATCATCGAAGAGATACCGATTATCTTCACCGTCACTTGAATCGCATAGCTCTGCAGAGGAATATTCTGATACTGCTCTACTTCTAGACGAAATATCATCATCGTCTAGTCTGTGTACATCAGAATACCCCAATACTGCTCTGCTTGTGGACGGTATATCATCGTTTTCCAATCTACTAGCCAGGTAAACATCTCCAGACTCATTTAACTTTACATGTGCCTTATACTTCATGTTTTCTTTGCTGAGTAGATTAGACAACGTTCGTTTGCTCATGTTTATTAGAACGAATACCAAAGAGAATATATCAACAAGAGCCGTCACTCGTTATAAATGCAAGGAAAAAGATGGATGCCGTTTTCTTTCAGGGTTTCGGTAATTTTGTTTTCCTCAGTTTTGTAAATTCGACAGCAGGTAAATTTTTGTTTCGACTCTTGTGTTATTTCATTTCTCGTCTATTTTCTTTTACACATTTTGTTTTGATTAGACAATAACATATTTATATCGAAACCCTGAAAGAAAACGGCATCCATCTTTTTCCTTGCTTTCATAACGAGTGGTGGCTCTTGTTGATATATTCTCTTTGCGAATACTTAATTTCGGTGGAAAGCGTTGTCCGATATCAATGGTGGATCGTGCTCTATGGACCGTGTTCTGTAATAAAATTGTAGTGTTATGTAAATAATATGTATTTTGTGTTAATTATATTATATATTAAGTTGGAAGGAGACAAAGAGAGTGGGTAGAGAGTAGAAATGCCGGACGAAAGACCCTGGATTCAAATCCGGGAAAAATAATTAATTGCAAATTATCAAGTTATCAGTATTTTTTTTTAATTCTATAATTCTTTTAATCGAAAATAGTATTAAAAAATCAGTTTTTCAAGTATTTTTCTACGTAGTGACAAAGAGAATATATCAACAAGAGCCGTCACTCGTTATAAATGCAAGGAAAAAGATGGATGCCGTTTTCTTTCAGGGTTTCGGTAATTTTGTTTTCCTCAGTTTTGTAAATTCGACAGCTGGTAAATTTTTTTTCGACTCTTGTGTAATTTCAGCTCTCGTCTATTTTCTTTTACACATTTTGTTTTGATTAGATAATAACATATTTATATCGATATTACCAAAACCCTGAAAGAAAACGGCATCCATCTTGTTCGTTGCTTTCATAACGAGTGGTGGCTCTTGTTGATATATTCTCTTTGGTAGTGAGCTTCTCAATAGGTCATGACAATAATTGTGATAATTGTTATAGTGGTGTGTTTGTTCTAAGGAAAATGTGCCCATCTGACCATCGGAAAATATTGACCATATGACATGTGCCTAAACCTTGCTAGTCGATCTTTGACAAACTGCCCTGCTAACCAAAAAAAAAAAACTAATGGCGGCGATATACCAACAGGTTATCATAACCTCTAACGAGATTTTTAGCCGAGCTTCTCTTTCCAACTTGTGGTGTGTTGCTTTTGAGTTTTTCCTACAAGTTGGCGGGACCTACAGTTTTTTGCCGACTCCAAACGGCACTTGCAAAGCAAATGAATTTTTTGCTGAGAAGCTTCTCATGGCAGAAATACACCCGGAGAGTTTGCCAAACTACTGCCGAGGCCCTACTAACCAAACCCAAGGAAAATCCTGGATAATTCCTAAGTCGCGCTATCCTAAATCGAGGATAGATGAATGGATAGTTTTGTATGGGCCGCGTGCAGATTGGACCCACTTTTTATCGATTATTTCGTGTACGTGTGATAGCGCTGCTCACTCGCACCCATTTAGAAACGCCATAAGAAAATAATATAGCTGCACTCCTCTAACTAAAAAATTTCCCTTTGCATTTTAACAGTGTTGCCAGATCTGAAATTTAAAATGCCCACAAAATACCCCAAATTTTCTCCAAATTGCCCAAAAAATACCCACAAGTTTCTCCAAAATACCCAAAATAAATGAAACACGTTTGGTTTTTTTTTAATCTTGTTTTAATGAAAAATAAGACATAATTTAGAAAAACATAATGGCACTATGCATTTTTCTGTTTTTTCTTGTTAAGTGCAAGAAAAATACATGAAAAAAAACGTATTGTCATGAGCACATACATGTATTTCTAAAATTTACATCAAATTGTTTCCCGACTTTAGTTATAGTTACATCAAATTAAATGTTATTTCTTTTGATGTAAAGCTACATTTACACTGCACCAAATGCGTCACTTTGGCCAAGTTTTTTCAAGACCGTTCATCCGCATATTGAATTTGATCACCAAATTAGGTCAAATTAAATTAAAGTCGTCTAATTTGGCAAACAAATTCATTCTGCGGACAAACATTCTCGAAATAACTTCGCCAAAAGCGACGCATTTGGTGCAGTGTAAATGTAGCTTAAAATAACTAAAGAAATCTACGCACAATATGCGAAACATTCAACTTTACAACTTAAAACTGGTTACATGTAGTTTTTTGGTACAATTTGTATGTACTTCTAAAATTGAAAAATTTACATCAAAATGTTTCTCGATTTTAATCCTATTTACACCAAAGGAAAGGTAATTAAATAACGTTAATTTTAATGTAAAATAGCAATCCAAATCGAGATACCATATATGAAAAAAATTATACTTTCTTACAACTTAGAAAATTTCATGAAATTTTTTAACACAATTTATATGTACATCTAAAAATCAAAAATTTACATCAAATTATCAAATTGATTTTAACCATAGCTACATCAAGGGAAAGGTAATTGGATAATCTTTACTTTGATGTAAAATAGCAATACAAATCGACATGCTATATGTGAAATAAATTCAACTTTCTTACAACTTAGAAAATTTCATGAAATTTTTTAACACAGTTTATATGTAAATCTAAAAATCAAAAATTTACATCAAATTATCAAATTGATTTTAACCATAGCTACATCAAGGGAAAGGTAATTGGATAACCTTTACTTTGATGTAAAATAGCAATACAAATCGACATGCTACATGTGAAATAAATTCAACTTTCTTACGACTTAGAAAATTTCATGAAATTTTTTAACACAATTTATATGTAAATCTAAAAATCAAAAATTTACATCAAATTATCAAATTGATTTTAACCATAGCTACATCAAGGGAAAGGTAATTGGATAACCTTTACTTTAATGTAAAATAGCAATACAAATCGACATGCTATATGTGAAATAAATTCAACTTTCTTACAACTTAGAAAATTTCATGAAATTTTTTAACACAATTTATATGTACATCTAAAAATTAAAAATTTACATCAAATTATCAAATTGATTTTAACCATAGCTACATCAAGGGAAAGGTAATTGGATAACATTTACTTTGATGTAAAATAGCAATACAAATCCACATGCTATATGTGAAATAAATTCAACTTTCTTACGACTTAGAAAATTTCATGAAATTTTTTAACACAATTTATATGTACATCTAAAAATCAAAAATTTACATCAAATTATCAAATTGATTTTAACCATAGCTACATCAAGGGAAAGGTAATTGGATAACCTTTACTTTGATGTAAAATAGCAATACAAATCGACATGCTATATGTGAAATAAATTCAACTTTCTTACAACTTAGAAAATTTCATGAAATTTTTTAACACATAATTGCATTTGTAAAACTAACAAAAAAATATTTATTATCGCCGGTTCCTCCTCCTCAAATTTTGATGACCACTATATGAGCGTTGAATGCATTGGGCATGTGTATGGGCTCATGTTGTTTATATGAAAGCCAGCTAGTGGAGAGATAGAAGAGGATAAATAAAATAACATTAATCATTAAAATATCATATAACTTACCATCTGGTGACCACAAACATTCTTTGGTGTCCTTACTTCCGGTAACTTCATCTACATATCACACAACAGTTCGGTTAAATCCTGAATCCTAAAAAAGAAAATGGAATAATTAGAAATCCGTGGCACGATAAAAAGTGATTTAAAACATCCCGTACAAGTTCGACAAATTTTGGAAATCCAAAATGTCATCTTTGTTGTATTATCTTGTTGTCTATGGTGGTGGAATCAAACCTTGTTACAATGAAAAAGTAATAACGATAATTAGCAATTTTTTTAGCAGGGTAATTTTAGATAATTGTTCATTTTGCGGATTTTTTCATTTTCATATATTTTTTTAAAAAATTCGCTGTGAGAAGATTTTTAGAATTAGCAGGTGTTTTGTAGTGCTGAAAGATTTATAAGAAGTTAATTTAAAATAGAATTCATGCATTTCAATAACAAAAACTGTTACTGGAATTTACGAATTTTTGATTTCTTATATGGGAAGGACAGAAATTACTTCCGGTAAATTTTTTTTGTTAACTTATGCTGATTATTTAAAATGCAAGTGTGTCGATCAATGCATTTAAAGTGTCATTAGTTTCGTTTATCGCTATGCGAAAGAATGCAACTAGCAAGCTGTTTGTATTTCTGTAAGTTGTTTTGTTTATTCAAGAAGCAATAAAAATGAAATCTTATGTAATAAAAAAGTCGCAAACTTTCGTATTCGGCTTCGGCCAAAAATTCAAACTGGTATCTGTAACTTTTTAACGAAATTCATTATTGTCGTTAACATCGATTTTAACAAATTTTGTATAGAAAATTGTGTCAAAATTGACGATTTTTATGTAACGAAGTTCGTTAAAAAATTACAGAAACCAGACCTCTTAAATTTTACATAACAATCATAATTCATATCCATGGCTTCTTTTATTTTAGTGATTAATTTATTCATATTGGGGCCTTAATCAGAAATTAATAATGAATTAATTCAAATAATATAATAATAATAAAAAATAATCATGATTAATAGCCATTAGAAAAATAATCAATAATAATTGAAAAAAATCGTCCATCTTTTTTAATTAAAACAATCAAGTAATAAAAGAATTTAATTTTAATTTAATTTAAAATAAATTTAACAATATAATAATTTAAATTAATTATTTTCAATTACACGGCTCGACAAATTTTGATCAACTTTAGTCTCCAAGCATAAAATAGACCTTTCCGAAAGTAAAATTTTCTCCTGATTTCTAATATCACTTTCATTTTGCTGAGGTAGATCTAGATTCCGAGATATCGGTGAAAATATGAAAATTCCTAATTTCGCAAAACACTACTATAATTACGTCAAAAATTTGTATTTTTCATTTTACCGATTTTAACTGTTGAATTATACATTATACTAATTCCCTTAAACATTTTTTGCCTTTATCTCTATAGGTATCTTCAGTAATTTGGCCACTATGCCAAAAAACGTTCCAAAAAATAAAAAAAAATAAACGAATTTTTTTTACAAAATTTCAGTTTTAACCACTTCAAAATCAGAAAAGTTCTATGGACGAAAAAAGTTAGCCCTCTTATGTTGTAGCTAATTTAATTACGAAAGTTTTAAGCACGCCAGTACAACATTTTATTGAAAGTCATCAATCAAAAATTTTCTATTAATACCCGACAAGTTTTCGAAATTTTCCATATACTTGCCATTTGAGAGATGATCCCTATATAGAATTTTATGCTGTTCCAAAAATCATTTGTTTAAAAGTAGAACAGTTTTTTAGATATCTTTAAATTTCTGTTTTTGAGATAAGGGAAAATTGAGATTACTGATCTGTTAATATTTTCGCTTTTAAGTACCTTCTCGATTTTTATGACATTTGATTTGGTTGTGAGGAGTTGAAATACCCTTTTAACCAATGCAAAAATAATCAAAGCGACATTAAGGTTATTACCAAAAAAAAAAAATTTATTTCTTCATCCACATTTTCAATTTGGACCAACTGCTATACCAAGTACTTCGGGAATAAGCTATCATAGGCGATTTTGGTTGGTTTCTTTTTTGGGAAGCATAAAGTGTAACAAAAGGTGAAAACTATCAACTTTTAAACACTTAATAAAAAATATTTTAACTTATCTCAAAAACAGAAATTTCAAAATATCTCGAAAACTATTCTACTTTTAAACCAAATGATTACATTTTTGGAATCAGCATAAAAATCTACATATGTATCAAATATCGAGGATATGGAAATTGCGGAAAATTTCTTGGGTAAAAACAGCTTATGAAGTCGAGAGCACATCACAATTTTGTACTGGTATTGAATTTCCTACAACATAGGATGGCTAAATTTTTTCGTCCGTGCACTTTTCCTGATTTTAAAGTGGTTAAATCTGAATTTTTGTAAAAATTTGGTTGTTTTTTTTTTTCAAAAAATTTTCAACGTTTTTTGCAATAGCGTTTTTTGAAGATACCTATAGAGATGAAGGCAATAAATGTTTAAGGGAATTAGTATAATGTATAATTAAACAGTTTAAACCGAAAAAATGAAAAATAAAATTTTTTTACGTACCTATATGATTATTTTTTTCAAAATTGGGAATTTTCATATTTGCAGCGATATCTGGGGAACTAGGTCTGCCACAGAAAAATGGATGTGATATTCGGAATCAGGAGAATATTTTACATTAAGAAAATGTACTTTCATTCTTGAAGATTTTCTTCTCGAGTAGTGTTATTAGCATAATAAACTGAAATTTTTATGTTATAATACATTTACAATTAATTGATCTTTAACAATTTTCTGAGGACGACACAATATAATTCAGTCATTAAAATTTTTAATCATCATTTAACAAGTCTGATAAACCTAGAGTTGGTTTTAGTGTCACCATAATATACAAATGTACATACACATTTTTCATTTTATATTCAGAAAGTCACAATTTATATTCAGAATTTCATTTCATGTTCATACAATTACAATTCATGCTCAGAACTTCCATTTGATATTCAGAAATTTACAATTCATATTCATTTCAAATTTTTTAATAAGACATTTTTTAATATGAAGTTGGCTTTCTGAATATGAATGGTAATTTTCTGAAATCAAGTGGAAGTTCTGAATATGAATTGCAATTTTCTGAATATAAATTGTAACTTTCTGAATATAAGTTGAAAAAGGTGCCTGACTAAAATCATAATATATGCGCTTATGCATTTGCATACTATGGTGCTCTTTACATAGTATGGCGTTTGTCAAAGTGAGTTCAGAGTAGTGTACCTGTCACAATACATATAGAGGAGTTCCAAACCAAAACGCAAGAAGTTTTTTTTTTTTTCTTGTGCACCTGCATATTAAGGGGATTGCCAAAGTCTGGTTGTTGTAGTGTCACCATAATATACAAATGTATATGCCTTTATGCATTTGCATGTTATGGTGGTTGCCAAAATAAGTGCAGAATAGTGTACATGTCACAATACCTTACATATGAGGAGCTCCAAACCAAGCAGCAATAATTGTAGACTAAATCACTGTGTACTTAATGCGTTTTGGCTTGGAGCTCCTCAATTGTATATGCGATGCAATTGTATATGAAAAAGTGAGTTCAGAACAGTGTGCCTTACCAGCGTATATGCTTTTGAGGAGCTCCTAACCAAAACGCATTAAGTACACAGTGATTTAGTCTACAATTATTGCTGCTTGGTTTGGAGCTCCTCATATGTAAGGTATTGTGACATGTACACTATTCTGCACTTATTTTGGCAACCACCATAGCATGCAAATGCATAAAGGCATATACATTTGTATATTATGGTGACACTACAACAACCAGACTTTTGGCAATCCCCTTAATATGCAGGTGCACAAGAAAAAAAACCAACGGTATTTGTTTCCTTTAGGGGTCAACTGCTAATAAATTAGCTAAAATTATATGAGATAGTTCAAAAGACGGGTTTTGGCCTCAGGATCACGAATCCGGAAGCGCTTTTTTAATTTTTTGTTTTAGTGAAAAGTTATGGTCAACCGTACATTTTTAGGTACAGCCCAATAAAATTACAGCAAAAACATGAAAACTTTGATAGCAAATATATCTTCAGAGAAGCAAAATATTAAAAAAGCCCGTCCGGATTCGTGATCCTGAGGCCAAACCCCGTCTTTTGAGCTATCTCATATAATTTTAGCTAATTTATTAGCAGTTGACCCCTAAAGGAAACAAATACCAAACCAACTTCTGGCCATACAAACTCCGATCATGGCCAGGTAGACACTCGGTTTAATTTGTTAACTTACCAAATTATTGTTGTTGTTGTTGTTGCACCGAGGTGTAGTCAATAAATATCTTCAAATTATTGTCGCCGTAGTTGCTACTGATTGAGTTGTTGTTGTCGAGTCTTCTTTTTTTGTTGTTTTGAAAATAAGTTGCTGGAAAATACAAAGATTAATTAAATAAAGAAAAAATTTACACATAAAAATTTATATGTATAGCCTTGTACATTTTCATAGTATGTATGGAGTTTTTCAAAGTGAGTTTAAAATAGTGGACCTGACCATTCCCTGTCTAGACCAATTCACTGCAACTATACTGAATGCGTTTCGGTGTGGATCTCCTCAAATATATATGCGGCCATGGTCAAGAGTAAACATACAAATGTATGTACACTTTTCTGAACTGACTTTAGCAAACGCCTTAATATGCGAATGCACAAGGGCATGGACATACATTTGTGTGTCTGGTTATACTATAAAAAACTCCAGACCATGGTAGGGTACACTTTTTTAGACTCACTTTGGCAAACACAATAATATTCAAAAAGGCACAAGCGAATATATATTTGTACATTATGGTGAAACTATAGCCAACTCAAAGCCATTATAGCCAGACACTATTATGAACTCACTTTGGATATGTTACCAAAATATACAAATATATATGTGCTAATGCTTACTATGACGTACCTGTGCCTTTTGGTTGTCCGCCTCAGTAAAGATATGCTGCAAAATAAAGAAATATATTAATATAATTTAAAATAAAATTTTAGGGCGGCAAGATCCGCGCTTACCCAATGAAAATTCCTTCAGCAATGGCGCCGAGTATTGAATTTTGCGCTCATTATGACATCATCAAATGTCAATCGTCTGGTTGTTTCATTCGCACTTTTGTCTCATTCGCACAACTCAGAAAAAATTTTCCAAAAAAATGTGTTGGTATTAGTGTTCTTATCGATAAAATGAGATGGTGTTGGAATTCGATAAAAAAAACTGGATTGTTGGATAGCCGTGGTTGGCAGGGTGTTTTGGCGAATAATGTCGATAATCGCTCATACCTAACTTACTGAATCATACTCCCACCACTAGTTGTCACTACAAGAACGAAGACAACTACAACGTCCCGGTGACGTTCAAATTATTTGCTAAATTCTGCCAAACAATTTGGACGTCACCGGGACGCTTACAGGTATTTAGGTACCTTCCAAAAATCGAGAGTACTCTATTTCCTATCCAAAGAGTACTCCAATTGGAGAATCAGAGTACTCCAAATGTAATCCTTTTTCATATAAAAATTGTGCTCCAATTAACATTGTGTTGTCCTAGGACTGGACCACCTACTCCAACCTTCGCTTTTTTTCTGCTACTCCATGGAGTACCTACAGTCAGAGTATTTTGCAATGTACTACAATGTTGGTACTCCTTGGAGTATATACTGCCAGAGCGATAGTGTCGTGATTTTCGTCGATAACCCTGCAAAAATCGTTGGATTATGTGTTCCAATTTTTTGATATTGGAGTACTCCAATAGTAATCCTTTGAATACCTCATCGGACCACCTTCAAGTTTTTGAAAGCCGATCAATGCTCCTGCCTTATCGACGAAAATAACGACACTATCGCTCTGACAGTATATACTCCAAGAAGTAACAACATTGGAGTACATTTCAAAGTACTCTGCCTGTAGGTACTCCATCGAGTAGCAGAAACAAAGCGAAGGTTGGAGTAGGTGGTCCAGTCCTAGGACATCGCAATGTTAATTGGAGCACAGTTTTTATATGAAAAAGGATTACATTTGGAGTACTCTGATGCTCCAATTGCAGTACTCTTTGGATAGGAAATAGAGTACTCTCGATTTTTGCAGGGAAGGCACGAGAAATGATCGGCTTTCAAAAAGCTGAAGGTGGTCCGATGAGATATACAAAGGATTACTATTATAGTACTCCAATATTAAAAAATTGGAACACATAATCCAGTAGTGAATAAAGCGTACTATTTATTAAACAGAATCTTATGGTCTGATTTTATAAAACGAAACGCGACGCGAAGAGTCACGTTCACCCAAGTGAAACCCAATTCGTAGTTTATAAATCACTTCGTGACTGTCAGTGACTGTGGGTGAATATGAGTACGATTCTTAGGTTTTTTTTTTTTTATAAGAACGCGAACTGACGCGAACAGTCATTTTAGCTGTCAAACTAAACACTTGCTTTTGGGCCGCGTTTGCTGGATTAACTTTATTTATTTCTGATATTTTTTTTAGCAATTTAAAAAAAAAATTAAAAAAAAAAAACAGAAAACAATTTGAGGCATGGGTAATTTGATGATAATTTTTAGAAAAAAAACTTCGTTTTCGAGAAAAATCCAAAAAAAACTTGAAATTTGGACTTTTGACAACTTTTTTTAGAGCATAATGGATCGATTGAGAGTTATTTTTCGATATTTGTTTCCTTTAGGGGTCAACTGCTAATAAATTAGTTAAAATTGAGGGAGATAGCTCAAAACACGGGATTTGGCCTCAGGATCACGAATCCGGAAGCGCTTTTTTAATATTTTGCGTCTCTGGAGATATTTGCAATCAAAGTTGCCAGTTTTCATGTGGTTCTTGTAATTTTATTAGGCAACCTCCCTGACTTAAGATGGCATAGCTCAGGTTTATTTTTATAAGCGCGGCCGAAGGCCGAAAACTCAGAAAGGTGTTTCGCACATAAATACCATGGATTCCGCCCCAATTTTGGTATCGGACTCGGCTCATTTTTCGATTCTTGATTCTGAACCCGTCTTTTGAGTTATTTCCCATAATTTTAGCTAATTTATTAGCAGCTGACCCCTTAAGGAAACAAATACCAATTTTTCTGACGGGGAACCTAAGCTCTCTACAAAAATTTGAAGTCCAATGCGGAGATTTATTTAACCGCGGTCCTACACCATCTATTACATAACACCCTTATATTACATACAACAATTTGCAAACTTCTATGCAAATATAAACATACATATTTCACATAAAAATTTGTCTCCTGACATGTTTCAACGCGGTTTGGCACTCGGTAGCTGCTGAGATGCTGAAGTTTCCCAACTTCAACGAAAACGAAGAATGAACAGTCACAAATGCAAAACAAAACACTCAAACACAAACAAATCCTCACTATAACACTCTTTTCACAAAAATTTTATAATTTCTTGCTTTTTTATCATAATTTCAACACCCTGCAAAAATCGTTGGATTATGTGTTCTAATTTTTTGATATTGGAGTACTCCAATAGTAGTCCTTTGTATACATCATCGGACCACCTTCAGCTTTTTGAAAGCCGATCATTGCTCGTGCCATATCGACGAAAATCGCGACACTATCGCACTGACAGTATATACTCCAGGAACTAAAGCTGATGGCCCAATGTACGCTTGATTTGCTTGCCTTGCTTACCTAGGCTTACCTTGCTTTCCTTTAAAAGCTTCCATGGCCCAATAGAAGCTACAAAAGTTGTCAAAAATACAGGATGACACAAACAAGACAACAACAAGACAAACAGCGAAGCGTGTAAAGCGCTGTCAAATAGAGATTTGGGCTATTCGACGCTTTGAAGCGTTTCAAGCAAGCAAAGTAAGGCTGCCACTGGGCCAACTTTCATGCATTTCAGTAGAGTTCAAAAGAATTTTGACATTTCTCGAGGCAAAGCCAGCAAAGCAAGCGTGCATTGGGCCATCACCTTAACAGCATTGGAGTACATTGCAAAGTACTCTGACAGTAGGTACTCCATGGAGTAGCAGAAATAAAGCGAAGGCTGGAGTAGGTGGTCCAGTCCTAGGACATCGCAATGTTAATTGGAGCACAATTTTTATATGAAAGAGGATTACATTTGGAGTACTCTGATGATCCAATTGGAGTACTCTTTGGATAGGTAATAGAGTACTCTCGATTTTTGGAGGGCAATAAAAATAAGGCAAGAGCATTAAAACATTTTATTTTACTTTGTGGCTGGGTTACATTTTTGTTTGTGTTAGCTAGCAGAATTGCCAACTACCGCGAACGCAGACCTGTCAAACGCAGTGACTGCGCCGTGATAACGTAAATGGATGAACGCGAAAACTTACGTGCTTATAAATTACGAACTTGAGGGTGATGGTGAAAGTGAGTGACCGCGTCGCGTCTAGGCACTGTGATTTAGAAAATCAGGACATTAGTGTTTTATTTCACGTACAGTGATCGAACTCAAGGAAAATAATCGAGGAATTATCGAATTCGTTAAAATATTGAATATCGATTTAATACCTATCGCTCAATGCTACATTTAAAAACTCGCAAAATTCTTTGCAAGGTTCATACAGCATCGTTAGCACAGTATAACCAGTGTTTGCACTGTGGTGAAAGTTCTCCATGGAGGTGAATTTTTCAGAGTTGAAATCCATGGTAATATGGGATTTCGCGACGCATGGTTGCATTTCAGTAACAAAAAAAACTTTAGAAATATTTCAAGAAAAAAAAAATGAATTTAATGTATATATTCCATGAATTAATATAATATCATGAATTTACTGCACTACAAGAAGTATAAAAAATGTATATTAAAGGCCATATTGTAAAATTTCGTACAAATGCATATTGATGATCGGCTCTTTATGAATATATGTTGAAGTACTTGCTAGATAGTGATTTTTTCCCTAATACTTCACGTTGACCTGCAAACTGGTTTTCCTTTCAGTTTAAAACGGTTAAAACAATTTAGGCATGTTCATAATCGATATAAAGTAGGTACTTAAGTTAGCGTCAACCCTTTGATACCCTTTCCAAGGGTCTATCTGACGCTAAATTTAGTACCTACTTTATTTCGTTCAGATTGTTGGACAGAGACAGATAAATATACAAGACTAAATGGGCTTGCTCAAGAACATCCTACAAATTATGACGGAGAACACATAATAATCAAAAAACTAAATTTATAATAGAACTATTTTTTTTACACCTTTTTCACTCGTACTTCAAAAACCGTAAAAATACTTTAGATAAGGTTAAATGCATTTAAGAATAGTGAATGGTAGTCCAAGACCCATACAATTATTTTCAGAATAGTCAATTGTATCTTACAAACTGTAAAATATGCTTTAGAATAATCAACTGTACTCCAAAAACTATAAATTGTACTTCATAAACTGTAATTTGTACTCGAGACCGTAAATTAGACTTCAGAAGCTTAAAAATGTACTCCAAAATAATCAGTTCTACTTCAGAAACAACAAATTCCAATCCAGAAGAGGTTTCTGAAGTACATTTGATTTTTCTGGAATACATTTTACAGTTTCTCGAATACAATGGGCTTCTTCGTAGCAAATTTTGCGAATATTAACAACCATTTACGTTTTTTAAAGTACATTTTACACTCTAACCCACAATAAAATATACAGGCAGATTCTAAATAATTTCTTACTTTGCGGATTTTATCCCTCTCATATAATTTGTGAGCGAAAATGTATGAAAAAGGTTCACTAGTGAAATTTATTTAGATTGGCACGATAAGCTTTTTGTCGAAAAATTCTCAAATTTCGAAATTTGTTTTGCGTAAAATTTTGCAAAAATCATTGGATCATGTGTTTCAATTTTGTGATATTGGAGTACTTCAATTGTAATACTTTCTAATACCTCAGCGGACCACCTTCAGCTTATTGAAAGCCGATCATTGCTCATGCTCACGATCGCTCTGACAATAGATACTCCAAGGAGTAACAACATTGGAATACATTGCAAAGTACTCTGAAAACAGAAACAACTGTAGCGTCTCGTTGTGACATTTAATTTTGACAGCTGACATAAATGCACGTAGACAAAGGCAACCTGTCTTATAACCGCGTTTTAACACGCGTTAACGCAGACTTGATCTAGTTTTATCTTTTTGGGTACGATGACATAATCAGCTGATTTTTCCTTGTATATTTTTTGGTTTTGTGCATTGGTTCTTGGTTGAGTTGTAAAATAGCAATTTCTTTTTTTTAGAAATATAACCTAATATATACATATATAGTTTTACTTAAAACGGAAAATCCTAAATTTGACTATTTCTCCTCTTTTAAAGTAATTTATTACCTCATAAAATTTGCAACACAACACCCTGAAAATGGCTGAAAATAGTGGACTGCAACCCGAAGTTCTCCATGGAGGTGAATATAAGTATGTTTGTGTTAGTGAGTGCAATTACTGTCTATACTGTGGTGCATACAATCAAGGATTAGTATTCCCACCACATGGTGCATGAATTCAGACAATTATTTTGCCTCTCGGCATCACAGTGAAGAAATGTAAAGGTGATTGTCGTGATATATATTCACCAGGTTGGAAAATTAATCATTGTATCGTCACGTATAGAACTTGGCCCAAATATACGAAAGCAAACCAAATTGTTGCCGTGACAGGCGTGTTTAGGCCAGATGCATTTCTAGCTTTAAAAGAAAAAAAAAGGGCGATAGTGCAAGGTTTGTGGAAATGTTTTTGTATTTTTAAACAAGTGCTTTTATCACTGATTTAGTTATTTGTTGATTTTCAGAGGAGGATGCAGAGCCTGGTGCACCTGCCATGGACGATAAATCATTTTGTATACCGTTCGAGTTACTAAAATATCAAAATGTAAGGTAATTGTCCACTTTAGCTGTGAACTGCTAATAAATTAGCTAAAATCATGGGGCTCAAAAGACGGGGTTTGGTCAGCTAATTTATTAGCCGTTGACAGCTAAAGTAGACAATTACCAAATGTAATTATAGTAAAGGCATACGACTTTAAAATCAATGAATATATCGGGCCATAGCCGCAAAGGGCTTACTCGACAAAATAAATGTTTTACCCTACAGCAATTAGAATATTAAATTAGCGCTTGAGACTAAATTCCTTTAGCCATAAGGGTATATCATAGAGCTATGAAATTTGAGCAACTGATGCATATAGGCTGTTGACTCTTATCATAAATGGAAAATCGAGAATTGTGTTGCTAAAGTCATTTCGCTGGTTATGGCTCCACATGTTGAAAAAATACCGAGCGATGAATGATTTTTAATTAGCCAGAACTTTTAGTTATTTCTTTAAAAAAAAGTGAACTGTGGGATGTTGGAATTTTCTTTGTTGTTAACAGTACTTCGCCCTGCATGATCATTCCGAAATTGTTCATAAATCTCTTTTAACGGAAGTGCAAGGAAATAAGCAGTTTCAAAAGATTGGGTCAGAGCGAAAAGGATGTTCAATGGAGTAGGTTCAGTTGAACAAGAGATGTAACGTATCATGGGCAAACATACCACGTACATGGCATGTGTGTAAAATTATGTTGTTTAGTCTGGATAAGTATGACTTTACTAAATAACTGTAGCCCGTAATCACAGTCGAAAAAAGTAGGCACTAAAATTAGCGTCAGCTCTTTGTCACCTTTTCCAAAGGACTATCTGTCATAAAAGCTGAAGCTAACTTTAGTACCTTCTTTATTTCCACTATGACTACGGCCCTATGACTTTAGTTGTAAATGAAGAATACAAGCTCGACATATACAGACCCGGTTTTTCAGTACAAGTTTTAGTAGGTATAGTGAGAGTTTAAACTTAACGGCTCAATTTGCAAGGGATAAACTTTAGGGAACTTTGTGGTTTTACATTGCACTAAAGAACCGGGCCATGTTAGTTTTGTTAATAACTTACCAAGTTTGCACCTTAAATGAAACGGTTGACTGCGCTGGAGCTGATGCTGTGTTTTTATGGTTGTTAACTGGCGCTGATGCTGTTGTTGTTGTTGTTGTAGCGAGGTGTAGCCCTGCCTAAATGTCAGACAGGGTCACCCCGAGTGTATTGCTCTTGGCCGGGTCGATATAAGAAAACGGCCCGGGTCGTTTCGGCACGATGGGTACAGCACAAGTACTGGTACCGTTCTCGTAGAACCGGCAATACAAGAAACTAGCCGTGAAGGCTATGTAGGTCATTTCGCGTTACCCAGGGTGCACCAACTGGGAGGCGACCTACTTGTACACCCCCCTGATGCTGTCGTTATTGATGGGTGCTGATAATGTTGTGTTGTAATAAGCAGTTGTTGTTAAAAAAGTGTTGTTGATTGCAGCTGATGCTGTCGTTGTTACTGGTGATGCTGTTACAAACAATTGTTGCTGAAATGTTAAAAAAGTTGTTGTCGTTATTGATGGGTGGTGATGATGTTGTTGTTGTAATAATAATAAGCAGTTGTTAAAAAGTGTTGTTGATTGCAGCTGATGCTGTCGTTGTTACTGGTGCTGATGCTGCTACAAACAATTGTTGTTGACTGGTGCTGATGTTGTTGATTGCAGCTAATGCTGCTATAAACAATTGTTGAATGGAGCTGATGTTGATACAAACGGTTGTTGACGGCAACTGATGCTGTTGTTACTGACGGGCCGTATTGTGAAGGCTGCCGGCTAAATTTTTTAGATAGAAACAACGGATTGGGGTGCTGTTGGTAATAAATTGCGATATAGTGACAGAGCAGTAGTATTCCCAATGGTGCATATGGCGACAAAAGCAACAAAAGTGCATCTGCATATGCGATATAACGCCAAAACAATACTTCTTTTATATTTAGCACAATTGAGCTATTACTGTTCTGCCACTATTTCGAAAAATTCCTTACCGGTTTTACTCCAATAATCTGCTTGTGGATTTTTTTATTATTTGTGGCAATGGTGCTCACAAAAAAATTGATTCCTGATCCTTTGATGAAAAGTGGATACGTCAAAATACGTCCGCGAACAAAATAAAGCCGATGTTTTTATTTGTAACGGCTTTAAACACAACACAAAAACTAGCTATTTTATAATAAAAAGCTTATTGCAATTAAATATTTAAAAATTTTGTTCAAAATTTTTAGCTCAGCTAACGCGGTGAAAATTTTTTTTAAAAATTGGCGTTGAAATTTGAGGGATATTTTAACAGAATTTCATGCGGTTTCAATCCCATTCATTATTTTAGGCATAGCAAAGTTTTCTCTTTCTGGCAAAACTTTTGCACATTAACCCTGCAATGGACTTTTGGGTTTTATAGGCCCACATTTTAGGGGCCTATTACGGTTTGCGAGTCGAACAAAAATATGCGCGACTCGCCTACATTTGTATTACCGACTGCGAGTCGCCCGGTAACATTCGCCTCAAACTTCAAAATTAAGCGAATGTCAAAAATGAAGCGATTACTGTTTGCGACTCGATCCAAATTCGTTCGCCGGGAGTGTCAAAATCTGGCTAACAGAATTTGAAGGTGACTAGGAGGAAAAATTTGATTTTATAGTCATATTGGGATTATTTGGGGGTCATTTTGTGGTAATTTCGTTGTTATTTTGTGTGTGGAATATTTTGGGGTCATTTTGTGGTTATTTTGGACTAATTTCGGGGATATTTTGTTGTTATTTTATGGTCATTTTTGAAATATTTTGCTGTCATTTTGGGGATTTTTTGGGCTCATTGTGTGGTCATTTTGGACTAATTTCGGGGATATGTTGTTGTTATTTTGTGGTCATTTTGGGGTAATTTTGGGAATATTTTGGAGTTGTTTTGTGGTCATTTTGGACTAAATTTGATGATATTTTGTTGTTATTTTGTGGTCATTTTTGGAATATTTTGGGGTCATTTTGGACTAATTTCGAGGAAATTTTAGTCGTTATTTTGTGGTCATTTTTGGAATATTTTGGGTGTCATTTTGTGGTCATTTTGGGAATATTTTAGGGTCATTTTGGGGTTTTTTTTTGGTCATTTTGGGAATATTTTAGGGTCATTTTGGGGGTTTTTTTGTGGTCATTTTGACTAATTTTTGTCATTTGGTAATATTGGGATCATTTTGGGATAATTTCGGGGATATAGTAGTGTCATTTCGTGGTCATTTTGGGGTAAACCAAGCTTTGCAGAAGTGACCATGGACCGGATCGTAATAGGCATCCTTGACCGAGACAACGACAGTTTGGCCATCGGCAAAGACCGTATGACCTGTACGTAGCCGGAAGACCTAGTTACGACCTTTACAACGGCGCTCTCAAATGCCCTCGATAAGGCCTGTCCAGTGCCAAAACCACGCTGTAAACATAGGCCACACTGGTGGAGGAAACAATTTAATAAGGCCAAGAGCCTTCGCAAGGAGACTCAATGACTCAGATATAAATATAAACATACAAGGCTCTGAGGCAGGCGAAGAGAACTTTGTGGAGAAATTTTTGTACTGCGTTCGAGAATGTCGACTATACAGCGAGACTGAGACGAGTGCTCTCAAGAACTCAAACAGCTACATATAGGCTATTTGCGGAAACCTGCCGAATCCTGGACCAGCTCGAAACGTGAAACGCTGGAGCTGCTCTTGATTACACACTTTCCAGATAACTCGCATGTTGCACTCTTAGCACTTTACTAAATAACTGTAGCCCGTAATCACAGTCGAAAAAAGTAGGCACTAAAATTAGCGTCAGCTCTTTGTCACCTTTTCCAAAGGACTATCTGTCATAAAAGCTGAAGCTAACTTTAGTACCTTCTTTATTTCCACTATGACTACGGCCCTATGACTTTAGTTGTAAATGAAGAATACAAGCTCGACATATACAGACCCGGTTTTTCAGTACAAGTTTTAGTAGGTATAGTGAGAGTTTAAACTTAACGGCTCAATTTGCAAGGGATAAACTTTAGGGAACTTTGTGGTTTTACATTGCACTAAAGAACCGGGCCATGTTAGTTTTGTTAATAACTTACCAAGTTTGCACCTTAAATGAAACGGTTGACTGCGCTGGAGCTGATGCTGTGTTTTTATGGTTGTTAACTGGCGCTGATGCTGTTGTTGTTGTTGTTGTAGCGAGGTGTAGCCCTGCCTAAATGTCAGACAGGGTCACCCCGAGTGTATTGCTCTTGGCCGGGTCGATATAAGAAAACGGCCCGGGTCGTTTCGGCACGATGGGTACAGCACAAGTACTGGTACCGTTCTCGTAGAACCGGCAATACAAGAAACTAGCCGTGAAGGCTATGTAGGTCATTTCGCGTTACCCAGGGTGCACCAACTGGGAGGCGACCTACTTGTACACCCCCCTGATGCTGTCGTTATTGATGGGTGCTGATAATGTTGTGTTGTAATAAGCAGTTGTTGTTAAAAAAGTGTTGTTGATTGCAGCTGATGCTGTCGTTGTTACTGGTGATGCTGTTACAAACAATTGTTGCTGAAATGTTAAAAAAGTTGTTGTCGTTATTGATGGGTGGTGATGATGTTGTTGTTGTAATAATAATAAGCAGTTGTTAAAAAGTGTTGTTGATTGCAGCTGATGCTGTCGTTGTTACTGGTGCTGATGCTGCTACAAACAATTGTTGTTGACTGGTGCTGATGTTGTTGATTGCAGCTAATGCTGCTATAAACAATTGTTGAATGGAGCTGATGTTGATACAAACGGTTGTTGACGGCAACTGATGCTGTTGTTACTGACGGGCCGTATTGTGAAGGCTGCCGGCTAAATTTTTTAGATAGAAACAACGGATAGGGGTGCTGTTGGTAATAAATTGCGATATAGTGACAGAGCAGTAGTATTCCCAATGGTGCATATGGCGACAAAAGCAACAAAAGTGCATCTGCATATGCGATATAACGCCAAAACAATACTTCTTTTATATTTAGCACAATTGAGCTATTACTGTTCTGCCACTATTTCGAAAAATTCCTTACCGGTTTTACTCCAATAATCTGCTTGTGGATTTTTTTATTATTTGTGGCAATGGTGCTCACAAAAAAATTGATTCCTGATCCTTTGATGAAAAGTGGATACGTCAAAATACGTCCGCGAACAAAATAAAGCCGATGTTTTTATTTGTAACGGCTTTAAACACAACACAAAAACTAGCTATTTTATAATAAAAAGCTTATTGCAATTAAATATTTAAAAATTTTGTTCAAAATTTTTAGCTCAGCTAACGCGGTGAAAATTTTTTTTAAAAATTGGCGTTGAAATTTGAGGGATATTTTAACAGAATTTCATGCGGTTTCAATCCCATTCATTATTTTAGGCATAGCAAAGTTTTCTCTTTCTGGCAAAACTTTTGCACATTAACCCTGCAATGGACTTTTGGGTTTTATAGGCCCACATTTTAGGGGCCTATTACGGTTTGCGAGTCGAACAAAAATATGCGCGACTCGCCAACATTTGTATTACCGACTGCGAGTCGCCCGGTAACATTCGCCTCAAACTTCAAAATTAAGCGAATGTCAAAAATGAAGCGATTACTGTTTGCGACTCGATCCAAATTCGTTCGCCGGGAGTGTCAAAATCTGGCTAACAGAATTTGAAGGTGACTAGGAGGAAAAATTTGATTTTATAGTCATATTGGGATTATTTGGGGGTCATTTTGTGGTAATTTCGTTGTTATTTTGTGTGTGGAATATTTTGGGGTCATTTTGTGGTTATTTTGGACTAATTTCGGGGATATTTTGTTGTTATTTTATGGTCATTTTTGAAATATTTTGCTGTCATTTTGGGGATTTTTTGGGCTCATTGTGTGGTCATTTTGGACTAATTTCGGGGATATATTGTTGTTATTTTGTGGTCATTTTGGGGTAATTTTGGGAATATTTTGGAGTTGTTTTGTGGTCATTTTGGACTAAATTTGATGATATTTTGTTGTTATTTTGTGGTCATTTTTGGAATATTTTGGGGTCATTTTGGACTAATTTCGAGGAAATTTTAGTCGTTATTTTGTGGTCATTTTTGGAATATTTTGGGTGTCATTTTGGGAATATTTTAGGGTCATTTTGGGGTTTTTTTTTGGTCATTTTGGGAATATTTTAGGGTCATTTTGGGGGTTTTTTGTGGTCATTTTGACTAATTTTTGTCATTTGGTAATATTGGGATCATTTTGGGATAATTTCGGGGATATAGTAGTGTCATTTCGTGGTCATTTTGGGGTAAACCAAGCTTTGCAGAAGTGACCATGGACCGGATCGTAATAGGCATCCTTGACCGAGACAACGACAGTTTGGCCATCGGCAAAGACCGTATGACCTGTACGTAGCCGGAAGACCTAGTTACGACCTTTACAACGGCGCTCTCAAATGCCCTCGATAAGGCCTGTCCAGTGCCAAAACCACGCTGTAAACATAGGCCACACTGGTGGAGGAAACAATTTAATAAGGCCAAGAGCCTTCGCAAGGAGACTCAATGACTCAGATATAAATATAAGCATACAAGGCTCTGAGGCAGGCGAAGAGAACTTTGTAGAGAAATTTTTGTACTGCGTTCGAGAATGTCGACTATACAGCGAGACTGAGACGAGTGCTCTCAAGAACTCAAACAGCTACATATAGGCTATTTGCGGAAACCTGCCGAATCCTGGACCAGCTCGAAACGTGAAACGCTGGAGCTGCTCTTGATTACACACTTTCCAGATAACTCGCATGTTGCACTCTTAGCACCTGCAACAAACCTGGCTGCACACATTTTCATCACGGAAGAAGGGATAAGGTGTGTAATTAAAAGATTCGAGCCGTTCAAGGCTGTTGGACCAGACGGGATTATCCTCGCACAACTCCGCACACGTTGGAAATGGTTGGTTTTTCTATATGCAGCTTGTCTGGCTCTTAACTACAATATTCAATAAAAACGTACAATAATAATAAATAATTGAAACTTCAGTTTTGTTCAATTTGAAGTTTTTTTTACATTTGACGTTCACCGCTTTCTGTTTTTAGAACTGGCAACAAAATGTTTCAGACGAACTAGTTTGTTCGCTATCCATAATCATTCGAGCTAGGCGATTCGCCAAATAACGCGACTCGAATAACTCAAGCGACTCGCGAACCGTAATAGGCCCCTTAATTTATTTCAGAACAACTTTGGGGTGTAAAAGTAGGTCGCCTCCCAGTTGGTGCACCCTGGGTAACGCTAAATGACCTACATAGCCTACACGGCTAGTTTCTTGTATTGCCGGTTCTACGAGAACGGTACCAGTACTTGTGCTGTACCCATCGTGCCGAAACGACCCGGGCCGTTTTCTTATATCGACCCGGCCAAGAGCAATACACTCGGGGTGACCCTGTCTGACATTTAGGCAGGGCTACACCTCGCTACAACAACAACAACATAATTTTGGGAAATTTGTCAAATAAAAAGTTTGTGTGCGTTCGTAATGCGGTTAGCAGTGGTTTGCAGGGTATTCTATTAGACACTCACTACTTTCGTTTCTGTCATTGCTACCCCACTCTTCATTGCGGGAGTTTGCGCACATCCTATAATTAGTGGTAGCTTTTTCCTTCTGCAATAGGCCACTAGTTGGTGTACGCTGTCTGGAGGGACCGTAGTGCTTTCTCCCTTATTGTTTTTCTCTTTCAGTCCCCTCACCTGACCTTTGAACACCCATGGCTCTTGAACGAGCGCTATTCCCAGATCCTCCGAGGCGAACCCCCTAGCAATAACAGCCGAAGCAGCTGCTGCATGATGGAGGTGGTTCTGGGCGACTTTGATTTTGTTGGAGGTCATTAGAGTCCTGTCTCTCTCATCGGCTCATCGATATCCTACAGCCGATAGTCACTCTCGCTACTCTTCTCAGCTAGGTTGGGTCTTTGCAGGTCGATATCATTTAAAAGTTCCTGGGTGGTTGAATCCTGACTCTGTTTACGCTCATCTCTCCTGTTTCCTAGCCGCTCGTTGCTACTACCCATTGTGGTAACGGTGTTGTTGCTGCAGCCCGAGCTGCTTTCCGCCGCCATGCCCTGATCTGGACAGTTCCATAGCGGTAGTTGAGCCTGAAGCCCTCCTGCCTTATGATGTTGTGGGATTCTTCGTCTATGCCCACGTTTAGACGAAGTCCCGCATCCTCAATTTAGTGGTTTATGGGGCGCCATCGCCTTGTATTCAGGCCCCCGTTCTGGACGCCAAGCATGTAGCTAACATACTCGTACGAGGGTCTGCGTTTCTCGGGAAGTATATCGTCGCGTGTTTAGGGTTGGCCCGTTCAAACCTTCTAGCTTCGGAGCAGCTTGCATAAGCCAAGCTGCTGTCCTATAGTCCTTACAGTCTACAAGGAGAAGTCCTGCTCGGAAATAAACCCCACAGAAGGCTAGGGCGTGCGTCCATCCTTTGAACACTTCATCCATAATGACGTCCTGTAGGCGTGTCAGGTCGTCTTGGCTTAAGGCGTCCGCAGGGTAACTCTCTGGCTACACAGCTATGCGGATACCGCTGAGGGCATCCGAGTAGCTTTGCTGCCTAGGGACCACCCGCGAACGGTCTTCTTCTTTGTTGGGCTGCCTTCCATGTGTTACGGGCGTGGTGTCGCAGGATGGTGCGGCCTTTGCCTCTTCGAGGTGTGGGTCTCCTCCGCGTCGTCGCTTCTCAGCTTGCGCCGGCGATTTGTGGTTGTTGTTGTTATGGCTGTGGTCTTTCCTACCAGATGCCGGCCCGCTTGTTCGCGCGGGTGATGGTTGCCGTGTTTGCGGTCTGTCGCCGGATCTGCTCCTGTGACTTGGTTCGGGATCCTGATGGTCGGAGGCACGCATTTCATCAAAGGCCCTTGGGCGGGCTGCCTTCGCTGACATCCCCTTTTCCAGATTCCGGAGGTACCATTTCACTCCGGATCCACTGAGCCCTATTCCTCGTCGGTCATCTAGGGCTCCTGGTATTCCTGGCGGTGGTAGCTCGAGAGGTCGGCCTCTGTTTGGCCTTTAGCGGCCCTCTTATATTTTTCCGGGGTTCGTGGGCGCTATGGTTGCGTGGGGATACCTCTCTGGTCGTAGACCGTTCCCTTCTGTGGGCGCTATGGTTGCGTGGGGGCACCTCTCTGGTGTCCTCTCTGGCTGTAGAGCGATCTCTTCTGTGGGCGCTATAATCGCGTGGGGACACCTCTCTCGTACCCTCTCTGTCCTTAGAGACCTCCCTTCTGTAGGTTACCTTCCGTTTGGCACCTCCGACCTCCGCATTACTGCCATCGTGCCTGTCGACTGTAGCTTCTGACGCTGAAGTCCTGGGCCCGCGATTCACTGTGGTGGTCGTAGGCGCACAATGGTTCGCGGGTTTGTTGGCATCGGTTCCCTTGTGCTCGCGATTCACACTGGTGGTACTAGACGCACCATGATTCGCGAGTTTTGTGTTGTCGGTTGTCGTCTCTGCTGGCATGGTTGAATGCTTTTTGCTGTTGTGGCCGCCGCGATGCTCAGCAGTGGTCGAATGACCCCTGTGGTTCGCAGGTTCTGCAGCTGGTTCTCGATGAGTGCCACTGCTTGTGGTTGGGAGATCATCCCTCTCATGCTCCAAGTATAGCATGGCTTCTTCCGCGGGGTGGCTCTCCAGAAACTTTCTGGAGTACTTTTTCTGCCTGTCATTGTTCCTTCCACCGCTCTTCTTCAAGCTTGTTGTTGGTTTAGTATTTTCTTTTTTGTTGTTTTTGCTATTCATCTTGTTTGTACGATCACCTGCTCGACATGGCGAGCTCAGCAATCAATTGTATTAAAAGGGAAAATGGGTTCGTCCACCGCTACAGAGCCCCTTGTCGCGGTAAGGCCATGGTTACTTCCCAAGGTGGCCCGGTGATATAGCCGGTGTTTTAAACCTCCTGGCTGCAAACCAGTCCAATGGGCACGGTGTCGCGTAACACCGTGGATTAGGAGGTGGTAGCTCTTAGTTGATCATGCGACACAGGATAATGGCGTAGATATGGTAGCTAACTTCGTAGAGGCTCCAAAGTAATTGCATTCAATACCCTTTTTTCACAATTTATAATGTCGGATATTTCAACGACTGGCGTTTCATGTTCTTCTCCCGAAATTTTTGTATTCAAATTATTTTTATTAGCGTGTTTTTCTTTATAACTCGCCGGAATTTCCATCGGCTGGCATTCCAGGATTTCTTTTTCCCGAATTTCTCCTCTTTTCCCTTTGGCTTTCATCCTTTTGTTGGTATTACCATTGGCTGGCGTTATAGGAGGCCTTTCTCCCAAATTATTTCTTAAACTTTCCCGTTGCTCGAATTCATACCCAAACTGAATATTTCTTATTCTTTATCATTATTTATTATTAACTTGTTCTTTTCAAGATTAATGACAGCTTCTATATCTCTCAAAAGCTTATACCCAATTAACAAATCTGCTTCCAAATTTTCAATTTCATAAAAAATTAGATTTTTACCAAACAACGTTATAAAATAGAACTATCGTATTACCGAATACCTGTTAATTGTTTTTCATTTCTATTTTCATAAATACCTGACCTTATGTAGCGGCTAGTTGCTCCTGTATCAATTAAAATTTTAAAATTTTTTTCTGTTGCCCTGTCATACAAGAAAATATATGGCAAAGCTAAGTTTGGTCTAAAAAATGGTTCTCCTTTATATTATTAATGCGCAACGTTTTGTTTGGCGGTTGCGCGGTCTGCTGCGTGCTACCGTGTGGCCTTTTTTCTATATTACCTGCCATGTTACAACTTGGATTGATATTATTTCTGTTATTATAAGGTTTGTGCTGCGGCCGATTTTGTACCCTGATGCTGGAATCAACATCCATTGGGGTCGGTCGGGGTTGCAATCCTTCGACTCTTTGGTTGAAATTCCCCCGAGGCTGTGCTGGTGCAAACCTCAAATTATTATTAGCGAAGCTATTTTTTTGGTTATAGTTACCTTGGCCTGTATTTTCCAAGGACGAAAAGTATGTTGGTTTACTGAATTGCAATGCGAAATTCGCTCGCATATTATTGGATTCTAGCTCTTGGACCTTAGCCAGAGTTTTTGGCAAGTCGCTTGGCGACAAAGAAAATAGGATATTTGGTAAATTCCCATTCAGGGAATATGCATAAAGCATCTCTCCTATTTTTAGCGTTAAGCTCTTTAGTGACTGTACTGTCTGAGCCGTAAGTCAGAATCGTTTTATTACTAAGTAAGGTCAACTTCTCTTTAACCTTATTATAGTAATCTATTATTAGTTGGGTTCCAATTAAGCAGCAACCCAGAACCGTATAAAATATTGCATGCAAATGCAACAACAACGTTGTGATCTTGCTATTTTCTGGGTTGCTTTCAGACCCACAAGCAGTGCTGTGCGCTTGTTTTTTCGTACTAGATTTTTTGACAGCCAACCCTTATTTGCTTGGTAGCACATACGTACTTATGTGTACACACATATCTACACAAACAACTATGCTGCAGCTGATCCGTATAGTTCCAGTTAGATTATGGCCGGGATACGACCCAGGTCAGCTATTTGGAACGCCCTTATTGTGTTAGAGGCCTGTCTGAGGAAACTCATTTCCTGCTCAATGTTGTGAGCTGGCCTCTTATCCGCATAGGCGAAGTCTAACCTTGCCAAAATGGCATCAAAATTAAGGACCGTGCCATGATTTGACAAAAATCATTGGCTTCTTGAGTTATTTTGTTACGTAATATTGTTAATGCAGCAAAATACCTACGGCTGCCTCTAATGTAAAGACTCATGGTATTTTTTGGGGACTCCCTCCCACTAACATACTTGCTTTGTTTTCCCGCTTCTATTTTCCTACGCAATTCCGCTAAGTCTAATTTTAAGGAAGCGTTAGTTGCGTTTATTAACCTAGCCACTGTGGCTTCATCGTCATTCCCGAACGGCATTTTTGCAAAAGCTTCTATTAATGAATCCAGACTTAGATCTTTAATAATTTAACCGTAAATTCTTATATTCTTAACCCCCAAAATTTAAAATGTATAAAAAGTAGTTTACTCTATCTGTTATTCGTGGTCCTCTGTATCGTTCACTGCTGCTCCTTGTTCAATGCAATTCTAGACCATATAGTCATCCTCTGTATCGTTCGCTGCTAGATTTTGAATTTTTCTTATCCCTTGTTGCTTTTGTTGTTGTTTATATATATATCGACAAACACTGTTATTTTCTATTAGCCACTATTTAAAGTAGTTATTATGTAGCTCATACGTTTTTAACTGTCTTTACACACTACTCTTTTCGTTGCTGTTGTTTTCTTTTGGCGGTGTTTAACTTTTATCTGTTGTGTTTTTGCTTATTCAGCTTTCAACGTTGTGTTCTCACTTGACAAAATCTGTTATTTAACTGTTTTTCCTGTTTTTCTCCTTTGCGAGGATACTTATTTTTTTATAATTTTTTCTCCTTCGAATGAGGATACTTTTCATTATTTTTAATTCGATTTTTTTTACTTTTCTCCTTTATTAACACTGAATTTGTTCCACAGTGTAAGGATACTTGTTTGTTTAATTTTTTCCTTCTTTCACGAGGACATTTTTGTTAAGTGACGCTCAACGTAGGGCACACGTTGTTAATTTGTAAAAAGTATCCTCAAGTAAAGGAGGAGAAAAAAAATTATCACAAGTGTCCTCGTGAAAGGAAACAATTTTTTAAATAGTATCCTCAAGGAAGATACTTTTTTAATTAATTTTTTCCTTCTTTCACGTGGACTCTTTTGTTATTTTTTTTCTCCTCCTTTACTTGAGGATACTTTTTAAAAAAATGTTTCCCCTTCACGAGGACACTTGTGTTAATTTTTTTTTCTCCTCCTTTACTTGAGGATACTTTTTATAAATTAACAACGTGTGCCCCACGTCTGGCGCCACTTACCGTTTTACCCGCTAGGGTAAGGGTTTTAAAAAGGTTCGATTTGAGCTTCTGCCGCTTGTCACGGCTGTCGAAAAACTAAACTTTATTCATTGAAATACTCTTATTTATAACTTAGAATTATCTTACTTAGCTAACTTAATGTTTATCTTAACTTGACACCCTCGCTACTGATGCGTGAGAAATGGAATGTTATTTGTACGAAATTTCAGAAATGTTTAGGCCATTTGAGGAAGTGCCTACTTGTTAATAAACATTGCTGTTGGCATTGCATCAGCTTTGCTAATGAAATTCCAGTAGCGTGAGATTCAAAATATGTGTTTATAATTACCATAAGGGCATTTTGGGTGGTGTACTGTTAACTTGCATGTATTCATGACACTACATTTTTTTCTGTATTTTTCTTGCAAAAGCATAGCGCCATGATTCCAATTATGTTTTTTAAAATTATGTATTATTTTTCATTAAAACAAGATTAAAAAAGCAAATTTGTTTATTATTTTGGGTATTTTTTAGGCTTTTTGGATATAATTGTGGGTATTTTTTGGGCATTTTAAATTTCAGATCTGGCAACCCTATTCAATTGCAAAGAAAAATTGTTTAGTTACAGGAATGCAGCTATGTTATTTTCCAATGGCGTTTTTAAATGAGTGCGAGTGTGCTGCGCTATCACATGTACACGAAATAATCGATAAAAAGTGGGTCCAATCTGCACCCCGCCTACTCAGTCCAAAGTAGCACTTGTTGGCAAGAGTGATTCTCCGCTGGACTTCTACACTGATATTATTTTCGGTGTTAATACTGGTTCAAATTTGTAACTATCAACCGTGACATGGCTGCCAAGGCGCAGGTGCGCCGATTCTTTCTTTGATGACAGCAAATACTTCCTCTTGTCCTCGTTGACCGCAAGACCCACCTTTTTCGCTTCCTTATCCAGTCCGCCGCCGTGGTGTAGCGGTTAAGTGTTCAGCCTTCTCCACCAAGTCGTGGCGGTTCGATGCCCGGCAAAAGTAACATCAAAAATTATTTAGAAAAACAATTTTTCTAAACGGGGTCGCCCCTCGGTAGTAGTTTGGCAAACTCTCCGGGTGTATTTCTGCCATGAGAAGCTTCTCAGCAAAAAATTAATTTGCTTTGCAAGTGCCGTTCGGAGTCTGCAAAAAACTATAGGTCCCGCCAACTTGTAGAAAAACTCAAAAGCAACACACCACAAGTTGGAAAGAGAAGCTCGGCTAAAAATCTCGTTAGAGGTTATGATAACCTGTTGGTATATCGCCGCCATTAGTTTTTTTTTTATCCAGTCCAGAGAAGGCAGCGCTTACGGCGCGGTTGTTAAGGCCAATGATATCAATATCATCGGCATACGCCAGCAATTGCACGCTCTTGTAATAGATTTTACCATTGCGGTTTAGCTCTGCTGCTCGAATTATCTTCTCCAGCATCAGGTTAAAGAAATAGCACGAAAGGGAGTCGCCCTGTCTGAAGCCTCGTTTGGTTTCAAATGGCTCAGAGAGGTCCTTCCCGATTCTGACGGAGCTGTTGTTATTGCTCAACGTCATTTGGCAAAGCCGTATAAGCTTTGCAGGGAAGTCAAACTCAGACATGGGGGCATACAGGCAACTCCTTTTGCGCTGTATTAAGCGGCTTTAAAATCGACAAAGAGATGGTGTGTGTCGATTCTGTTATCATGGGTCTTCTCCAGGATTTGGCGTATGGTGAAAATCTGCTCGATGGTAGACTTACCAGGTCTAATGCCACACTGATAAGGTCCAATCAGTTTGTCTACGATGGGCTTCAGTCCTCCACACAATACGCTAGAAAGAACCTTATATGCGATATTAAGAAGACTGATTCCTCGGTAGTTGGTGCGGTTAGCGGGATCGCCTTTCTTGTGGATTGGGCAGAGCACACTTAAATTCCAATCCGGAGGCATGCACTCATCTGACCATATTCGGCATAAGAGCTTATCGTCACCTTAATTCACAAGGGCCCTAACTGACATAAAAAAAATTTTACAGGAGAAGCAAAAAACAGAATTTTTTTTACATTGAACGCATGTAAATATAGCTTTGTAAATTTGGAATATCTCCGTTATTACTGTTAGTAACTCCTTGAAATTTGATGTGAGTGTATATTTAACTATATTATACTTAAATATGTAAAAAAGTCATTTTAGAAAAATGTGTCAATTAGGGCCTTTGTGAATTAAGGTAACGTTATGCATGCTTTTTTCGAGCTCTTCGCCTCCTTGTTTGAACAGCTCGGCGGGTAGTCAGTCTTTTCCAGGCGATTTGTTGTTCTTGAGACTGGATATAGCTATCCTCACTTCATTATATTCAGGTGGTGGGACGACTTTTCCATCGTCAGGGATTGGGGTATCGGGTTCGACGTCGCCCTCGCAATTTAGCAGTGAGGAGAAGTGCTCCCTCCATAATTTAAGTACACTCTGTACGTCGGTTACCAGGTCGCCATTGTTGTCCTTACAGGAACTTGCTCCGGTCTTAAAACCTTCCGTCATCCGCCGGATCTTTTAATAGAATTTTCGGGCAGCATTCCTGTCAGCCAGCATCTCAAGCTCCTCACACTCACGCCTTTCGGCCTCACTTTTCTTTTTTCTCTTCCTTTTTTGCCTCACGATAGCGTTGCCATACACTGCGGGTTGCGCCCGTTCGCAACGTCTCCTTGTAGGCAGAGTCCTTATTTTTCGAGGCAGCTTTGCATTCCTCATCGTACCAGTTGTTCTTGCGGCCTCGCTGGAACCCTATAGTGGCCTCAGCGGCGGTACGCAATGAGTGAGAGATATGCTTCCATTGCTCCGTTAAATCGTTAGGTCGAGGATTGCCCTCTGACAGTAGGTGTGAGAGTCGAGTGGAGAAATTATCAGCAGTCTGTATCATGCGCAGTTTCTCGACGTCAAACTTTCCTTCCGTTACTGTGCGCACTTTCTTCGCTGCACAGAGGAGTGTGCGTATCTTGGCTGCGACAAGATAATGGTCCGAGTCGATATTGGGACCACGCAGGTACGCATGTCCAGAACGGTGGAGCTATGTCTGCCGTCGATCATGACATGATCAATCTGGTTTCTTGTTCTTTGATCAGGGGACAGCCAGGTGGCTTGGTGTACTCTCTTATGCTGGAACCTAGTACTACTGATGACCATATTGCGAGCAGAGGCGAAGTCAATCAACCTAGTGCCGTTGGGTGATGTTATATCATGGAGACTAAATTTTCCAACTGTAGGACCAAAGACACCTTCCTTGCCCACCTTGTCATTAAAGTCGCCGACCACGATTTTGATATCATGTTGGGGGCAGTTTCGCCGGGTCGTCAACATTAAGGAGGGTTCTCATCCGAGGCTTTGTTTTTGTTTTCATTGGAGTTGGTTTTTTACGTGGCGGGTCGCAAACCCAGCGCACAACCCGGTTTTCGGGGTTTTTGCAAAAGATTTACACATTTATAGAGCGAGCCGCTTGCTACAAGACAGACGCCCGATTACAGCCGCACCTAATGGTGAACAGACGCTGCGAAAAGACCTCGGTGAGCCCTTAAACGAAGTATGTCAGAGTGGCCCCACCGGGGCTCCCTCTCTTTCTGCCGCAAGCCTAGATAGCGCACGTTGCCCAGAGTGTACGAACAAGGACGCCAGAGTCGTGACTGGGCAAGGTCACACAGCAACCACTCCCCATTCTAAATGAGTGCGAGTGTGCTGCGCTAACACATGTACACGAAATAATCGATAAAAAGTGGGTCCAATCTGCACTCCGCCCATTCAAAACTATCCATTTATCTATCCTCGATTTAAAGTAGCGCGACTTAGGAATTATCCAGGATTTTCTTGGGTTAGGTTAGCAGGGTACCCTGCCAACCATGGCTACCCAGCAATCGAATTTTTGAGTTGATGTTCCCAAATCCGGTACTTTTAATTTTATTTCATTTCACTTAATTTCTTTTCATATAATTTTGTTTCATTTCATTAATTTCATTTCCTTTTGTTTCATTTCACTTTATTCTGTTTCATTTCATTTTTTTTTGTTTCATTATATTTCATTTTAGTTCAATTCATTTTGTTCCATTTCACTTTATTTGATTTATTTAAGTTAATTTCATTTCTTTTCATTTCATTTTATATCATTTCAATCCCTTCTGTTTCATTTTATATTATTTCAATCTATTTAGTTTAATTTTATTTCAATCCATTTCATTCTATTTATTTCTTTTCAATTTGTTTTGCTTGATTTAACTTTGCTTTGTTTTGTTTCTATTAATTTTGTTTTATTTCATTTCATTTCTCTTCACTTTCTTTTATTTTGTTTGAATTAATTTTGTTTCTTTTCATTCTTTTTCATTTCCTTCATTTTACCTTATTTCATATCATTCATTTCACTCAATTTCATTTTATTTCGTTTCCTTTTATTTTATTTCATTTTTTTTTTCATTTTGTCTTGTTTCATTATATTTTATTTATTTCATTTTATTTTAATTCATTTCATTCTATTTCATTTCGTGTTGTTTCATTTCAATTTATTTAATTTTGCTTAGGTAGTTTTTATTCGTATTTTTTGTTTAATTTCATTTAATTTCATTATGTTCCCATTCACTCTATTTCTCATCTCATTTTAATTTGTTTAATACATTATGTTCCATTTTATTTCTTTAATTTAATTTAATTTATTTTGTTTCATTTCCGTTTATTCGACTTAATTTTTTCATTTTATTTAATTTCACTTCATTTTGTTTCACTTCATTCTGTTTCATTTCATTTTATTGTTTCTTTTCTTTTTACTTTTTATAGTTTATACCTCTAACCTCTATTTAATAAATGTCATAAGTTTATAATTGTTTAACTATTAAAGTCATTTTGAATCAAAAAATTTAAGAGTAAATATTTTGGAAATTTATTGGAAATATTTTAGGTATTTTGAAAATTTGTATGGGTGGATACGGCAGCGCCTAAAAGTATGCAACCATTGCCGGTATGTCATATATGTTTTTGGAAACTTTCTAGTCAGACGAGTTCAGCTATGGGTTTTCCTTATGACTTCTAAATGAGTGCGAGTGAGCAGCGCTATTACATGTACACGAAATAATAGATAAAAAGTGGGACCAATCTGCACGCCGCCCATACAAAATTATCCATTTATCTATCCTCGATTTAAGCTGGAATTATTGGTGATGTTTGTCGTAACGCTGTAGTCGTATCCAATCAGCTGATTCGACCAACCTTATGGGATTTAATGCAATCGATTATTGGTGCCTTATCGTAACGCTAAGGTCGTAACCGGATCGTAGCCAACCAATTGGTTTTTGGTTTTCCGCGGTAACGTAAACAGCTGATTACCTTTTTTGTTCATTTAATTTATTTGTTTTGCATTAATTTTTCGAATTTATTGGTTTTCGCTATTTGGTGAGTTATCATTTTACATTTTTTAAGAAAATATTAATTAAGATTGTGTTCATAGCTGAGTAAAATGGACGATAAAACTGTTTACGGTTACCGCACCAATAATCGATAAAAATGTATCGCATAGTGTTGCGTTAGGGATACGACTATAGCGTTACGACAAACATCACCAATAATTCCAGCTTTAGAATAGCGCGACTTAAGAATTATCCAGGATTTTCCTTCGGTTTGGTTAGCAGGGTAGTTTGTGAGAAATTTTGATTTTTGTGCTTCAACTTAACTTTGACCCTAAATAACTTATGTTGTTGTTGTTTGCCCCGAAAAAAATTTACATATTTATACTCACGTTACTTATATCTTTCGATCCCAATACTTAAATTTTTAATTCTAGAGGTTGCGGTATTCTGCATTAATGCCAACATGTTAAGCCAGAAAGCAAACAATTTAGTGGAGGCTATCAGCAATTACGATGAAACTTTCACGTGGAAGAATTGTAATGGAATTCATAGGGACCACATCGACGTTATCGAAATCCACTGCCAAATTTTGATGAAATCGGTCGAATTCTCCACGATTTTCAGGTCTTGATGCAGAATAACTAATTCGGGGCTGATCTTTTCATTTCTGAAACCTGTTTTTTTCTATCTTCTTCAGTTTTTGAGTTATTTACTGTGCGTTTTGTCGTATGTTACAAAATATAACAATTCGGGTATGCTTTTTGTCGTATGTAGCAGAAATATATCACATACGACAATTTTCCTTACAAATTCATTTTTTGTTATCATTAGAAAACGTTTGTCGTAAGTGCTGCTAAACTACCTACATACAACATTTGTATACAGACAAATTGTAAGCATTTGTCGCATTCATGCGTAGCTTAACCTCAGTAACACGCGCAATTCTTTCAGTCAGCTGTGTATCGTTGAGCAAGCAAGATGGAGCTGTCGTCGCCTTCCGCTAATTTTTTGTAACAAAAGATTTTTTATTTATTTAGTATTTATGATTTTTATGGATATATACATACGTACATATAATTTTTTTATTTAAGTATGTTAAGTTTTGAATTTAAATAAAAAGGCTGTGGACAAAAAGTATGCCTCTTATTTAAAATACATTCATCGTGCTCATATTTTCTAAGTCAAATATGTCTGACATAAAATACGTTTATACAATACATTCCAAGAACCGTTATGCTAACGTCCATGCAGCTTCAAAAGTGAATAATTCTAAGCAAATCGAGTCGGAATTTTTGTGAAAAATAAGTGAAAATAAAATAACAAAATATTTCTCAAGAAATCTTTTAAAGCGAGCAAACGCTTCTTCTGAAGATTAAATAAACATTAAATTATCCATACATATATTCAGTTTTAAATTAATGGATAAGGGCTTACTTTCTAAAACATAGCCTTTCGTAATTTCTTCTACGTTTAAAAAAAAAATGGAATATGCAGGTGCAGGTACATATCGTTACCTTGATTCACAAAGGCCCTAACTGACATACAAAAAATTTTACAGGAAGAGCAAAAAACAAAAAATTTTTTACATTGAACGCATGCAAATATAGCTTTGTACATCTGGAATATCTCCGTTATTACTGCTAGTAACTTCTTAAAATTTGTAGCGAGTGTGTATTTTACTGTAACATACTTAACTATGTGAAAAAGTCATTTTCGAAAAATGTGTCAATTAGGGCCTTTGTGAATTAAGGTAACGATATGTATGTATACAAAAATAGGTTTCTCCAATTTTCTTGTTTCGAGATATTAAAAGTTTTCTGTTGTCACTAGCATCTTTATATGGGAATTAGGAGCTTCACCGTTAGCGTTTTAAGCAGAACACGTATTTCCCCACACATTTTCATGCCTAACATAAAAAAAAAAAATTGGAGTTACACAACTTGTGCTTCAAAGACTCATATTATAATACAACTTAGTACAAGTCTAAATTAAAGAAACCTGGATCAACTAAATTTAAGATAGAACAGGATAGGAACATGTTCGCAGCTTCATCGCAATTTGACGTGGCGGATAACATACTTTCCGCGTCGGACTCCTCTGCTTCCCCTTCCGATGCCTCGATCTCCGAGTCCTCCGGAGCGTCCGGAATAGCAGCGCGCTGTGCATCGCCACGGTATACGTGGATCACGATCTGACCCAAGCCGTAATGCACTCGTCCGTTGCACCGTTTAAGGGGCTCGAGCGCCTCATTATTCAGAGTGATAACCACCTGTCTATTGGGCCCAACCACATCATCGACCAGATTGACGCCCCAATCCTGCGTCGGGAGAGACGGATTCCAGACCTGCAGCATCTCAAGAATATTCTCGGGTTCTGCAGGGACGGCAGGACTCCATGCCCTTGCCCTTGGCCGAGCAGGAATGTCCTTCCAGTCGACGACATCTAGTCTAGCCCCTGGGTAGACTTCACCCAGTCTTGCAACTGCTGCCTTATACAGTGCGACAGTTCTTGCATCCTCGCACGCGAATATTTTGATCTGACCTTGGTGCCAGCCCGCGTCAGTACCTCGCGGCGGACTACCCGGAGACTCACGCATTAAGTCGAGGAGGGCCCTGCCCATTTCATTCCGGACATACAGCCACCGGTCTTTGGGGATGGACCAACGGTCGTTACCTCGGTCAATGAAACCTATAAGGATTCTGTCCTTGGTTACTTCAGCAAAGTTTTCCCACTACGGGGTTGAACTGATGCCGCTTCGGATGGGGGTTACCTCTCCGTCCGATCTCTGGCGTTTGAAGGGATTACCGTTCACCCTCTTAGGCACATAGGGCCTCTGGAAATTGGTATCAGAGCTTTCGCTTCCTCCACCATCTTCCTTTCTTCCGGCGACAGCTTCTCCTGCGATGCTCCCTCATATTTTTTAAGGATCCTTGCGGCCTTTCTTTTATCCCAGTACGCAAAGCGTCGGGGAGATGCCTCTTGGGGGGGATTCAGACTCGTAGTTGCCATCGCGGTCTCTCCCTTTGCGGCGTCGTCCTTCTCTCTCGAAACTCTGAAACCAGGTCGTGAGACCATTGCCCCAGATGTGAAGAGATTGGGTTTCGTACCAGCGCTTGATGGAAGTTTAGCTTCCGCCGTTTTCTGCTTGACTGCGTAGGCAGCCGCACTGCTGCTTGCCCCCATCAAGTCACTCTTACTTGATAGCAGTTTGGGGGATGACTGACCCGTAGTTTCCATCGCTGTCGGCCTCCCAGTTAACTTTGAGGCGGAGTTTGTCCTCCGACGTTGTGTTTTCGCTTGCTCCAGCATAGTTCTTCTCTGCTGCGGAGTAAACGAAGTCGTTAATTGCTTTGTATTTTGTGTGTTCTTCATCTTGTTCGTACGACCCCTCGCCGGACAAGGCCAGCTTAGGGTCAAGGGTAGTGTAAGGGGAAGTGTGTCATCCGCCGCGGCAGAGACCGCGGTAAGACCATAGTTACTCCCTGAGGCGGCCCGGTATCAGTGAGGCTCCGTTCGACTACAGCCACGATTTGCCTCCCGGCTGCAAACGTCCAATGGGCACGGTATCGCATAACACTTACTGCTAGTAACTTCTTAAAATTTGTAGTGAGTGTGTATTTTACTGTAACATACTTAACTATGTGAAAAAGTCATTTTCGAAAAATGTGTCAATTATTTGTGAATTAAGGTAACGATATGTATGTATACAAAAATGGGGTTCTCCAATTTTCTTGTTTCGAGATATTAAAAGTTTTCTGTTGTCACTAGTAACTTTATATGGGAATTAGGAGCTTCACCGTTAGCGTTTTAAGCAGAACACGTATTTCCCCACACATTTTCATGCCTAACATAAAAAAAAAAAAAAAAATTGGAGTTACACAACTTGTGCTTCAAAGACTCATATTATAATACAACTTACTACAAGTCTAAATTAAAGAAACCTGGCTTGACAAGTAACCTTAACCACAATTTGTAATTAAAGTAACCAGTAAATAATGGATCAACTAAATTTAAGATAGAACAGGATCAAATTCAACCAGATATAGGTGTTTTTTTTAACTAAAATTAGAATGCAATTTTTAAACTCTTATTTTTTTAAATGCGCACTTTGCTTTTGGTTCTAAACTCGGATTCTTTGTCACAAAGGACCATATTTTACTGCTGCATTTTTACAGTTGCTACGTTTTTGCGCAAATTAAATTTAAAAAAATGGGACGTTTAGTTTGATACTAAAAATAAATTTTTTAAAACATCTAGTTCCAAAAAAAACACTAATCGTTAAATAATCGATTCACTTAATGTTATGGAAAAAACAGAATAATAAAATTGTATATCCTTCTCTTACACCAACTATTTCAAATTAACATTAAAATTTCGATAAACGATAGAAAGCTGAAAATTGGGGCAGAATATTATAGGGAACAATACTGGTTTTTTTTTTTTTAACTGATGATTTAAAAACTGAATTTTTAGCACGCTCGGCCCCAGTGTGCGGCGCTATAAAATAATTCTGTCCGCTTCGATTGGAAGGCGTAGCGTCTACCTCCTCTCCGTACAGAAACCTTAAGAACGCCAATTGTCATACGTATAGAGAGGAACTGGATAAGTACCTTTCAGATGATGATCCCGATACACCTGGGGACACTAAAGAAATAGAGGATATGGTGGTTAAATTCACCAAAGCATGTCAGGCAGCTTTAGATAAGGCCTGCCCCATAAAAAGGGCTAGCAAAAACCACCCTGGTGGAACCCTGAGCTAGATAGATACAGGAAGCTTTGCAGACAAGCTCTTAATATTACTAAGGCCTCGAAGGAGGTCTCAAAGTGGGAAGCTTATAAAGAGCACCTTAGAGAGTATAAGAGGGAACTCAGAAAATCAAAAAGAGCCTCCTGGAGCGATTTCTGTAGTGGTTTAGAATGTGTATCAGAGGGGTCTAGGTTAAGAAAGATTCTATCCAAAGCACCTGGTAGTGGACCGGGGTGTTTGAAAAAGCCGGATGGGTCTTGGACCTCCATACAAACTTTCCAGACGCGGAAAACGATTATAGGTATCAATCGCATATTAGGCACGTGGAACTTGACCTGGAGCAGTTCCTTACCAATAATAGATTAGAGTGGACCATTGGTTCGTTAAACCATTTAAAGCACCGGGTCTAGATGGCATAGCGCCCATACAACTTCAGCAATCATTGGAACAGAGCATCCCTTGGCTGCTTGCGATATATAGGGGAGTGCTTACTTTCTGTTATATCCCTAATCTTTGGAGAGATTCTAGGGTTATTTTTATACCTAAGGCAGGTAGAACTTCTCATGTTGGCCCAAAGGATTTTAGACCGATTAGTCTGGCGTCCTTTCAACTCAAGGTATTGGAGTGGCTAGTGGAGCCCCTTATTAGAAATAAGCTAAAGAGCAGAACCTTACCGTCGCAGCATGCATATATGAAGGGCAAATTCACAGAGACAGCGATACAGGATATTGTTACGCACACTGAAAAATCCTTGGCTAGTAAGGAATTCACATTATTAGCCTTTCTGGACATTGAAGGGGCCTTTAACAACGTCATGCCGGAAGCGATCACGGAAGCGGATCTAGCCGGAGTATCGGTAGACAAGGTTGTCAACAGACAGACCCTCTTCAATGGGTACAGTAAATGGACTGCTGGAAATCCTGGCGGGGCAGGGGGTCTAAAGTCATAGCGTATGCCGACTACCTTGCGGTGACTGTGAGTAGTAAATATCCACAAACGCTCTGTGACATTATCAAAGAAACCTTAGACTAGTCGAAAAGTGGACCGGGAATAAAGGTCTTGGTGTAAACCCGACCAAAACAGAGTTGGTTCTGTTCACTAGGAAATACAAAATCCCGGTGTTACAGTTACCAGCAATAGGTAATACCACCCTTAGGGCCGCTTGCATAAAAGCCGATAACGACTAATCGCCCGGTTACCGGAGTTTAATTGATGTATTTTGTTCGGTTAGCTGTCAAACTAATCACCGATTAGTCGTTATCGGCTTTCATGCAAGCGGCCCTTAAACTTAGTGACTCCGCCAAAAACTTGGGAGTTATCATCGACAAAAGGCTCACGTGGAAATAAAATATCCAAGAGCGCCCAAAAAAGGCACTAGTGGCCCTTTACTCTTGCAAGGGTGCCATAGAGCAAAAATGGGGTATGACCCCTAAAATCACACTATGGATCCATACCGCTGTGGTAAGACCAATTCTATTGTATGGAGTACTTGTCTGGTGGACGGATCTGGATAAGGGCTCCAATATCACCGTAATTCAAAAAGTACAGAGAAGTGCGCTTATATGTGTAAGCGGGGCGCTGCGCACAACAGCGGCAGACGCGCTGGATGCAATTCTGAACATTCTACCGATTGATTTATGCGGTAAACTTTTTGCGGCATGCTCCGCTTTGTGACTGAGGTCTCTACCTGGATGGAGGTCCCTTTGTGAAGGCCACTCATCCATCCTAAACAATCTCCCCGCGTACCGTTCGGACTACTGCACATTGAAGTACTGTTTCGAGAAGAACAGAGGTACGCTGCAAGGTGAGATCCTCTCCCCTCTTCAATGGGTACAGTAAATGGACTGCTGGAAATCCTGGCGGGGCAGGGGGGTCTAAAGTCATAGCGTATGCCGACTACCTTGCGGTGACTGTGAGTGGTAAATATCCACAGACGCTCTGTGACATTATCAAAGAAAGCTTAGACTAGTCGAAAAGTGGACCGGGAATAAATGTCTTGGTGTAAACCCGACCAAAACAGAGTTGGTTCTGTTCACTAGGAAATACAAAATCCCGGTGTTACAGTTACCAGCAATAGGTAATACCACCCTTAGGGCCGCTTGCATAAAAGCCGATAACGACTAATCGCCCGGTTACCGGAGTTTAATTGATGTATTTTGTTCGGTTAGCTGTCAAACTTATCACCGATTAGTCGTTATCGGCTTTTATGCAAGCGGCCCTTAAACTTAGTGACTCCGCCAAATACTTGGGAGATATCATCGACAAACGGCTCACGTGGAAAGAAAATATCCAAGAGCGCTCAAAAAAGGCACTAGTGGCCCTTTACTCTTGCAAGGGTGCCATAGGGCAAAAATGGGGTATGACCCCTAAAATTACACTTTGGCTCTATACCGCTGTGGTAAGACCAATTCTATTGTATGGAGTACTTGTCTGGTGTGGACGGATCTGGATAAGGGCTCCAATACCACCGTAATTCAAAAAGTACAGGGAAGTGCGCTTATATGTGTAAACGGGGCGCTGCGCAGAACAGCGGCAGACGCGCTGGATGCAATTCTGAACATTCTACCGATTGATTTATGCGGTAAACTTTTTGCGGCATGCTCCGCTTTGTGACTGAGGTCTCTACCTGGATGGAGGTCCCTTTGTGAAGGCCACTCATCCATCCTAAACAATCTCCCCGCGTACAGCTCGGACTACTGCACATCGGAGTACTGTTTCGAGAAGAAATTTCAAATCACAATTCCGGGTAGGGAATACTGGGACACTCTACCTCCCCAAGACAACGGTTCAATCCATATGTATACAGACGGCTCGAAACTGGATGAGAGGGTCGGGGGAGGGGTGTACGCTCCCCAGCTGAATCTTAATCTTAGTTTTAGACTGCCGGACTACTGTAGTGTCATCAAGGCGGAGGTGCGGCAATACAGGAAGCTGTAGAATATCTGAAGACTGTGGACATCAATAATGGTGATGTTTACATCTTCTCTGATAGTCAAGCAGCTCTCAGGGCGCTGGGGGCTTTTACATGTAATTCCAGGACTGTGGAGGGCTGCCGCAAATCTCTCAACGAGATGGCTGAGCAACTCTCGATTCACCTGGTATGGGTGCCTGGACATTGTGATATACCGGGTAACGAGATGGCAGGCGAGCTTGCTAGAGGGGGCACATCCGCTCCACTCACAAGGTCTAAGGTCTGAACGAGGCATAAGTTCCTCCAACAAGAAAGTGACAGATGGGACAAGATCAGTACTTGCAGTACACGAAATAATCGATAAAAAGTGTGTCCAATCTGCACTCCGCCCATTCAAAACTATCCATTTATCTATCCTCGATTTAAAGTAGCGCGACTTAGGAATTATCCAGGATTTTCTTGGGTTTGGTTAGCAGGGTACCCTGCCAACCATGGCTACCCAGCAATCGAATTTTTGAGTTGATGTTCCCAAATCCGGTACTTTTAATTTTATTTCATTTCACTTAATTTCTTTTCATATAATTTTGTTTCATTTCATTAATTTCATTTCCTTTTGTTTCATTTCATTTTTTTTTGTTTCATTATATTTCATTTTAGTTCAATTCATTTTGTTCCATTTCACTTTATTTGATTTATTTAAGATAATTTCATTTCTTTTCATTTCATTTTATATCATTTCAATCCCTTCTGTTTCATTTTATATTATTTCAATCTATTTAGTTTAATTTTATTTCAATCCATTGCATTCTATTTATTTCTTTTCAATTTGTTTTGCTTGATTTAACTTTGCTTTGTTTTGTTTCTATTAATTTTGTTTTATTTCATTTCATTTCTCTTCACTTTCTTTTATTTTGTTTGAATTAATTTTGTTTCTTTTCATTCTTTTTCATTTCCTTCATTTTACCTTATTTCATATCATTCATTTCACTCAATTTCATTTTATTTCGTTTCCTTTTATTTTATTTCATTTTTTTTTTCATTTTGTCTTGTTTCATTATATTTTATTTATTTCATTTTATTTTAATTCATTTCATTCTATTTCATTTCGTGTTGTTTCATTTCAATTTATTTAATTTTGCTTAGGTAGTTTTTATTCGTATTTTTTGTTTAATTTCATTTAATTTCATTATGTTCCCATTCACTCTATTTCTCATCTCATTTTAATTTGTTTAATACATTATGTTCCATTTTATTTCTTTAATTTAATTTAATTTATTTTGTTTCATTTCCGTTTATTCGACTTAATTTTTTCATTTTATTTAATTTCACTTCATTTTGTTTCACTTCATTCTGTTTCATTTCATTTTATTGTTTCTTTTCTTTTTACTTTTTATAGTTTATACCTCTAACCTCTATTTAATAAATGTCATAAGTTTATAATTGTTTAACTATTAAAGTCATTTTGAATCAAAAAATTTAAGAGTAAATATTTTGGAAATTTATTTGAAATAATTTGGGTATTTTGAAAATTTGTATGGGTGGATACGGCGGCAGCCCTTGCAGCGCCAAAAAGTATGCAACCATTGCCGGTATGTCATATATGTTTTTGGAAACTTTCTAGTCAGACGAGTGCAGCTATGGGTTTTCCTTATGACTTCTAAATGAGTGCGAGTGAGCAGCGCTATTACATGTACACGAAATAATAGATAAAAAGTGGGACCAATCTGCACGCCGCCCATACAAAATTATCCATTTATCTATCCTCGATTTAAGCTGGAATTATTGGTGATGTTTGTCGTAACGCTGTAGTCGTATCCAATCAGCTGATTCGACCAACCTTATGGGATTTAATGAAATCGATTATTGGTGCCATATCGTAACGCTAAGGTCGTAACCGGATCATAGCCAACCAATTGGTTTCTGGTTTTCCGCGGTAACGTAAACAGCTGATTACCTTTTTTGTTCATTTAATTTATTTGTTTTGCATTAATTTTTCGAATTTATTGGTTTTCGCTATTTGGTGAGTTATCATTTTACATTTTTTAAGAAAATATTAATTAAGATTGTGTTCATAGCTGAGTAAAATGGACGATAAAACTGTTTACGGTTACCGCACCAATAATCGATAAAAATGTATCGCATAGTGTTGCGTTAGGGATACGACTATAGCGTTACGACAAACATCACCAATAATTCCAGCTTTAGAAAAGCGCGACTTAAGAATTATCCAGGATTTTCCTTGGGTTTGGTTAGCAGGGTAGTTTGTAAGAAATTTTGATTTATGTGCTTCAACTTAACTTTGACCCTAAATAACTTATGTTGTTGTTGTTTGCCCCGAAAAAAATTTACATATTTATACTCACGTTACTTATATCTTTCGATCCCAATACTTAAATTTTTAATTCTAGAGGTTGCGGTATTCTGCATTAATGCCAACATGTTAAGCCAGAAAGCAAACAATTTAGTGGAGCCTATCAGCAATTACGATGAAACTTTCACGTGGAAGAATTGTAATGGAATTCATAGGGACCACATCGACGTTATCGAAATCCACTGCCAAATTTTGATGAAATCGGTAGAATTCTCCACGATTTTCAGGTCTTGATGCAGAATAACTAATTCGGGGCTGATCTTTTCATTTCTGAAACCTGTTTTTTTCTATCTTCTTCAGTTTTTGAGTTATTTACTGTGCGTTTTGTCGTATGTTACAAAATATAACAATTCGGGTATGCTTTTTGTCGTTTTGTTTCACTTCATTCTGTTTCATTTCATTTTATTGTTTCTTTTCTTTTTACTTTTTATAGTTTATACCTCTAACCTCTATTTAATAAATGTCATAAATTTATAATTGTTTAACTATTAAAGGCATTTTGAATCAAAAAATTTAAGAGTAAATATTTTGGAAATTTATTGGAAATATTTTGGGTATTTTGAAAATTTGTATGGGTGGATACGGCGGCAGCCCTTGCAGCGCCTAAAAGTATGCAACCATTGCCGGTATGTCATATATGTTTTTGGAAACTTTCTAGTCAGACGAGTGCAGCTATGGGTTTTTCTTATGACTTCTAAATGAGTGCGAGTGAGCACCGCTATTACATGTACACGAAATAATAGATAAAAAGTGGGTCCAATCTGCACGCCGCCCATACAAAATTATCCATTTATCTATCCTCGATTTAAGCTGGAATTATTGGTGATGTTTGTCGTAACGCTGTAGTCGTATCCAATCAGCTGATTCGACCAACCTTATGGGATTTAATGCAATCGATTATTGGTGCCATATCGTAACGCTAAGGTCGTAACCGGATCGTAGCCAACCAATTGGTTTTTGGTTTTCCGCGGTAACGTAAACAGCTGATTACCTTTTTTGTTCATTTAATTTATTTGTTTTGCATTAATTTTTCGAATTTATTGGTTTTCGCTATTTGGTGAGTTATCATTTTACATTTTTTAAGAAAATATTAATTAAGATTGTGTTCATAGCTGAGTAAAATGGACGATAAAACTGTTTACGGTTACCGCACCAATAATCGATAAAAATGTATCGCATAGTGTTGCGTTAGGGATACGACTATAGCGTTACGACAAACATCACCAATAATTCCAGCTTTAGAAAAGCGCGACTTAAGAATTATCCAGGATTTTCCTTGGGTTTGGTTAGCAGGGTAGTTTGTAAGAAATTTTGATTTATGTGCTTCAACTTAACTTTGACCCTAAATAACTTATGTTGTTGTTGTTTGCCCCGAAAAAAATTTACATATTTATACTCACGTTACTTACATCTTTCGATCCCAATACTTAAATTTTTAATTCTAGAGGTTGCGGTATTCTGCATTAATGCCAACATGTTAAGCCAGAAAGCAAACAATTTAGTGGAGCCTATCAGCAATTACGATGAAACTTTCACGTGGAAGAATTGTAATGGAATTCATAGGGACCACAACGACGTTATCGAAATCCACTGCCAAATTTTGATGAAATCGGTAGAATTGTCCACGATTTTCAGGTCTTCATGCAGAATAACTAATTCGGGGCTGATCTTTTCATTTCTGAAACCCGTTTTTTTCTATCTTCTTCAGTTTTTGAGTTATTTACTGTGCGTTTTGTCGTATGTTACAAAATATAACAATTCGGGTATGCTTTTTGTCGTATGTAGCAGAAATATATCACATACGACAATTTTCCTTACAAATTCATTTTTTGTTATCATTAGAAAACGTTTGTCGTAAGTGCTGCTAAACTACCTACATACAACATTTGTATACAGACAAATTGTAAGCATTTGTCGCATTCATGCGTAGCTTAACCTCAGTAACACGCGCAATTCTTTCAGTCAGCTGTGTATCGTTGAGCAAGCAAGATGGAGCTGTCGTCGCCTTCCGCTAATTTTTTGTAACAAACGATTTTTTATTTATTTAGTATTTATGATTTTTATGGATATATACATACGTACATATAATTTTTTTATTTAAGTATGTTAAGTTTTGAATTTAAATAAAAAGGCTGTGGACAAAAAGTATGCCTCTTATTTAAAATACATTCATCGTGCTCATATTTTCTAAGTCAAATATGTCTGACATAAAATACGTTTATACAATACATTCCAAGAACCGTTATGCTAACGTCCATGCAGCTTCAAAAGTGAATAATTCTAAGCAAATCGAGTCGGATTTTTTGTGAAAAATAAGTGAAAATAAAATAACAAAATATTTCTCAAGAAATCTTTTAAAGCGAGCAAACGCTTCTTCTGAAGATTAAATAAACATTAAATTATCCATACATATATTCAGTTTTAAATTAATGGATAAGGGCTTACTTTCTAAAACATAGCCTTTCGTAATTCCTTCTACGTTTAAAAAAAAAATGGAATATGCAGGTGCAGGTACATATCGTTACCTTGATTCATCTTGATATCTTGTTTCGAGATATTAAAAGTTTTCTGTTGTCACTAGCATCTTTATATGGGAATTAGGAGCTTCACCGTTAGCGTTTTAAGCAGAACACGTATTTCCCCACACATTTTCATGCCTAACATAAAAAAAAAAATTGGAGTTACACAACTTGTGCTTCAAAGACTCATATTATAATACAACTTAGTGCAAGTCTAAATTAAAGAAACCTGGATCAACTAAATTTAAGATAGAACAGGATAGGAACATGTTCGCAGCACCATCGCAATTTGACGTGGCGGATAACATACTTTCCGCGTCGGACTCCTCTGCTTCCCCTTCCGATGCCTCGATCTCCGAGTCCTCCGGAGCGTCCGGAATAGCAGCGCGCTGTGCATCGCCACGGTATACGTGGATCACGATCTGACCCAAGCCGTAATGCACTCGTCCGTTGCACCGTTTAAGGGGCTCGAGCGCCTCCTTATTCAGAGTGATAACCACCTGTCTATTGGGCCCAACCACATCATCGACCAGATTGACGCCCCAATCCTGCGTCGGGAGAGACGGATTCCAGACCTGCAGCATCTCAAGAATATTCTCGGGTTCTGCAGGGACGGCAGGAATCCATGCCCTTGCCCTTGGCCGAGCAGGAATGTCCTTCCAGTCGACGACATCTAGTCTAGCCCCTGGGTAGACTTCACCCAGTCTTGCAACTGCTGCCTTATACAGTGCGACAGTTCTTGCATCCTCGCACGCGAATATTTTGATCTGACCTTGGTGCCAGCCCGCGTCAGTACCTCGCGGCGGACTACCCGGAGACTCACGCATTAAGTCGAGGAGGGCCCTGCCCATTTCATTCCGGACATACAGCCACCGGTCTTTGGGGATGGACCAACGGTCGTTACCTCGGTCAATGAAACCTATAAGGATTCTGTCCTTGGTTACTTCAGCAAAGTTTTCCCACTACGGGGTTGAACTGATGCCGCTTCGGATGGGGGTTTACCTCTCCGTCCGATCTCTGGCGTTTGAAGGGATTACCGTTCACCCTCTTAGGCACATAGGGCCTCTGGAAATTTGGTATCAGAGCTTTCGCTTCCTCCACCATCTTCCTTTCTTCCGGCGACAGCTTCTCCTGCGATGCTCCCTCATATTTTTTAAGGATCCTTGCGGCCTTTCTTTTATCCCAGTACGCAAAGCGTCGGGGAGATGCCTCTTGGGGGGGATTCAGACTCGTAGTTGCCATCGCGGTCTCTCCCTTTGCGGCGTCGTCCTTCTCTCTCGAAACTCTGAAACCAGGTCGTGAGACCATTGCCCCAGATGTGAAGAGATTGGGTTTCGTACCAGCGCTTGATGGAAGTTTAGCTTCCGCCGTTTTCTGCTTGACTGCGTAGGCAGCCGCACTGCTGCTTGCCCCCATCAAGTCACTCTTACTTGATAGCAGTTTGGGGGATGACTGACCCGTAGTTTCCATCGCTGTCGGCCTCCCAGTTAACTTTGAGGCGGAGTTTGTCCTCCGACGTTGTGTTTTCGCTTGCTCCAGCATAGTTCTTCTCTGCTGCGGAGTAAACGAAGTCGTTAATTGCTTTGTATTTTGTGTGTTCTTCATCTTGTTCGTACGACCCCTCGCCGGACAAGGCCAGCTTAGGGTCAAGGGTAGTGTAAGGGGAAGTGTGTCATCCGCCGCGGCAGAGCCCGCGGTAAGACCATAGTTACTCCCTGAGGCGGCCCGGTATCAGTGAGGCTCCGTTCAACTACAGCCACGATTTGCCTCCCGGCTGCAAACGTCCAATGGGCACGGTATCGCATAACACTTACTGCTAGTAACTTCTTAAAATTTGTAGTGAGTGTGTATTTTACTGTAACATACTTAACTATGTGAAAAAGTCATTTTCGAAAAATGTGTCAATTATTTGTGAATTAAGGTAACGATATGTATGTATACAAAAATGGGGTTCTCCAATTTTCTTGTTTCGAGATATTAAAAGTTTTCTGTTGTCACTAGTATCTTTATATGGGAATTAGGAGCTTCACCGTTAGCGTTTTAAGCAGAACACGTATTTCCCCACACATTTTCATGCCTAACATAAAAAAAAAAAATTGGAGTTCACAACTTGTGCTTCAAAGACTCATATTATAATACAACTTACTACAAGTCTAAATTAAAGAAACCTGGCTTGACAAGTAACCTTAACCACAATTTGTAATTAAAGTAACCAGTAAATAATGGATCAACTAAATTTAAGATAGAACAGGATCAAATTCAACCAGATATAGGTGTTTTTTTTAACTAAAATTAGAATGCAATTTTTAAACTCTTATTTTTTTAAATGCGCACTTTGCTTTTGGTTCTAAACTCGGATTCTTTGTCACAAAGGACCATATTTTACTGCTGCATTTTTACAGTTGCTACGTTTTTGCGCAAATTAAATTTAAAAAAATGGGACGTTTAGTTTGATACTAAAAATAAATTTTTTAAAACATCTAGTTCGAAAAAAAACACTAATCGTTAAATAATCGATTCACTTAATGTTATGGAAAAAACAGAATAATAAAATTGTATATCCTTCTCTTACACCAACTATTTCAAATTAACATTAAAATTTCGATAAACGATAGAAAGCTGAAAATTGGGGCAGAATATTATAGGGAACAATACTGGGTTTTTTTTTTTTTAACTGATGATTTAAAAACTGAATTTTTAGCACGCTCGGCCCCAGTGTGCGGCGCTATAAAATAATTCTGTCCGCTTCGATTGGAAGGCGTCCCGTCTACCTCCTCTCCGTACAGAAACCTTAAGAACGCCAATTGTCATACGTATAGAGAGGAACTGGATAAGTACCTTTCAGATGATGATCCCGATACACCTGGGGACACTAAAGAAATAGAGGATATGGTGGTTAAATTCACCAAAGCATGTCAGGCAGCTTTAGATAAGGCCTGCCCCATAAAAAGGGCTAGCAAAAACCACCCTGGTGGAACCCTGAGCTAGATAGATACAGGAAGCTTTGCAGACAAGCTCTTAATATTGCTGGGAAGCTTATAAAGAGCACCTTAGAGAGTATAAGAGGGAACTCAGAAAATCAAAAAGAGCCTCCTGGAGAGATTTCTGTAGTGGTTTAGAATGTGTATCAGAGGGGTCTAGGTTAAGAAAGATTCTATCCAAAGCACCTGGTAGTGGACCGGGGTGTTTGAAAAAGCCGGATGGGTCTTGGACCTCCATACAAACTTTCCAGACGCGGAAAACGATTATAGGTATCAATCGCATATTAGGCACGTGGAACTTGACCTGGAGCAGTTCCTTACCAATAATAGATTAGAGTGGACCATTGGTTCGTTAAACCATTTAAAGCACCGGGTCTAGATGGCATAGCGCCCATACAACTTCAGCAATCATTGGAACAGAGCATCCCTTGGCTGCTTGCGATATATAGGGGAGTGCTTACTTTCTGTTATATCCCTAATCTTTGGAGAGATTCTAGGGTTATTTTTATACCTAAGGCAGGTAGAACTTCTCATGTTGGCCCAAAGGATTTTAGACCGATTAGTCTGGCGTCCTTTCAACTCAAGGTATTGGAGTGGCTAGTGGAGCCCCTTATTAGAAATAAGCTAAAGAGCAGAACCTTACCGTCGCAGCATGCATATATGAAGGGCAAATTCACAGAGACAGCGATACAGGATATTGTTACGCACACTGAAAAATCCTTGGCTAGTAAGGAATTCACATTATTAGCCTTTCTGGACATTGAAGGGGCCTTTAACAACGTCATGCCGGAAGCGATCACGGAAGCGGATCTAGCCGGAGTATCGGTAGACAAGGTTGTCAACAGACAGACCCTCTTCAATGGGTACAGTAAATGGACTGCTGGAAATCCTGGCGGGGCAGGGGGTCTAAAGTCATAGCGTATGCCGACTACCTTGCGGTGACTGTGAGTGGTAAATATCCACAAACGCTCTGTGACATTATCAAAGAAACCTTAGACTAGTCGAAAAGTGGACCGGGAATAAAGGTCTTGGTGTAAACCCGACCAAAACAGAGTTGGTTCTGTTCACTAGGAAATACAAAATCCCGGTGTTACAGTTACCAGCAATAGGTAATACCACCCTTAGGGCCGCTTGCATAAAAGCCGATAACGACTAATCGCCCGGTTACCGGAGTTTAATTGATGTATTTTGTTCGGTTAGCTGTCAAACTAATCACCGATTAGTCGTTATCGGCTTTCATGCAAGCGGCCCTTAAACTTAGTGACTCCGCCAAAAACTTGGGAGTTATCATCGACAAAAGGCTCACGTGGAAATAAAATATCCAAGAGCGCCCAAAAAAGGCACTAGTGGCCCTTTACTCTTGCAAGGGTGCCATAGAGCAAAAATGGGGTATGACCCCTAAAATCACACTTTGGATCCATACCGCTGTGGTAAGACCAATTCTATTGTATGGAGTACTTGTCTGGTGGACGGATCTGGATAAGGGCTCCAATATCACCGTAATTCAAAAAGTACAGAGAAGTGCGCTTATATGTGTAAGCGGGGCGCTGCGCACAACAGCGGCAGACGCGCTGGATGCAATTCTGAACATTCTACCGATTGATTTATGCGGTAAACTTTTTGCGGCATGCTCCGCTTTGTGACTGAGGTCTCTACCTGGATGGAGGTCCCTTTGTGAAGGCCACTCATCCATCCTAAACAATCTCCCCGCGTACCGTTCGGACTACTGCACATTGAAGTACTGTTTCGAGAAGAACAGAGGTACGCTGCAAGGTGAGATCCTCTCCCCTCTTCAATGGGTACAGTAAATGGACTGCTGGAAATCCTGGCGGGGCAGGGGGGTCTAAAGTCATAGCGTATGCCGACTACCTTGCGGTGACTGTGAGTGGTAAATATCCACAGACGCTCTGTGACATTATCAAAGAAACCTTAGACTAGTCGAAAAGTGGACCGGGAATAAATGTCTTGGTGTAAACCCGACCAAAACAGAGTTGGTTCTGTTCACTAGGAAATACAAAATCCCGGTGTTACAGTTACCAGCAATAGGTAATACCACCCTTAGGGCCGCTTGCATAAAAGCCGATAACGACTAATCGCCCGGTTACCGGAGTTTAATTGATGTATTTTGTTCGGTTAGCTGTCAAACTTATCACCGATTAGTCGTTATCGGCTTTTATGCAAGCGGCCCTTAAACTTAGTGACTCCGCCAAATACTTGGGAGATATCATCGACAAACGGCTCACGTGGAAAGAAAATATCCAAGAGCGCTCAAAAAAGGCACTAGTGGCCCTTTACTCTTGCAAGGGTGCCATAGGGCAAAAATGGGGTATGACCCCTAAAATTACACTTTGGCTCTATACCGCTGTGGTAAGACCAATTCTATTGTATGGAGTACTTGTCTGGTGTGGACGGATCTGGATAAGGGCTCCAATACCACCGTAATTCAAAAAGTACAGGGAAGTGCGCTTATATGTGTAAACGGGGCGCTGCGCAGAACAGCGGCAGACGCGCTGGATGCAATTCTGAACATTCTACCGATTGATTTATGCGGTAAACTTTTTGCGGCATGCTCCGCTTTGTGACTGAGGTCTCTACCTGGATGGAGGTCCCTTTGTGAAGGCCACTCATCCATCCTAAACAATCTCCCCGCGTACAGCTCGGACTACTGCACATCGGAGTACTGTTTCGAGAAGAAATTTCAAATCACAATTCCGGGTAGGGAATACTGGGACACTCTACCTCCCCAAGACAACGGTTCAATCCATATGTATACAGACGGCTCGAAACTGGATGAGAGGGTCGGGGGAGGGGTGTACGCTCCCCAGCTGAATCTTAATCTTAGTTTTAGACTGCCGGACTACTGTAGTGTCATCAAGGCGGAGGTGCGGCAATACAGGAAGCTGTAGAATATCTGAAGACTGTGGACATCAATAATGGTGATGTTTACATCTTCTCTGATAGTCAAGCAGCTCTCAGGGCGCTGGGGGCTTTTACATGTAATTCCAGGACTGTGGAGGGCTGCCGCAAATCTCTCAACGAGATGGCTGAGCAACTCTCGATTCACCTGGTATGGGTGCCTGGACATTGTGATATACCGGGTAACGAGATGGCAGGCGAGCTTGCTAGAGGGGGCACATCCGCTCCACTCACAAGGTCTAAGGTCTGAACGAGGCATAAGTTCCTCCAACAAGAAAGTGACAGATGGGACAAGATCAGTACTTGCAGTACACGAAATAATCGATAAAAAGTGTGTCCAATCTGCACTCCGCCCATTCAAAACTATCCATTTATCTATCCTCGATTTAAAGTAGCGCGACTTAGGAATTATCCAGGATTTTCTTGGGTTTGGTTAGCAGGGTACCCTGCCAACCATGGCTACCCAGCAATCGAATTTTTGAGTTGATGTTCCCAAATCCGGTACTTTTAATTTTATTTCATTTCACTTAATTTCTTTTCATATAATTTTGTTTCATTTCATTAATTTCATTTCCTTTTGTTTCATTTCATTTTTTTTTGTTTCATTATATTTCATTTTAGTTCAATTCATTTTGTTCCATTTCACTTTATTTGATTTATTTAAGATAATTTCATTTCTTTTCATTTCATTTTATATCATTTCAATCCCTTCTGTTTCATTTTCTATTATTTCAATCTATTTAGTTTAATTTTATTTCAATCCATTGCATTCTATTTATTTCTTTTCAATTTGTTTTGCTTGATTTAACTTTGCTTTGTTTTGTTTCTATTAATTTTGTTTTATTTCATTTCATTTCTCTTCACTTTCTTTTATTTTGTTTGAATTAATTTTGTTTCTTTTCATTCTTTTTCATTTCCTTCATTTTACCTTATTTCATATCATTCATTTCACTCAATTTCATTTTATTTCGTTTCCTTTTATTTTATTTCATTTTTTTTTTCATTTTGTCTTGTTTCATTATATTTTATTTATTTCATTTTATTTTAATTCATTTCATTCTATTTCATTTCGTGTTGTTTCATTTCAATTTATTTAATTTTGCTTAGGTAGTTTTTATTCGTATTTTTTGTTTAATTTCATTTAATTTCATTATGTTCCCATTCACTCTATTTCTCATCTCATTTTAATTTGTTTAATACATTATGTTCCATTTTATTTCTTTAATTTAATTTAATTTATTTTGTTTCATTTCCGTTTATTCGACTTAATTTTTTCATTTTATTTAATTTCACTTCATTTTGTTTCACTTCATTCTGTTTCATTTCATTTTATTGTTTCTTTTCTTTTTACTTTTTATAGTTTATACCTCTAACCTCTATTTAATAAATGTCATAAGTTTATAATTGTTTAACTATTAAAGTCATTTTGAATCAAAAAATTTAAGAGTAAATATTTTGGAAATTTATTTGAAATATTTTGGGTATTTTGAAAATTTGTATGGGTGGATACGGCGGCAGCCCTTGCAGCGCCAAAAAGTATGCAACCATTGCCGGTATGTCATATATGTTTTTGGAAACTTTCTAGTCAGACGAGTGCAGCTATGGGTTTTCCTTATGACTTCTAAATGAGTGCGAGTGAGCAGCGCTATTACATGTACACGAAATAATAGATAAAAAGTGGGACCAATCTGCACGCCGCCCATACAAAATTATCCATTTATCTATCCTCGATTTAAGCTGGAATTATTGGTGATGTTTGTCGTAACGCTGTAGTCGTATCCAATCAGCTGATTCGACCAACCTTATGGGATTTAATGAAATCGATTATTGGTGCCATATCGTAACGCTAAGGTCGTAACCGGATCATAGCCAACCAATTGGTTTCTGGTTTTCCGCGGTAACGTAAACAGCTGATTACCTTTTTTGTTCATTTAATTTATTTGTTTTGCATTAATTTTTCGAATTTATTGGTTTTCGCTATTTGGTGAGTTATCATTTTACATTTTTTAAGAAAATATTAATTAAGATTGTGTTCATAGCTGAGTAAAATGGACGATAAAACTGTTTACGGTTACCGCACCAATAATCGATAAAAATGTATCGCATAGTGTTGCGTTAGGGATACGACTATAGCGTTACGACAAACATCACCAATAATTCCAGCTTTAGAAAAGCGCGACTTAAGAATTATCCAGTATTTTCCTTGGGTTTGGTTAGCAGGGTAGTTTGTAAGAAATTTTGATTTATGTGCTTCAACTTAACTTTGACCCTAAATAACTTATGTTGTTGTTGTTTGCCCCGAAAAAAATTTACATATTTATACTCACGTTACTTATATCTTTCGATCCCAATACTTAAATTTTTAATTCTAGTGGTTGCGGTATTCTGCATTAATGCCAACATGTTAAGCCAGAAAGCAAACAATTTAGTGGAGCCTATCAGCAATTACGATGAAACTTTCACGTGGAAGAATTGTAATGGAATTCATAGGGACCACAACGACGTTATCGAAATCCACTGCCAAATTTTGATGAAATCGGTAGAATTGTCCACGATTTTCAGGTCTTCATGCAGAATAACTAATTCGGGGCTGATCTTTTCATTTCTGAAACCCGTTTTTTTCTATCTTCTTCAGTTTTTGAGTTATTTACTGTGCGTTTTGTCGTATGTTACAAAATATAACAATTCGGGTATGCTTTTTGTCGTATGTAGCAGAAATATATCACATACGACAATTTTCCTTACAAATTCATTTTTTGTTATCATTAGAAAACGTTTGTCGTAAGTGCTGCTAAACTACCTACATACAACATTTGTATACAGACAAATTGTAAGCATTTGTCGCATTCATGCGTAGCTTAACCTCAGTAACACGCGCAATTCTTTCAGTCAGCTGTGTATCGTTGAGCAAGCAAGATGGAGCTGTCGTCGCCTTCCGCTAATTTTTTGTAACAAACGATTTTTTATTTATTTAGTATTTATGATTTTTATGGATATATACATACGTACATATAATTTTTTTATTTAAGTATGTTAAGTTTTGAATTTAAATAAAAAGGCTGTGGACAAAAAGTATGCCTCTTATTTAAAATACATTCATCGTGCTCATATTTTCTAAGTCAAATATGTCTGACATAAAATACGTTTATACAATACATTCCAAGAACCGTTATGCTAACGTCCATGCAGCTTCAAAAGTGAATAATTCTAAGCAAATCGAGTCGGATTTTTTGTGAAAAATAAGTGAAAATAAAATAACAAAATATTTCTCAAGAAATCTTTTAAAGCGAGCAAACGCTTCTTCTGAAGATTAAATAAACATTAAATTATCCATACATATATTCAGTTTTAAATTAATGGATAAGGGCTTACTTTCTAAAACATAGCCTTTCGTAATTCCTTCTACGTTTAAAAAAAAAATGGAATATGCAGGTGCAGGTACATATCGTTACCTTGATTCATCTTGATATCTTGTTTCGAGATATTAAAAGTTTTCTGTTGTCACTAGCATCTTTATATGGGAATTAGGAGCTTCACCGTTAGCGTTTTAAGCAGAACACGTATTTCCCCACACATTTTCATGCCTAACATAAAAAAAAAATTGGAGTTACACAACTTGTGCTTCAAAGACTCATATTATAATACAACTTAGTGCAAGTCTAAATTAAAGAAACCTGGATCAACTAAATTTAAGATAGAACAGGATAGGAACATGTTCGCAGCACCATCGCAATTTGACGTGGCGGATAACATACTTTCCGCGTCGGACTCCTCTGCTTCCCCTTCCGATGCCTCGATCTCCGAGTCCTCCGGAGCGTCCGGAATAGCAGCGCGCTGTGCATCGCCACGGTATACGTGGATCACGATCTGACCCAAGCCGTAATGCACTCGTCCGTTGCACCGTTTAAGGGGCTCGAGCGCCTCCTTATTCAGAGTGATAACCACCTGTCTATTGGGCCCAACCACATCATCGACCAGATTGACGCCCCAATCCTGCGTCGGGAGAGACGGATTCCAGACCTGCAGCATCTCAAGAATATTCTCGGGTTCTGCAGGGACGGCAGGAATCCATGCCCTTGCCCTTGGCCGAGCAGGAATGTCCTTCCAGTCGACGACATCTAGTCTAGCCCCTGGGTAGACTTCACCCAGTCTTGCAACTGCTGCCTTATACAGTGCGACAGTTCTTGCATCCTCGCACGCGAATATTTTGATCTGACCTTGGTGCCAGCCCGCGTCAGTACCTCGCGGCGGACTACCCGGAGACTCACGCATTAAGTCGAGGAGGGCCCTGCCCATTTCATTCCGGACATACAGCCACCGGTCTTTGGGGATGGACCAACGGTCGTTACCTCGGTCAATGAAACCTATAAGGATTCTGTCCTTGGTTACTTCAGCAAAGTTTTCCCACTACGGGGTTGAACTGATGCCGCTTCGGATGGGGGTTTACCTCTCCGTCCGATCTCTGGCGTTTGAAGGGATTACCGTTCACCCTCTTAGGCACATAGGGCCTCTGGAAATTTGGTATCAGAGCTTTCGCTTCCTCCACCATCTTCCTTTCTTCCGGCGACAGCTTCTCCTGCGATGCTCCCTCATATTTTTTAAGGATCCTTGCGGCCTTTCTTTTATCCCAGTACGCAAAGCGTCGGGGAGATGCCTCTTGGGGGGGATTCAGACTCGTAGTTGCCATCGCGGTCTCTCCCTTTGCGGCGTCGTCCTTCTCTCTCGAAACTCTGAAACCAGGTCGTGAGACCATTGCCCCAGATGTGAAGAGATTGGGTTTCGTACCAGCGCTTGATGGAAGTTTAGCTTCCGCCGTTTTCTGCTTGACTGCGTAGGCAGCCGCACTGCTGCTTGCCCCCATCAAGTCACTCTTACTTGATAGCAGTTTGGGGGATGACTGACCCGTAGTTTCCATCGCTGTCGGCCTCCCAGTTAACTTTGAGGCGGAGTTTGTCCTCCGACGTTGTGTTTTCGCTTGCTCCAGCATAGTTCTTCTCTGCTGCGGAGTAAACGAAGTCGTTAATTGCTTTGTATTTTGTGTGTTCTTCATCTTGTTCGTACGACCCCTCGCCGGACAAGGCCAGCTTAGGGTCAAGGGTAGTGTAAGGGGAAGTGTGTCATCCGCCGCGGCAGAGCCCGCGGTAAGACCATAGTTACTCCCTGAGGCGGCCCGGTATCAGTGAGGCTCCGTTCAACTACAGCCACGATTTGCCTCCCGGCTGCAAACGTCCAATGGGCACGGTATCGCATAACACTTACTGCTAGTAACTTCTTAAAATTTGTAGTGAGTGTGTATTTTACTGTAACATACTTAACTATGTGAAAAAGTCATTTTCGAAAAATGTGTCAATTATTTGTGAATTAAGGTAACGATATGTATGTATACAAAAATGGGGTTCTCCAATTTTCTTGTTTCGAGATATTAAAAGTTTTCTGTTGTCACTAGTATCTTTATATGGGAATTAGGAGCTTCACCGTTAGCGTTTTAAGCAGAACACGTATTTCCCCACACATTTTCATGCCTAACATAAAAAAAAAAAATTGGAGTTCACAACTTGTGCTTCAAAGACTCATATTATAATACAACTTACTACAAGTCTAAATTAAAGAAACCTGGCTTGACAAGTAACCTTAACCACAATTTGTAATTAAAGTAACCAGTAAATAATGGATCAACTAAATTTAAGATAGAACAGGATCAAATTCAACCAGATATAGGTGTTTTTTTTAACTAAAATTAGAATGCAATTTTTAAACTCTTATTTTTTTAAATGCGCACTTTGCTTTTGGTTCTAAACTCGGATTCTTTGTCACAAAGGACCATATTTTACTGCTGCATTTTTACAGTTGCTACGTTTTTGCGCAAATTAAATTTAAAAAAATGGGACGTTTAGTTTGATACTAAAAATAAATTTTTTAAAACATCTAGTTCGAAAAAAAACACTAATCGTTAAATAATCGATTCACTTAATGTTATGGAAAAAACAGAATAATAAAATTGTATATCCTTCTCTTACACCAACTATTTCAAATTAACATTAAAATTTCGATAAACGATAGAAAGCTGAAAATTGGGGCAGAATATTATAGGGAACAATACTGGGTTTTTTTTTTTTTAACTGATGATTTAAAAACTGAATTTTTAGCACGCTCGGCCCCAGTGTGCGGCGCTATAAAATAATTCTGTCCGCTTCGATTGGAAGGCGTCCCGTCTACCTCCTCTCCGTACAGAAACCTTAAGAACGCCAATTGTCATACGTATAGAGAGGAACTGGATAAGTACCTTTCAGATGATGATCCCGATACACCTGGGGACACTAAAGAAATAGAGGATATGGTGGTTAAATTCACCAAAGCATGTCAGGCAGCTTTAGATAAGGCCTGCCCCATAAAAAGGGCTAGCAAAAACCACCCTGGTGGAACCCTGAGCTAGATAGATACAGGAAGCTTTGCAGACAAGCTCTTAATATTGCTGGGAAGCTTATAAAGAGCACCTTAGAGAGTATAAGAGGGAACTCAGAAAATCAAAAAGAGCCTCCTGGAGCGATTTCTGTAGTGGTTTAGAATGTGTATCAGAGGGGTCTAGGTTAAGAAAGATTCTATCCAAAGCACCTGGTAGTGGACCGGGGTGTTTGAAAAAGCCGGATGGGTCTTGGACCTCCATACAAACTTTCCAGACGCGGAAAACGATTATAGGTATCAATCGCATATTAGGCACGTGGAACTTGACCTGGAGCAGTTCCTTACCAATAATAGATTAGAGTGGACCATTGGTTCGTTAAACCATTTAAAGCACCGGGTCTAGATGGCATAGCGCCCATACAACTTCAGCAATCATTGGAACAGAGCATCCCTTGGCTGCTTGCGATATATAGGGGAGTGCTTACTTTCTGTTATATCCCTAATCTTTGGAGAGATTCTAGGGTTATTTTTATACCTAAGGCAGGTAGAACTTCTCATGTTGGCCCAAAGGATTTTAGACCGATTAGTCTGGCGTCCTTTCAACTCAAGGTATTGGAGTGGCTAGTGGAGCCCCTTATTAGAAATAAGCTAAAGAGCAGAACCTTACCGTCGCAGCATGCATATATGAAGGGCAAATTCACAGAGACAGCGATACAGGATATTGTTACGCACACTGAAAAATCCTTGGCTAGTAAGGAATTCACATTATTAGCCTTTCTGGACATTGAAGGGGCCTTTAACAACGTCACGCCGGAAGCGGATCTAGCCGGAGTATCGGTAGACAAGGTTGTCAACAGACAGACCCTCTTCAATGGGTACAGTAAATGGACTGCTGGAAATCCTGGCGGGGCAGGGGGGTCTAAAGTCATAGCGTATGCCGACTACCTTCCGGTGACTGTGAGTGGTAAATATCCACAGACGCTCTGTGACATTATCAAAGAAACCTTAGACTAGTCGAAAAGTGGACCGGGAATAAAGGTCTTGGTGTAAACCCGACCAAAACAGAGTTGGTTCTGTTCACTAGGAAATACAAAATCCCGGTGTTACAGTTACCAGCAATAGGTAATACCACCCTTAGGGCCGCTTGCATAAAAGCCGATAACGACTAATCGCCCGGTTACCGAAGTTTAATTGATGTATTTTGTTCGGTTAGCTGTCAAACTAATCACCGATTAGTCGTTATCGGCTTTTATGCAAGCGGCCCTTAAACTTAGTGACTCCGCCAAATACTTGGGAGATATCATCGACAAACGGCTCACGTGGAAAGAAAATATCCAAGAGCGCTCAAAAAAGGCACTAGTGGCCCTTTACTCTTGCAAGGGTGCCATAGGGCAAAAATGGGGTATGACCACTAAAATCACACTTTGGCTCTATACCGCTGTGGTAAGACCAATTCTATTGTATGGAGTACTTGTCTGGTGTGGACGGATCTGGATAAGGGCTCCAATACCACCGTAATTCAAAAAGTACAGAGAAGTGCGCTTATATGTGTAAACGGGGCGCTGCGCAGAACAGCGGCAGACGCGCTGGATGCAATTCTGAACATTCTACCGATTGATTTATGCGGTAAACTTTTTGCGGCATGCTCCGCTTTGTGACTGAGGTCTCTACCTGGATGGAGGTCCCTTTGTGAAGGCCACTCATCCATCCTAAACAATCTCCCCGCGTACAGCTCGGACTACTGCACATCGGAGTACTGTTTCGAGAAGAAATTTCAAATCACAATTCCGGGTAGGGAATACTGGGACACTCTACCTCCCCAAGACAACGGTTCAATCCATATGTATACAGACGGCTCGAAACTGGATGAGAGGGTCGGGGGAGGGGTGTACGCTCCCCAGCTGAATCTTAATCTTAGTTTTAGACTGCCGGACTACTGTAGTGTCATCCAGGCGGAGGTGCGGCTATACAGGAAGCTGTAGAATATCTGAAGACTGTGGACATCAATAATGGTGATGTTTACATCTTCTCTGATAGTCAAGCAGCTCTCAGGGCGCTGGGGCTTTTACATGTAATTCCAGGACTGTGCAGGGCTGCCGCAAATCTCTCAACGAGATGGCTGAGCAACTCTCGATTCACCTGGTATGGGTGCCTGGACATTGTGATATACCGGGTAACGAGATGGCAGGCGAGCTTGCTAGAGGGGGCACATCCGCTCCACTCACAAGGTCTAAGGTCTGAACGAGGCATAAGTTCCTCCAACAAGAAAGTGACAGATGGGACAAGATCAGTACTTGCAGTCATGCAAAGCTGGTGTGGCCACATATCATAGCGAGTAGATCGGAGGACCTACTCAAACTTAGAAGGGAGGAACTCTCTCTACTTATAACGGGGCACATAGGTCTAGCCAGGCATCAGAAAGGCTGGGAATCCCCTTTAATGACTTCGGAGGAGCATGAAACTGTGAGGAACCTCCTGTGTGAATGTCCCGCGCTGTGGGGCACTCGGCTAAAATATCTGGGGTCTGGTATTTTCTATCATCTCGGCGAATTTTCATTAATTAAGCCCAAGGACATTCTGCGTTTTGCGGAATCCACAAAATGGTTCGAGTAGGATGTTTTTCAGGGTATAAGCAGTCTTCGTTATCGCTTCGCCGAACGTTGGCGGTAACGAGGACTGTTTCTACCTTTGGATCCATGTGGTATTACAACGGGACCTCCGGGGCCTATGTGTGTTAGTTCGTTTACCAGCAGCCACTGCAACCTAATATCGCATATAAGGTTCTTTCTAGCGTATTGTGTGAAAGACTGAAGCACATCGTAGACAAACTGATTGGACCTTATCAGTGTGGCTTTAGACCTGGTAAGTCTACCATCGACCAGATTTTCACGATAAGCCAAATCCTGGGTAAGACCCATGATAAAAGAATCGACACACTATCTACTTGGGAACCAGAATTAACACCGAAAACAATATCAGTCTAAAAATACAACGGAGAATCACTCTTGCCAACAAGTGTTACTTTGGACTAAGTAGGCAATTGAGAAATAAAGTCCTCTCTCCACAAACAAAGATCACGTTCTATAAGACTCTCATCATACCAGTGATGATGTACGGCTGGGAATCATGGACAGTGTCAAGAGAAGATGAGATGGCCCTTGGAAGATTTATGGTTCTTCCCGTGATGCCAACGGCGAGTTTCGAAGGAAATTTAAAGATGAGCTGTACGAACTTTACGCCGACCTGCGGATTAAAGCCCAAAGGCTCTGCTGGTTAGGACATGTTATGCGAATGGACAAAGAATCTCCAGCACAGAAATTTTCCTATCGACACACGAACTCGGCAGCAGAGGAAGGGGAAGGCTTCGACTGAGATGGAAACAACAAGTGGAGGATGACTTGAAGTCCCTTGGTTTTTCAAATTGGCGCCAGTTATCGCTAAAAAGGAATGACTGGCGTGTTTGATACGAAACGGCCAAAATCGCCTAGGCGGTTACCCTGCAAGAATCGAGAGTACTCTATTTCTATCCAAAGAATACTCCAATTGGAGCATCAGAGTACTCCAAATGTAATCCTTTTTCATATAAAAATGCTGCTCCAATTAACATTGCGATGTTCTAGGACTGGACCACCTACTCCAACATTCGCTTTGTTTCTGCTACTCCATGGAGTACCTACATTCAGAGTACTTTGCAATGTATTCCCATGTTGTTACTCCTTGAAGTACATACTGCCAGCGCGATGGTGTCGTAATTTTCGTTGATAAGGCATGAGCAATGATCGACTTTCAAAAAGCTGAAGGTAGTCCGATGAGGTATACAAAGGATTACTATTGGAGTACTCCAGTATCAAAAAATTGGAACACATAATCCAACGATTTTTGCAGGGTAAGCGTCAGTAAATGACGCAAGCCAAGATTAGATTAGATTTAAGTCTGTAAGTTTGTTTAAGTCTTCAAATATTAACCTTCTTCCAATCTGCAACGCTCTTCATTGGTGGCCTTACGGCATTGAATTCCACTTCCATGTTAGTCCAAAAGCGGCTATACACCTCCTTGCCACCTTTAGGGAAGTTGGGGGCTATATCCAGCTTGCCATCCACCAGGGAAACCAGTAATCGCAATTGTTGCTTATCCGTGGTTTGGGACCTGACGTCAAAAAAAAAAATAAATTTTGGTAATTGTTTGCTTTAAATAACAACGCGGAAAGGTACAAAACGCGCCAGGAATGTGAATACCAACCCAAAAATTAAATTTTTTGTTTTTGTAAAAAGTAATGATCAAAAACCCGGAAAATGGCCCAAGGCCGATTTCAATGAAAGGGCAGGATCCATGTGCGCAGAGCACCTTTCCTTAGCCGGTCAATTACCTGCTACGCCATGCCCAGTGTTTCTGCCCAGAAAACTTTTTTGCACGATTTATGATACATTTACACTGCACCAAATGCATCGCATTTGGCGAAGTTATTTAGAGAATGTTTGTCCGCAGAATGAATTTATTTGCCAAATTAGATGAATTTAATTTTATTTGACCTAATTTGGTGATCAAATTCAATCTGCGGATGAACGGTCTTGAAAAAACTTGGCCAAAGTGACGCATTTGGTGCGGTGTAAACGTAGCTTTAGGGACGACCTAAGTTGAACAACCACATGAAAATTTGCAACTTTGATTGCAAATATCTCGCAAACCACTGAAGATAATAGTGTTCCGGTTTCGAAATCACATTATTGGCACCGAGGCGCGTCTTTTGGTGCCTTTCTCAACATATTCCCACTTTTTTTCGAGTTGACAGCTAAAGTATACAATCACCAAAGTTTTTAGCCCCTATGATTAATTAAATACGTGATTAATAATTAATTAAATAAATACTTAGGGCCGCTTGCATAAAAGCCGATAACGACTAACCGGAGTTTAATTGACGTATTTTGTATGGTTAGCTGTCAAGTTAATCACCGATTAAGCGTTATCGGCTTTTATGCAAGTGGCCCTTACATTTTTTTGACAATATGTAACATCTCCCAACACTAGCGTCGACGAATCATCGAATTCGCCACAATACGTTTATTACTTACATTTTTTTTATTCCCTTTAAAAATTTTGATTAAATATCTCCCAAAATTATCTGTCAGTTATTCCCTTTTTTTCAAAATTGAGAATACCTACTTTTCTTCCATAATGCATATTCGAACTTTCGAAATTCGTTTGTGGTACTGAGAGATGGGAAAAGGGAACAAATTCAAAATTGAGAATACCTACTTTTCTTCCATAATGCATATTCGAACTTTCGAAATTCGTTTGTGATACTGAGAGATGGGAAAAGGGAACAAATTCCCAAAAAATGTGCGTGCATGATTGCGGGAATGGGAAATGGGAGAAATCTTCCAAAAAATTCTGTTTAGAATCGCTATGTTACATCCATATTAAACGTGTAGCGTCAATTTTGGAACCATCAATCCATTAAAACGAATCGCGATCGATTCATGTTCAATATGGAAGAATGGTGTGACGGCACTCTATATACTGGTGGACTGTAGTGTGACGGATTCGATGATTCCTTTATTATTTTCATTGAGTTCGATCAATGTACGTCAATAAAACACTCAGATTCTGCTTAATAAATAGTACGCTTTATTTACTATCGTAGTACAATTACTTACATAAAATAGCCTTTAACCGCCTAGGCGATTTTAGCCGTCTAACATGTTTCGCCATTCGGCTCTTTGTTAAGCCAACTGGCGCCATCGGAGTGGTGGCCCCCCCTTCCTCTACTTCCACCGGCGGGTGCCGATAAGAATACCTTCTGGGCCGAAGCGTCTTCGCTCATTCGCACCACGTGTCCTAGACAGCGAAGCCGCTGGGTGTTAATTCGCTGGACTAAGTCGACGTCTGCGTAAAACTCATACAACTCATCATTATATCTTCTTTGGTACTCGCCGTCGCCAACTTTTAGAGGCCCATAAATCTTTCGAAGAAGTTTTCTCTCGAATACTCCCAAAGCCGCCTCGTCAGTGTCCGTGCTTCTGCACCATATAGCAGGACGGGTACGATAAGTGACTTATAGAGTGTTGTTTTTGTTCGTCGAGAGAGGACTTTACTTCTCAATTGCCTACTCAGCCCAAAGTAGCATTTATTTGCAAGAATTATCCTTCGATGGATTTCCAGGCTTACATTTCACATGGATCCCAAATCCAAAGTTTGCGGCATAAACTCAACCTTTAAACATTTGAGTGTTCAACAAAGGCATGCATTTTCCAATAGTACATATATTATAACACCTTAAAACCAGTTTTATTCATAACATCTAGCAACCATAAGTTTTTGACAAGCCATCAAAGTTAGCTGTTTCGCCACAATAATATTAAAGTTTTGCGTATTTTTATTTTCTGTGAACTATTCAAGAGTGGAAAAAACAAGTGCACATTTTTATGGATAACACAGGAAAAAGTAAGTAGAATTTACTCTTAACAAGTTTTTCCATGTTTCTACGTGTATAAGGGTAGCTTTGAAGTGCTTTGCGAAAGGTATTTTATGTTAAAAAAATTTTATAACTTTTGTGTTTCGTAGACAAAAAGTTATATAACTACACAACGATTCACAAAAGTAAAGAGGCTATATTATTTAGTAAAGTGTATATAATAAAAAAGTGTAGATATATTATAGCCGTTCACAGCCGTTTTTAAAAAATTCGATCCTTTTCCAGTGAACTTCTTTCTCAGCAATTCCGAATTGTTCGACATTTGGGTATCAAATGAAAAAAAAAAAGAAATCAATCTCAAAGTGGGTGTTTGAAAAAATAAAAGCAAGTCTGACAAAACGAAAAATTCTAGAATTTAACAAACAAATTACAAATTTTCACACATATATCAAGAGATTTTTTAAAAAATTCAAGGGAGATATTGAAAGCGTCAAATGAAAACATCAGAAGTGGTATTCTCGGCATATGGTGATTAAAATTGGAGAAAAAGTTTGTGTGAAGTCTAGTAAGGTAGGACGGCCCTGAAGTGTGCTAGTCTTCCATGCAGAGAACGAAGTGTGTTAGTCTTCCACGCAGAGCACGAAGTGTGTTAGTCTTCCACGCAAACAACGAACGGTGCTAGTCTTCCACGCTAACTGAACTGTGCAAGATATTAGTTTGTTTATTTTCTTTTTTTTGTATATTTAGTACAAACTTTTAATTTGGTGTTTACTTTTGTTCTGGAAAATTAATAAATATTTAATAATAATTAAAAAATTAACACAAATACCAAAAAGGAAAACAATATTGCGCTCTCAATTATAAAGGAATTTTTTATCAGGACTAAAATAATACGAAGCGTTTGAAATGTTTTCATGTCATGGTAAGTGACGTACATTTAGTTGTTACATAAGGTGGACACCTTGCCGCGGTACGAGGGCTTAAGTCGATAGCCACAGGGCTTTGCTGCCCTTGTGATCATAGCGCCGCCGGTACTACATCACAAGAGAAGCCAAGCCTCTCTGGCGCGACGACTAAGATCTTCCCCCTCCCAATCCAGGGTGTTATGCGACCACGTGCCCATTGGACGTTTGCAGCCGGGAGGCAAATGGTGGCTGTAATCGAACGGAGCCTCTCTGATACCGGGCCGCCTCGGAGAGTAACTATGGCCTTACCGCGGTATGGGGCTCTGTCGCGGCGGACGATACATTCCCCTTACTCTTCCTTTGACCCTAAACTGGCCTTGCCCGGCGAGGGGTCGTACGAACAAGATAAAAGATAGTAACAAAAACCCTAAAACTAAAGATACAACAATGTATACAGCACAGCAGAGGAGGAAAATGCTGGAGCAAGCGAGAACGCAACGTCGGAGGTTAAACTCCATTTCCTTATCAGCCGAGAGATCGACAGCGATGGCAACTACGAGTCGATTAGCTCTGGATAATAAGGGGGCAATCCCCAAAGTAAGTACCGGTACAAACACGGTGAAGCCAACAACGGCTTATGCTAAAGCCCTAGTAAGTGCCGGTACCGAAACCAAGTCTTTAACGTCTGTGGCAGTGGTCTCACGACCTGGCCCCAGAGATCCAAATAAGGGAACGACCGCGATGGCAACTACGCGTCGAAATTTACCCCAAAAGACATCTCCCAGTCGCTCTGAGTACTTGGATAAAAGAGCGGCCGCAAGGATCCTGAAAAAATACGAGGGTATTTCACAAGAGGCGCTATCGCCGAATGCTAGAAAGACGGTGGAGATGGCTGAAGCTATCTTACCGAACTTCCAAAGCGATTACGTGCCAAAGAAGGTTAATGGTAATCCTTTCAAACGCCAGAGATCGGGCGTGGATTTAAACCTCACCCGAAGCGCCAGCAACACCCCCCCGTAGTGGGTAAACTCAGCTTTGCTAAAGTGACTAAGGATAGGATCCTCATAGGCGTCATTGACCGAGGTGGTGAAAGCTGGGCCATCCCTAGGGACCAGTGGCGGTACGTCCGGAACGCTATCGGTAATGCCCTTCTGGACATTATGGATGAGTCTCCGGGTGCCACGCCGATGGGTTCCGATGAGGGATGGCATCAGGGCCGAATCAAGGTATTCGCTTGCGAGGATGCAAAAACTGTTGCACTGTACAAGGCAGCAGCTGCAAGACTAGGTGAGATCTACCAAGGGGCAAGAATCGAGGTTGTCGACTAGAAGGACATCCCGGCTCGGCCAAGGGCAAGAGCGCGGATTCCTGCTATCCCTGCTGAACCTGAGAGAATTCTCAGGATGCTGAGGATCATGAACCCGTCTCTCCCGACGAAGGACTGGGGTGTCAATCTGGTCGAGGTTGCGGTAGGGCCTGATAGGCAAGTGATCTTCACCTTGAATAAGGAGGCACTCGAGCCCCTTAAACGATGCAACGGACGAGTGCACTACGGTATGGGTCAGATCGTGATTCACGTATACCGCGGCGATGTACAGCGCGCTGCTATTTTGGCTGCACCGGAGGACTTGGACATCGCAGTGCCGGAAGGGGAGTCGGAGATGTCCGACTCGGAAAGTATGGTATCTGCCACGTCAAATGGCGAAGGAGCAGTGGACAGCTCGGAGATGGGAGACAGCCTGCTGGACGAGGAAGACCTCAACGTCACAGTGATGGAAGCTAGTCCTGAGCGCACCAATGTTGATACTGTCACAGTTAGTAGGATCTCTGCCACGCCAAACCGTGGTCTGAACAAATCGTCGTTGAAAGATAAGCCTCCAGACGAGGTGGAACTCGACGATAGATAGATAGATAGATATATTATTGAGGATAGCACTGCGACCGCAGGTCTATTGTGCCCTCATCTTATGATTTTTCGAAAAATACGTCATGATGCGCAAGCCGCGACCGAATCACTGTAATGTGATCCGATCGCGGCACGCGCATCATGACTAATTTCGAAAAAATCCTCTATATTACAACACCTCATCCAAGCCGACTATCTCACGTGGCTTTAGGGTTTGTAAGTGGTTGTGCTCTGGCCATGGTGATCCCAGGAATTATGCCCTTTTTCTTGCAATAGCGTCGCATGCTAAAAGGATGTGCTGTGCAGTCTCTGCTGTTGTATGACAGTAACGGCATGTGTCATCTGCAGTGCATGTGGCTGTTTAGTCTGCAATGACCTGTAAGAATACCGGTTAACATTCTTAAGTTATTTCTAGGAAGGCCTATCATTTCCCCATAGCGGGAGGTACTTTACCCCCCATAGGAGTAGTTTTGATTGCCGTAGACCTGGCACTTTACGCCAATATTCCTTCCTTTTTTCTTCCTCTTTCCTCAGGTACTCCCTGATTGTCGGAGGACCTACTGGCAGTATCGGTTCGGGCCCAGTTGGCCTTGCAATTGCTGCATTTCTTGCTAGACTATCCGCCCGCTCATTTCCTTCGACACCTGTGTGGCCTGGAACCCATGCTAGCAGCACGCTGTTATGGGTTCCTAGGTGGTTAAGCATTTCTACGCACTCGCGGATGAGTGAAGATTTTATCTCACATGATAATATCGCTTTGAGTACGGCTTGACTGTCGCTTAGTATAGCGATGCGCTCATTGCTATATTCCCGCTGTTAAATCTTCGGCGCATTGGTATATAGCGTATGCTTCTGCTTGAAAGATGCTCGCATATTCACCCAGGGGCGTTGAGATCTCAGCTCTGGGGCCGAAGATTCCGGATCCAATTCCCTCCGTGGTTTTCGAGCCATCTGTGTACCACACAATTGTGTGTGAGCGATGTATTGCGTCTATTATGGATTGTTCCCAGGTTACCTTATCTCCCAATTCTACTCTGAACCTTTTCTCAAAGATGATTTGCTTAAGGATGTCATCCCTACGTAGCTGGGATATTGGGATCGTATCCCTCATTTTTACCATGTGGTTGGATGTCATGACTTTTCCTTTGCCTGGCCCTTCTTTGGCGATATTTAGAAGAGTTCTCTTAGCTGACTGCTCTATTGCCACGTGTGGCGGGGATAGATCAAGAATAGCCTCCAGCGCAGCTGTGGGACATGTCCGCATGGCCCCCGTAATGCAGACACACGCCAAGCGCTGAATCTTGGACAGCGATTGTTTCACTGTCGAATGAGCTGTTCTTGAAACCCATGCTACCGAGCCGTAGGTGACAATTGGTTTAACTATTCGTTTGCACACCATGATGGATCTTGTAGCCTTGTTTGACATGTTCGCAAAGTGTTGCCTCCATAAAAGTTTGCTGTCGAAAGTGAACCCCAAGTATTTTACTTCGGCAGCATATTCTAGGGGCGTGTCATGCAAGGTTATCGTTCTTAGTCCCGGTAGGGTTCTTTTCCTGGTAAAGGGTATTATGGCGGTTTTTGTCGGGTTAATATTAAGCCCGACACTTGTACACCATCTCTTTGTCAGGTTCAATGCTCTTTGTATGATGTCGTAAAGGGTGTTCTCAAACTTGCCCCGTGCAATGATAACAATGGCATCCCCGTAGCCTTGGCATCGGATTCCATTATCAGAAAGGATTTGCAGGAGCTCGTCTACTACTAAACTCCACAAAAGTGGTGACAGCACGCCTCCTTGGGGGCACCCCTTTGTGGTGTTGACTTGTACAGTGCTGCTGCCCGTACAGGTCTCGGCCGTTCTTGTGCGGAGTAAGGCATCTATCCATCTCTGGACGGGTGCTTGGATTCCTCTGTTCTGCAGTGCTCTATTTACGCTGTCATGGGACGTGTTGTCGAAGGCGCCTTCAATGTCGAGAAAGGCGCAGAGCACTGTTTCCTCGCAGGCGAACGCACTCTGAATCTCAGTTGACAGCTGATAGAGGGCTGTGTCCGTGGACCTGCCTGATCTATATGCGTGTTGACTGTGATGTAGAGGCCTGGTGCTCAGTATGTTCGCTCTGATGTCCTGGTCTATAATCTTTTCCATTGCTTTTAAAACAAAGGAGGTTAGACTTATCGGTCTGAAGGACTTTGCTAGTGAATAGTCCTTTTTTCCTATTTTTGGTATGAATACCACTTTTGCTCTCCTCCACACAGTAGGTATGTATGACAGCGCAAGGCTGTCTCTCATAATCCTTACTATGTGCGTGATGAGTTGGTTTTCCTGCTTTAGCAATACCGGATAGATGCCATCCACCCCTGGTGTTTTATAGTTGTCAAATGTGTCAATCGCCCATCTGACAGCTCTCTCCGAGAAGAGTTTGTTTGCAGTGACCCAGTCCGACTGGCTGGGTCTTGCTACACAAGGGGCGGGTTCCAGTGTTGCCTGGGTCGCATCCGGAAAATGTGCTGTCAGCAGTGTCTGTGCTCTCTCTTCTGCAGTACTTGTGTAAGTACCATCCGGAAGCTTAAGTGCTAGGTTTACCTCCCTCTGCTCTTTGGCTAGCGCTTTGTGCAACCTCGCCGCGGCAGGTGTTGGCGAAATTCCCTCACAGAAATTCCTAAAGCTGGCTCTTTTGGCTTCTCTTATCTCTTTGTTGTATATGGTTAAGTGAGCTGTGTATTCGTCCCAGCTGCCAGTTCGCTTAGACTTATTGAAAAGCCTGCGGACGGTCTTCCTCATCGTTAGGAGCTCGCGAGACCACCAGGTTTCTGTCCTCTTGACGCCCCTGGCCTGTGTGGTTCTGCAGCTGGAATGGAATGCATCGATGATTATATCATTCCAGAAACATAGTGGGGTAGTTACCCATCGGTACCGATTTTTTGTAATTTGGTCCATAGATACCAGCTCCCGTTTTACCATCTTCCAGCTTCGATCCATCCGTATACCAAATCTCTGAATCGGATTCAGCATAAGGATTCCCTGTGTCCCAGAGCACTCGATCTACGATCGAAACTTCAAAGTTTCGCATGATCCTGAGCGTAGGGGGTATTGTATCACTTACTTGGTGTTTCACACATACATACATTTACTTACGTGTGTGTTGCCAGGCGATCTGCTTTTTCGTTGCCGTCATGCCCTTCATGCCCTGAGACCCAACCTAACAAAACTTTGTTTTTGGCTCCCAGATCATTAAGGACTGTGACGCACTCATCGACAAGCTTCGAGGTTATAGTGTAAGATTGCAAGGCACTTAGGACGGCCTGACTGTCCGACATAATGTAGATTCGCCTAGACGATAGTCTTCTTCGGAGGCATTCTCTGCCACATAATTCTATTGCGCGAATTTCCGCTTGAAAGATAGTGGGGTAGTTACCCATCGGTACCGATTTTTTATAATTTGGTCCATAGATACCAGCTCCCGTTTTACCATCTTCCAGCTTCGATCCATCCGTATACCAAATCTCTGAATCGGATTCAGCATAAGGATTCCCTGTGTCCCAGAGGACTCGATCTACGATCGAAACTTCAAAGTTTCGCATGATCCTGAGCGTAGGGGGTATTGTATCACTTACTTGGTGTTTCACACATACATACATTTACTTACGTGTGTGTTGCCAGGCGATCTGCTTTTTCGTTTCTTCGGAGGCATTCTCTGCCACATAATTCTATTGCGTGGATTTCCGCTTGAAACATAGTGGGGTAGTTACCCATCGGTACCGATTTTTTGTAATTTGGTCCATAGATACCAGCTCCCGTTTTACCATCTTCCAGCTTCGATCCATCCGTATACCAAATCTCTGAATCGGATTCAGCATAAGGATTCCCTGTGTGCCAGAGCACTCGATCTACGATCGAAACTTCAAAGTTTCGCATGATCCTGAGCGTAGGGGGTATTGTATCACTTACTTGGTGTTTCACACATACATACATTTACTTACGTGTGTGTTGCCAGGCGATCTGCTTTTTCGTTGCCGTCATGCCCTTCATGCCCTGGGACCCAACCTAACAAAACTTTGTTTTTGGCTCCCAGATCATTAAGGACTGTGACGCACTCATCGACAAGCTTCGATGTTATAGTGTAAGATTGCAAGGCACTTAGGGCGGCCTGACTGTCCGACATAATGTAGATTCGCCTAGAGGATAGTCTTCTTCGGAGGCATTCTTTGACACATAATTCTATTGCGTGGATTTCCGCTTGATAGATAGTGGGGTAGTTACCCATCGGTACCGATTTTTTATAATTTGGTCCATAGATACCAGCTCCCGTTTTACCATCTTCCAGCTTCGATCAATCCGTATACCAAATCTCTGAATCGGATTCAGCATAAGGATTCCCTGTGTCCCAGAGGACTCGATCTACGATCGAAACTTCAAAGTTTCGCATGATCCTGAGCGTAGGGGGTATTGTATCACTTACTTGGTGTTTCACACATACATACATTTACTTACGTGTGTGTATAATCATCATCATTTATTGGCGCTTAACCGCCTAAGCGATTTTGGCCGTTGCATATCAAAGCACGCCAGTCATTTCTTTTTTAGCGATAACTGACGCCAATTGGAAGCCCCAAGGGAGTTCAAGTCATCCTCCACCTGTGGTCAGATCTGCGTAGAGCTCGTACAGCTCATCGTTAAATTTCCTTCGATACTCGCCGTTGGCATCACTGGAAGGACCATAAATCTTCCGGAGAACTTTTCTCTCAAATACTCCAAGGGCCATCTCATCTTCTCTTGACATTGTCCATGAATCTGAGCCATACATCAGGACAGGTATGATGAGAGACTTATAGAGCGTGATCTTTGTTCTTCGAGAGAGGACTTTACTTCTCAATTGCCTACTCAGTCCAAAGTAGCACTTGTTGGCAAGAGTGATTCTCCGCTGGATTTCTAGACTGATATTATTTCCGGTGTTGATACTGGTTCCCAAATAGACGAAGTCCCTCACAGTTTCAAATTTGTAACTATCAACAGTGACATGGCTGCCAAGGCGCTGGTGCGCCGATTCTTTCTTTGATGACAGCAAATACTTCGTCTTGTCCTCGTTCACGGCAAGACCCACTTTTTTCGCTTCCTTATCCAGTCCAGAGAAGGCAGCGCTTACAGCGCGGTTGTTAAGGCCAATGATATCAATATCATCGGCATACGCCAGCAATTGCACGCTCTTGTAAAAGATTGTACCATTACGGTTTAGCTCTGCTGCTCGAATTATCTTCTCCAGCATCAGATTGAAGAAATCGCACGAAAGGGGTCGCCCTGTCTGAAGCCTCGTTTGGTTTCAAATTCTGACGGAGCTGTTGGTATTGCTCAACGTCATTTGGCAAAGCCGTATAAGCTTTGCAGGGAAGTCAAATTCAGACATGGCGGCATACAGGCAACTCCTTTTTGCGCTGTCAAAAGCGGCTTTGAAATCGACAAAGAGATGGTGTGTGTCGATTCTTTTATCATGGGTCTTCTCCAGGATTTGGCGTATCGTGAAAATCTGGTCGATGGTAGACTTACCAGGTCTAAAGCCACACTGATAAGGTTCAATCAGTTTGTCTACGATGGGCTTCAGCCTTTCACACAACACGCTAGAAAGAACCTTATATGCAATATTAAGAAGACTAATTCCGCGGTAGTTGGTGCGGTTAGCGGGATCGCCTTTCTTGTGGATTGGGCAAAGCACACTTAAATTCCAATCCGGAGGCATGCATTCGTCTGACCATATTCTGCATAAGAGCTGATGCATGCTTTTTACCAGCTCTTCGCCTCCGTGTTTGAACAGCTCGGTGGGTAGTCCGTCTTTTCCAGGCGCTTTGTTGTTTTTGAGCCGGGATATAGCTATCCTCACTTCATTATAGTCAGGTGGTGGGACGACTTTTCCATCGTCAGGGATTGGGGTATCGGGTTCGACGCCTCCCTCGCAATTTAGCAGTGAGGAGAAGTGCTCCCTCCACAATTTAAGTACACTTTGTACGTCGGTTACCAGGTCGCCATTATTGTCCTTACAGGAGCTTGCCCCGGTCTTATAACCTTCCGTCATCCGCCGGATCTTTTAATAGAATTTTCGGGCAGCATTCCTGTCAGCCAGCATCTCAAGCTCCTCACACTCACGCCTTTCGGCCTCACTTTTCTTTTTCTGAAAAGGCGTCTCTCTTCCTTCTTTGCCTCACGATATTGTTGCCATAAACTGCGGGTTGCGCCCGCTCGCAACGTCTCCTTGTAGCCAGCGTCCTTTTTTTCGAGGCAGTTTTGCATTCCTCATCGTACCAGTTGTTCTTGCGGGCTCGCTGGAACCCTATAGTGGCCTCAGCGGCGGTACGCAATGAGTGAGAGATATGCTTCCATTGCTCGGTTACATCGTTAGGTCGAGGATTGCCCGCTGCTAGCAGGTGTGAGAGTCGAGTTGTGAAATTATCAGCTGTCTGTGTCATGCGCAGCTTCTCGACGTCAAACTTTCCTTCCGTTACTGTGCGCACTTTCTTCGTTGCACAGAGGCGTGTGCGTATCTTGGCTGCAACAAGATAATGGTCAGAGTCAATATTGGGACCACGCAGTGTACGCACGTCCAGAACGGTGGAGCTATGTCTGCCGTCAATCAAGACATGATCAATCTGGTTTCTAGTTCTTTGATCAGGGTACAGCCATGTGGCTTGGTGTATTCGCTTATGCTGGAACCTGGTACTACTGATGACCATATTGCGCGCAGCGGCTAAGTCAATCAACCTAGTGCCGTTGGGGGATGTTATATCGTGGAGACTGAATTTTCCAACTGTGGGACCAAAGACTCCTTCCTTGCCCACCTTGGCATTAAAGTCGCCGAGCACGATTTTGATATAATGCTGTGGGCAGCGATCATAAGTCTGTTCAAGTTTATCGTAGAAGGAGTCCTTCTCTGCGTCGTTCGTCTCCTCAGTCGGCGCATAGGCGCAGATAAATGTTATGTTGAAAAACCTCGCCTTGATGCGGATCGCAGCGAGACGCTCGTTCACAGGAGTGAACGCTAATACTTGGCGGCGAAGTCTCTTTCCCACCACGAATCCTACACCACGCGCTTTGCCGCGTGTCTGGCCACTGTAGTATACGTCACAAGGACCGATGGTCGTCTTTCCTTGCCCCGTCCATCGCATTTCCTGCAGGGCGGTGATGTCGGCCTTTGCGCCTACGAGGACATCAACCAGTCGGGCAGCGGTACCGTCCCTTGAAAGGGTCCGGACATTCCCGGTACATGCCCTAATATCCAAATCGTTATGCCTTATTCGTTTTGCCGGGTCGTCAACATAAAAGGGGGTTCTCATCCGAGGCTTTGCATTTTTTTTCATTGGAATTAAGTTTTTTACGTGGCGGGTCCCAAACCCAGCGCACAACCCGTTTCGGGGTTTTGGAAAATATTTACACATTTATATAGCGAGCCGCTTGCTTCAAGACAGACGCCCGCTTGCAGCCGCACCTCATGGTGAACAGACGCTACGCAAAAACCTCGGTGAGCCCTTAAACCAAGTATGCCCACCGGGGCTCCCTCTCTTTCTGCCGCGAGCCTAGGTAGCTCCCGTTGCCCAGAGTGCACGAACGAGGACGCAAGAGTCGGGATTGAGCAAGGTCACTTAGCAACCCCACTCCATTACACTCCAATGTGTATAATTGCGAACCGAAATAAAACTAATACGTTTGAAGGGAAAAAGGCCGCAGCCAAAAAAAACCTTTTTATTAAGTAACGCACACTGCCCTAGCACACTATACATAGTTATATTTACAGATTTTATTTACATCTTTGTGTTTATTAAATTATTCAATTAACACACTCGCACTCGCACCTCTTTCCGGTACCGCGTCTTGCCAACAACCCAGCCACTCGCTCCACTCTCTCATTCCTCTTTTCTCTATGTGAACTCACTCAATCGAGGCAAGCCATGACAAGCTGCACTCAATAACGTATTTTCGAACGGTAAATTTATTCGGGCAGACGCATTGCCCTGCGCGACGATTAAGACGCGCAATGGCAAAAGCCCCTGTACGAAACAGTGCCAGCGAAAACCTATGGTTTTCTAACCAAACTAAGTACAAATGTAATGACATCATTCTCTAGCCCCGAAGACTTTATCTTCACCGCTGCTCCGCCATCTCTGGTTCCACGGGTAATACCCAAATCTTTAGTACAGGTCGTATTAATTTGCTTGTTTGTGTCTGCACCACTGTAGCATGACAGCTAAGCAAAATAAAATGTCCACAGTTCAATATACTTTTGGCAATAACTAGGCCAAAGTATTCAAATCAATTTAGCTCACGCTGCACTTCTCCAATAACATAAACTCCATTGAACCCATATATATATTTGTATGTATGCACAATAACGTAGAGTAATAAGCATGACTAACAACTTAGAAATGTAAGTTTGTAAATTAGATTACTCATAAGGTAGATTGTAAGCATATAAAAGACGGCGATAAGCCGAAATAAAGTCATTCTTGGTCTAAGACGCAATCTTATTGTTTTACTTATTCCTTGAATCTAATCGTGCATTTTAATGCTCGGAACAAAGCGGCTGAGGAGCTAAGATAGTACCTAACCTCCATTCAACTTTACATGGCGATCCTGCCAGTTTAATTCACTACCCCAAAGCTAGAACCTGCAAAGCTAGATCCTACAAAGCTAGAACCTGCAAAGCCAGATACTGCAAGCCCAAACCTAGATCCTCCCAGCTCAAATCTAGATCCTGCCACTTCATTATGCTATTTCATGGAAAACTTTCACATAAGAAAATGATGAGTAAATTAATCAGTTTTTTAACCATTTTTAAAAATACTCGACTAATGCTCGTTTTGATTACTCATAATTTTGATTAAGCAAGTAATCGATTAACTGAATAAAGGCACAGCCATAAAAATAATGTGCAGAACTACAGCGAATAATTAATATCAGTCGCGGGCAGCAAAAGAAGGAGCTGATAACCAAATTAAAAGAAATGCGCGAAAATGGGTGGAACCCAGCAACAACAACAACGCAAAACCACCAACAGGAACATTAGGAAATTTATAGTAAAATTTTAATTTAATTTAAGTAAAAAATGAAAAAATTAAAAATATATAATTTTAATTATAAACATATTCCACTTGGAAATGGTCAGGAAACCAAAGTAGTTCAATTAAAATCCTATTGATAGGGACGAAACTAAGCTAATAAAAATACAAAAAAAAAATTTTATCATTAAATTAAATAACAAGAACTAACAATAAGGAAAATTGTTTTTCTCATTCACATTTTTAATTTAACACGGTAATATTAAAAAATTTTTCACAGGTTAAAGGAAGATTTTTTTTTTACATAGCTTGGTGGAAAATTGCACTAAACGGCATATTAATAGGAATAGCGGGATACGAAGTAGGAAAAGAAAATGCAGGTGAAAACACCTCCGATTCCAAAATAGTTAAATACGAACCACACCCTATCGTAGAAGAAGTTTCCGATAAGCGGTTGACCGCATTTGCATGCGTAGTTACATGTTTAATTGTCGCAATGGTAATCTTGATAAAAAATTACATCAAAAATAAATTGAGACAATTAGGCAATGTACAACGACGTGTATAATTTTCCCAATAAAAAGTAACTACTTCCCAAAAATGCCAAAAGTTTTCATCCAAAAATGAATCGATGGAGAGAAATCCATGACACATTACTGGAAGAAAAAATTAAAGCTAGTAAATCATACAAATGTATAAACAAGAGCACTCCCATAACAAAAGAAACTATAGTAAAACATTTGAACATAATCTTGGAAGCCCTTAATAATACTAGACAGGTGATCAATGCAGCAAATCGCATACTTACCATAGAACACCAAAAAGAAGCTTATCAATTTTTAACTGCCGTACGAGATAAACTCGTATCTTCAGTAGCTAGACACAATATAGAAGTAACAATACCAACCACATTAGAGGAAAACCTCCAAGTTGATTTTGGCGTACTTCTATCAGAAAATGTTCGTAGCCGGAATCCATCACCTTCTTTAAGTCAAGGGGAAGATACCAGTAAAGTAAAAATCCCAATCATAAACGTCACAACGGTACAAACAGTAGTCGAATTCATTAAAACTGCCTCGTTAGTACTCCTAGAGTTTGATGGGAAGCCAGACAACTTACACAGTTTCTTAGATGCCCTCGATATACTTGATCAAATCAAGGATGAGCACGAACTTTTAGCAATAACAATGATAAAGACCAAACTAAAAGGAACGGCAAGAAATTTTATCAGTAATGAAAACACGATTGGACAAATAAAAACAAAGCTCAAAAGCGCGATAAAAGGTGAATCGGTAGAGGTTTTAACCGCTAAACTCCTAAACGTTCAACAACGTAGCAAAACCGCTAACCAATACACTGCGGAAATAGAAAAAATTACCAGATCGCTAGAACGAGCATATATCTCGGATGGATTAAACCCAGACTTAGCCACGAGATATTCAACACAGGCAGCAGTTAAAGCCATGTGTAAAAACTGCTCCAATGACAAGGTCAAGATGATCATGCAAGCAGGAACGTTCTCAACAATGAACGATGCAATCTCAAAATTCATTAACAGTTGTACCGAAGCCACTGGCAGCTCAAACACGATCTTAAATGTACGACAGCAAGGTCAGTACAGGAGTAGTTTCCGTGGAGGTTACCGTAGTAACAACTATGGAAATTACCAAAATCGGAGATTCAGACCACAACCGAGATACAACAATAACTCGAGGTCGTACAGCAATTATAACAATAACCAAAGAGGACCACAAGCCCAAAACGGCAATAGGTCCTACAACCAGACCCGTAATGTGCGCAGCTGCACCCAGACGGAAAACCAGGAAGCTTCACTTCCAAATTAACAAAAAGAAAAATATGCGTACTTAATCTAAATTTAAACAGCTATATATCTACAAGGACATTGTTAAACAACTCATACTCAAATTTTTTAATTGATACTGGAGCCGATATCTCCATAATTAAAAAACAGCAAATAAATAATAAAGAAAAAATAAATACTGAACAAATCACAGATTTGAAAGGCATTGGTCAGGGAATAACTAACACTTTAGGCACAATCAAAACAGATCTAAGAGGCGATGACCTTCTAACTTATCATAAATTTCATGTTGTAGAAGACAACTTCCCAATTCCATGTGATGGAATAATAGGCCTAGGTTTCATAAAGAAATACAATTGCATCTTAGATTATGGCTAAACAGAGGACAAATTAGCCCTAAGACCATATGATTTCCCTCAAACAATAACAATGAATCTAACAAACTGTCTGAGGGTCAACACAATCACAATTCCAGCTAGATCGGAAGTTATTAGACAAATTAAAATAAATACAAATAACAAAAACATTTTCATACCACACCAACAATTATCAGAAGGCATTTATATTGCAAATACCATTACAACTAACGAGCAAACTTTCGTTAGGATTATTAACACAACACACAACAACACAACTATTCAAAAATATAAAATTGATACTGAAAATCTAGACGATTATACACTAATTAAAGCTAACACACACAGTAAAAGTTGCACAGATACAGAAAAATTAAAAAGATTAACCAACAATTTTCCAAATTTTGTTAAAACTCAATTAACATCACTTTGCACAGGATTCATAGATATATTTGCACTGGAAACAGAACCAATTACTTCTAATAATTTTTATAAACAAAAATTATATACGAAGGATGACAACCCTGTTTACATTAAAAATTATAGATTACCCCAAACACAAAAAGCAGAAATAACCAAACAGGTAAATAAGCTAATTAAAGATGATATAATAGAACCTTCAATTTCAGAATATAATAGTCCAATTTTATTAGTTCCTAAAAATCACTTCCAAGAAAAACGGAAAAAAGATGGAGATTGGTTGTTGACTACAGACAATAAAAAATTAGCAGCAGATAAATTCCCACTCCCAAGAATTGATGACATTCTATATCAACTTGGTAGAGCAAAATATTTTTCATGCCTAGACCTTATGTCAGGTTTTCATCAAATAGAATTACACCCAGAATCTAGGGACATTACTTCATTTACTAGCACATATAGATTCAAACGACTACCCTACGCATTAAAAATATCACCGAATTCATTCCAAAGAATGATGACCCTAGCATTCGCAGGTCTCAAACCATCTCAAGCGTTTCTCTATATGGATGATTTAGTTGTATTAGGATGTTCTGAAACCCATATGCTGAAAAATTTAAGAGATGTGTTCTCCACTTGTCGAAAATACAACCTAAAATTACATCCAGAGAAATGCCTATTTTTCAGCCAAGAAGTAACTTATTTAGGACATAAATGTACAAACAAGGGAATATTACCCGACCCGAGCAAATTTGAAACAGTTCAAAACTACCCAACACCAAAAACAGCGGATGAAGTTAAGAGATTCGTAGCTTTCTGCAACTATTACAGAAGATTCGTACCGAATTTCGCAGAACACTCACGAAAATTAACTAGGCTTTGCAAAAAGAATGTTTCCTTCGAATGGACAGAAGAATGTCAAAAAGCTTTTGTCTACTTAAAGGAAGCATTAATTAGTCCAAAACTTTTGCAATACCCAGACTTCGATAAAAAATTCTGCATAACAACAGACGCTAGTGGATACGCTTGTGGGGCAGTCCTTAGCCAAGAACATGATGGCAAACAGTTACCAAGTGCTTATGCTTCTAGGGCCTTCACAAAAGTTGAAACCAACAAAGCCACAATAGAAAAAGAACTGGCCGCAATCCATTGGGCCATAACCTTCTTCAGACCATATATTTATGGCAGAAAATTTCTAGTTAAAACTGATCATCGTCCTTTAACATACCTATGTGGAGTATATAGCCGGTAAAGAAAATCATATCGCGGATGCATTATCCCGCATAACTATTACAAATTTAAAAGATATGTCAGTGGAAGCAAGCAAAATATTTAAAATAACAACAAGATCAGCAGCTAAAAAGACCAGAGATAAAACTGAAATTAAAGAAAGTCACAAAGAGAACCCCAAAATTTACGAAGCGCTAAATAAATTTGAAGTAAAAAGACATGTCGACCTCGTTTTCAATCCTCCGAAATTATATTTCAAAAAAGGAAAGAAAATGTGTAGCAATTTTGATTCAAGCCACCTAATTGTTGAGGATAAGATTGACTTAGGACAATTCTTTACCAGGCTCGAACGAGAAGCCGGCAATTTAAGACGCAATCTTATTGTTTTACTTATTCCTTGAATCTAATCGTGCATTTTAATGCTCGGAACAAAGCGGCTGAGGATAGTACCTAACCTCCTTTCAACTTTACACCACAACAGATCGAACTAGCTCGTCATTACTATGGACTAGCTCGAATATTCGCCCCAATGCCCACTGGGCAGGCGGAAAGTTTTCTGCCTTGATAATGACCATTTGCCCAACCATGACCATTTCGCTCCCTGCGCCATTTATTTCGTTCTTGCAAGCTGTTCAAGTAGTCAACTTGCCATCGATTCCAAAAATGCTGTATCATAACTTGTCTTTGTGCCCAGATCTTCGTACCTACATTTCTTGGTTGCTCGTCAAGTACGAACGGAGGTGGCAGGATCAACGGTTCCCCAATGAGGAAGTGACCCGGCGTTAAAACTTGCACATCATTAGGATCATCTGTTAATGGGTATAAGGGTATGGAATTCAGTATAGCCTCAATCTCTACCAAAAGCGTTGCTAGTTGGTCTTGTGCCAGCGTTCTCTGGCCCACAATTCTGGTTAAGTGGAATTTCATGGATTTCACAGTTGCCTCATAGATCCCACCTTGTTGTGGTGCAGCTGGGATCATAAAGCGCCACTCAGTTCCTTTCATTGCTAAATGCTCCAATGTCTCTTGCCCCCTCCAGTGATCAACTGCTGTCTTCATCATTTTACTAGCCCCAACAAATGTCGTTGCATTATCGCTAAAAAGCTTTGCACATCGCCCGCGTCTTCTTATAAATCTTTCATAGCATGCAATAAACGATTGCGTCGTTAGATCTAGCACCAAGTCAATGTGTACAGCTCGAGTTTTCAAGCATACAAACACCACGACCCAACATTTTGTTCTATCAATATAATCGTCTCGCACCCTCACACGCACTCCAAATGGTCCTGCATAATCTGACCCACAATTCAGGAATGGCTTGCCCACATGCACTCTCTCAGTTGGTAAATCCGCCATCAATTGCTGTTCCAGCTTGTAGTTGTATCGCACACATACTACACATTTATGCAGAAATTTTCTGAGCTCATCTCTTAATCGTGGAATCCAATATTTCTGCCTGATGTAATTCGTCATTACTTGCACCGCCCCATGCTTAGTTTGCCTATGAGCATAGTCAGCTATCAAATACGCTAATCTGGAATCTTTAGCGACAATCGCCTGGTGCCTTGCCTCATACTCTAGCCCTGCTCCAGCCAGTCGCCCTCCAACTCTCAAAATACCACTCTTATCTAATATCGGATGTAATGATTATATTTTGCTATGCTCCGGGAGTCTGCTCTCCTTATTTAGCAGTGTAATCTCCCTAAAGAAGTGATTTTGCTGTGAATCTTTTAATAAGTATTCCATTGCCCACGATTTTTCATGCTCCGTTGGCAAGTCTGGTCTTGCCTTCATGCCCCTTAGTCTACGCCTCTTGCACTGCCTTTTGCTCCTATCACTCGTTGCCCGTCTTTCCTTCATCGTATCAATGAATCGCTTCACATACCCTAATACATTCAAGATACCCTCCAAATTATTCTTGTATTGGGTAAGAGGTATCAGCTCACCCCTTCCCCCCATTTTTGGCACAAAAATCTCTAGCTCCGCCCGATAGGTATTTATGATATTTACTTTCAGTTCCGCTTGTGTGTCTTTGCAATCTCTTATTTTAGCTTGTTGGAACTTATCTGCTGGCCACTGCGCCCTATGCAGAGATAGCCACTCTGGGCCATTCAACCAAAGCCCACTGCCCACTACCTCACCACGCCTTAAGCATCTACTTAATAAGTCGGCAGGATTATCTTCCGACCTTACATGTTTCCAGTTTTTCGCTGTGGTGTTATCCTGAATGGTTGAAACTCGATTAGCTACAAAGGTTTTCAAATCTCTTGGTATCTTTTCCAACCAATACAGTACAACCAGGGAATCTGTCCACAAGGTATAATTGATCTCGCCCCGGTCCATCGCCCTCTTAACTTCCAGCAGTAATCTGGACAAAAGCTCACATGCTGACAACTCCAACCTCGGTATCGTCACTTTCTTTACTGGTGCTACCCTAGTTTTGGATACTATTAATCTGCACCCAACCTTTCCGTTGTCTTGCATCGTTCGAGCATAAATAACTGCCCCATAGGCTGATTCGGACGCGTCAGCGAAACCGTGTAGCTCTACTTACCACAACGAATGTGTACCAAGCCATCTCGGCATCCTGAAATCTTCCAGCTTTCTCATCTCGCTCCAATAATCTTTGAATCCCGCTTCTAGCTCCGATGGTAACTTTTCATCCCACTCTAGCTTCAAGCGTCATAAGTTCTGTATCAGGATTTTTCCTATTACAATTACTGGAGAAATGTAGCCATTTGGATCAAATAGTTGAGCCACACAGCTCACCACAACCCGTTTTGTAATAACATTTGGAAGCTCGGGTGTTTTTACGACAAATGCATACTGGTCTGGTGATACCAGCCATACCAACCCTAGCACCCTTGTTTCGTCTTCGAATTTTAAAAGGTCTTGCTCACTGGAATCTAGCGCCCTCATAAGCTCCTTACTATTGGACCTCCACTTGCGCAGGCTGAAATCAGCACCCTTTAAGATGCGATCCATCTGCTGTGCCAGCATGATCGCACCTTGCTCAGTATTTGCCCCAGTCACGCAATCATCCATGTACATGTCATTTATGATAGCCTCTGCCGCTTCTGGACGGTCGTCTTGCGCGTCTCTAGCACACTGTATAACTGATCTCACAGCATTGTATGCTGATGATGTCATACCATATGTCACTACTGTTAGCCAATATTCCAGGGTGGGGAAAAATTCGATCGCGAATTCTCAATCATATGGTTTTCTCACCCTTTCTCATTTTGCGCTCTTAACATATCGCGAGAAACGCTAAGGCAAACGAGCGGTAGTTAAAACAATAACTGCATTTTTTCATTGCTAGGAGATTGTAAACAAATGATTTTTCATACCAGCAGCCTTGCTACGAGCGATCGCGTTGGTATGCTCGCTCGTTTCCAATGTATATACATAAAATAATTGCATACACTCGTTAAGAAACGAAAAATGTTTTCGATGTTTTAAACAACGCTCGTTTGCCTTTGCATTTCTCGCGATAAGTTAGGAGCACAAATTGAGAAGATTGTATTTTTGAGCAATCGCGATCGTTCTTCTTACGGTGTGGATGCAAAATTTTGATTTCATCTGTTTAAAGAAAGTTGTACGTGCAAGATTTATTATTTATTAATACAAATATGGGAAAAACAGCAAACATTGAAAAATCACAATTTGGGACATTTGATAAAGATTCAAATTATTAAAAGACCAATTTATGATTAAATAAAAAAAACGAAATTCAGAGATACTCTTTTTCCTCAATTACAAGTTGTTTATAAAAATGTTGTAAAAAATTAAAAAAAAAAATTAATTTTTATTTTTAGGTTTTTTAGATAGATCCAAGGCAAATTCAACAAGGTAGAATTGGCAACTGAAACATTTTGTTTTTGTAGGAGTTTTTCCTTCAAAAAAATGTAAACAAGCGTATTAACCCTTTGTCAACCAAGCACAGTTTTTATGTCCCATACAATGGTTTTACTGAAAAATTAGATAGCATTTGCTCAGGCCAAAAAGTTATCAATATTGCGAAATATGCTAACCCAAACAGTAACGGAATAACTTTGGCCACTTTGGAATCTACCTCTTTTCGGACCTTTGCATTATTGAATATTTGAATATTTGTCGATTTCCGCCGATGGCACCACAAGAAGAGTATCGCAGATTAGAGTTTTTTTATACTGAAGTCAAAACCAGGGTACCGTCTTATCAAGGAAAATATGTGTCCGCGAAATGACGTAAGGTTAGGTTAGCTTCAAGTGGCTGCCGCAGAGGCACACCTAGGCCACTATTAAAAGGCCCGTTGTGATACCACCAACACTAGGAAAGTCAGTTCCGGGACCCTGCCATATGGAAAATCCCGGTATTATCGGAATTCTGGCGTAGGCTAACCAGGAAGGGAACTCCCAAGCCGGGCAGTCGCAGATGAGGTGCTCCACCGTTTCCTCCTCCTCATCATCCTTACAACTCCTACAGCATCGTCGGTAGGGCACACCTAGTCTTTTTGCGTGCCTACCAATGAGGCAGTGCCCAGTTAATACGCCTATTAATATGGAGATTTCTCTTCTCGTTAGGGCATACATTTATCTTGATCTTTTATGATCCCGTTTCGGCCAGGTTTCTTTGGATATCCGGCATCCTGAAGCTTGCAGCCATCTTTCGTTGGCTTGGCGGAGTGTGTACTCCTTCAGCATAAGCTTGCTATCTCCGACTGTTGTAGTCGCACAACGATCTGTGCTCAGCGGAAGAAAGCTATAGGATCCCAAAATATAGGCGTGTCTAGTAGTGCTTGCGCCCCGGCCGGACGTTTCCCTTAGACGCAGAGCCGATGCTGCTGCTACCCGGTGCCCTTCCAGATCGAGTGGCAAAATGTCAAGAATGGCCTGGAGTGCTTCATTGGGCGTTGTTCTTAACGCACCGCTTATACAGATCATGCAAGATCTGTGTACTTTAACTAGCAGATTAAGGTTTGTTGCCTTGCTCAGCGCAGGCCACCATACCACAACTTCATAGAGCATGATTGGTCGAATGATTGCAGTGCAGATCCATTTGCATATTTTGGGGCTGAGCCCCCATTTCTTTCCAATGGCTCTTTTGCACGTGTAGAGTGCAATACACGCTTTCTTCTGGCGCTGAAGAACATTCTCCTTCCAGGTTAGTTTCCTATCCAGAACTGTACCCAAGGACTTGGCTTTGTCAGCCAAGTTCAGGTGCACGTCATTCAGTTTTGGTAGTATTAGCGGTGGTATCTTATAGCGGTTGGTGAAAAGGACCAGTTCTACTTTTCCCGGGTTGATGCTCAGTCCGAAGCGCGAGCACCATGAGGAAACCTCTCGTAGTGCTACTTGCATATAGTCGCACAGGGTTTGTGGGAATTTGCCCTGTATACTATAGCTAAGTCGTCTGCATATGCCACCACCGTTGGCGCAGTTTCTGTAGATTTCCTTATGGTGTATGCATGCTGATAGCTACAGATCAGGTTGCTATCAATAGTAGAGGAGAGGTAGTCATTCATTATCCTCTCGAAGGTTTTGAGCACAAAGGATGAGAGACTGATCGCCCTATAGTCCTTCGGCTCGTAATGAGACGCCTTCCCCGCCTTAGGAATAAACACTACCGTGGCACTTCTCCAGGAGCACGGAATGTAGCTACGAGCCAGGCAGGCTGTATAGAAAAATACCAGCCATTTGGCTGATGTCTCCAGCGTGTTTATGAGTTGTGCGGGAATAATCCCGTCTGGCCCGGCAGCCTTGAACGGTTCGAAGCTTTGAACCGCCCACCTAACCTATTCCTCCGTGATGGGTATGTATACAGCGAGGTTTGTTGTAGGTGCTAAGGGTTCGTCATGCAAGTTCCCTGGGAAGTGCGTATTCAAGAGCAGCTCCAGGGTTTCCCTCTCCGTGCTGGTCCAGGATCCGTCAGGTTTGCGCAAATAGCTTGTGGCTGTTAGAGTTTTTGAGAGCACTCGTCTAAGTCTCGCTGTATCGTCGACATTTTCGACCCCAGTGCAGAAATTTCTCCACGATACTCTCTTCGCCTGCCTCAGAGCTTTTTTGTAGGCCCTGAGTTTAACTTTAAATTCGAGCCATTGAGTCTCCGTGCCAAGGCTCTTGGCCTTACTAAATTGTGTCCTACATGATTTGCGGAGCGAGTCCAGGTCGTAGGACCACCAATGCGGCCTATGTTCACCGCCTGGTTTTGGCACTGGGCAAGCCTGCTCTAGGGCATTCGAGAGCGCCGTTGTAAAGGTCTCTACCAGATCCTCCAACTCCCCTACTGATGAGGGGACTTGTGGGGGCAGTGCTGGTAAGTCCCTAGATAGTATTTCATTGTGTAGCTGCCAGTTAGTATTACGTGGGTTGCGTTTCATAACCGGCTGCTCAACAGAAAAGTCTAGAACTAATTCTACGTATCGGTGGTCGGATAATGAGTGTTCATCGAGAACGCGCCATTTTCTGACCCACTCATAAGCGCCTTCGCTGCAAATAGTGAGATCTATGACCTCCCTGCGGGTTTTAGTAATAAACGTAGGTTCGTTACCCACGTTGCAAACTACCAGGTTAGTTGTTAACAAACAGTCAAACACGAATCTCCTCTAGCATTGATATCAGAGCTTCCACACTGGACGTGATGAGCATTGGCGTCAGTTCCGATAATAAGATGACCCATGGAAAAATTTGCCACAAGGTCTTTTAAATCCCTCTGTGGCGGAGGTTTTTCGGCGTCGTAGGGCATATAGACCGACGCCATCGTCAGACTGGTACTGTCGACTGTTAAACTGGCAGCTGTAACGTCACCATTGGTATAGTTGGACAAGAGAAAGGCGTTCAGCTCAGACTTGACCAAAATACAGGCTGTAACCCTGCCCCCCTCGCTGACTCGGATAAGCTTAAAACCCTTAGTCCCCAAACCGCAAATCCTTGAGCTGTTGACCCAGGGTTCTTGGATGAGGACCACATCTACGTCGCCTTTAGAGAGATGACTGATTAAAGCAGCCGAGGCTGCTTTAGATTTGTGCAGGTTTATCTGAATCACCACCAACATGATAGCGCTCAGACTTTCCTGCAACCGCCGTATCGTCGAGTTCCACCTCGTCTGGAGGCTTATCTTTCAACGACGATTTGTTCAGACCACGAGCTGGCTTGGCAGAGATCCTACTAACTGTGGCAGTATCAACATTGTTGCGCTCAGGACTAGCTGCTATCACTGTGACGTTGAGGTCTTCCCCGTCCAAGAGGCTGTCTCCCATCTCCGAGCTGTTCACTGCTCCTTCTCCATTTGACGTGGCAGATATCATACTTTCCGAGTCGGACATCTCCGACTCCTCTTCCGGCACTGCGATGTCCGAGTCCTCCGGTGCAGCCGAAATAGCAGCGCGCTGTGCATCGCCGCGGTATACGTGGATCACGATCTGACTCATGCCGTAGTGCACTCGTCCATTGCACCGTTTAAGGGGCTCGAGTGGCTCCTTATTCAAGGTGAAGACCACTTGCCTATCCGGCCCTACCGCATCCTCGACCAGATTGACACCCCAGTCCTGCGTCGGGAGAGACGGGTTCATGATCCTCAGCATCCTGAGAATTCTCTCAGGTTCAGCAGGGATAGCAGGAATCCACGCTCTTGCCCTTGGCCGAGCTGGGATGTCCTTCCAGTCGACAACCTCGATTCTTGCCCCTTGGTAGATCTCACCCAATCTTGCAGCTGCTGCCTTGTACAGTGCAACAGTTTTTGCATCCTCGCAAGCGAATACCTTGATTCGGCCCTGATGCCATCCCTCATCGGAACCCATCGGCGTGGCACCCGGAGACTCATCCATAATGTCGAGAAGGGCATTACCGATAGCGTTCCGGACGAACCGCCACTGGTCCCTAGGGATGGCCCAGTTTTCGTTACCTCGGTCAATGACGCCTATGAGGATCCTGTCCTTAGTCACTTCAGCAAAGCTGAGTTTACCCACTACGGGGGCGTGTTGCTGCCGCTTCGGGTGAGGTTTTAAATCCACGTCCGATCTCTGGCGTTTGAAGGGATTTCCACTAACCTTCTTTGGCGCGTAATCGCTTTGGAAGTTCGGTAAGATAGCTTCAGCCATCTCCACCGTCTTTCTAGCATTCGACGATAGCGTCTCTTGTGAAATACCCTCGTATTTCTTCAGGATCCTTGCGGCCGCTCTTTTGTCCAAGTACTCAGAGCGACTGGGAGATGTCTTTTGGGGTACATTTCGACCCGTAGTTGCCATCGCGGTCGAACCCTTATTTGGATCTCTGGGGCCAGGTCGTGAGACCACTGCCACAGACGTTAAAGACTTTCGGTACTGGCACTTACTGGGGCTTTAGTATCAGCCGTTGTTGGCTTGACTGTGTTTGTACCGGTACTTACTTTGGGGATTGCCCCCATATTTTCCAGAGCTAATCGACCCGTAGTTGCCATCGCTGTCGATCTCTCGGCTGATAAAGAAATGGAGTTTGTCCTCCGGCATTGCGTTCTCGCTTGCTCCAGCATTTTCCTCCTCTGCTGTGCAGTATACATTGTTGTATATTTAGTTTTAGGGTTTTTACAAGGCCAGTTTAGGGTCAAGGGAAGAGTAAGGGGAATGTGTCGTCCGCCGCGGCAGAGCCCCATACCGCGGTAAGGCCATAGTTACTCTCCGAGGCGGACCGGTATCAGAGAGGCTCCGTTCGATTACAGCCACGATTTGCCTCCCGGCTGCAAACGTCCAATGGGCACGTGGTCGCATAACACCCTGGATTGGGAGGGGGAAGATCTTAGTCGTCGCGCCAGAGAGGCTTGGCTTCTCTTGTGATGTAGTACCGGCGGCGCTAAGATCACAAGGGCAGCAAAGCCCTGTGGCTATCGACTTAAGCCCTCGTACCGCGGCAAGGTGTCCACCCTTCACGAGGGGGGAGACGACGAAATGACGTAATCAATTTACAAAAAAAGTTTTCGGTTTCGAGAAATTAATCGGCTTCACTGTTGCTGTTGTAAGAGGGACGTGACAGAGGTGTACGCTATTGATTCTAAGATCTTACAGGTGCCGAACCACCTTGTTTCATCAACCCCGTGACCGTGGTCGAAATGGATTTTAGTCGCCCCTTGCGGCAGACATTCCATTCCATTCTAAACCCCTAACCCGCAGGGGTTATTAATCGCTTACATTTGCGTTTTCAGTCTAAGATCCCGTTGAAAAAAAATTAGACCATCCATCTTAGCTAAAATGCGCTAGAGTCTAGCTAATCTGAACTCTAAACTCTATTTGAACGGAGGCAAGCGGTATTGTATTTATATGAAACAATTTGATATTTCTTCACACAATTGAAAAAAATTAAAAATCTTAAACAGAACGGCTTAATACTTTTTTTCATTTGACGGGAAAACTCCTACAGATAAGAGAGAACTGTCAAGTTTACTATTACTTTGTGTAATATAGTTTGGATAGATCTAAAAATCATTAGGCCAGTCCTAAAATTTTATCCAATTCCGTCAACTGGTTCACGAACTAGAAAATAATGAAAAAATGCAATTTTCAAAATGTCTAAAATTCAAAAATTCATAACTCAAAAAATTGACCACTATGGGTGAAATAAAAAAATAGGTGTCGACTTATTTTCCATTCTCAGCAGAAAAAAAATATAGTGGGCATTTTTAAATTTTAGTGCTAAGTTTCATATGGAATGACCCATATGTCCCAAGGAAATTGGCTTTTTAAGAAATGTAAGTGTTATATACGATATACCAAGTTATTTTCTTTGTTATGCTATTTAAGGGTTCCGGTATAGGAAGAAAAATGCGAATGCCTTTTTATTGTTCTGCTAACCAGTGGTTCAGTTCATATTTCCTCACGAAAAAATAATGAAATAAAATAGTACATATGCATTAGATTGGGCCAAATGAAAAGAAACTTGATTTCCTTGAAAATAATATTGGTTTTATTTTGCAGAACGGCGAAAACATATTATTGAAAGTCAAAGATCTTTAAATTAAGTTCCACAGGTCTGTCATTGATACTTTAGATTTAAATATGCTGATCTGGTTTTTTCATATAAATCTGCCAAACCAATGTGCTAAAGAAGCTTACATACTGACGTGTAGATACATATGTATATCCACATGCATACATAAAATAGCACTTAAGAAAAATTTTAAGTATATCTTAAATTTTGTTATAAAACTGGGATCTTTTATTTTTTACTTTAAGTTATCAGGAAAAACTTAAAGATATTTCATCTACATTCTCAAAAAAAAATTTTTATTTTATCAAATGGAATTTATTTTCAAACAAACGCTCGCGATCGATCGCTGGCAATCGCGATCGCCAGAAATCGCAAAGAATTGCGAGAAATAGCGTCAGTGCTCTTTTCAATGACAGCTATTGTTTGGGTTTTGCTATGCACGCTCGAAACGAACGATCGATGGCTAAAAATAGAATTAACTACGCTTGCACCATTGCTGTTACTTGCGAGAGATTGCACATGCATTCGTTAAAAATGTAGCTTACTCAGTGATAAGTTGTTTGAGAGATCGTATTTTGAGCGTTCACCGCACCCTGCAATATTCCCTCAATGGTTCTTCTCTACTCTCGCGCCAGAAAAACGTCAAAAACAACGAGAAACTTTTGCACCACACAGTGATGCGGGATATAATATGTCAACTCACTCTGCCCCGAATGTTTATCCACTATCTTCATATGCCCCAGTTCTTCATACTCTCTCATAAATTCTATATATTTCGCCCTCAGCTCTGGCTCCCTTTCCAAGGGTTTCTCTAAATATAGAAACCTTCGCAACGCAATTTCTTTCGAACTCCCTATATCCCTGACTGCTTTCAGGGGTATAGTGACTACGAATCTACCATCGCTCTCTCTGAAATAAGTATCTAAGAAGAATTTCTCTACCAACTCCTCTTCTTTTGTTCGCCCCGAGCACTCTTTCACTTGCTCCATTTTCCAGAACCTCGTGAGTAGCTTGTCTAGCTCTCTATCATCGTTGCAACTTACTGTCGACACTAGCTCACCTGTCTGCTCATCTAAACCTTGCGCATATTCGCCAAAAACTACTACGCCCAATGCTGTCTCCATCAAGGCTATTCCATTCAAGCCATCTCGCACCACTTTAATGACAATTCTTGCCACTACGCTAGCCCCAAGTAACATATGCACACTTTCCGGTTCGCAGTATTTCGGGTCAGCTAACTCACCATTTAGACCACTATGTATAGGACCTACCATCGCACCTGGTGAAGGAAGCACCGGAGACCACTGGCTCTCTTTGGGAAGAACCCAAAACTCATCTTTGATCGGCACACTCGATGAATACCAAGAACTTAGCACCAGCGTAGCCTTCTTGCTCACTTGCAGTGGATTACCCTCAATGCCGACCATCTTTCTTCCGATCGGTTCTGTAATTATACCATACCTTCGCTGTAAGGTAAAAGTTATCATATTAATCTGTGCCCCAGTGTCTAGCAGTACTCTAACTGGCCCCAATTCATATCCATTAATAACAATTTTAACCATTGCCGTTGGCAACAATGCTCTCGCTTCCCCTTGCCCCTTATTAAAATTCACTGAATACTTTTCATAAGTAGAATTCATTTTATTATTTCGTATTATATTTTCATTCCTTTTTAATTTTGGCTTCGGCTCTTGCACCTCTGACGTATCTAATTTGCTGTCATCTCGCTCCATCTCGCCCTCTTCCGGAACCTTACCAAATCTCTTTGCCCCCTTTAGTTGTCAATCCAACTTCCTCTTCCGCTTGGAAAGATTGCGCTGCCCTTGCACCTGCACTGCATTTACTTGCTTTTTCGGCTCTCGGTTTGGACAGAGCACATTGTTATGTTTGGGCCTACCAGGACACTTCCAGTATTCAGCTTGGTAGCAGCTTTCAGCTTCGTGTTATTAATTCTTTTCTTGCCCTCAAACTAAGCGCCATAAATTCTGGGCAATGGTAAAGCATGTGGTTTTCGCCACATGCGTCGCAGAGCATTGGCCTAGCCCTAGCACCCGAGGATGATGCGTCCGCTCTAGCCCAACGCTCGTTTGCCTTTGCATTTCTCGCGATAAGTTAGGAGCACAAATTGAGAAGATTGTATTTTTGAGCAATCGCGATCGTTCTTCTTACGGTGTGGATGCAAAATTTTGATTTCATCTGTTTAAAGAAAGTTGTACGTGCAAGATTTATTATTTATTAATACAAATATGGGAAAAACAGCAAACATTGAAAAATCACAATTTGGGACATTTGATAAAGATTCAAATTATTAAAAGACCAATTTATGATTAAATAAAAAAAACGAAATTCAGAGATACTCTTTTTCCTCAATTACAAGTTGTTTATAAAAATGTTGTAAAAAATTAAAAAAAAAAATTAATTTTTATTTTTAGGTTTTTTAGATAGATCCAAGGCAAATTCAACAAGGTAGAATTGGCAACTGAAACATTTTGTTTTTGTAGGAGTTTTTCCTTCAAAAAAATGTAAACAAGCGTATTAACCCTTTGTCAACCAAGCACAGTTTTTATGTCCCATACAATGGTTTTACTGAAAAATTAGATAGCATTTGCTCAGGCCAAAAAGTTATCAATATTGCGAAATATGCTAACCCAAACAGTAACGGAATAACTTTGGCCACTTTGGAATCTACCTCTTTTCGGACCTTTGCATTATTGAATATTTGAATATTTGTCGATTTCCGCCGATGGCACCACAAGAAGTTTGTCGCCAGAGTATCGCAGATTAGAGTTTTTTTATACTGAAGTCAAAACCAGGGTACCGTCTTATCAAGGAAAATATGTGTCCGCGAAATGACGTAAGGTTAGGTTAGCTTCAAGTGGCTGCCGCAGAGGCACACCTAGGCCAGTATTAAAAGGCCCGTTGTGATACCACCAACACTAGGAAAGTCAGTTCCGGGACCCTGCCATATGGAAAATCCCGGTATTATCGGAATTCTGGCGTAGGCTAACCAGGAAGGGAACTCCCAAGCCGGGCAGTCGCAGATGAGGTGCTCCACCGTTTCCTCCTCCTCATCATCCTTACAACTCCTACAGCATCGTCGGTAGGGCACACCTAGTCTTTTTGCGTGCCTACCAATGAGGCAGTGCCCAGTTAATACGCCTATTAATATGGAGATTTCTCTTCTCGTTAGGGCATACATTTATCTTGATCTTTTATGATCCCGTTTCGGCCAGGTTTCTTTGGATATCCGGCATCCTGAAGCTTGCAGACATCTTTCGTTGGCTTGGCGGAGTGTGTACTCCTTCAGCATAAGCTTGCTATCTCCGACTGTTGTAGTCGCACAACGATCTGTGCTCAGCGGAAGAAAGCTATAGGATCCCAAAATATAGGCGTGTCTAGTAGTGCTTGCGCCCCGGCCGGACGTTTCCCTTAGACGCAGAGCCGATGCTGCTGCTACCCGGTGCCCTTCCAGATCGAGTGGCAAAATGTCAAGAATGGCCTGGAGTGCTTCATTGGGCGTTGTTCTTAACGCACCGCTTATACAGATCATGCAAGATCTGTGTACTTTAACTAGCAGATTAAGGTTTGTTGCCTTGCTCAGCGCAGGCCACCATACCACAACTTCATAGAGCATGATTGGTCGAATGATTGCAGTGCAGATCCATTTGCATATTTTGGGGCTGAGCCCCCATTTCTTTCCAATGGCTCTTTTGCACGTGTAGAGTGCAATACACGCTTTCTTCTGGCGCTGAAGAACATTTTCCTTCCAGGTTAGTTTCCTATCCAGAACTGTACCCAAGGACTTGGCTTTGTCAGCCAAGTTCAGGTGCACGTCATTCAGTTTTGGTAGTATTAGCGGTGGTATCTTATAGCGGTTGGTGAAAAGGACCAGTTCTACTTTTCCCGGGTTGATGCTCAGTCCGAAGCGCGAGCACCATGAGGAAACCTCTCGTAGTGCTACTTGCATATAGTCGCACAGGGTTTGTGGGAATTTGCCCTGTATACTATAGCTAAGTCGTCTGCATATGCCACCACCGTTGGCGCAGTTTCTGTAGATTTCCTTATGGTGTATGCATGCTGATAGCTACAGATCAGGTTGCTATCAATAGTAGAGGAGAGGTAGTCATTCATTATCCTCTCGAAGGTTTTGAGCACAAAGGATGAGAGACTGATCGCCCTATAGTCCTTCGGCTCGTAATGAGACGCCTTCCCCGCCTTAGGAATAAACACTACCGTGGCACTTCTCCAGGAGCACGGAATGTAGCTACGAGCCAGGCAGGCTGTATAGAAAAATACCAGCCATTTGGCTGATGTCTCCAGCGTGTTTATGAGTTGTGCGGGAATAATCCCGTCTGGCCCGGCAGCCTTGAACGGTTCGAAGCTTTGAACCGCCCACCTAACCTATTCCTCCGTGATGGGTATGTATACAGCGAGGTTTGTTGTAGGTGCTAAGGGTTCGTCATGCAAGTTCCCTGGGAAGTGCGTATTCAAGAGCAGCTCCAGGGTTTCCCTCTCCGTGCTGGTCCAGGATCCGTCAGGTTTGCGCAAATAGCTTGTGGCTGTTAGAGTTTTTGAGAGCACTCGTCTAAGTCTCGCTGTATCGTCGACATTTTCGACCCCAGTGCAGAAATTTCTCCACGATACTCTCTTCGCCTGCCTCAGAGCTTTTTTGTAGGCCCTGAGTTTAACTTTAAATTCGAGCCATTGAGTCTCCGTGCCAAGGCTCTTGGCCTTACTAAATTGTGTCCTACATGATTTGCGGAGCGAGTCCAGGTCGTAGGACCACCAATGCGGCCTATGTTCACCGCCTGGTTTTGGCACTGGGCAAGCCTGCTCTAGGGCATTCGAGAGCGCCGTTGTAAAGGTCTCTACCAGATCCTCCAACTCCCCTACTGATGAGGGGACTTGTGGGGGCAGTGCTGGTAAGTCCCTAGATAGTATTTCATTGTGTAGCTGCCAGTTAGTATTACGTGGGTTGCGTTTCATAACCGGCTGCTCAACAGAAAAGTCTAGAACTAATTCTACGTATCGGTGGTCGGATAATGAGTGTTCATCGAGAACGCGCCATTTTCTGACCCACTCATAAGCGCCTTCGCTGCAAATAGTGAGATCTATGACCTCCCTGCGGGTTTTAGTAATAAACGTAGGTTCGTTACCCACGTTGCAAACTACCAGGTTAGTTGTTAACAAATAGTCAAACACGAATCTCCTCTAGCATTGATATCAGAGCTTCCACACTGGACGTGATGAGCATTGGCGTCAGTTCCGATAATAAGATGACCCATGGAAAAATTTGCCACAAGGTCTTTTAAATCCCTCTGTGGCGGAGGTTTTTCGGCGTCGTAGGGCATATAGACCGACGCCATCGTCAGACTGGTACTGTCGACTGTTAAACTGGCAGCTGTAACGTCACCATTGGTATAGTTGGACAAGAGAAAGGCGTTCAGCTCAGACTTGACCAAAATACAGGCTGTAACCCTGCCCCCTCGCTGACTCGGATAAGCTTAAAACCCTTAGTCCCCAAACCGCAAATCCTTGAGCTGTTGACCCAGGGTTCTTGGATGAGGACCACATCTACGTCGCCTTTAGAGAGATGACTGATTAAAGCAGCCGAGGCTGCTTTAGATTTGTGCAGGTTTATCTGAATCACCACCAACATGATAGCGCTCAGACTTTCCTGCAACCGCCGTATCGTCGAGTTCCACCTCGTCTGGAGGCTTATCTTTCAACGACGATTTGTTCAGACCACGAGCTGGCTTGGCAGAGATCCTACTAACTGTGGCAGTATCAACATTGTTGCGCTCAGGACTAGCTGCTATCACTGTGACGTTGAGGTCTTCCCCGTCCAAGAGGCTGTCTCCCATCTCCGAGCTGTTCACTGCTCCTTCTCCATTTGACGTGGCAGATATCATACTTTCCGAGTCGGACATCTCCGACTCCTCTTCCGGCACTGCGATGTCCGAGTCCTCCGGTGCAGCCGAAATAGCAGCGCGCTGTGCATCGCCGCGGTATACGTGGATCACGATCTGACTCATGCCGTAGTGCACTCGTCCATTGCACCGTTTAAGGGGCTCGAGTGGCTCCTTATTCAAGGTGAAGACCACTTGCCTATCCGGCCCTACCGCATCCTCGACCAGATTGACACCCCAGTCCTGCGTCGGGAGAGACGGGTTCATGATCCTCAGCATCCTGAGAATTCTCTCAGGTTCAGCAGGGATAGCAGGAATCCACGCTCTTGCCCTTGGCCGAGCTGGGATGTCCTTCCAGTCGACAACCTCGATTCTTGCCCCTTGGTAGATCTCACCCAATCTTGCAGCTGCTGCCTTGTACAGTGCAACAGTTTTTGCATCCTCGCAAGCGAATACCTTGATTCGGCCCTGATGCCATCCCTCATCGGAACCCATCGGCGTGGCACCCGGAGACTCATCCATAATGTCGAGAAGGGCATTACCGATAGCGTTCCGGACGAACCGCCACTGGTCCCTAGGGATGGCCCAGTTTTCGTTACCTCGGTCAATGACGCCTATGAGGATCCTGTCCTTAGTCACTTCAGCAAAGCTGAGTTTACCCACTACGGGGGCGTGTTGCTGCCGCTTCGGGTGAGGTTTTAAATCCACGTCCGATCTCTGGCGTTTGAAGGGATTTCCTCTAACCTTCTTTGGCGCGTAATCGCTTTGGAAGTTCGGTAAGATAGCTTCAGCCATCTCCACCGTCTTTCTAGCATTCGACGATAGCGTCTCTTGTGAAATACCCTCGTATTTCTTCAGGATCCTTGCGGCCGCTCTTTTGTCCAAGTACTCAGAGCGACTGGGAGATGTCTTTTGGGGTACATTTCGACCCGTAGTTGCCATCGCGGTCGAACCCTTATTTGGATCTCTGGGGCCAGGTCGTGAGACCACTGCCACAGACGTTAAAGACTTTCGGTACTGGCACTTACTGGGGCTTTAGTATCAGCCGTTGTTGGCTTGACTGTGTTTGTACCGGTACTTACTTTGGGGATTGCCCCCATATTTTCCAGAGCTAATCGACCCGTAGTTGCCATCGCTGTCGATCTCTCGGCTGATAAAGAAATGGAGTTTGTCCTCCGGCATTGCGTTCTCGCTTGCTCCAGCATTTTCCTCCTCTGCTGTGCAGTATACATTGTTGTATCTTTAGTTTTAGGGTTTTTATTAATATTTTTCATCTTGTACGTACGACCCCTCGCCGGACAAGGCCAGTTTAGGGTCAAGGGAAGAGTAAGGGGAATGTGTCGTCCGCCGCGGCAGAGCCCCATACCGCGGTAAGGCCATAGTTACTCTCCGAGGCGGACCGGTATCAGAGAGGCTCCGTTCGATTACAGCCACGATTTGCCTCCCGGCTGCAAACGTCCAATGGGCACGTGGTCGCATAACACCCTGGATTGGGAGGGGGAAGATCTTAGTCGTCGCGCCAGAGAGGCTTGGCTTCTCTTGTGATGTAGTACCGGCGGCGCTAAGATCACAAGGGCAGCAAAGCCCTGTGGCTATCGACTTAAGCCCTCGTACCGCGGCAAGGTGTCCACCCTTCACAAGGGGGGAGACGACGAAATGACGTAATCAATTTACAAAAAAAGTTTTCGGTTTCGAGAAATTAATCGGCTTCACTGTTGCTGTTGTAAGAGGGACGTGACAGAGGTGTACGCTATTGATTCTAAGATCTTACAGGTGCCGAACCACCTTGTTTCATCAACCCCGTGACCGTGGTCGAAATGGATTTTAGTCGCCCCTTGCGGCAGACATTCCATTCCATTCTAAACCCCTAACCCGCAGGGGTTATTAATCGCTTACATTTGCGTTTTCAGTCTAAGATCCCGTTGAAAAAAAATTAGACCATCCATCTTAGCTAAAATGCGCTAGAGTCTAGCTAATCTGAACTCTAAACTCTATTTGAACGGAGGCAAGCGGTATTGTATTTATATGAAACAATTTGATATTTCTTCACACAATTGAAAAAAATTAAAAATCTTAAACAGAACGGCTTAATACTTTTTTTCATTTGACGGGAAAACTCCTACAGATAAGAGAGAACTGTCAAGTTTACTATTACTTTGTGTAATATAGTTTGGATAGATCTAAAAATCATTAGGCCAGTCCTAAAATTTTATCCAATTCCGTCAATTGGTTCACGAACTAGAAAATAATGAAAAAATGCAATTTTCAAAATGTCTAAAATTCAAAAATTCATAACTCAAAAAATTGACCACTATGGGTGAAATAAAAAAATAGGTGTCGACTTATTTTCCATTCTCAGCAGAAAAAAAATATAGTGGGCATTTTTAAATTTTAGTGCTAAGTTTCATATGGAATGACCCATATGTCCCAAGGAAATTGGCTTTTTAAGAAATGTAAGTGTTATATACGATATACCAAGTTATTTTCTTTGTTATGCTATTTAAGGGTTCCGGTATAGGAAGAAAAATGCGAATGCCTTTTTATTGTTCTGCTAACCAGTGGTTCAGTTCATATTTCCTCACGAAAAAATAATGAAATAAAATAGTACATATGCATTAGATTGGGCCAAATGAAAAGAAACTTGATTTCCTTGAAAATAATATTGGTTTTATTTTGCAGAACGGCGAAAACATATTATTGAAAGTCAAAGATCTTTAAATTAAGTTCCACAGGTCTGTCATTGATACTTTAGATTTAAATATGCTGATCTGGTTTTTTCATATAAATCTGCCAAACCAATGTGCTAAAGAAGCTTACATACTGACGTGTAGATACATATGTATATCCACATGCATACATAAAATAGCACTTAAGAAAAATTTTAAGTATATCTTAAATTTTGTTATAAAACTGGGATCTTTTATTTTTTACTTTAAGTTATCAGGAAAAACTTAAAGATATTTCATCTACATTCTCAAAAAAAAATTTTTATTTTATCAAATGGAATTTATTTTCAAACAAACGCTCGCGATCGATCGCTGGCAATCGCGATCGCCAGAAATCGCAAAGAATTGCGAGAAATAGCGTCAGTGCTCTTTTCAATGACAGCTATTGTTTGGGTTTTGCTATGCACGCTCGAAACGAACGATCGATGGCTAAAAATAGAATTAACTACGCTTGCACCATTGCTGTTGCTTGCGAGAGATTGCACATGCATTCGTTAAAAATGTAGCTTACTCAGTGATAAGTTGTTTGAGAGATCGTATTTTGAGCGTTCACCGCACCCTGCAATATTCCCTCAATGGTTCTTCTCTACTCTCGCGCCAGAAAAACGTCAAAAACAACGAGAAACTTTTGCACCACACAGTGATGCGGGATATAATATGTCAACTCACTCTGCCCCGAATGTTTATCCACTATCTTCATATGCCCCAGTTCTTCATACTCTCTCATAAATTCTATATATTTCGCCCTCAGCTCTGGCTCCCTTTCCAAGGGTTTCTCTAAATATAGAAACCTTCGCAACGCAATTTCTTTCGAACTCCCTATATCCCTGACTGCTTTCAGGGGTATAGTGACTACGAATCTACCATCGCTCTCTCTGAAATAAGTATCTAAGAAGAATTTCTCTACCAACTCCTCTTCTTTTGTTCGCCCCGAGCACTCTTTCACTTGCTCCATTTTCCAGAACCTCGTGAGTAGCTTGTCTAGCTCTCTATCATCGTTGCAACTTACTGTCGACACTAGCTCACCTGTCTGCTCATCTAAACCTTGCGCATATTCGCCAAAAACTACTACGCCCAATGCTGTCTCCATCAAGGCTATTCCATTCAAGCCATCTCGCACCACTTTAATGACAATTCTTGCCACTACGCTAGCCCCAAGTAACATATGCACACTTTCCGGTTCGCAGTATTTCGGGTCAGCTAACTCACCATTTAGACCACTATGTATAGGACCTACCATCGCACCTGGTGAAGGAAGCACCGGAGACCACTGGCTCTCTTTGGGAAGAACCCAAAACTCATCTTTGATCGGCACACTCGATGAATACCAAGAACTTAGCACCAGCGTAGCCTTCTTGCTCACTTGCAGTGGATTACCCTCAATGCCGACCATCTTTCTTCCGATCGGTTCTGTAATTATACCATACCTTCGCTGTAAGGTAAAAGTTATCATATTAATCTGTGCCCCAGTGTCTAGCAGTACTCTAACTGGCCCCAATTCATATCCATTAATAACAATTTTAACCATTGCCGTTGGCAACAATGCTCTCGCTTCCCCTTGCCCCTTATTAAAATTCACTGAATACTTTTCATAAGTAGAATTCATTTTATTATTTCGTATTATATTTTCATTCCTTTTTAATTTTGGCTTCGGCTCTTGCACCTCTGACGTATCTAATTTGCTGTCATCTCGCTCCATCTCGCCCTCTTCCGGAACCTTACCAAATCTCTTTGCCCCCTTTAGTTGTCAATCCAACTTCCTCTTCCGCTTGGAAAGATTGCGCTGCCCTTGCACCTGCACTGCATTTACTTGCTTTTTCGGCTCTCGGTTTGGACAGAGCACATTGTTATGTTTGGGCCTACCAGGACACTTCCAGTATTCAGCTTGGTAGCAGCTTTCAGCTTCGTGCCCTCAAACTAAGCGCCATAAATTCTGGGCAATGGTAAAGCATGTGGTTTTCGCCACATGCGTCGCAGAGCATTGGCCTAGCCCTAGCACCCGAGGATGATGCGTCCGCTCTAGCCCCTTTCTTAATGGCCCCACTCGATTGTCTGAATGCGCCTACGGTTATCCGCTGTGTTAGCTAGCGCCAACGCTTGCTTATCCAAAAAGGACAGCATGTCATCCACCTTCGGCCTGTCGCTTTCCCGCTCTAGCTCCCACTGCCTTGCAGTTTCCGTATCCAGCCGGTCATGTAACATGTGAACCAGGAAAAAATCCCAGTGTTCGACCGGAAGCCCTTGCGCCTTTAGCTGCCGACGCACCTCGTGCGTTACGTTTGACATACGTCGCAAGTCATTCTCTCGCACCTGCCCTTTCAACTCCGGCAGCCGAATAAAATTCCTTAGATGCTCTCGCCCAATCAAATAATTCTGGTCATACATTTGATTTAACCTCTCCCATGCCTGACCGTAGTTAAGGCTGGTTTTCATTATGTCAAATGGTGTCAAATTTCATCGACTTTATCGAGATTTGGCTGCTTATTTCGATAAAGTCGATAAAAGTTGTCAAAATTTGACCTAATGAAAACCAGCCTTTAGTGGCAGAAAACTGCCATTGTCCAAACGTTTGCCTTGCGCGGCCAACCAATGAATTTGTCAAGTATAGAAACTTGAACGAGGGATCTATCTTGTCATTATCGTGCACGGCTGCACGAACCGGTCACGAAACCCGGTCCACTTTGTTAGTGTACCATCAAACTCGCCCCATGTATTCTTAAGGTCATTTTGTTGGACCGGCATTTACACCTGAACATTAATTGGCTGGGCTACGCTCTCTGGCCCCGCAAGCTGCTTTTCCTTTTCTATCTTAGCCTGCATCTTCGCACACGCCTCAAAGTAGACTGCCTCAACAGCGGCTAAATTTTCCTCACAAAAGCGCTCTAGCTCCTCCTCGCCCACATCCTCAATCACTGCTGCGTATTCTTCATTGTACGACTGCCAAACTATCCTTAGGCCGGTCAGTCGCACCTTTGTCTCGCTCCCTAATGCTTGCTCAAAACTGGCGCCTTTGCAGAAATCGAGTGCACGTTGTATGCTGGCTGCATGAGATTTCTTTCAATTTCTTTAGAGATGCCATTTCTGCAATGAAATTAATAAAACAAAAACCAACAAAAGATTTATATAGACGTTAGTAATTATTCAATATATGCACACAGCGCGCGCATCTTAGCCCACTCTTCTTTGCTCCAATAAATTCTATGACAAGCTCACTGCTAAACAATATAGAAATTTATTTGCACATCTCGCCCCAGTAAGTATTCCAGCCCTCTTTCATTTGCTCCTTATAAAATTATATAAACAAGCTCACATCTAAGCAACATGCAAACTTTGTCTATATTTCTCGCACTCGCATACATATGTATTAGGGTGATTCAAAAAAAAATTTCGACTTGATCTTACCCCCTAAAAAGGTAGGTATTGCTGAGAAAATAAGCCTTGCAAAAAATTAGCGCACTAACTTAACCCTTAGGGGTGGCTATATTTTTCCCTCCTTTCCCATATATTTTGTATGGGGAGAAATGACATTTTTTTCAAAGTGAATTTTCTTTTAATTTTTGAAACTTTTTTGAAAATATTTTTACATTATCTTAAAGTTCAAGCTTTGTAGCTTGAAGTAAGCCATGTGTGATTATCTTAACTATTAAGAAAATTACAGCCATTTGAAAATGGCTGAGTTTTGTGCTATTGCACACACATACATAGTAACACGTATACAATTTAGTAAATTTTAAAAGGATGTAATTATCTTAATAGTTAAGATATTCGGACATCGCTTACCATTTTGGAAGCTTCAAAGCTTCAACTTTAAGAGTATGTAAAAACATTTTCAAAAAAGTTTCAAAAATTAAAAGAAAATTCACTTTGAAAAAAATGCCATTTTTCCCCATACAAAATGTATGGGAAAGGGCGAAAAAAATAGCCACCCCTAAGGGTTAAGTTAGAGCGCTAATTTTTTGCAAGGCTTATTTTCTCGTCAATATCTAAAGTTTCAGGGGGTAAGACCGAAAAAAACCAAATTTTTTTTATTTGAATCACCCTAATATGTATACCCTGCCCTCTTTACTTTGCTCCAATAAAAATTTTGAGAAAGGCTCACTGCAAATCAATGCAAAATTTATTTATATATCTTGCACCAGTATATATTCTTTCTTTGCTCCACCATTAACAAGCTCACTGTTAATCCACATGAACGCTTTGTTTATATTTCTCGCACCAGCATATGTATACTATGCCGTTTTTACTTTGCCCCAATAAAATTCTGAAAACCAGATTACTGCACATACCTTATATGTTATATTATAACATATGTTTTTGGCTTGCATGTATATTCGATCTCTGGCCCACTTCAACCGTGCCCCTCAAAACTAGCACACAATAAACCATGCCATTGCCAAAATAAGCACCAACACCTGCAGGTTTTTATTTATTAATCGCTAGCGATAAAAACAAGCCCACTCTTTGCACACATTAGTCCACTTCTCGCACACATTTTTTCATTGCACCATTCTTTTCCTCCTTTTTTTTACCATGCACCAAACTACCCTTAAGCGTTCAGCAGAATCAGTCCGTCAGTACGTCGAAATAAATGAGAGCAAAGTAGACTGCGGGTGTTTGTATGAGTAACGCCAGATACGACGGATACGTCAAAAAATAGATTTTGCTCTAAAATTGACGCACGTCACGCAACTGACGCATTGGCGGACCGATTCTGTTTCCCACTTTAATTTTCCATATCTAATTCTGGCCAATTTCTTTTGTATACCGACTGGCACTCTACAACATATTTACTAGCACTCTTCCATATGTACATATTTAAATATATACACAAGCATTCCCACTTGCCAGACATATATGGATATGTATTCATGCACTGCACAGAGATTTTCGCGATGCGTAGTATCTACTTGCGCACTTATATAAAAAAAAGCAAACTAGGCATGCCCGCACAAGCGCATATGTATGTGTATATTTTATTTTGCACGCACCGCATAATTATGTACATATGGAACAAACCACTATCTACCTTTGCATAAAACCAAACATATGACATGCCCACACAAGCGCCTTGTTCATTGTGTATCAATACCAAGTGTAAACTCTTCTGCATAGACGTCAAAATTCAAAAATGAGTTTAACACCTGTTTGAGATTGTGGTTAATAACAAGTGTGATATCATAGACATAGTCGTGAAAACTTCAAAGTGAGTTTAGTCACCTTTTTTTAATTTCCTTTTTTGTCTCACTTCTTTCCATCTTCCCATCTCTTTCTACCATTAGGTAAAAGATAGGAGACCGCCATGTTGATGTGTGCAGGATGTTAAACAACGCCATTTGCTTTTCTGTTATTCTGTGCGACATTTTAATATGTGCAGGATGTAAACAAACCGACATTTTAATGTGTGTTGTCAAAAGAAGAGTTCACACTTGGTATTGATACACAATGGCCTTGTTACATACGTATATATTTATACTTTCCCCATTTTTTTTCATGCACCACAAAACTATATACCTATGTACATTAGGGTGATTAAAAAAAATGTCGCTTGGTCTTACCCCCTAAAAAGTTAGGTATTGATGAGAAAATAAGCCTTGCAAAAAGTTAGTGCTATAACTTAACCCTTAGGGGTGGCTATTTTTTTCGCCCTTTCCCATACATTTTGTATGGGGAAAATGGCATTTTTTTTTTCAAAGTGAATTTTCTTTTAATTTTTGAAACTGAAATATTTTTACATACTCTTAAAGTTGAAGCTTTGAAGCTTCCAAAATGGTATGCCATGTGCGATTATCTTAACTATTGAGATAATTACAGCCATTTGAAAATGGCTGAGTATTGTACTATTGCACACACATACACAGTAACACGTATAAAATCTAGTAAATTTTAAATGGCTAGTACTTTTGAAGGGAAAAAGGCCACAGCCAAAAAAACCCTTTTTATTAAGTAAATAACGCACACTGCCCTAGCACACTATACATAGTTATATTTACAGATTTTATTTACATCTTTGTGTTTATTAAATTATTCTATTATCACACTCGCACTCGCACACTTCTACCTCTTTCCGGTACCAACCTTCCCAACACCACTCCTGACGAGTATAATGAAAATCTAGTAAAAAGATCCCCAGTCATGAACTGAAATGGACGGTTACGCCGACCAACAGACGTTGAGACTAGTGCCCAAACCACCTCCCGACGGAATACTTAACGGTAGTACCGGGGGGATCGGTACATGACGGTTGGAGTTTTAGTGCTTAGGTTCAAGTCCCACACTGACTTTAAGGCTTTCCATGCTTTCTCCACTGAAAAAAAAAACCCCTTTCCGGTACCGCGTCTTGCCAACAACCCAGTCACTCGCTTCACTCTCTCATTCCTCTTTTATCTATGTGAACTTACTCAATCGAGGCAAGCCATGACAAGCTGCACTCAATAACGTATTTTCGAACGGTAAATTTATTCGGGCAGACGCATTGCCCTGCACGACCATTAAGACGCGCAATGCCAAAAGCCCCTGTACGAAACACTTGTAATATAGGACTATTTATGAAATTCTTGACTATCTTCATATATCCTGTCATATTTCCGATTTTTAGATCGGAAATGTTTTGAATTCTTAATGCAGCAAGTGTGGCCTCCTTCTCTATCAGAATAGAGAAAGGAGGTATTCCCACAAAGGCACTTAAAGCATCAGCAGGGCACGTTCTCATTGCACCTGTTATACCGACACAGACTAGCCGATGCAGCTTACTTAACTTGGTTGCCGCTGTTCTTTGAGCAGTCTTAGGCCACCAGACTAGAGAAGCGTATGTGACTATTGGCTTCACAACTGTATTAAATGACCGGTACGTCATTTTGGGAGACAGCCCCCATGTTTTGCCATAAAGTCTAGTGCAGGCGAAAAAGGCCCTCGTTGCTTTATTTATGGTGGCCTCCAAATGACCATTCCATGTGAGGGTTTTTTCCAATGTTACACCTAGGTATTTCGCTTCCGTGAAAAAACATATGCGGATGCCTCCTAGGGACGGCTCTAACATAGAAAGCTTTCTTCGCCTCGTGAAAGGCACCAAGACTGTTTTATTTGGGTTGATAGATAACCTTTTGTTAGTGCACCATCTTTCAATGATGTGCAGGGCTTGTTGCATGCGATTGGATATTGTTTCTTCATGCATTCCTGTTACGCAGACATTGCCCTTCAAAAGATGAAGAAGTTCGTGTATGACTAGGGTCCACAGTAGAGGAGATAGTACACCTCCCTGAGGGCATCCTCTTGTGGCAACGATTGAGCCAGCACTCCCTCCTAGCTCAAAGCAGATTTTTCTTTGCTTTAGCATGGCCAGGACCCAGCGAGTGATCATTGGGCTTACGTCCTTGATAATCATGGCTTCCTCAATGGCCTGGTACGTCGTATTATCTAAAGCGCCTGATACATCGATGAATGCACACAGGGCTATATTTTTAGACTCTATGACCTTTTCAATTTTTCCAGGTAGGCAATGGATAGCAGTCTCCGTGGATTTTCCGGGTTGGTAGGCAAATTGTTGTTTGCACAGAGGGTGTTTCTTTAAGTTTACTTCCCTAATGTGCTGATCTAAAATTTTCTCCATTCCCTTTAGGAGAAAGGAACTGAGACTTATTGGTCGATATGACGATGGCAGATTTTCCGGTTTCCCTGGTTTCGGTGTAAATACAACCTTAACCTCCGTACCTGTTGGGAATATATCCTAACAGCAGGGATGCTCTATATAAATTTGATAGGACTGGAGCTCTATAGTTGATTCCTTGCTGCAAAGACAAGGATAGACCCCATCCGGTCCTGGAGATTTGAAAGGACTGAAAGTCGATAAAGCCCATTGGACCTTGTTAACATTGGTTAGCTTTGTCGCCAGGCTTTTCTCTACCACTAATTGTCGGAGAATTATCTACTACGGGATGCGAGTGTTCGTAGCCTGGTATACAGTCCGAAAAGTGAGTAGCAAGCAAAAGTTTGCATGTGTCTTCCGGCTGCTTCGTGTAGCTCCCATCTGAGTTCTTTAGAGTACCAATGACGTTGCTATTGCCTCTCGCAAGGGCTTTTTGGAGCCGCACTGCCGTAGGGAGATCTTTAATATTTTCGCAGTGTTCTTTCCAGGTTGCCCTCTTGGATTTTCTAAGTTCTCTATTATAAGAAGTTAGAGCATTTTTATAGGAGACCCAGTCTCCCGTGTCTTTAGCTGCATTAAACAACCTTCTTGACATCTTAATTGTGCAAGCTTTTTGTTCCACCAAGGAACATCACGTTGTATACGTTGTTTGGCTTGGGGACAACTCTCGTAGAAAGGTGTTGTGATATCTGAGTGAAGCTGTTCAGCCTCTCTCTCGAGCTCCCGCCCCGTAGTTATTGGTTGGTGCAAGCAATTGCCATGGTAAAGCGAAATAGTTTCCACTTCGTTTTCCTCGGATTTCTGAAATGGACTCATGGTCAGAGAAGTGACCCATGTCGAATACAATATGTTTGTGGTCCGACATTGATTCCTCTCCCGAGACGTGCCAATTTGTGACAGCGAACGCCATGTTTTGGCTACATAGAATAAGGTCAAGAACCTCACCTCTAATAGCATTAACAAAAGTGGGTTCATTACCACGGTTCAATACACTGATATTGTGACTACTAATAAACTCCAGGAGATGCTCCCCCCTGTTATTTATGTTCGTACTACCCCAAGCTGAATGGTGGGAGTTTGCGTCACAGCAGAGGACCCATGGCATGTTGGCAATGCTCAATGAGAGATTTGGATTCAGCAGTTCGGGTTGTTTCCTCCTCACCCGGAAAGTAAGCTGATGCCAAAATGGACTCTTTTTCACCTCTTGGGGTTGAAATTTTTGCTCAAACTGCAACCAAATCAGCCGTCATGAACTGTAGGAGCGGAACAAAATCCAGTTTCTTGTTTAGAAGCATCGCCGCCCTGGGACGGGAACCGGTGGCATATATTAAGAGTGGGATGAAATTCAATTTCTCAGAAATGTTTGGACCTACCAAATTTTGCAAATCGGTGTTCTTCTATAAGACTTGTATTTCAGAAAAATTAAGAGCACATAGGTTGTAAGCCACGCCCACCGCTGAAGGATAGACTTTTTTAATTTTTGTAATTGTTTTTTGTAATTGATTTATGTGAATAAAAATGCGAGCTTAAATAAATATTCAGGTGAAAAAAATTCAAATGTGCATTCGTACAGCCCCTACTTGCTAGCGTGATGTAGATTTAGAGTGAAATTTCTACTTTTATAGAGACTATAGCCCGTATAAAACAATATTAATTTATGGATATTTCTTGTTAAATTGTGTTTATTTATTAGAGAAAGTTCTGCCTTTTATGAGAGTTGTAATAAGTTTGCAATTTCTTTAGTTAACGCAGAAGTATTTGGCAAAGGTAACTGCCGCATGTTTGAAATGTATGTATGTAGCAGAAGAATTCGGTTTATCAAATCTTTGTTTGTCAGTTTTCGAGTCATTTTTCTGGTGTGGCATCGCCGACAGTCTTTGATATTTTTGTTATTGGCTTCAGCTGCCTCTTCCGAGAGTTGCCCTATTGAAAAGCATAGAGTGTTTTACCACTTGGGAATGATAGCGTTCTCAACAAAACAGGCATTTTTTTTAACTATGTATATGAAAAAAACGCTGTTTCTCAAGTTGAGAAAGAGATAGTTCTCAACTTGTATTCAAATATAATTCTCTAAATGGACTCAAAGAAATGATGAAATTCGACTCTGAAAATATACAATAAACCTTGATTTTTACAATTTAAAACGCAATGGGATAGTAGTTGATCAGCAAAATGCTCTAAGGAATTATTGTACTAAAAAAATCGAAAAAATTGAAAAAAAATTGAGAAAATAGTTCAATCATATGATGAAAATTCGCCAAATTTTCGCGATATTTGCATACATTTTGGACACATAATTTAGGGGGTTTCTATTAGCCATATTTAAGAACAAAATTTGTTAAAATTGCAAAAAACGGGAAGGGCAGGAAATTGTACCGTTCTAAAGTAAGTTTTAACGGGTGGATGTTATATACGCGTCTTGTGCAGGATATTTTGAAAAAGGGAAAAATAAATAGCTAAGCCTTTTAAGAGAACATTCGAAGGAACTCAAATCAGCTCTTATATACTGATCAAGAGTGATCTTTAGTTGTTAAAATTTAAATGTTAATACGAATTCTTGAAATTACGTTTATGAAAAACCGCAACTTAATCACCTTGTACTTTACTCAAAACTTAATTGTTTTCACTAATTTCTCTTGATAAATCATGAAACACACCTTATTCTTGCTTTTCTATTCTTATCTTGAATATTTTTTACACTGAAAGTTGAATTATTACAAAATTAAAATCGCTCTTACTTAAACAAACTTTTTCTAGAACTTTTTTTTACAATAGTTGACTTTGAATGAGCAGATGTAACGTTTAACGTTCCAATTGGGCATAAAAGGTGGGTTTCCATAAAATTCAATATATTTTCTATGTAATCGCATGACAGAAAGTTCTTTTTGAAGAATCAGCATTTTTGATTTTTGTGTATGGGGCTGGGCCACTGTGCGATGCTCTATGGAAAAGTCATAACTTTGTAGTAGCTCTATCCACCGTGCCAATTGACCTTCCGGATTACGGAACTGCAAGAGCCATTTCAACGCTGCATGGTCTGTGCTGACGTGGAATCGCTATTCATAGAGATACTTGTGGAAATGTTTGATGCACTCCATCAATGCCAGTAGTTCTCTCCGTGTTACACAATAGTTCCTTTCGGGCTTCCCAATTGTGCGGCTATAGTACGCCACTACCTTCTCCTGCCCATCGACAATCTGTGAAAAAACTCCTCCAATCGCATAAACGCTCGCGTCTGTATCCAAAATAAATGTTGAGCCTGGGATTGGATACACTAACATTGGGGCAGTGCACAGCCGTTCCTTCAAGGTTTGGAAAGCCACTTCATGTTCTTTCTTTCACTCAAATGACATATTCTTCCTGGTCAACTCATGAAGGCTACTGGCTACGCTGGCGAAATTCGGTACAAATCGGCGATAATACGTGCACAGTCCAAGGAAACTTCGTAACTCATGTAAATTTTTCGGTCTTGGTCAATCCTTTACCGCTTCGATCTTCTCTTTAGCAGTGCAAATTCCCTCCGTAGTAACCTTGTGACCCAAGTAACTTACTTCCTTCTTGAACAATGCACACTTTTGGGACTTAATTTCAGACCGGCCCCAGCTATCCTTTGGAAAACTTTCTCCAAGTTCTTAAGGTGTTCCTCAAAACTTTTTCCCAGCACGATGAAGTCGTTCAGGTACACCAAACATGTTTTCCAATGCAGTCCTTTCAATACTTGATCTATGAGTCTCTCAGAAGTAGCTGGAGCGTTACATAGTCCAAGGGACGTTACTGTAAATTGCCACTCTCCAACGCTGAAGGCTGTCTTTTCCTTATCCTCATCTTTAACCTCCGTTTGCCAATAGCCGCTTTTCAAGTCCAGTGTAGAGAACCATTTCATACCAGATAGTGAGTCCAGAGTATGGTCAATTCTGGGTAATGGATAGCTGTCCTTTTTCGTTACGTCGTTCAGCTTCCGGTAGTCCACACAGAACCGCATTTTTCCATCCTTTTTCTTTACACTACCGGTGAGCTCCATGGACTAGCCATGGATCACGCCACTCTCCCTCATTTCCTGTATAATTCCTCTTATCACTTGGCGTTTGGCAAGGGAACACTTCGAGGAGCTTGGCGGATTGGTCATTGGTACATTGGTTCGACCTGGTCTAGAGCCATTCTTGTCAAATATGCTAGAGTACTTTAATAGAAGCTGTTTTGCCTTATTCTGGTGTTCTTCTTCGAGCTCTGGCTCGATTAATGTTGCTGGTAGAAACATTTTCCAGCAGCTGTTCACAATTTATAACCACCTCCACCTCCTGACATTGTCCCAATATAGCGCCTTTGCAAAGCTTTATCGGCGATCTGAACTCATTTAGTACTCTTACCGGTAAACTTCCATCTTGTTTTGTCATAGCCAGTGTTTTTCCTAATAGTATATCCGTCTTTGATTTGTTCGCTGCCTCTACCACCCACAATTTGTTTGTACCGTAATCTCCATCAATCCTTGCCCAAACGATCGTCTCCGACTTCGGTGGAATTTTTTGGCTTTCTTCCACGAGGACCCGCTTACTGATGTACTTGTCCTCGTAACCAAAATTGAGTGGCACATCCATGTTCTTATAGCTCATAGTCCTGTTTTGCATGTCGATCTTCACCAAGGCATGCTTAAGAAATCCACACCAACTATGATCTCATCAACAATATTGTGCAGCACGGTGACATTCCCAATTGCGATTTCACATGTTACTTCTCCTTGAACTTGGGTGTCCTCACCAGTCGCCGTACGCAACTTTGCTCCATGTAATGGCCTTACTTCTTTGTTGGCTAAATCAGATCGAATGATGGAATGCGAGACACCCGTATCAACAGTCAGTAAACGCTCCTTTCCGTCCACGAGTCCTCCAACAATAACATTACTCGACTTCCTTCCGATCTGTGAGACAGAGATTATGGGGCATCCGATTGTAGGAGCCAGCCTACGCCCCTTGCGGCTGACTCTCTTTAGTTTAACTGTTGGTTGGATTGGGAGACTTGCTCATCTCTATCACCCTTGCGCTTACTTTCGCCTGCATTACTGGAATTGTTGGAGCCGGATCCACAATAACGGGCAATATGACCAGATTTTCCGCATTTGAAGCACTTAATGGCGCCATCGCTTTTACTCTGTCCCTTATTCAATGCTTCCAAAGTTTTGTCGATTTTGTTGACCAAGTCTGGCGTCTCCACTTCCACACGGTGAGCTTTGTACACTCTTTTGCTCAAAAGAGATGAGGTTTCTTGAGATAGAGCATGTGATACCGTCTCCGCGAATGATCTCTTTGGATTTACATATGCACCGCGCTTCGCTCCACATCACGTATTCCATTTATGAAACTTTGGATTTTTACCCTCTCGATGTATTCCACTGGTGCGTCTGCGTTTGCTAGATGGGCCAACCTCTCGATGTCCGATGCAAACTCCTGTAATGTTTCATTAGCCTTCTGGAAACGATTCTGTAGCTCTATTTGATGTATCTGCCTCCTATGCTCGCTGCCGTAACGTCTTTCTAATGCTGTACTGGCGTACATACTTGAGCTAAAACAAGTATCTTTTATAGCCAATACTTGCTGTAGGGTATATATTCTTCTTTATTTTCTTACTCGTACTAATTTATCCCAACTCACCACATCACGATCAGAACACTTCCCTTTATGCATCTTCAAAACAGCTGATTGCGAGCTGTGAGAAAAGAGCCTAGCTAGAGACTTCCGGAAGGAAACATCCTTTTTTTCTGAACGAGATACCAAGGAGGTAAGATCAGTGGAGATTAGGAAATTTTGACTTTCTTGCCATATATGAACTTTCTTGTTCATATGCACGCACAAGTGTGCTTTCCAATTACATAATTATATCTACCCGCGTGCGCAAAGTTTAGCTTAAAGCGTAATATACAATCGGTCTCGCTATATAAAATTATCTCCACTGATCCAAGGCTAAAGCCGACGTATCAAGATCCAGAGACTTATCCAAGGTGCATGCAACGAGGCCACTTATCCCCGTTTGGAAACCAGGAGCCGTATCCCAGGTGCATAGTGTAGCAGACTTTAAATTAAGTTGGTACATAGGTATTTTCAAGTGTTTGGGTAGGGTTTTCGTACATACACGATAGAAAAACCTAGTTCGCACGTTTTTTCCTTTCAAACAAACAAGATAATTAGATTATTATTTAGCCAAAGTCGGTCTAACCGTAGGCGTGCATGCCTTTACGATTATGTGGATGCATAATCCGAAAACATAAAAAAAATAAAATTGGATAATTATATATAAAAAAAATACATGTAGAGAAATTTATACATATTATTGTATACATATGCCTAAGGATATTTTCTTGAATTATAAACTTAAACTAAAAGCTAAACTTAATTAAGCACCATTCGTGCCACATATTTAAAGAAATTTTTATAGAATTTAGCATAATAATTAACATTGTTAAAGTCATAATTAGGTAATTTAATATTTTCAACTTTAGTTTAGTTTTGACAGCTTTAGGTACAACTGTACTCACTGATCTCTTTCACACAATATCTTTATTGTTTTTATTGGTTTTTTTTCTTTTCTCTGGGTCGGTAAGATTCTACTAGGTTACATATATATATACCTACATACATATTTATTATTAAAGTTTAAGACATCGAATTTTTTTTTTGCTCCTTTCCCAAATAACCCTTGCAAATTATCAGTTACAGTGGCGGACATAAAAATAGTTTTGTACTGACTAGAAGCTTCGGCAAGGAAAACATTTTTTTAATCTTTCCGATGCGATCTTTTGTCATAAGAGGATAAAATCTTTAAAGAGAATGCACGAAAAAAAATTGGAACAAAATAGTAAATGGAATTAATAGTTGGTCACTCGAAGCAGGGCTTATTAGTAAATTATAGTTATACATAACATTTCAGCTTACAGCACTACGTCACAGCGAGGAGGCCTCAACGCTACGTCGAAATGCTCCACATGTAAGTAATATAATTGTTATAGTTTTTTTTAAGTGCATAAACTATAAATTACTTTTGGTTGTCGATATGTACGTACGTATGTAATTGCCTAGCTTTGGTTGCTCTACCTAGTGCCTACTCTCATGTGACTTGAATGATTTGAGTGAGAACCTGTATAAGCATACATATATACATACATATTTACATCGGCATGATTTTTTTTTTCGTGCTGCGATTGCCTAAACTAGTGATCCGCAAATGCAATTTTGTTTCTCTTTTCCCACCCATGTTGATAAAATAGCCATAAATCCCACTTACATACACATTAGTTCTTTTGTTATCAATTCGCTCTTCGCAAGCATACATATGTATGCGTATGAATATGTAACCTATTCCTACATATGATGTTCGGCCCTTTCTTCAAAAGATAGTTCAATGACCATATAAAGATACAGATCAGCTGTTGAGGTAGGTCAGTGGATTGCAATTTCCAAACAAAAATTGTTAGAAGTTAAGTAATGTTTTTTTTTTTTAATCTGGAATACATAGTTTGTAAAATAACTTCAACCAATTATCTTTACCTTCAATGTCAAGGTTAATCATGTCTTGAATTGTAAAAAACGTTGTTAATATGAGTACTTAAATCTACTAGTTTGATCTGATCGAAGGTAGTGAGGGTGGGTTTAATTGGGGCCTTTTCTATCACCTTAGAGGCCATGGTTGGGTGGGTACAGAGCAGCCAAAACATTTATCTGTGCTGCAATGTGATGGGCGTTGCAGTCCTGGAGGAGTAAGTATGGATGTCAATGGGTAAGTCGATGTGTGTTTTTGAGTCGTGTGCATTAATATACACAGAGCCAAAAATGCCTAATAAAATTAATAAGATTGTCTTCATGAGCGAGTTTTGGGCTGAGGGGTAGTCGAAACGACGGAAACGAAAAAAAAAAACTATACGCAAATCTATTTGGTTTAATGAGGAAATTCTTATTGATATTATTAAGTGCAATTTCTTCTTATTTCTTTTCAATTTCTTTTTATATGTGTTATTAATAAGAAAATCTTTTCAAGATTTCCTTAAAAATATGAAAAAAAGATGAAAAAGGAAAAACTTCTTATTTTAATAAGATGATCTTAGGGTTCCTAACAAGAAGATTTGACTTATTAATGTTTTCAAAGGGAAATCTTGCAGAAAACGAAATGATTTCTTAGGGTTCTTTTTAATAAGATGATCTTAGGGTTCCTAACAAGAAGATTTGACTTATTCATGTTTTCAAATTGAAATCTTGCAGAAAACGAAATGATTTCTTAGGGTTCTTTTTAATAAGATGATCTTAGGGTTCCTAACAAGAAGATTTGACTTATTAATGTTTTCAAAGCGAAATCTTGCAGAAAACAAAATGATTTCTTAGGGTTCTTTTTAATAAGATGATCTTAGGGTTCCTAACAAGAAGATATGACTTATTAACTGATTTCCGCATAATTGTATGTGTTAATAAGATTATCTTAGGGTTCCTAACAAGAAGATTTGACTTATTAATGTTTTCAAAGGAAAATCTTGCAGAAAACGAAATGATTTCTTAGGGTTCTTTTTAATAAGATGATCTTAGGGTTCCTAACAAGAAGATATGACTTATTAACTGGTTTCCGCATAATTGTATGTGTTAATAAGATGATCTTAGGGTTCCTAACAAGAAGACTTGACTTATTAATATTTTCAAAGGGAAATCTTGCATCATCATCAGCAGACATCATGTAGAACAATTATACGATGAGAAGCAGAAGTACCCGATGGCTCGATGGTAAGCACCTGTGTTCAGCATTCAATATGTGGTTAGTTCGATTCGCGGTGGAGGCAATAAGGCAAGTGTGGAAGCAATGTAAGGAAGAGTGCGGTGAGATGGCTTGAAGGAAATATAAAAAGGCAACATAAGAAGGTAAAGGAAATACAAGAGAAATCTAAAACTGAATCTTAACTGATAATCTGAAGTTCTCGAAGACAATATAAGAACTCTGAAATATAATTTTTATTTTTTTTATTTGAAATATTAAAAAGAAGATCTTCTCAATAATATGTGATTTCATTTTGAAAACATTTATAAGTCGAATCTTCTTGTCAGGAACCCTAAGAAATCAGTTCATTTTCTGCAAGATTTCCCTTTGAAAACATTAATAAGTCAAATCTTCTTGTTAGGAACCCTAAGATCATCTTATTAACACATACAATTATGCGGAAATCAGTTAATAAGTCATATCTTCTTGTTAGGAACCCTAAGATCTTCTTATTAAAAAGAACCCTAAGAAATCAATTCATTTTCTGCAAGATTTCTCTTTGAAAACATTAATAAGTCAAATCTTCTTGTTAGGAACCCTAAGATCATTTTATTAACACATACAATTATGCGGAAATCAGTTAATAAGTCATATCTTTTTGTTAGGAACCCTAAGATCATCTTATTAAAAAGAACCCTAAGAAATCAATTCATTTTCTGCAAGATTTCTCTTTGAAAACATTAATAAGTCAAATCTTCTTGTTAGGAACTTTAAGAAATCAGTTTGTTTTTTGCAAGATTTCCCTTTGTAAACATTAATAAGATTTTCTCTTCAAATTTAAAAAGAACTTCTTCTTGAAGAAAATCTATAGAGATATCATATGAATTTTGTTCTATTTTATTAGGCATTGTTGGCTCTGTGTATTTATGTCTTGTTAGAGCTAAGTATTAGGGAGAAGGTGCCTGGGTCCTGCAGCTGTTCCAATGCATTGCCCTAGGCTGAAGCTCCGGGAACGAGCCAGTGCACACGCGGCAGTTGTAGGACAATTCTCAACCAGCCCTTCTAGACGACCCTCAATCGTTTCCTTTTCACGACCTGTCCACTAGTCTCATAACAGAAATGGCGACCAGAGGAGACGATGAATGACAACCTCTTGTCCCCATAGTTTTTTTTCCTTTATTGGAATACGTTTTGTTAGTCCGAATTTAAAATATTTTTATTATTGTATAACGTTTTTTTATTAGAATTACCAAAAAGTTTCGGAACTCACGACTGATAACTATATGGATTCGGTTTTGACCAGCTTTTGTCAAGTTGTTCTATCTTCTTAGTAGTTTCAAAAAGTAATTCATACACAAACGTTTACCAGCTGGAAATTAACTCTGACAAGGTTGAATATCTGGAGAGTTTACCGCTTTTGGATGTTGTGTATTTGAGCGATATTTAAGCTGAAATTGTTTTTTAAGTCAATGATTTTTTTTGCTTTTAGGATCGTCTTTTTTTTGATGATATTCGGAATTTAGCGCAGTATGGCTAAATGCCCGCTGGCTTACCAACATTTATAAGATTGACATATCCTAAAAGTTTAGTGTTTTTTTTTCTTCAATTTACCTTAACGCCCCTTTTGATAGATAGAAGTATTTGTTTAACAATTTTCAATTTAAGGCTAAAGCCTATTGACGGTACAACCATACACTCTCCAGTTCTCAGATTACCCATCAACAGTTCTACCACTCTCACTTCCGGAGTATCAGACTATGGTAAAGTTTTGCTGATTTTTTTGTATACCCTTTTGCGATAAATTTAATTTAAAAGAAAAGAAAAAGAGAAAAACAAGGTTAATCCTTTTTTTTCGAAATAAGGCCTGAAGTACATAGACCTTAACATCAAAGATTTGCCGAATTTACCCCTATAAAGTTAGGAGGTTTCATACTGTTTGGAAACTTTTCTTTCGTGCTTGTGAACATTGGGGTTTTTTATATATATAAAGGTAAAGGCTGGTTTTCATTAGGTCAAAAGGGGTAAAATTTCATCGACTTTATCGAGATTTGGTTGCTTATTTCGATAGAATTTGTCAAAATTGGACCTAATGAAAACCAGACCTAAGACTAGTTACATCATTACCAGCATTTAAAAACAAATGCATATCGTAGACTACAAGTCGGTCTTTTTTTAGTAAACTTTTTGTTTTAAACCTTTTATTTTAATTTTTTTTGGATTTTTGGTTGCGTTCGAGCTAAATTGCAAAAATGCCTCAAGGCAACAGTAATGGGCATGTCCAACAGAAGGGCGATATATGTACCATATGCTGCGAGGCGTTCGCTGAGGCAGACGGGGTACTAATAACCGCGTGCTCACATCGGTCCCATCGCGCTTGCCTCTTGTATTGGCTAAAAAGAAACTCGTCCTGCCCACAATGTCGCAGCAAATGTAGCAGTCGAGATTTTAGTCAAAACCACGGTACACGTATGCAGACGTGGTCATACCAACCTCCCCAGCTGGTTCCTCCTCAGCATAACAGAAGCACAAATATAGGTCCCACCATGGGACCCCAAAGTGAGCAACAGCAGCCCGAAGGCGCTGCCAGTTTGCCTGTTTCGAATGTCCAAGTTGGAAATAATGAGGGTAATGATGACGACAATCGTATCCGAAATATCGTATCTGCGGTGGTGTCAGCTAGGCAAGCTTCCATTTTTAATAATCTCGAAGATCGCGTATGATGCACCCGCTCCAACAGCAAATGTCCCCAGTCCCGAAAGATTTGTTCCGCAACCCGGTATGCCCCGAAACCATTCTAATCCACGTTGGCCTAGAGATATACCGAATTTTCCATACAGTTCGAACCCCAACTTTCACCAGCAACTTGACCAACTACGCTTTAGTGACATTTCAAGTGTTCTAAATGCAGGTAGGGCTGCCCAGTGGATATCAAACTGGGATATAAAATACGATAGTTTTCTTTACAGGCTCGAATGTCAGGTTTCAGATACCTTGGGGGTAACTTTAATTTACTCTGCGATCACATTCAATGCTTGTTTCTTAATGAAGCCAAGGATTGGTATTGGCGATACCGTCGCACTGTCAGGTTTCAGGTACCTTGGGGGTAACTTTAATTTACTCTGCGATCACATTCAATGCTTGTTTCTTAATGAAGCCAAGGATTGGTATTGGCGGTACCGTCGCACTGTGGAGCGATTATAGTGACCCCAATTTACCCATTCGATAAAATCTTTAAAGAGAATGCACGAAAAAAATTGGAACTAAATAGTAAATGGAATTACCTAATAGTTGGTCACTCGAAGCAGGGCTTATTAGTAAATTAAAGGTATACCTAACCTTTCAGCTTACAGCATTACGTCACAGCGAGGAGGCCTCAACGCTACGTCGAAATGCTCCACATGTAAGTAATATAATTGTTATAGTTTTTTTTAACTGCATAAACTATAAATTACTTTTGGTTGTCCATATGTACGTACGTAGCTTTGGTTGCTCTACCTAGTGCCTACTCTCATGTGACTTGAATGATTTGAGTGAGAACCGGTATAAGCATACATATATACATACATATTTACATCGGCATGATTTTTTTTTTGTGTTGCGATTGCCTAAACTAACTAGTGATCAGCAAATGCAATTTTGTTTCTCTTTTCCCACCCATGTTGATAACAAAGCCATAAATCCCACTTACATACATATTAGTTCTTTTGTTATCAATTCGCTCTTCGCAAGCATACATATGTATGCGTATGAATGTAACCTATTCCTACATATGATTTTCGGCCCTTTCTTCAAAAGATAGTTCAATGACCATATAAAGATACAGATCAGCTGTTGAGGTAGGTCAGTGGATTGCATTTCCAAACAAAAATTGTTAGAAGTTAAGTAATGGTTTTTTTTTTATCTGGAATACATAGTTTGTAAAATAACTTCAACCAATTATCTTTACCTTCAATTTTAAGGTTAATCAAGTCTTGAATTGTAATAAAAACGTTGTTAATATCAGTACTTAAATCTACTAGTTTGATCTGACCGAAGGTAGTGAGGGTGGGTTTAATTGGGGCCTTTTCTATCACCTTAGAGGCCATGGTTGGGTTGGGTACAGAGCAGCCAAAACATTTATCTGTGCTGCAATGTGATGGGCGTTGCAGTCCTGGAGGAGTAAGTATGGATGTCAATGGGTAAGTCGATGTGTGTTTTTGAGTCGTGTGCAATAATATATTTATGTCTTGTTAGAGCTAAGGATTAGGGAGAAGGTGCCTGGGTCCTGCAGCTGTTCCAATGCATTGCCCTAGGCTGAAGCTCCGGGAACGAGCCAGTGCACACGCGCCAGTTGTAGGACAATTCTCAACCAGCCCTTCTAGACGACCCTCAATCGTTTCCTTTTCACGACCTGTCCACTAGTCTCATAACAGAAATGGCGACCAGAGGAGACGATGAATGACAACCTCTTGTCCCCATAGTTTTTTTTTTCCTTTATTGGAATACGTTTTGTTAGTCCGAATTTAAAATAATTTTATTATTGTATAAAGTTTTTTTATTAGAATTTCCAAAAATTTTCGGAGCTCAAGACTGATAACTATATGCATTCGGTTTTGACCAGCTTTTGTCAAGTTGTTCTATCTTCTTAGTATTTTCAAAAAGGAATTCATACACAAATCTTTACCAGCTGGAAATTAACTCTGACAAGGTTGAATATATGGAGAGTTTACCGCTTTTGGATGTTGTGTATTTGAGCGATATTTAAGCTGAAATTGTTTTTTAAGTCAATGATTTTTTTTGCTTTTAGGATTGTCTTTTTTTGCTGATATTCGGAATTTAGCGCAGTATGGCTAGTTTAGTGGTTTTTTTTTCTTCAATTTACCTTAACGCCTCTTTTGATAGATAGAAGTATTTGTTTAACAATTTTCAATTTAAGGCTAAAGCCTATTGACGGTACAACCATACACTCTCCAGTTCTCAGATTACCCATCAACAGTTCTACCACTCTCACTTCCGGAGTATCAGACTATAGTAAAGTTTTGATGATTTTTTTGTATACCCTTTTGCGATAAATTTAATTTAAAAGAAAAGAAAAAGAGAAAAACAAGGTTAATCTTTTTTTCGAAATAAGGCCTGAAGTACATAGACCTTAACATCAAAGATTTGCCGAATTTACCCCTATAAAGTTAGGAGGTTTCATACTGTTTGGAAACTTTTCTTTCGTGCTTGTGAACATTGGGTTTTTTTTATATATATAAAGCTAAAGGCTGGTTTTCATTAGGTCAAAAGGTGTCAAATTTCATCGACTTTATCGAGATTTGGTTGCTTATTTCGATAGAATTTGTCAAAATTTGACCTAATGAAAACCAGACCTAAGACTAGTTACATCATTACCAGCATTTAAAAACAAATGCATATCGTAGACTACAAGTCGGTCTTTTTTTTAGTAAACTTTTTGTTTTAAACCTTTTATTTTAATTTTTTTGGATTTTTGGTTGCGTTCGAGCTAAATTGCAAAAATGCCTCAAGGCAACAGTAATGGGCATGTCCAACAGAAGGGCGATATATGTACCATATGCTGCGAGGCGTTCGCTGAGGCAGACGGGGTACTAATAACCGCGTGCTCACATCGGTTCCATCGCGCTTGCCTCTTGGATTGGCTAAAAAGAAACTCGTCCTGCCCACAATGTCGCAGCAAATGTAGCAGTCGAGATTTTAGTCAAAACCATGGTACACGTATGCAGACGTGCTCATACCAACCTCCCCAGCTGGTCCCTCCTCAGCATAACAGAAGCACAAATATAGGTCCCACCATGGGACCCCAAAGTGAGCAACAGCAGCCCGAAGGCGCTGCCAGTTTGCCTGTTTCGAATGTCCAAGTTGGAAATAATGAGGGTAATGATGACGACAATCGTATCCGAAATATCGTATCTGCGGTGGTGTCAGCTAGGCAAGCTTCCATTTTTAATAATCTCGAAGATCGCGTATCACATTTGATCGAACAGAAAGTTGAGGGTGTATTGTCTCAACTCAGGAATAGGCTGAACTTTAATGATGCACCCGCTCCAACAGCAAATGTCCCCAGTCCCGAAAGAATTGTTCCGCAACCCTGTATTCCCCGAAACCATTCTAATCTACGTTGGCCTAGAGATATACCGAATTTGCCATACAGTTCGAACCCCAAATTTCACCAGCAACTTGACCAACTACACTTTAGTGACATTTCAAGTGTTCTAAATGCAGGTAGGGCTGCCCAGTGGATATCAATCTGGGATATAAAATTCGATGGCTCGTCGAAACTGTCTGTCGATAGTTTTCTTTGTAGGCTCGAATGTCAGGTTTCAGATACCTTGGGGGCAACTTTAATTTACTCTGCGATCACATTCAATGCTTGTTTCTTAATGAAGCAAAGGATTGGTATTGGCGATACCGTCGCACTGTGGAGCGATTATAGTGACCCCAATTTACCCATTCGTGAAATTATCTCATACGAAGAGCGTCTAAATAATTATAATAAAGTTAGGAAGAGAATATTCGCAGAGGATATAAAAACAACCAACTCCAAGCAATCGTCCGTACGTTCCATGAACTTTTGGAAAAAAGTCAAACGTGACCATAAACTTTAGCGTGATTAGCTCCATCTACCAGAAGTCTTCCGAATTAAGGCCATACGCGAAGATAGAGGTCCTAGGTTGTGAGTATGTGGGCCTGTTAGACAGCGGAGCCCAGGTATCTGGCTTAGGCTCTTCGTTTGCCAATATTGTGAAAGCCCAAAAACAACTACGCGAGCATGTCACTTCAGTCTGCACCGCAGATGGAAAGAAGCAAGTCGTTTATGGTTGTATCGACCTAGATGTTCAATTCCAAGTAAAACGAGAGACTATTAGTTTTTTTATTATCCCGTCTATGTCCCAACAAGTCATCCTAGGCGTCGACTTTTGGGTAAAATTCCAAATTGCTCCAAATATTATTTCAGAAATTTCGACTTACAAGCCTCTAGATGTAAATGATGCAAACCGTATTTTCCTAAGTGTGGACCAACAGCGCCAGTTAGACCAAATTACTAACAGGTTTCCCAGCTTCGAAAAAGAAGGTCTGGGAAAAACTTCCTTAATGGAATATGTTATCGAACTAGAACCCAACGTCCGTCCGATATAACAGCGATATTTTCCGATATCTCCTGCAGTGGAAAAGTTAGTACACGAGGAGATTGATGAAATAATTAAATTAGGTGTAATCGAGGAAGCCCCAAATAGTCCATGGTCCAGCCCGGTAGTTCTAGTTCAAAAGCCTAATAAAGTCCGTCTGTGTCTCGATTCGCGAAAAGTTAACAGTGTCACCATAAAAGACGCTTATCCCCTCCCACATATTGATGGTATATTAAGCAGATTTCATAGAATTTTCGGGCATCATTCCTGTCAGCCAGCATCTCAAGCTCCTCACACTCACGCCTTTCGGCCTCACTTTTCTTTTTTCTGAAAAGGCGTCTCTCTTCCTTCTTTGCCTCACGATATTGTTGCCATACACTGCGGGTTGCGCCCGTTCGCAACGTCTCCTTGTAGGCAGCGTCCTTTTTTTTCGAGGCAGTTTTGCATTCCTCATCGTACCAGTTGTTCTTGCGGGCTCGCTGGAACCCTATAGTGGCCTCAGCGGCGGTACGCAATGAGTGAGAGATATGCTTCCATTGCTCGGTTACATCGTTAGGTCGAGGATTGCCCTCTGCTAGCAGGTGTGAGAGTCGAGTTGTGAAATTATCAGCTGTCTGTGTCATGCGCAGCTTCTCGACGTCAAACTTTCCTTCCGTTACTGTGCGCACTTTCTTCGTTGCACAGAGGCGTGTGCGTATCTTGGCTGCGACAAGATAATGGTCAGAGTCAATATTGGGACCACGCAGTGTACGCACGTCCAGAACGGTGGAGCTATGTCTGCCGTCAATCAAGACATGATCAATCTGGTTTTTAGTTCTTTGATCAGGGGACAGCCATGTGGCTTGGTGTATTCGCTTATGCTGGAACCTGGTACTACTGATGACCACATTGCGAGCATCGGCGAAGTCAATCAACCTAGTGCCGTTGGGGGATGTTATATCGTGGAGACTGAATTTTCCAACTGTGGGACCAAAGACTCCTTCCTTGCCCACCTTGGCATTAAAGTCGCCGAGCACGATTTTGATATCATGCTGGGGGCAGCGATCATAAGTCTGTTCAAGTTTATCGTAGAAGGAGTCCTTCTCTGCGTCGTCCGTCTCCTCAGTCGGCGCATAGGCGCAGATAAATGTTAAGTTGAAAAACCTCGCCTTGATGCGGATCGCAGCGGGACGCTCGTTCACAGGAGTGAACGCTAATACTTGGCGGCGAAGTCTCTTTCCCACTACGAATCCTACACCACGCGCTTTGCCGCGTGTCTGGCCACTGCAGAATACGTCACAAGGACCGATGGTCGTCTTTCCTTGCCCCGTCCATCGCATTTCCTGCAGGGAGGTGATGTCGGCCTTTGCGCCTACGAGGACATCAACCAGTCGGGCAGCGGTACAGTCCCTTGAAAGGGTCCGGACATTCCCGGTACATGCCCTAATATCCAAATCATTATGCCTTATTCGTTTTGCCGGGTCGTCAACATTAAAGGGGGTTCTCATCCGAGGTTTTGCAATTGTTTTCATTAGAATTAAGTTTTTTACGTGGCGGGTCCCAAACCCAGCGCACAACCCGTTTCGGGGTTTTGGAAAATATTTACACATTTATATAGCGAGCCGCTTGCTTCAAGACAGACGCCCGCTTGCGGCCGCACCTCATGGTGAACAGACGCTACGCAAAAACCTCGGTGAGCCCTTAAACCAAGTATGTCAGAGTGGCCCCACCGGGGCTCCCTCTCTTTCTGCCGCGAGCCTAGGTAGCTCCCGTTGCCCAGAGTGCACGAACGAGGACGCAAGAGTCGGGATTGAGCAAGGTCACTTAGCAACCACACTCCATTTCACTCCATTAATTAAGATAATTGCAGCCATTTAAAAATGGCTGAGTTTTGTACTATTGCACACACATACAAAGTAACACGTATAAAATTTGGTAAATTTTAAATGGCTGTAAATATTTTAATAGTTAAGATATTCGCACATGGCTTACCATTTTGGAAGCTTCAAAGCTTCAACTTTAAGATTATGTAAAATTATTTTCAAAAATTGAAAGAAAATTCACTTTGAAAAAAATACCATTTTTCCCCATACAAAATGTATGGGAAAGGGCGAAAAAATAGCCACCACTAAGGGTAAAGTTAGAGCGCTAATATTTTGCAAGGTTTATTTTCTCGTCAATACCTAAAGTTTCAGGGGGTAAGACCGAAAAAAAACCAAATTTTTTTTATTTGAATCACCCTACTGGTTAGGATAGTGAAGTCCTGACCCTCAACATAAGATCTGAACTTCTTGAGACTGAGAATTGCAGCGAGACACTCCAATTCAGTCACACTATAATTCGTCTGAGCCTGGTTCAGCTTCTGAGAAAAATAAGCGATAGGGACTTCTGTTCCTTCATCATTTCTTTGTGCCAACACTGCACCAACACCAAGCTTGCTAGAATCACACTGGATGATAAACGGCTTTTTGTAGTCCGGATTTGTTACGCCAAATCCTAGAGAAGACCCATGATAAAAGAATCGACACACACCATCTCTTTGTCGATTTCAAAGCCGCTTTTGACAGCGCAAAAAGGAGTTGCCTGTATGCCGCCATGTCTGAATTTGACTTCCCTGCAAAGCTTATACGGCTTTGCCAAATGACGTTGAGCAATACCAACAGCTTCGTCAGAATCGGGAAGGACCTCTCTGAGCCATTTGAAACCAAACGAGGCTTCAGACAGGGCGACTCCCTTTCGTGCGATTTCTTCAATCTGACGCTGGAGAAGATAATTCGAGCAGCAGAGCTAAACCGCAATGGTACAATCTTTTACAAGAGCGTGCAATTGCTGGCGTATGCCGATGATATTGATATCATTGGCCTTAACAACCGCGCTGTAAGCGCTGCCTTCTCTGGACTGGATAAGGAAGCGAAAAAAGTGGGTCTTGCCGTGAACGAGGACAAGACGAAGTATTTGCTGTCATCAAAGAAAGAATCGGCGCACCTGCGCCTTGGCAGCCATGTCACTGTTGATAGTTACAAATTTGAAACTGTGAGGGACTTCGTCTATTTGGGAACCAGTATCAACACCGAAAATAATATCAGTCTAGAAATCCAGCGGAGAATCACTCTTGCCAACAAGTGCTACTTTGGACTGAGTAGGCAATTGAGAAGTAAAGTCCTCTCTCGAAGAACAAAGATCACGCTCTATAAGTCTCTCATCATACCTGTCCTGATGTATGGCTCAGATTCATGGACAATGTCAAGAGAAGATGAGATGGCCCTTGGAGTATTTGAGAGAAAAGTCCTCCGGAAGATTTATGGTCCTTCCCGTGATGCCAACGGCGAGTATCGAAGGAAATTTAACGATGAGCTGTACGAGCTCTACGCAGATCTGACCATAGTCCAGCGAATTAAAGCCCAAAGACTCCGCTGGCTGGGCCATACTATGCGAATGGACAAAGAAGCTCCAGCACAGAAGGTTTTCCTATCGTCGCCTGAATTCGGCAGCAGAGGAAGGGGGAGGCCTCGACTGAGATGGAAACAACAGGTGGAGGATGACTTGAACTCCCTTGGGGTTTCCAATTGGCGTCCGTTATCGCTAAAAAGGAATGACTGGCGTGCTTTGATACGAAACGGCCAAAATCGCTTAGGCGGTTAAGCGCCAATAAATGATGATGATGATTAAGCAGATTACCAAAGGCTGAATTTATTAGTTCCCTAGACTTACGTCGTGCCTTTTGGCAAATTCCCTTGGAGGAAAGCTCCCGAGATTACACCTGTTTTACTGTCCCTAATCGTCCGCGAAGTTAAATACCTGGGCTACATAGTAGGGAATGGTACGCTTCGCACTGACCCCGAAAAAATCTGCTGTAACTAACTATCCCGCTCCAACCACTCTAAAACAACTGCGAAGGTTTCTCGGAATGGCTGGCTGGTACCGGCGTTTTGTTGATAATTTCGCAGTCATTACCACACCTTTAACAAATTTGCTAAAGAAGAGCAAAACTTTCTCCTGGTAGGTTGAGGCACAGAAATCGTTCGACACACTCAAAAATATGTTGTGTACCGCGCCTGTCTTAACAAATCCGGACTTCAAAAAGCCGTTTATCATCCAGTGTGATGCTAGCAAGCTTGGTGTTGGTGCAGTGTTGGCACAAAGAAATGATGAAGGAACAGAAGTCCCTATCGCCTATTTTTCTCAGAAGCTGAACTAGGCTCAGACGAATTATAGTGTGACTGAATTGGAGTGCCTCGCTGCAATTCTCAGTCTCAAGAAGTTCAGATCTTATGTTGAGGGTCAGGACTTCACTATCCTAACCAGTAGGGTGATTCAAATTAAAAAAAATTGGTTTTTTTTCGGTCTTACCCCCTGAAACTTTAGGTATTGACGAGAAAATAAACCTTGCAAAATATTAGCGCTCTAACTTAACCCTTAGGGGTGGCTATTTTTTCGCCCTTTCCCATACATTTTGTATGGGGAAAAATGGTATTTTTTTCAAAGTGAATTTTCTTTCAATTTTTGAAAATAATTTTACATACTCTTAAATTTGAAGCTTTGAAGCTTCCAAAATGGTAAGCCATGTGCGAATATCTTAACTATTAAAATAATTACAGCCATTTAAAATTTACCAAATTTTATACGTGTTACTTTGTATATGTGTGCAATAGTACAAAACTCAGCCCGCTAGCCGTTTCTTAGCCGTTTTCTTATTTTTTTTAGCCGTTTTTAGTCGTTTTAACTTTTTTGCCAGTGTAGTAAACAATTTTTTTTGAAATAAACTTAGTTCAACACATCTAGCATTTATGATAGTTTTTGGTATTAACAGTAGAGGACTGTTGATATAACTGTGATTTCTGCTCTGAGTGTACTAGTCGGTCTATGCACCAGTATCATATTCAGCCACTGCATCAGCAATATTTCTTTAGAAAGCAGCGACTATTTGTATTTAACCAAACACGAAAAAGGATCTGTGAATTACAAGATAAAAAAGAAGCAGTTACAAGAGAAAAAATAAGTAATTGTCCTCTTCTGCATCAGCGCCATACCAATTGGCATACTAGTCAGCCTCTGCATCAGCAATATACCAGTTGATATACTAGTTCATACACAGAAGAAAATGAGCTTTGGCATTGACAATGAACTGGTGTGCGTATGCCACAAAATGTTTAGTCAATGAACTAGTATGTTTGCTGAGTAGTTCGGACTTTGACTGCAGGGTAGTTTCTACTTTTGAGCTGCATAAAGTCATGTTTTGATTGCTTTTTGTTCGAATCCTTTCAATAAGTTGATTGGTGTAATCGAGGAAGCCCCAAATAGTCCATGGTCCAGCCCGGTAGTTCTAGTTCAAAAGCCTAATAAAGTCCGTCTGTGTCTCGATTCGCGAAAAGTTAACAGTGTCACCATAAAAGACGCTTATCCCCTCCCACATATTGATGGTATATTAAGCAGATTTCATAGAATTTTCGGGCATCATTCCTGTCAGCCAGCATCTCAAGCTCCTCACACTCACGCCTTTCGGCCTCACTTTTCTTTTTTCTGAAAAGGCGTCTCTCTTCCTTCTTTGCCTCACGATATTGTTGCCATACACTGCGGGTTGCGCCCGTTCGCAACGTCTCCTTGTAGGCAGCGTCCTTTTTTTTCGAGGCAGTTTTGCATTCCTCATCGTACCAGTTGTTCTTGCGGGCTCGCTGGAACCCTATAGTGGCCTCAGCGGCGGTACGCAATGAGTGAGAGATATGCTTCCATTGCTCGGTTACATCGTTAGGTCGAGGATTGCCCTCTGCTAGCAGGTGTGAGAGTCGAGTTGTGAAATTATCAGCTGTCTGTGTCATGCGCAGCTTCTCGACGTCAAACTTTCCTTCCGTTACTGTGCGCACTTTCTTCGTTGCACAGAGGCGTGTGCGTATCTTGGCTGCGACAAGATAATGGTCAGAGTCAATATTGGGACCACGCAGTGTACGCACGTCCAGAACGGTGGAGCTATGTCTGCCGTCAATCAAGACATGATCAATCTGGTTTTTAGTTCTTTGATCAGGGGACAGCCATGTGGCTTGGTGTATTCGCTTATGCTGGAACCTGGTACTACTGATGACCACATTGCGAGCATCGGCGAAGTCAATCAACCTAGTGCCGTTGGGGGATGTTATATCGTGGAGACTGAATTTTCCAACTGTGGGACCAAAGACTCCTTCCTTGCCCACCTTGGCATTAAAGTCGCCGAGCACGATTTTGATATCATGCTGGGGGCAGCGATCATAAGTCTGTTCAAGTTTATCGTAGAAGGAGTCCTTCTCTGCGTCGTCCGTCTCCTCAGTCGGCGCATAGGCGCAGATAAATGTTAAGTTGAAAAACCTCGCCTTGATGCGGATCGCAGCGGGACGCTCGTTCACAGGAGTGAACGCTAATACTTGGCGGCGAAGTCTCTTTCCCACTACGAATCCTACACCACGCGCTTTGCCGCGTGTCTGGCCACTGCAGAATACGTCACAAGGACCGATGGTCGTCTTTCCTTGCCCCGTCCATCGCATTTCCTGCAGGGAGGTGATGTCGGCCTTTGCGCCTACGAGGACATCAACCAGTCGGGCAGCGGTACAGTCCCTTGAAAGGGTCCGGACATTCCCGGTACATGCCCTAATATCCAAATCATTATGCCTTATTCGTTTTGCCGGGTCGTCAACATTAAAGGGGGTTCTCATCCGAGGTTTTGCAATTGTTTTCATTAGAATTAAGTTTTTTACGTGGCGGGTCCCAAACCCAGCGCACAACCCGTTTCGGGGTTTTGGAAAATATTTACACATTTATATAGCGAGCCGCTTGCTTCAAGACAGACGCCCGCTTGCGGCCGCACCTCATGGTGAACAGACGCTACGCAAAAACCTCGGTGAGCCCTTAAACCAAGTATGTCAGAGTGGCCCCACCGGGGCTCCCTCTCTTTCTGCCGCGAGCCTAGGTAGCTCCCGTTGCCCAGAGTGCACGAACGAGGACGCAAGAGTCGGGATTGAGCAAGGTCACTTAGCAACCACACTCCATTTCACTCCATTAATTAAGATAATTGCAGCCATTTAAAAATGGCTGAGTTTTGTACTATTGCACACACATACAAAGTAACACGTATAAAATTTGGTAAATTTTAAATGGCTGTAAATATTTTAATAGTTAAGATATTCGCACATGGCTTACCATTTTGGAAGCTTCAAAGCTTCAACTTTAAGATTATGTAAAATTATTTTCAAAAATTGAAAGAAAATTCACTTTGAAAAAAATACCATTTTTCCCCATACAAAATGTATGGGAAAGGGCGAAAAAATAGCCACCACTAAGGGTAAAGTTAGAGCGCTAATATTTTGCAAGGTTTATTTTCTCGTCAATACCTAAAGTTTCAGGGGGTAAGACCGAAAAAAAACCAAATTTTTTTTATTTGAATCACCCTACTGGTTAGGATAGTGAAGTCCTGACCCTCAACATAAGATCTGAACTTCTTGAGACTGAGAATTGCAGCGAGACACTCCAATTCAGTCACACTATAATTCGTCTGAGCCTGGTTCAGCTTCTGAGAAAAATAAGCGATAGGGACTTCTGTTCCTTCATCATTTCTTTGTGCCAACACTGCACCAACACCAAGCTTGCTAGAATCACACTGGATGATAAACGGCTTTTTGTAGTCCGGATTTGTTACGCCAAATCCTAGAGAAGACCCATGATAAAAGAATCGACACACACCATCTCTTTGTCGATTTCAAAGCCGCTTTTGACAGCGCAAAAAGGAGTTGCCTGTATGCCGCCATGTCTGAATTTGACTTCCCTGCAAAGCTTATACGGCTTTGCCAAATGACGTTGAGCAATACCAACAGCTTCGTCAGAATCGGGAAGGACCTCTCTGAGCCATTTGAAACCAAACGAGGCTTCAGACAGGGCGACTCCCTTTCGTGCGATTTCTTCAATCTGACGCTGGAGAAGATAATTCGAGCAGCAGAGCTAAACCGCAATGGTACAATCTTTTACAAGAGCGTGCAATTGCTGGCGTATGCCGATGATATTGATATCATTGGCCTTAACAACCGCGCTGTAAGCGCTGCCTTCTCTGGACTGGATAAGGAAGCGAAAAAAGTGGGTCTTGCCGTGAACGAGGACAAGACGAAGTATTTGCTGTCATCAAAGAAAGAATCGGCGCACCTGCGCCTTGGCAGCCATGTCACTGTTGATAGTTACAAATTTGAAACTGTGAGGGACTTCGTCTATTTGGGAACCAGTATCAACACCGGAAATAATATCAGTCTAGAAATCCAGCGGAGAATCACTCTTGCCAACAAGTGCTACTTTGGACTGAGTAGGCAATTGAGAAGTAAAGTCCTCTCTCGAAGAACAAAGATCACGCTCTATAAGTCTCTCATCATACCTGTCCTGATGTATGGCTCAGATTCATGGACAATGTCAAGAGAAGATGAGATGGCCCTTGGAGTATTTGAGAGAAAAGTCCTCCGGAAGATTTATGGTCCTTCCCGTGATGCCAACGGCGAGTATCGAAGGAAATTTAACGATGAGCTGTACGAGCTCTACGCAGATCTGACCATAGTCCAGCGAATTAAAGCCCAAAGACTCCGCTGGCTGGGCCATACTATGCGAATGGACAAAGAAGCTCCAGCACAGAAGGTTTTCCTATCGTCGCCTGAATTCGGCAGCAGAGGAAGGGGGAGGCCTCGACTGAGATGGAAACAACAGGTGGAGGATGACTTGAACTCCCTTGGGGTTTCCAATTGGCGTCCGTTATCGCTAAAAAGGAATGACTGGCGTGCTTTGATACGAAACGGCCAAAATCGCTTAGGCGGTTAAGCGCCAATAAATGATGATGATGATTAAGCAGATTACCAAAGGCTGAATTTATTAGTTCCCTAGACTTACGTCGTGCCTTTTGGCAAATTCCCTTGGAGGAAAGCTCCCGAGATTACACCTGTTTTACTGTCCCTAATCGTCCGCGAAGTTAAATACCTGGGCTACATAGTAGGGAATGGTACGCTTCGCACTGACCCCGAAAAAATCTGCTGTAACTAACTATCCCGCTCCAACCACTCTAAAACAACTGCGAAGGTTTCTCGGAATGGCTGGCTGGTACCGGCGTTTTGTTGATAATTTCGCAGTCATTACCACACCTTTAACAAATTTGCTAAAGAAGAGCAAAACTTTCTCCTGGTAGGTTGAGGCACAGAAATCGTTCGACACACTCAAAAATATGTTGTGTACCGCGCCTGTCTTAACAAATCCGGACTTCAAAAAGCCGTTTATCATCCAGTGTGATGCTAGCAAGCTTGGTGTTGGTGCAGTGTTGGCACAAAGAAATGATGAAGGAACAGAAGTCCCTATCGCCTATTTTTCTCAGAAGCTGAACTAGGCTCAGACGAATTATAGTGTGACTGAATTGGAGTGCCTCGCTGCAATTCTCAGTCTCAAGAAGTTCAGATCTTATGTTGAGGGTCAGGACTTCACTATCCTAACCAGTAGGGTGATTCAAATTAAAAAAAATTGGTTTTTTTTCGGTCTTACCCCCTGAAACTTTAGGTATTGACGAGAAAATAAACCTTGCAAAATATTAGCGCTCTAACTTAACCCTTAGGGGTGGCTATTTTTTCGCCCTTTCCCATACATTTTGTATGGGGAAAAATGGTATTTTTTTCAAAGTGAATTTTCTTTCAATTTTTGAAAATAATTTTACATACTCTTAAATTTGAAGCTTTGAAGCTTCCAAAATGGTAAGCCATGTGCGAATATCTTAACTATTAAAATAATTACAGCCATTTAAAATTTACCAAATTTTATACGTGTTACTTTGTATATGTGTGCAATAGTACAAAACTCAGCCCGCTAGCCGTTTCTTAGCCGTTTTCTTATTTTTTTTAGCCGTTTTTAGTCGTTTTAACTTTTTTGCCAGTGTAGTAAACAATTTTTTTTGAAATAAACTTAGTTCAACACATCTAGCATTTATGATAGTTTTTGGTATTAACAGTAGAGGACTGTTGATATAACTGTGATTTCTGCTCTGAGTGTACTAGTCGGTCTATGCACCAGTATCATATTCAGCCACTGCATCAGCAATATTTCTTTAGAAAGCAGCGACTATTTGTATTTAACCAAACACGAAAAAGGATCTGTGAATTACAAGATAAAAAAGAAGCAGTTACAAGAGAAAAAATAAGTAATTGTCCTCTTCTGCATCAGCGCCATACCAATTGGCATACTAGTCAGCCTCTGCATCAGCAATATACCAGTTGATATACTAGTTCATACACAGAAGAAAATGAGCTTTGGCATTGACAATGAACTGGTGTGCGTATGCCACAAAATGTTTAGTCAATGAACTAGTATGTTTGCTGAGTAGTTCGGACTTTGACTGCAGGGTAGTTTCTACTTTTGAGCTGCATAAAGTCATGTTTTGATTGCTTTTTGTTCGAATCCTTTCAATAAGTTGATTACTTAAAGATAAATTCGTTACGTTTATTGGTACACTCAGAGAAAAAATCACAGTTATATCAACAGTTCTCTACTGTTAATACCAAAAACTGTTGAATTGACGGAAATCTGGTCAAGTAATGTAGATTTACAGTGATTCCAGATTTAACATTCATTTAACAGCGAAGACGCTCTCACAACAGATTTCTGCAGTTAATCCAACAGATTTAAGTTAATCCAGCAGATTTAACACTCTCACAACAGACTTCTGCAGTTAATCCAACAGACTTCTGCAGTTAATCCAACAGACTTCTGCAGTTAATCCAACGGACTTCTTAAGTTAATCCAACAGATTTAACAGTAATTCTACAGCGAAGATACTCCTATTACAGTCATAGAACAAAGCTGCAATTCGACGCCAGCAAACATAAGTACGCGATGGCCTGATGGTTAGCATCTCCGTTCAGCAGTCAAAGCAGCGTGAGCTCGATTCTCGGTGGAGACAACAAAGCAACGTGGGAAAGTGTCATTTAAACCAAAGCTGTAATTAGACGCTGGGAAGCATAAGTAAGCGATGGCATAATGGTTATACAGTAGACACCTGGGTTGAGTGTTCAAGAGTCCTGAGTTCCGATTCTCGGTGAATTCACACTATAAGAACTCTGAAAAAAAAAAAAAATTATATTGACTTTAATAGAACCTGGAATACCCAAAACAACAAAATTTTCTGTTAAAACAACCGCTAAAACTGTTCACGAACGAACAGCATTTGTTGTTTCAAAAGATATTTCGTTTGAATGGTTTTTGAATGTGAAATCTGCTGTTTTAACCTGTAATCCAGTTCGTTCTGCTGTTTTTTTTTCTGGGTGTAATGATGGAAAAATTGTGTTCTGAAATGAACCATTAATTTACATATATCACTTTTATGACATTATGGCTGTTAAGCTTTTGGCCATGATCGCCCCCGTCAACTGGAGACCCGTATCTGCGCCTGCCGCATTCCAAATTATAGGAAAAATAGTTGGCTTTTAGAAATTCAGCCGCTATGTCAAATTTTGTTGATCGCTTTTTGTGAGGGTTTATAAAGAGTTTGCCCTGCCTATGTCCTAGGCTGCTAAGCCAATGCTGCATAAACTGTTTATTTTCCCAGTTGCTTATGGTCTCCTTTACGTGGGCCTTCGTGAGTCCACAAAAGGGTTCCGGACCATAAAATGCTGTTAGACCACCATATTTTGCCAGGTGATCTGCTTTTTCGTTGCCGTCATGCCCTTCATGCCCTGAGACACAACCTAATAAAACTTTGTTTTTGGCTCCCAGATCATTAAGGACTGCGACACACTCATCAAGAAGCTTCGAAGTTATAGGTAAGACTGCAAGGGCGGCCTGACTGTCCGACATCTTCGGAGGCATTCTCTGCCACATAATTCTATTGCATGGATTTCCGCTTGAAAGATAGTGGGGTAGTTACCCATCGGTACCGTATACCAAATCTCCGAATCGGATTCAGCATAAGGATTCCCTGTGTCCCAGAGGACTCGATCTACGATCGAAACTTCAAAGTTTCGCATGATCATGAGCGTAGGAGTTATTGAATCACTTACTTGCAATATAGGACTATTTACGAATTTCTTCACAATCTTCATATGTCCTGTCATATTTCCGATTTTTAGATCGGACATTTTTTGAAGTCTTAATGTAGCAAGTGTGGCCTCCTTTTCTATCAGAATAGGGAAAGGAGGTATTCCCACAAGGGCACTTAAAGCAACAGCAGGGCACGTTCTCATTGTACCTGTTAACCGACACACACTAGCCAATTCAGCTTACCTAACTTAAGCTGATGACCCAATGTACGCTTGATTTGCTTGCCTTGCTTACCTAGGCTTACCTTGCATTCCTTTAAAAGCTTCGATGGCACAAAAGAAGCTACAAAAGTTGTCAAAAATACAGGATGGCACAAACAAGACAAACAACGAAGCGTGTAAAGCGCTGTCAAATAGAGATTTGGGCTAATCGCCGCTTTGAAGCGTTCCAAGCAAGCAAAGTAAGGCTGCCACTGGGCGAACTTTCATGCTCTTCAGTAGAGTTCAAAAGAATTTTGACATTTCTCGAGGCAAAGCCAGCAAAGCAAGCGTGCATTGGGCCATCACCTTTAGTGGCCGCTGTTCTTTGAGCAGTCTTAGGCCACCAGACTAGTGAAGCGTATGTGACTATTGGCTTCACAACTGTATTAAACGACCAGTACATAATTTTGGGAGACAGCCCCCATGTTTTGCCATAAAGTCTAGTGCAGGCGAAAAAGGCCCTCGTTGCTTTATTTATGGTAGCCTCCAAATGAGCATTCCATGTGAGGGTTTTATCCAATGTTACTCCTAGGTATTTTGCTTCCATCGAAAAACCTATGCGGCTGCGTCCTAGGGACGGCTGTAACATAGAAAGCTTTATTCGCCTCGTGAAAGGCACCAAGACTGTTTTTTTGGGTTGATAGATAACCTTTGTTAACACACCATCTTTCAATGATGCGCAGGGCTTGTTGCATGCTATCGGATATTGTTTCTTCATGCATTCCTGTTACGCAGACTACTAAGTCATCCGCATATCCCTGTACGTCAAAGCCATTGCCCTTCAAAAGATTAAGAATTTCGCCCATGGCTAGGGTTCACAGTAGTGGAGAAAGTATGTACACCTCCCTGATGGCAACCTCTTGAGGCCACGATTGAGCCAGCACTCCCTCCTAGCTCAAAGCGGATTTTTCTTTGCTTTAGCATGGCCAGGACCCAGCAAGTGATCATTGGGCTTACGTCCTTGCTAATCATGGCTTCCTCAATGGCATGATACGTCGTATTATCGAAAGCGCCTGATATATCGATGAATGCACACAGGGCTATGTTTTTAGACTCTATGACCTTTTCAATTTTTTCAGTAAGGCAATGGATAGCAGTCTCCGTGGATTTTCTGGGTTGTCTGGGTTGGTAGGTGTGTACACAGAGGATGATTCTTTAAGTTTACTTCTCTAATGTGCTGATCTAAAATTTTCTCCATTCTCTTTGGGTGAAAGTAACCGAGTCTTTTTGGTCGATATGACGATGGCAGATTTTCCGGTTTCCCTGGTTTCGGTATAAATACAACCTTAACCTCTGTCCACCTATTGGGAATATATCCTAACATCCCTGTTGTTCTATACAAATTTGATAGGACTGGAACTGTATAGTTGATTCCATGCTGCAACAGACAAGGATATACCCCATCTGGGGAAAAAGTCCATGAAAGGACTGAAAGTCGATAAAGCCCATTGGACCTTCTTAACGTTAGTTAGCTTTGTCGCCAGGCTCTTTTCTATACAACTAATTGTTGGAGAATAATCTACTACGGGATGTGAGTGTTGATAGCCTGGTATACAGTCCGGAAAGTGAGTAGCAAGCAAAAGTTTACATGTGTCTTCCGGCTGCTTCGTGTAGCTCAAATCTGATTTCTTCAGAGTACCAATGACGTTGCTTTGGCCTCTCGAAAGGGCTTTTTGCAGCCGCACTGCCGTAGAGAGATCTTTAATATTTTCGCAGTGTTCTTTCCACGTTGCCATCTTAGATTTTCTAAGTTCTCTTTTATAAGAAGTGAGATCATTTCTATAGGAGACTCAGTCTCCAGTGCCTTTAGCTGCCTTCTGGATTGACATCCTAATTGTGCAAGCTTTTTGTTCCACCAAGGAACATCACGTTGTATACGTTGTTTTGCTTGGGGACAACTCTCGTAAAAAGCTGTTGTGATGTCTGAGTGAAGCTGTTCAGCCCCGTAGTTATTGGTTGGTGCAAGCAATTGCCGCGTTCTTCCATGGTAAAGCGAAATAGTTCCCACTTCGTTTTCTGAAAACGCACTCATGATCAGAGAAGTGACCCATGTCGAATACAATATGTTTGTTGTCCGACATTGATTCCTCTCCCGAGACGTGCCAATTTGTGACAGCGAACGCCATGTTTTGGCTACATAGAATAAGGTCAAGAACCTCACCTCTAATAGCGTTAACAAAAGTGGGTTCATTACCACGGTTCATTACATTGATATTGTGACTACTAATAAACACCAGAAGCAAATCGAATCCAATTTGTCAAAATTTGACCTAATGAAAACCAGACCTAAGACTAGTTACATCATTACCAGCATTTAAAAGCATATCGTAGACTACACGTCGGCCTTTTTTTAGTAAACTTTTTGTTTTAAACCTTTTATTTAAATTTTTTTTGGATTTTTGGTTGCGTTCGAGCTAAATTGCAAAAATGCCTCAAGGCAATAGTAATGGGCATGTCCAACTACAGGCGATATATGTACCATATGCTGCGAGGCGTTCGCTGAGGCAGACGGGGTACTAATAACCACGTGCTCACATCGGTTCCATCGCGTTGCCTCAAGGATTCGCTAAAAAGAAACTCGTCCTGCCCACAATGTCGCAGCAAATGTAGCAGTCGAGATTTTAGTCAAAACCACGGTACACGTATGCAGACGTGCTCATACCAACCTCCCCAGCTGGTCCCTCCTCAGTATAACAGCACAAATATAGGTCCCACCATGGGACCCCAAAGTGAGCAACAGCAGCCCGAAGGCGCTGCCAGTTTGCCTGTTTCGAATGTCCAAGTTGGAAATAATGAGGGTAATGATGACGACAATCGTATCCGAAATATCGTATCTGCGGTGGTGTCAGCGAGGCAAGCTTCCATTTTTAATAATCTCGAAGATCGCGTACCACATTTGATCGAACAGAAAGTTGAGGGTGTATTGTCTCAACTCAGGAATAGGCTCAACTTTGATGATGCACCGGCTCCAACAGCAAATGTCCCCAGTCCCGAAAGAATTGTTCCGCAACCCAGTATGCCCCGAACCCATTCTAATCCACGTTGGCCTAGAGATATACCGAATTTGCCATACAGTTCGAACCCCAACTTTCACCAGCAACTTGACCAACTACGCTTTAGTGACATTTCAAGTGTTCTAAATGCAGGTAGGGCTGCCCAGTGGATATCAAACTGGGATATAAAATTCGATGGCTCGTCGAAATAGGCTAGAATGTCAGGTTTCAGATACCTTGGGGGTAACTTTCATTTACTCTGCGATCACATTCAATGCTTGTTTCTTAATGAAGCCAAGGATTGGTATTGGCGATACCATCGCACTGTCAGGTTTCAGATACCTTGGGGGTAACTTTAATTTACTCTGCGATCACATTCAATGCTTGTTTCTTAATGAAGCCAAGGATTGGTATTGGCGATACCGTCGCACTGTGGAGCGATTATCATCATCATCATTTATTGGCGCTTAACCGCCTAAGCGATTTTGGCCGTTGCATATCAAAGCACGCCAGTCATTCCTTTTTAGCGATAACTGACGCCAATTGGAAACCCCAAGGGAGTTCAAGTCATCCTCCACCTGTTGTTTCCATCTCAGTCGAGGCCTCCCCCTTCCTCTGCTGCCGAATTCAGGCGACGATAGGAAAACCTTCTGTGCTGGAGCTTCTTTGTCCATTCGCATAACATGGCCCAGCCAGCGGAGTCTTTGGGCTTTAATTCGCTGGACTATGGTCAGATCTGCGTAGAGCTCGTACAGCTCATCGTTAAATTTCCTTCGATACTCGCCGTTGGCATCACGGGAAGGACCATAAATCTTCCGGAGAACTTTTCTCTCAAATACTCCAAGGGCCATCTCATCTTCTCTTGACATTGTCCATGAATCTGAGCCATACATCAGGACAGGTATGATGAGAGACTTATAGAGCGTGATCTTTGTTCTTCGAGAGAGGACTTTACTTCTTAATTGCCTACTCAGTCCAAAGTAGCACTTGTTGGCAAGAGTGATTCTCCGCTGGATTTCTAGACTGATATTATTTTCGGTGTTGATACTGGTTCCCAAATAGACGAAGTCCCTCACAGTTTCAAATTTGTAACTATCAACAGTGACATGGCTGCCAAGGCGCAGGTGCGCCGATTCTTTCTTTGATGACAGCAAATACTTCGTCTTGTCCTCGTTCACGGCAAGACCCACTTTTTTCGCTTCCTTATCCAGTCCAGAGAAGGCAGCGCTTACGGCGCGGTTATTAAGGCCAATGATATCAATATCATCGGCATACGCCAGCAATTGCACGCTCTTGTAAAAGATTGTACCATTGCGGTTTAGCTCTGCTGCTCGAATTATCTTCTCCAGCATCAGATTGAAGAAATCGCACGAAAGGGAGTCGCCCTGTCTGAAGCCTCGTTTGGTTTCAAATGGCTCAGAGGAATCCTTCCCGATTCTGACGGAGCTGTTGGTATTGCTCAACGTCATTTGGCAAAGCCGTATAAGCTTTGCAGTGAAGTCAAATTCAGACATGGCGGCATACAGGCAACTCCTTTTTGCGCTGTCAAAAGCGGCTTTGAAATCGACAAAGAGATGGTGTGTGTCGATTCTTTTATCATGGGTCTTCTCCAGGATTTGGCGTATCGTGAAAACCTGGTCGATGGTAGACTTACCAGGTCTAAAGCCACACTGATAAGGTCCAATCAGTTTGTCTACGATGGGCTTCAGCCTTTCACACAACACGCTAGAAAGAACCTTATATGCAATATTAAGAAGACTAATTCCGCGGTAGTTGGTGCGGTTAGCGGGATCGCCTTTCTTGTGGATTGGGCAAAGCACACTTAAATTCCAATCCGGAGGCATGCATTCGTCTGACCATATTCTGCATAAGAGCTGATGCATGCTTTTTACCAGCTCTTCGCCTCCGTGTTTGAACAGCTCGGCGGGTAGTCCGTCTTTTCCAGGCGCTTTGTTGTTTTTGAGCCGGGATATAGCTATCCTCACTTCATCATAGTCAGGTGGTGGGACGACTTTTCCATCGTCAGGGATTGGGGTATCGGGTTCGACGTCTCCCTCGCAATTTAGCAGTGAGGAGAAGTGCTCCCTCCATAATTTAAGTACACTTTGTACGTCGGTTACCAGGTCGCCATTATTGTCCTTACAGGAGCTTGCCCCGGTCTTAAAACCTTCCGTCATCCGCCGGATCTTTTCATAGAATTTTCGGGCATCACTCCTGCCAGCCAGCATCTCAAGCTCCTCACACTCACGCCTTTCGGCCTCACTTTTCTTTTTTCTGAAAAGGCGTCTCTCTTCCTTCTTTGCCTCACGATATTGTTGCCATACACTGCGGGTTGCGCCCGTTCGCAACGTCTCCTTGTAGGCAGCGTCCTTTTTTTTCGAGGCAGTTTTGCATTCCTCATCGTACCAGTTGTTCTTGCGGGCTCGCTGGAACCCTATAGTGGCCTCAGCGGCGGTACGCAATGAGTGAGAGATATGCTTCCATTGCTCGGTTACATCGTTAGGTCGAGAATTGCCCTCTGCTAGCAGGTGTGAGAGTCGAGTTGTGAAATTATCAGCTGTCTGTGTCATGCGCAGCTTCTCGACGTCAAACTTTCCTGCCGTTACTGTGCGCACTTTCTTCGTTGCACAGAGGCGTGTGCGTATCTTGGCTGCGACAAGATAATGGTCAGAGTCAATATTGGGACCACGCAGTGTACGCACGTCCAGAACGGTGGAGCTATGTCTGCCGTCAATCAAGACATGATCAATCTGGTTTCTAGTTCTTTGATCAGGGGACAGCCATGTGGCTTGGTGTATTCGCTTATGCTGGAACCTGGTACTACTGATGACCATATTGCGAGCAGCGGCGAAGTCAATCAACCTAGTGCCGTTGGGTGATGTTATATCGTGGAGACTGAATTTTCCAACTGTGGGACCAAAGACTCCTTCCTTGCCCACCTTGGCATTAAAGTCGCCGAGCACGATTTTGATATCATGCTGTGGGCAGCGATCATAAGTCTGTTCAAGTTTATCGTAGAAGGAGTCCTTCTCTGCGTCGTCCGCCTCCTCAGTCGGCGCATAGGCGCAGATAAATGTTATGTTGAAAAACCTCGCCTTGATGCGGATCGCAGCGAGACGCTCGTTCACAGGAGTGAACGCTAATACTTGGCGGCGAAGTCTCTTTCCCACCACGAATCCTACACCACGCGCTTTGCCGCGTGTCTGGCCACTGTAGTATACGTCACAAGGACCGATGGTCGTCTTTCCTTGCCCCGTCCATCGCATTTCCTGCAGGGCGGTGATGTCAGCCTTTGCGCCTACGAGGACATCAACCAGTCGGGCAGCGGTACCGTCCCTTGAAAGGGTCCGGACATTCCCGGTACATGCCCTAATATCCAAATCGTTATGCCTTATTCGTTTTGCCGGGTCGTCAACATTAAAGGGGGTTCTCATCCGAGGCTTTGTATATTTTTTCATTGGAATTAAGTTTTTTACGTGGCGGGTCCCAAACCCAGCGCACAACCCGTTTCGGGGTTTTGGAAAATATTTACACATTTATATAGCGAGCCGCTTGCTTCAAGACAGACGCCCGCTTGCAGCCGCACCTCATGGTGAACAGACGCTACGCAAAAACCTCGGTGAGCCCTTAAACCAAGTATGTCAGAGTGGCCCCACCGGGGCTCCCTCTCTTTCTGCCGCGAGCCTAGGTAGCTCCCGTTGCCCAGAGTGCACGAACGAGGACGCAAGAGTCGGGATTGAGCAAGGTCACTTAGTAACCACACTCCATTACACTCGCGATTATAGTGACCCCAATTTACCCATTCGATAAAATCTTTAAAGAGAATGCACGAAAAAAATTGGAACTAAATAGTAAATGGAATTAATAGTTGGTCACTCGAAGCAGGGCTTATTAGTAAATTAAAGTTATACCTAACCTTTCAGCTTACAGCACTACGTCACAGCGAGGAGGCCTCAACGCTACGTCGAAATGCTCCACATGTAAGTAACATAATTGTTATAGTTTTTTTTAAGTGCATAAACTATAAATTACTTTTGGTTGTCCATATGTACGTACGTATGTTATTGCCTTGCTTTGGTTGCTCTACCTAGTGCCTACGGTCATGTGACTTGAATGATTTGAGAACCACATATGTACATCGGCATGATTTTTTTTTCGTGTTGCGATTGCCTAAACTAATGATCAGCAAATGCAATTTTGTTTCTCTTTTCCCACCCATGTTGATAACAAAGCCATAAATCCCACTTACATACATATTAGTTCTTTTGTTATCAATTCGCTCTTCGCAAGCATACATATGTATGCGTATGAATATGTAACCTATTCCTACATATGAATTTCGGCCCTCTCTTCAAAAGATAGTTCAATGACCACATAAAGATACAGATCAGCTCTTGAGGTAGGTCAGTGGATTGCAATTTCCAAACAAAAATTGTTAGAAGTTAAGTAATGTTTTTTTTTTTTTAATCTGGAATACATAGTTTGTAAAATAACATCAAACCAATTATCTTTACCTTCAATGTTAAGGTTAATCATGTCTTGAATTGTAATAAAAACGCTGTTAATATGAGTACTTAAATCTACTAGTTTGATCTGATCGAAGGTAGTGAGGGTGGGTTTAATTGGGGCCTTTTCTATCACTTTAGAGGCCATGGTTGGGTGGGTACAGAGCAGCCAAAACATTTATCTGTGCTGCAATGTGATGGGCGTTGCAGTCCTGGAGGAGTAAGTATGGATGTCAATGGGTAAGTCGATGTGTGTTTTTGAGTCGTGTGCAATAATATATTTATGTCTTGTTAGAGCTAAGGATTAGGGAGAAGGTGCCTGGGTCCTGCAGCTGTTCCAATGCATTGCCCTAGGCTGAAGCTCCGGGAACGAGCCAGTGCACACGCGCCAGTTCTAGGACAATTCTCAACCAGCCCTTCTAGATGACCCTAAATCGTTTCCTTTTCACGACCTGTCCACTAGTCTCATAACAGAAAAGGCGATTGTATAAAGTTTCCATTAGAATTTCCAAAAAGTTTCGGAGCTCAAGACTGATAACTATATGGATTCGGTTTTGACCAGCTTTTGTCAAGTTGTTCTATCTTCTTAGTAGTTTCAAAAAGTAATTCATACACAAACGTTTACCAGCTGGAAATTAACTCTGACAAGGTTGAATATATGGAGAGTTTACCGCTTTTGGATGTTGTGTATTTGAGCGATATTTAAGTTGAAATTGTTTTTTAAGTCAATGATTTTTTTTTGCTTTTAGGATTGTCTTTTTTTGCTGATATTCGGAATTTAGCGCAGTATGGTTAATGCCCGCTGGTTTACCAACATTCATAAGATTGACATATCCTAAAGCCGATTGACGGTAAAACCATACACTCTCCAGTTCTCAGATTACCCATCAACAGTTCTACCACTCTCACTTCCGGAGTATCAGACTATAGTAAAGTTTTGCTGATTTTTTTGTATACCCTATTGCGATAAATTTAATTTAAAAGAAAAGAAAAAGAGAAAAACAAGGTTAATCCTTTTTTTCGAAATAAGGCCTGAAGTACATAGACCTTAACAACAAAGATTTGCCGAATTTACGCCTATAAAGTTAGGAGGTTTCATACTGTTTGGAAACTTTTCTTTCGTGCTTGTGAACATTGGGTTTTTTTATATATATATAAAGCTAAAGGCTGGTTTTCATTAGGTCAAAAGGTGTTTAATTTCATCGACTTTATCGAGATTTGGTTGCTTAGAAGAAACTCGTCCTGCCCACAATGTCGCAGCAAATGTAGCAGTCGAGATTTTAGTCAAAACCACGGTACACGTATGCAGCCGTGCTCATACCAACCTCCCCAGCTGGTCCCTCCTCAGCATAACAAAAGCACAAATATAGGTCCCACCATGGGACCCCAAAGTGAGCAACGGCAGCCCGAAGGCGCTGCCAGTTTGCCTGTTTCGAATGTCCAAGTTGGAAATAATGAGGGTAATGATGACGGCAATCGTATCCGAAATATCGTATCTGCGGTGGTGTCAGCTAGGCAAGCTTCCATTTTTAATAATCTCGAAGATCGCGTATCACATTTGATCGAACAGAAAGTTGAGGGTTTATTGTCTCAACTCAGGAATATGCTGAACTTTAATGATGCACCCGCTCCAACAGCAAATGTCCCCAGTCCCGAAAGAATTGTTCCGCAACCCAGTATGCCCCGAAACCATTCTAATCCACGTTGGCCTAGAGATATACCGAATTTGCCATACAGTTCGAACCCCAACTTTCACCAGCAACTTGACCAACTACGCTTTAGTGACATTTCAAGTGTTCTAAATGCAGGTAGGGCTGCCCAGTGGATATCAAACTGGAATATAAAATTCGATGGCTCGTCGAAACTGTCTGTCGATAGTTTTCTTTATAGGCTCGAATGTCAGGTTTCAGATACCTTGGGGGTAACTTTAATTTACTCTGCGATCACATTGAATGCTTGTTTCTTAATGAAGCCAAGGATTGGTATTGGCTATACCGTCGCACTGTGGAGCGATTATAGTGACCCCAATTTACCCATTCGTGAAATTATCTCATACGAAGAGCGTCTAAACAATTATAATAAAGTTAGGAAGAGAATATTCGCAGAGGATATTAAACCAACCAACTCCAGGCGATCGTCGGTACGTTCCATGAACTTTTGGAAAAAAGTCAAACGTGACCATAAACTTTTAAATAGCGTGGTTAGCTCCATCTACCAGAAGTCTTCCGAATTAAGGCCATACGCGAAGATAGAGGTCCTAGGTTGTGAGTATTTGGGTCTGTTAGACAGCGGAGCCCAGGTATCTTGCTTAGGCTCTTCGTTCGCCAATATTGTGAAAGCCCAAAAACAACTACGCGAGCATGTCATTTCAGTCTGCACCGCAGATGGAAAGAAGCAAGTCGTTTATGGTTGTATGTTCCCTCGTGAAGGGTGGATACCTTGCCGCGGTACGAGGGCTTAAGTCGATAGCCACAGGGCTACGCTGCCCTTGTGATCATAGCTCCGTACGGCACTTCATCACGAGGGCAGCCTAGCCTCTCTGGCGCGACGACAAAGATCTTCCCCCTCCCAATCCAGGGTGTTATGGGAAACCGTGCCCATTGGACGTTTGCAGCCGGGAGGCAAATCGTGGCTGTATTTGAACGGAGCCTCTCTGATACCGGGGCGCCTCAGAGAGTAAGCATGGCCTTACCGCGGTACGGGGCTCTGCCGCGGCGGACGACACATTTTCCCCTACTCTTCCCTTGAACCTAAGCTGGCCTTGTCCGGCGACGGGTCATACGAACAAGATGAACTCAAATAACCCAAATAAATACGATAAAACTAAAAAACAAACAACGCCAAATTTCACTCCTCAGCAAAGGAGAGCTATGGAGTAACAGGCGAGAAAGCAACAACAACGCCGGAGGACAACCTCCGTTCCACAATCAAGGGGGGGATCGACAGCGATGGCAACTACGAGTCGGTCAACCAACCCTCTATCGACTAAGATTGACTTGATGGGAGCTAGCACCAGTGCGGTTGCCAACGCAACTAAGCGGACAACGGCGGATGCTAAACTCCCATCAACCGCTGATATGAAAACCAGTATCTTTACGTCTGTGGCAGCGGTCTCACGACCTGGCCTCGGAGTTTCGAAGGAGAAGGAAGCTGCAACTGAGATTTCGGCAAGGAGAGCGACCGCGATGGCAACTACGGGTCCGCACTCCCAGGAGACATCTCCCCGCCGCTTCACATACCACGAGAAAAGATTGGCTGCAAAGATCCTGAAGAGGTATGAAGGGGTACCGCAGGAATCGCTGTCGCCGAATTCCAGTAAATCGGTAGAGCTAGCGAAAGCTGTGATACCGGATTTCCAAAATTCGTACATGCCAAAGAGGTTAAAAGTTAACCCTTTCAAGCGCCAGAGATCGGACCTGGAGTTAAATCCCCCTCCCAAGCGGCATCAGAAGACCCCTGGAGCGGGCAAACTAAGCTTTGCTGAGGTAACCAAGGACAGGATCCTTATAGGCGTCCTTGACCGAGGCAATGACCGTCTGGCCATCCCTAAGGACCGGTGGCGTTACGTGCGAAATGAACTCGGCAACATTCTTCTCAATGTTGCTCCAGAGTTTCCGGGTAGTTCGGCGCGAGTAACGGATGCGGGTTGGCACCAGGGTCAGATTAAATTACTCGCATGCGAGGATGCAAAAACCGTAGCACTGTACAAGGCAGCAGCTGCTAAGCTGGGTGAAGTCTACAAGGGCGCAAAGATAGAGGTCGTCGACTGAAAGGACATTCCAGCTCGTCCAAGGGCAAGGGCATGACTGGAGTGTCAATCTGGTCGGGGATGCGGTAGGGCCCGACAGACAGGTGGTGTTCACCATGAATAAAGAGTCAATCGAGCCCCTCAAAAGGTGCAATGGCCTAGTACATTACAGCGTAGGCCAGATCGTTATCCACGTATATCGTGGTGATGCTCAGCGCGCTGCCTTCTCGGCTGCTCCGGGGGAACCGGAAAACGAATTACCAGAAGAGGAAGCGGAGGATTCCGATGCGGAAAGCATGTTATCCGCCACGTCCCTTGGCGATAGTGCTGTGAACAACTCGGAGATGGAGGACAGCCTACAGGACGAGGAAGCCCTCGACGTCACGGTGGTAGCAGCCAACGCTGAGCGATTAACATCTAACGCTACAGACAGCAAGACACCTGCAACGCCATATCGGGCAGTTAATCGGAACAACTCGTCGTTGATAGGCAACCTCCGGGATGGGGCAAACCTCGACGATATGGGGACGGCAGGGAAGTCTGTGCGCTCTCATGTTGGTGGTGCTTCAGATTAATCTGCAGAAATCTAAAGTAGCTTCGGCTGCTTTAAGTAGTCGTCTTTCTAAAGGCGACGTGGATGTGGTCCTCATCCAAGAACCCTGGGTCAATAGCTCGAGAATCTGCGGATTGGGGACTAAGGGCTTCAAGCTCATTCGAGCCAGCGAGGAGAGCAAAGTCAGAACGTGTATTCTGGTCAAGTCTGAGTTGAACTCCTTTCTCCTACCTAATTACACCAATGGGGATATTACCGCTATCAGTCTAACGGTCGACAGCACCCGCCTGACGGTGGCTTCGGTCTATATGCCCTACGACGCCGAAGAACCCCCACCACAAACGGAGGTGAAAGACCTGGTGTCAAATTTCTGCACGGGTAATCTTATTATTGGAGCGGACGCTAATGCTCACCATGTCCAATGGGGGAGCTCCGACATCAATGCCAGGGGCGAGTCTCTGTTTGATTACCTCTTAACAACCAACCTGGTGATTTGCAACGTGGGTAATGAGCCTACTTTTATCACTAAGACCCGCAGGGAGGTCATAGACCTCACTATCTGTAGTGAAGGCGCTTATGAGTGGGTCAGAAAATGGTGGGTTCTGGAAGAACATTCTTTCTCCGACCACCGTTACATAGAAATGGTTTTAGACTTTATTGTAGAACAACCAATCATGAAGCGCAATCCACGTAACACTGATTGGCAGTTACACAATGAAATATTAGACAGAGACCTACCAGTACTGCCCTCACAAGCCCCCTCATCAGTAGAGGAGCTGGAGGATCTTGTTACTACATTTACATCGGCGCTCTCAAATGCTCTAGGACAGGCTTGTCCAGTGCCAAAACCACGCGGTAAACACAGGCCACATTGGTGGTCCTACGATTTGGACTCGCTCCGAATATCATGCCGGAAACAATTTAACAAGGCCAATAGCTTCGGCTCTGAGCCTCATTGGCACGAATGTAAAGCTAAACTAAGGGCCTACAAAAAAGCTCTGAGACAGGCGAAGAGAACCTCGTGGAGAAATTTCTGCACTGGCGTCGAAAAGGTCGACGACACAGCGAGACTTAGACGAGTCCTCTCGAAAAGTCAAACAACCATCAGCTATCTGCGAAAACCTGACGGATCCTGGACCAGCACGGAAGAGGAAACCCTTGAGCTGCTCTTGAATACACATTTTCCGGGGAATCTGCATGATGCACCACTAGCACCTGCAACAAACCTGGCAGTAAATATACCCATCACTGAGGAAAGAGTAAGGTGGGCAGTTAAGAGCTTTGAACCGTATAAGGCTGCCGGGCCGGACGGGATTATCCCCGCGCAACTTATAAACACGTTGGAGACATCAGCTAAATGGCTGGTATTTCTCTTCACAGCCTGCCTGGCTCTCAACCACATTCCGGGCTCCTGGAGAAGCGCCACGGTAGTGTTTATCCCTAAGGCTGGGAAGGCATCCCACTACGAGCCAAAAGACTACAGACCGATCAGTCTCTCGTCCTTTGTACTAAAAACCTTTGAGAGGATACTAAGCGACTACCTCTTAACAACTATTGATAGCAACCTTATCTCTAGCTATCAGCATGCATACACCAAGGTTAAATCAACAGAAACCGCTCTGCACAGCCTAGTGTCTGTCATTGAGAAATCGCTGTGTGAAAAGGACTACTGTCTCGTGGCCCTCCTAGACATTGAGGGGGCTTTCAACAATATAAGCCCGGAGGCTATCAACTCCGCTCTAACTAATCTGGGCGTAGATAGACCTCTAACTGATTTAATTGACCAACTTTTAAGGGGAAGGAAAATTGCTTCTTCACTTGGTACGGTTGAGTTATCACGTTATGTCACAAGGGGAACACCCCAGGGTGGTGTTCTTTCCCCGCTTTTATGGAACCTCACAGTCAACTCGTTGCTACGTGACACAAGCTGGGGGGGGCGGGAAGATAGTGGCATACGCAGACGATTTAGCTATTGCATTCAGAGGCAAGTTCCCACAAACTCTGTGTGACCTGATGCAAGTAGCACTGCGAGAAGTTTCGACGTGGTCCTCTCGCTGCGGAGTATCAACCCAGGGAAGGTGGAACTTGTCCTCTTCACCAACCGGTACAAAATACCGCCACTAAGCCTACCAGAACTAGATGGTACGCGCCTGGGCTTGTCGGATAAGGCCAAGTTTCTAGGCATAGTTCTGGACAGGAAATTGAATTGGAAGGAGAATGTTCTTCAGCGCCAGAAGAAAGCTTGCATCGCTCTTTACACATGCAAAAGAGCCATTGGCAAAAAATGGGGGCTCAGCCCTACAGTATGCAGTTGGATCTACACGGCCATCATTCGCCCAATCATGCTTTATGGAGTCGTCGTATGGTGGCCTGCGCTGAGCAAGGCAACATACCTGAATCTGTTGCGGAAAGTCCATAGATCCAATATGATCTGTATAAGCGGTGCGCTAAGGACAACGCCCAACGAAGCCCTCCAGGTCATTCTGGGCATTTTGCCACTTGATCTGGAAGGGTTTCGTTCAGCGGCGGCATCAGCTCTGCGCCTAAGAGAAACCTCCAGTTGGGCTGCGGGTACTATTGGACACTCCAGTATTCTGGAATCTTACAGCTTTCTCCCTCTAAGCACAGATCGTTGTGCGACTACTACAGTCGGGGATAGCTGTTTCAAAATAAACATTCCCAGCAGAGAAGACTGGGAGAGGACGGATTGGTGTCCCGAAACAAATGGTGGCACTTCCATATACACCGACGGCTCGAAGTTGGACGGCAGAGTTGGAGGAGGAGTTTATTCAAGGGATTTGGACCTTGAGCTCTCCTTCAGACTACCTGATCATTGTAGCGTCTTCCAGGCGGAAGTCTCGGCAATCCTGGACGCCGCGGCCTGGTTAAGCAAACGTGTTATCGGAGAAGATATCGCTATTTTCAGCGATAGCCAAGCGGCCATCAAATCCCTTGGCTCATACACGTTCAACTGTGAACTGACGCTCAGCTGTCGTCGATCTCTTCAGGAGATGGCCCAACAGAACCGCGTAAACCTCATATGGGTCCCGGGACATAGGGACATTGAGGGAAACTGTAAGGCAGACGAGCTTGCCAGGCAGGGCATGACCAAGCAGGTTCTTCAGGATAAAGAGCGCTTAGGTATGCCGTTTGCCACATGCAAACTAATGCTGAAGGAGCACACACTCCGTCAAGCCAACGAAAGATGGCTGCTATCCCCAGGGTGTCGCATATCGAAACAAACCTGGCCAAAATGGGATCTTAAAAGGTCTAGACGCATTTATGCCCTAACTAGGAGGGAAATCTGCATATTGATAGGGGTATTAACCGGTCACTGCCTCATTGGTAGGCATGCAGAAAGGCTAGGTGTGCCCTACCGACGATGCTGCAGGAGTTGCAAAGATGATGAGGAGGAGGAAACAGTGGAGCACCTCATCTGCAACTGTCCGGCTTTAAGCGGCGCGAGAACGCGCTTTTTGGGAGTTCCGTTCCTGGATAGCCTAAGCCAGATCGCGGAAATGGACATAAAGGACTTGATGGGCTTCATAAAGTCATCTAAGTGGTTCGAGGAGGAGTAACGGTGTCGGTTTAGGAGTGTCAGTCCCGGGATTCTGCTATGTGGAAAATCCCAACAACTCAGGGATTTTCCATATGGCTGGGTCCCGGGACTGACTTTCCTTGTGTTGGTGGTATCACAACGGGCCTTTCAAAACTGGCCTAAGTGTGCCTCTGCGGCAGCCACTTGAACCTAACCTTATGGTTGTATCGACCTAGATGTTCAATTCCAAGTAAAACGAGAGACTATTAGTTTTTTTATTATCCCGTCTGTGTCAAAACAAGTCATCCTAGGCGTCGACTTTTGGGTAAAATTCCAAATTGCTCCAAATATTATTTCAGAAATTTCGACTTACAAGCCCCTAGATGTAAAAGATGCAAACCGTATTTTCCCAAGTGTGGACCAACAGCGCCAGTTAGACCAAATTACTAACAGGTTTCCCAGCTTCGAAAAAGAAGGTCTGGGAAAAACTTCCTTAATGGAATATGTTATCGAACTAGAACCCAACGTCCGTCCGATAAAACAGCGATATTTTCCGATATCTCCTGCAGTGGAAAAGTTAGTACACGAGGAGATTGATGAAATGATTAAATTAGGTGTAATCGAGGAAGCCCGAAATAGTCCATGGTCCAGCCCGGTAGTTCTAGTTCAAAAGCCTAATAAAGTCCGTCTGTGTCTCGATTCGCGAAAAGTTAACAGTGTCACCATAAAAGACGCTTATCCCCTCACACATATTGATGGTATATTAAGCAGATTACCAAAGGCTGCATTTATTAGTTCCCTAGACTTACGTCGTGCCTTTTGGCAAATTCCCTTGGAGGAAAGCTCCCGAGATTACACCTTTTTTATCCCTAATCGTCCGCGAAGTTAAATACCTGGGCTACATAGTAGGGAATGGTACGCTTCGCACTGACCCCGAAAAAATCTACTGTAACTAACTATCCCGCTCCAACCACTCTAAAACAAATGCGAAGGTTTCTCGGAATGGCTGGCTGGTACCGGCGTTTTGTTGATAATTTCGCAGTCATTACCACTCCTTTAACAAATTTGCTAAAGAAGAGCAAAACTTTCTCCTGGAAGGATGAGGCACAGAAATCGTTCGACACACTCAAAAATATGTTGTGTACCGCGCCTGTCTTAACAAATCCGGACTACAAAAAGCCGTTTATCATCCAGTGTGATTCTAGCAAGCTTGGTGTTGGTGCAGTGTTGGCACAAAGAAATGATGAAGGAACAGAAGTCCCTACCGCCTATTTTTCTCAGAAGCTGAACCAGGCTCAGACGAATTATAGTGTGACTGAATTGGAGTGTCTCGCTGCAATTCTCAGTCTCAAGAAGTTCAGATCTTATGTTGAGGGTCAGGACGTCACTATCCTAACCAGTAGGGTGATTCAAATAAAAAAAATTTGGTTTTTTTTCGGTCTTACCCCCTGAAACTTTAGGTATTGACGAGAAAATAAACCTTGCAAAATATTAGCGCTCTAACTTAACCCTTAGTGGTGGCTATTTTTTCGCCCTTTCCCATACATTTTGTATGGGGAAAAATGGTATTTTTTTCAAAGTGAATTTTCTTTCAATTTTTGAAAATAATTTTACATACTCTTAAAGTTGAAGCTTTGAAGCTTCCAAAATGGTAAGCCATGTGCGAATATCTTAACTATTAAAATAATTACAGCCATTTAAAATTTACCAAATTTTATACGTGTTACTTTGTATGTGTGTGCAATAGTACAAAACTCAGCCATTTTTAAATGGCTGCAATTATCTTAATTAATGGAGTGTAATGGAGTGTGGTTGCTAAGTGACCTTGCTCAATCCCGACTCTTGCGTCCTCGTTCGTGCACTCTGGGCAACGGGAGCTACCTAGGCTCGCGGCAGAAAGAGAGGGAGCCCCGGTGGGGCCACTCTGACATACTTGGTTTAAGGGCTCACCGAGGTTTTTGCGTAGCGTCTGTTCACCATGAGGAGCGGCCGCAAGCGGGCGTCTGTCTTGAAGCAAGCGGCTCGCTATATAAATGTGTAAATATTTTCCAAAACCCCGAAACGGGTTGTGCGCTGGGTTTGGGACCCGCCACGTAAAAAACTTAATTCCAATGAAAACAATTGCAAAACCTCGGATGAGAACCCCCTTTAATGTTGACGACCCGGCAAAACGAATAAGGCATAATGATTTGGATATTAGGGCATGTACCGGGAATGTCCGGACCCTTTCAAGGGACTGTACCGCTGCCCGGCTGGTTGATGTCCTCGTAGGCGCAAAGGCCGACATCACCTCCCTGCAGGAAATGCGATGGACGGGGCAAGGAAAGACGACCATCGGTCCTTGTGACGTATACTGCAGTGGCCAGACACGCGGCAAAGCGCGTGGTGTAGGATTCGTGGTGGGAAAGAGACTTCGCCGCCAAGTATTAGCGTTCACTCCTGTGAACGAGCGTCCCGCTGCGATCCGCATCAAGGCGAGGTTTTTCAACTTAACATTTATCTGCGCCTATGCGCCGACTGAGGAGACGGACGACGCAGAGAAGGACTCCTTCTACGATAAACTTGAAAGACTTATGATCGCTGCCCCCAGCATGATATCAAAATCGTGCTCGGCGACTTTAATGCCAAGGTGGGCAAGGAAGGAGTCTTTGGTCCCACAGTTGGAAAATTCAGTCTCCACGATATAACATCCCCCAACGGCACTAGGTTGATTGACTTCGCCGATGCTCGCAATGTGGTCATCAGTAGTACCAGGTTCCAGCATAAGCGAATACACCAAGCCACATGGCTGTCCCCTGATCAAAGAACTAAAAACCAGATTGATCATGTCTTGATTGACGGCAGACATAGCTCCACCGTTCTGGACGTGCGTACACTGCGTGGTCCCAATATTGACTCTGACCATTATCTTGTCGCAGCCAAGATACGCACACGAAGAAAGTGCGCACAGTAACGGAAGGAAAGTTTGACGTCGAGAAGCTGCGCATGACACAGACAGCTGATAATTTCACAACTCGACTCTCACACCTGCTAGCAGAGGGCAATCCTCGACTTAACGATGTAACCGAGCAATGGAAGCATATCTCTCACTCATTGCGTACCGCCGCTGAGGCCACTATAGGGTTCCAGCGAGCCCGCAAGAACAACTGGTACGATGAGGAATGCAAAACTGCCTCGAAAAAAAAGGACGCTTCCTACAAGGAGACGTTGCGAACGGGCGCAACCCCCAGTGTATGGCAACAATATCGTGAGGCAAAGAAAGAAGAGAGACGCCTTTTCAGAAAAAAGAAAAGTGAGGCCGAAAGGCGTGAGTGTGAGGAGCTTGAGATGCTGGCTGACTGGAATGATGCCCGAAAATTCTATTAAAAGATCCGGCGGATGACGGAAGGTTTTAAGACCGGGGCAAGCTCCTGTAAGGACAATAATGGCGACCTGGTAACCGACGTACAAAGTGTACTTAAATTATGGAGGGAGCACTTCTTCTCACTGCTAAATTGCGAGGGAGGCGTCGAACCCGATACCCCAATCCCTGACGATGGAAAAGTCGTCCCACCACCTGACTATGATGAAGTGAGGATAGCTATATCCCGGCTCAAAAACAACAAAGCGCCTGGAAAAGACGGACTACCCGCCGAGCTGTTCAAACACGGAGGCGAAGAGCTGATAAAAAGCATGCATCAGCTCTTATGCAGAATATGGTCAGACGAATGCATGCCTCCGGATTGGATTTTAAGTGTGCTTTGCCCAATCCACAAGAAAGGCGATCCCGCTAACCGCACCAACTACCGCGGAATTAGTCTTCTTAATATCGCATATAAGGTTCTTTCTAGCGTGTTGTGTGAAAGGCTGAAGCCCATCGTAGACAAACTGATTGGACCTTATCAGTGTGGCTTTAGACCTGGTAAGTCTACCATCGACCAGATTTTCACGATACGCCAAATCCTGGAGAAGACCCATGATAAGAGAATCGACACTCACCATCTCTTTGTCGATTTTAAAGCCGCTTTTGACAGCGTAAAAAGGAGTTGCCTGTATGCCGCCATGTCTGAATTTGACTTCCCTGCAAAGCTTATTCGGCTTTGCCAAATGACGTTGAGCAATACCAACAGCTCCGTCAGAATCGGGAAGGACCTCTCTGAGCCATTTGAAACCAAACGAGGCTTCAGACAGGGCGACTCCCTTTCGTGCGATTTCTTCAATCTGATGCTGGAGAAGATAATTCGAGCAGCAGAGCTAAACCGCAATGGTACAATCTTTTACAAGAGCGTGCAATTGCTGGCGTATGCCGATGATATTGATATCATTGGCCTTAACAACCGCGCCGTAAGCGCTGACTTCTCTGGACTGGATAAGGAAGCGAAAAAAGTGGGTCTTGCCGTGAACGAGGACAAGACGAAGTATTTGCTGTCATCAAAGAAAGAATCGGCGCACCTGCGCCTTGGCAGCCATGTCACTGTTGATAGTTACAAATTTGAAACTGTGAGGGACTTCGTCTATTTGGGAACCAGTATCAACACCGAAAATAATATCAGTCTAGAAATCCAGCGGAGAATCACTCTTGCCAACAAGTGCTACTTTGGACTGAGTAGGCAATTGAGAAGTAAAGTCCTCTCTCGAAGAACAAAGATCACGCTCTATAAGTCTCTCATCATAGCTGTCCTGATGTATGGCTCAGATTCATGGACAATGTCAAGAGAAGATGAGATGGCCCTTGGAGTATTTGAGAGAAAAGTCCTCCGGAAGATTTATGGTCCTTCCCGTGATGCCAACGGCGAGTATCGAAGGAAATTTAACGATGAGCTGTACGAGCTCTACGCAGATCTGACCATAGTCCAGCGAATTAAAGCCCAAAGACTCCGCTGGCTGGGCCATACTATGCGAATGGACAAAGAAGCTCCAGCACAGAAGGTTTTCCTATCGTCGCCTGAATTCGGCAGCAGAGGAAGGGGGAGGCCTCGACTGAGATGGAAACAACAGGTGGAGGATGACTTGAACTCCCTTGGGGTTTCCAATTGGCGTCGGTTATCGCTAAAAAGGAATGACTGGCGTGCTTTGATACGAAACGGCCAAAATCGCTTAGGCGGTTAAGCGCCAATAAATGATGATGAATTATCTTAATAGTTAAGATAATCGCACATGGCTAACCATTTTGGAAGCTTCAAAGCTTCAACTTTAAGAGTATGTAAAAATATTTTCAAAAGAGTTTCAAAAATTAAAAGAAAATTGACTTTGAAAAAATGCCATTTTTCCCCATGAGAAAGGGCGAAAAAAATAGCCACCCCTAAGGGTTAAGTTAGAGCGCTTTTTTTTTGCAAGGCTTATTTTCTCATCAATACCTAACTTTTTAGGTAGTAAGACCAAGTCGACATTTTTTTTTACCCCTAATAACCAGTGTTGCCATTTTAGCCGTTTTCCGGCTAGATCTAGCCGTTTTTTTTTGTCATTTAGCCGGAATAATTTAAATCTAGCCGCTAGCCGTTTCTTAGCCGTTTTCTTATTTTTTTTTAGCCGTTTTTAGTCGTTTTAACTTTTTTGCCAATCTAGTAAACAATTTTTTTTTAAATAAACTTAGTTCAACAAATCTAGCATTTATGATAGCTCACAGCAAGATATAGAAAATTGTGATATAGCAATATTGTAAAATGTACATTTTTCACATTATTATTTTTTTTTTTTTTTCATTTTATGTCTTGAAAGTTTATGTTATTTCAAGTATATTCGTTACCTGATGCCTTATTTTATTGCGACTTTTCATTAAGTCAATTATTTTTAAAGCAGAGAGCTCTGCTTAAAATTTTGCTCGTTGTACCTTTTATATAAGTCACATCTATGTAATAGATATAGCCGGGCGCGTATCTAGAAAATATTTTCGGGGTGGATCCAATTTTTTTTTCATAATAACCATTTTGACTTTAAAATGGAAATGACTTAGCTAAAATTTAATTTTGTTACTAGTGCAGACGCGAACCAAATGTATCAAAGCCTAGAGAAAAACAACAAAAAATAAATAAATTGTCTTTTGAAAGAACATTAAAAAATGTTCGAGGTCCATTACAAAAAAAAAAAATAATTTTAAAGGAACTAGATTTTTTTCCTGTTTTTACGTAAAAATTAAAAATGCCCAAAATTGAAAAAAATTGATAAAATTCTCTTTTAATTAAATTTTTACAAAATTTTTTTTAATAAAATTTTTTTTATGTTATATTTGAAAAGAACGGAAAAAATACTTAAGAAACGGTTTCCATGTTCCTTCTTAGCATGTCAATTACATGTCTTCTAATTAAAGAAAAAAGGCTTACACAAAAAATATTGCGAATTCAAAATTTTACCGTTTACGAGCAAAATTCGTAAAACCCTAAATGTTCACCTTTGCCTCCAAATAACTTTTTTAACACACATGATATTAATGGAGACTTTTGAAGTTTTCTTTCTTTACCTAAATTTGGCTTTGTCGCAATTTTTGTTATTCGTCTGAGCCTGGTTCAGCTTCTGAGGAAGTCCCTATCCTTCTGTTCCTTCATCATTTCTTTGTGCTAACACAGCACCAACACCAAGCTTGCTAGCATCATACTGGATGATAAACGGCTTTTTGTAGTCCGGATTTGTTAAGACAGGCGCGGTACACAACATATTTTTGAGTGTGTCGAACGATTTCTGTGCCTCATCCTTCCAGGAGAAAGTTTTGCTCTTCTTTAGCAAATTTGTTAAAGGAGTGGTAATGACTGCGAAATTATCAACAAAACGCCGGTACCAGCCAGCCATTCCGAGGAACCTTCGCAGTTGTTTTACAGTGGTTGGAGCGGGATAGTTAGTTACAGCAGAGATTTTGTCGGGGTCAGTGCGAAGCGTACCCTTCCCTACTATGTAGCCCAGGTATTTAACTTCGCGGTTGCAAAATGAGCTTTTTCATACATTTATAGTTAAGCCCGCTTTCCTCAAGTGTTAAGCAACTTCTGCGAGAACGGACATGTGGTTTTCGAAAGTCTCTGATAGAATCAAGAGATCATCCAAATAAACAAAAACTTGATTTTTCAATTGAGGTGGGATTACGCGATCCATCAGTCGACAAAGCGCTTGTGGAGCATTATATAGACCGAAAGGCATAACGCGGTATCGCTAAAGCGCCGATTAGGGACAGTAAAACAGGTGTAATCTCGGGAGCTTTCCTCCAAGGGAATTTGCCAAAAGGCACGACGTAAGTCTAGGGAACTAATAAATTCAGCATTTGGTAATCTGCTTAATATACCATCAATATGTGGGAGGAGATAAGCGTCTTTTATGGTGACACAGTTAACTTTTCGCGAATCGAGACACAGACGGACTTTATTAGGCTTTTTAACTAGAACAACAGGACTGGACTATGGACTATTTGGGGCTTCCTCGTTTACACCTAATTTAATCATTTCATTTCATAGACATACAACTATTTTCTTTTTAAATAGTATTTTTATTAGTTGCTCTTGGCTGAAATTATGGTGAGATGGAAGAATTGTAACATATTTTTTATTACTAGTATATCTCGTCGTCGAAATTCGACCAACTTAAAATAGTTGACCTTATTCAAACATCTGATCATATTTTTGTCAATAGCTGCCTTTAGGCCCTTAACCTTAAACACTCACTCAAAATGAGGCCATCATAGAATTTAAAAAATAGTGGCTGTTATTGTATAATAAAAATATAAAATTATAGCAGCCTTTTTCAAAATTTTTTATAGCGAATGCCATTCAAATAGGTATTCGGTTTTCGAGATTTTATGTTGCAAATGCCACTGCAATTGAATAGCCGAATGATGAGAGCAGGTCAAGAGCAAAAGATATTAGGTTGAAAATTTAATAAATTGTAAAAGTTAAGATTAAATTTTTTATATAATAAAATAATAATTTAAATACACTCTGGACGTCGGTTACCAGGTCGCCATTATTGTCCTTACAGGAACGTGCCCCGGTCTTTAAACCTTCCGTCATCCGCCGGATCTTTTCATAGAATTTTCGGGCATCGTTCCTGTCAGCCAGCGTCTCAAGCTCCTCACACTCACGCCTTTCGGCCTCACGTTTCTTTTTTCTGAAAAGGCGTCTCTCTTCCTTCTTCGCCTCACGATAGCGTTGCCATACACTGGGGGTTGCGCCCGTTCGCAACGTCTCCCTGTATGCAGCGTCCTTTTTGTCCGAGGCTGTGGTGCATACCTCATCGTACCAGTTGTTCTTGCGGGCTCGCCGAAACCCTATAGTGGCTTCAGCGGTGGTACGTAATGAGTGAGAGATATGCTTCCAATGCTCGGTTACATCGTTAGGTCGAGGATTGCTCGCCGATAGCAGGTGTGAGAGTCGAGTAGAGAAATTATCAGCTGTCTGTGTCACGCGCAGCTTCTCGACGTCAAACCTTCCTTCCGTTACTGTGCGTACTTTCTTCGCTGCACAGAGGCGTGTGCGTATCTTGGCTGCAACAAGATAATGGTCCGAGTCGATATTGGGACCGCGTAGGGCACGCACGTCTAGAACGGTGGAGCTGTGTCTGCCGTCGATCATGACATGATCAATCTGGTTCCTTGTTCTTTGATCAGGGGATAGCCAGGTAGCTTGGTGTATTCGCTTATGCTGGAACCTGGTACTACTGATGACCATATTGCGGGAAGCGGCGAAGTCAATCAACCTAGTGCCGTTGGGGGATGTTATATCGTGGAGACTGAATTTTCCAACTGTAGGACCAAAGACTCCTTCCTTGCCCACCTTGGCATTAAAGTCGCCGAGCACGATTTTGATATCATGCAGGGAGCAGCGATCACAGGCTTGTTCAAGTTTATCGTAGAAGGAGTCCTTCTCTGCGTCGTCCGTCTCCTCAGTCGGCGCATAGGCGCAGATAAATGTTATGTTGAAAAACCTCGCCTTGATGCGGATCGCAGCGAGACGCTCGTCCACAGGAGTGAACGCTAGTACTTGGCGGCGAAGTCTCTTTCACAAGGACCGATGGCCGTCTTTCCTTGCCCCGCCCATCGCATTTCCTGCAGGGCGGTGATGTCAGCCTTTGCGTTCGCGAGGACATCAACCAGTCGGGCAGCGGTACGCTCCCTAGAAAGGGTCCGGACATTCCACGTACATGCCCTAATATCCTTCTCATTGTCCTTACTTCGTTTTGCCGGGTCGTCAACATTAAAGGGGGTTCTCATCCGAGGCTTTTTCGATTTTTTCATTGGACTAGATTTTTTACGTGGCGGGTCCCAAACCCAGCGCACAACCCGTTTCGGGGTTTTTTTGTTTTGAAAATATTTTTACACATTTATATAGCGAGCCGCTTGCTTCAATACAGACGCCCGCTTGCAGCCGCACCTCATGGTGAACAGACGCTGCGCAAAAGACCTCGGTGAGCCCTTAAACCAAGTATGTCAGAGTGGCCCCACCGGGGCTCCCTCTCTTTCTGCCGCGAGCCTAGAATAGCTCACGTTGCCCAGAGTGTACGAACGAGGACGCAAGAGTCGGGATTGGGCAAGGTCACACAGCAACCACACCCCAATACACTCCACTGCGAGGGAGACGTTGAACCCCATACCCCAATCCCTGACGATGGAAAGGTCGTCCCACCACCTGACTATGAAGAAGTGAGGATAGCTATATCCCGGCTCAAAAACAACAAAGCGCCTGGAAAGAACGGACTACCCGCCGAGCTGTTCAAACACGGAGGCGAAGAGCTGGTAAAAAGCATGCATCAGCTCTTATGCAGAATATGGTCAGACGAGTGCATGCCTCCAGATTGGAATTTAAGTGTGCTCTGCCCAATCCACAAGAAAGGCGATCCCGCTAACCCCACCAACTACCGCGGAATCAGTCTTCTTAATATCGCATATAAGGTTCTTTCTAGCGTATTGTGTGAAAGACTGAAGCCCATCGTGGACAAACTGATTGGACCTTATCAGTGTGGCTTTAGACCTGGTAAGTCTACCATCGACCAGATTTTCACGATACGCCAAATCCTGGAGAAGACCCATGATAAAAGAATCGATACACACCACGTCTTTGTCGATATTAAAGCCGCTTTTGACAGCGCAAAAAGGAGTTGCCTGTATACCGCCATGTCTGAGTTTGACATCCCTACAAAGCTTATACGGCTTTGCCTAATGACGCTGAGCAATACCAACAGCTTCGTCAGAATCGGGAAGGACCTCTCTGAGCCATTTGAAACCAAACGAGGCTTCAGACAGGGCGACTCCCTTTCGTGAGATTTCTTCAACCTGATGCTGGAGAAGATAATTCGAGCAGCAGAGCTAAACCGCAATGGCACAATCTTCTACAAGACCGTACAATTGCTGGCGTATGCCGATGATATTGATATCATTGGCCTTAACAATCGCGCCGTAAGTGCTGCCTTCTCTGGGCTGGATAAAGAAGCGAAAAAAAGTGGGTCTTGCGGCGAACGAGGACAAGACGAAGTACCTACTGTCATCAAAGAAAGAATCGGCGCACCTGCGCCTTGGCAGCCAAGTCACCGTTGATGGCTACAAGTTTGAAACGGTGAGAGATTTCGTCTATTTGGGAACCAGCATTAACACCGAAAATTATATCAGTCTAGAAATCCAACGGAGAATCACTCTTGCCAACAAGTGCTACTTTGGACTGAGTAGGCAATTGAGAAGTAAAGTCCTCTCTCGAAGAACAAAGATCACGCTCTATAAGTCTCTCATCATACCAGTCCTGATGTACGGCTCGGAATCATGGACAGTATCCAGAGAAGATGAGATGGCCCTTGGAGTATTTGAGAGAAATTCAACGATGAGCTGTACGAGCTTTACGCAGACCTGACCATAGTTCAGCGGATTAAAGCCCAAAGGCTCAGCTGGCTGGGTCATGTTATGCGAATAGAAAAAGAAGCTCCAGCACAGAAAGTTTTACTATCGACACCCGAATTCGGCAGCAGAGGAAGGGGGAGGCCTCGACTGAGATGGAAACAACAGGTGGAGGATGACTTGTACTCCCTTGGGGTTTCCAATTGGCGTCAGTTATCGCTAAAAAGGAATGACTGGCGTGCTTTGATACGAAACGGCCAAAATCGCCTAGGCGGTTAAGCGTCATTATGACGCAAGCCAAGATTAGATTAGATATAATAAAAGAACATAATTTAAGAAAAAAAGAATATTCCGCAACCGGGTCTTGCACCTGTGCACACCGTATTCCATACGCTCATCGCCGCGCCATTACCTTATGCACAAAGCAGATATCAAATTCTGCAATTAGGCTTTATGAGAATCAGAATTTTCAAAATTAACAATATACCAACAACAAAGTTAGACTATATCAATATGATTATGTTCCATAACTATAATTTCAAGCTGGTCATTTGGGTCAAAGACGTCAGTTACGAATGTTTTTGCGTATTTAAATTTCGTATTCGGAAATATTCTTACTATGTCATGTTGAATATGTGCTAAAATAGGTGGATGGCATTCACCACGTTGGTGTTCACAAGATCCTGCATGATTCTTAAAAGCGTGTTTTTATCCTGAAACTGAATAATATTCCTGTTTCTGTTTCCAAAAATAATAAATGTCAGTTTGGATGGTATCTCTGCTTCTTCAATAATTATTTGATTTTTAAAACAATTTACTGACTTTTCAACTGCCGCTATAGTATAACTTAATGATTATTCGCTATGAATAGTTGCTGAGTTTGAGTTTGAATCTTCCTCTATTATGTTCAGTTGCTGACGCGACAGAACTACGTTTTCCTTACCGGGTTTATAATATAATTTTGCGTTGTGTTCGTCGATGAACGCGGCCGTGACCTTTTTAACGGAGCGAACTCCTGTTGGCTTTTTTTGAGGAGACCCAGACTCCTTATTTTTGTTGTTGTTGTTGGGAAAATTGTTCATATTTGAACCCACGAGTTGCGGAGAAAGGGGAAGGTCCACCCTGGGCAGAGATCCGCATACCCAGGGTAAGGCTAATTAGAATCGGAGGTCGCCAGGTATCCGAAGCACTCCGTTAGCGACTGGGCTATTTTAGGGCCCCCAGCCAGGCTGATCCTCGGCACGGGTCGTATGACACCTTGATCCAGCCCATTTCAAGGAGGGAAGATAGAAAAGGGGAGGGAGTGGACTGTGATAGAGGCTACGAGTAGCGGAAGGAAAATCAGGTAAGAGGGGGGGGGGGGGGGGGGGGGGATGGAGAGGTCGCCGCTCGAATTAGCCGCCGAAGCGTTACCGGGTGTCACCACGTGGAGGCTCCACCCCCACTTGGAGGAGGAGGGTGCATGCACCTACGAGTCGACGGTTTGAGGTGGCGCTGGTGTGTGCAAGGCGCGAACACCCCCATGAAAGACACCCTAGAAGTAGTAAAAAGACAATAAAAGCAACAAAGGCCAACTGATCGTAAAAGTATGATTAGTATCAGTCCCTTTTTTGATTGCCCTTTTGTTACTTCACACAAACGAATACATTTAAAATAGGAACATAGATTTAAAATTTTGTATAAAAACCTTTGTACATATTTTAATAAAATAGAAGTCTTTTGACTCTCACGAGTCTTACAAACTCATCCTAACTTGTTGTATTAATTCAACAAAACTGAACAGCTTCCCTCCACCAGCGGTAAGGGGTTTTCAGTTAAATAATATAACAATAAGTCTCTCATCATACCAGTCCTGATGTACAGCTGCATCATACCAGTCCTGATGTTCCAATGCAGGAGATATCGGAAAATATCGCTGTTTTACCGGACGGACGTTGGGTTTAAGTTCGATAACATATTCCATTAAGGAAGTTTTTCCCAGAACTTCTTTTTCGAAGCTGGGAAACCTGTTAGTAATTTGGTCTAACTGGCGCTGTTGGTCCACACTTAGGAAAATACGGTTTGCATAATTTACATCTAGAGGCTTGTAAGTCGAAATTTCTGAAATAATATCTGGAGCAATTTGGAATTTTACCCAAAAGTCGACGCCTAGGTTGACTTGTTGACATATAGACGGGATAATAAAAAAACTAATAGTCTCTCGGTTTCCTTGGAATTGAACATCTAGGTCGATACAACCATAAACGACTTGCTTCTTTCTGCGGTGCAGACTGAAGTGACATGCTCGCGTAGTTGTTTTTGGGCTTTCACAATATTTGCTAACGAAGAGCCTAAGCAAGATACCTGGGCTCCGCTGTCTAACAGACCCAAATACACACAACCTACGACCTCTATCTTCGCGTATGGCCTTAATTCGGAAGACGTCTGGTAGATGGAGCTAACCACGCTATTTAAAAGTTTATGGTCACGCTTGACTTTTTTTCCAAAAGTTCATGCTTCCTAACTTTATTATAATTGTTTAGACGCTCTTCGTATGAGATAATTTCACGAATGGGTAAATTGGGGTCACTATAATCGCTCCCCAGTGCGACGGTATCGCCAATACCAGTCCTTGGCTTCATTAAGAAACAAGCATTGAATGTGATCGCAGAATAAATTAAAGTTACCCCCCAAGGTATCTGAATCCTGACATTCGAGCCTATAAAGAAAACTATCGACGAGCCATCGAATTTTATATCCCAGTTTTATATCCATTTAAGGCATTTAGAACACTTGAAATGTCACTTAAGCGTAGTTGGTCAAGTTGCTGGTGAAAGTTGGGGTTCGAACTGTATGGCAAATTCGGTATATCTCTAGGCCAACGTGGATTAGAATGGTTTCGGGGCATACTGGGTTGCGGAACAATTCTTTCGGGACTGGGGACATTTGCTGTTGGAGCGGGTGCATCATTAAAGTTCAGCCTATTCCTGAGTTGAGACAATACACCCTCAACTTTCTGTTCGATCAAATGTGATACGCGATCTTCGAGATTATTAAAAATGGAAGCTTGCCTAGCTGACACCACCGCAGATACGATATTTCGGATACGATTGCCGTCATCATTACCCTCATTATTTCCAACTTGGACATTCGAAACAGGCAAACTGGCAGCGCCTTCGGGCTGCCGTTGCTCACTTTGGGGTCCCATGGTGGGACCTATATTTGTGCTTTTGTTATGCTGAGGAGGAACCAGCTGGGGAGGTTGGTATGAGCACGGCTGCATACGTGTACCGTGGTTTTGACTAAAATCTCGACTGCTACATTTGCTGCGACATTGTGGGCAGGACGAGTTTCTTCTAAGCAACCAAATCTCGATAAAGTCGATGAAATTTGACACCTTTTGACCTAATGAAAACCAGCCTTTAGCTTTATATATATAAAAAAAACCCAATGTTCACAAGCACGAAAGAAAAGTTTCCAAGCAGTATGAAACCTCCTAACTTTATAGGGGTAAATTCGGCAAATCTTTGATGTTAAGGTCGATGTACTTTAGGCCTTATTTCGAAAAAAGGATTAAACTTGTTTTTCTCTTTTTCATTTCTTTTAAATTAAATTTATCGCAAAAGGGTATACAAAAAAATCAGCAAAACTTTACTATGGTTTGATACTCCGGAAGTGAGAGTGGTAGAACTGTTGATGGGTAATCTGCGAACTGGAGAGTGTATGGTTGTACCGTCAATGGGCTTTAGCCTTAAATTGAAAATTGTTAAACAAATACTTCTATCTATCAAAAGGGGCGTTAAGGTAAATTGAAAAAAAAAAAACACTAAACTTTTAGGATATGTCAATCTTATGGTTGTTGGTAAGCCAGCGGGCATTTAGCCATACCGCGCTAAATTCCGAATATCAGCACAAAAAGACAATCCTAAAAGCAAAAAAATCATTGACTAAAAACAAAAATTTCAGCTTAAATATCGCTCAAATACACAACATCCAAAAGCCGTAAACTCTCCAGATATTCAACCTTGTCAGAGTTAATTTCCAGCTGGTAAACGTTTGTATGAATTACTTTTTGAAAGTATACTAAGAAGATAGAACATCTTGACAAAAGCCGGTCAAAACCGAATGCAGTTATCAGTCTTGAGCTCCGAAACTTTTTGGAAATTCTAATAAAAAAACTTTATACAATAATAAAAATATTTCAAATTCGGACAAACAAAACGTTTTCCAATAAAGGAAAAAAAAACTATGGGGACAAGAGGTTCTCATTCATCGTCTCCTCAGGTCGCCATTTCTGTTATGAGACTAGTGGACAGGTCGTGAAAAGGAAACGATTGAGGGTCGTCAAGAAGGGCTGGTTGAGAATTGTCCTACAACTGCCGCGTGTGCACTGGCTCGTTCCCGGAGCTTCAGCATAGGGCATGGCATTGGAACAGCTGTAGGACCCAGGCACCTTCTCCCTAATCCTTAGGTCGTAACAAGACATAAATATATTATTGCACACGACTAAAAAACTCACAACGACTTACCCATTGACATCCATACTTACTCCTCCAGGACTTCAACGCCCATTACATTGCAGCACAGATAAATGTTTTGGCTGCTCTGTACCCACCCAACCATGGCCTCTAAGGTGATAGAAAAGGCCCCAATTAAACCCACCCTCACTACCTTCGATCAGATCAAACTAGTAGATTTAAGTACTCATATTAACAACGTTTTCATTACAATTCAAGACATGATTAACCTTAACATTTAAGGTAAAGATAATTGGTTTAAGTTATTTTACAAGCTAAGTATGTATTCCAGATTAAAAAAAAAACATTACTTAACTTCTAACAATTTTTGTTTGGGGGACTTAAATTACAAATCACTGACCTACCTCAACAGCTGATCTGTATCTTTATATGGTCATTGAACTATCTTTTGAAGAAAGGGCCGAAAATCATATGTAGGAATAGGTTACATATTCATACACATACAGATGTATGCTTGCGAAGAGTGAATTGATAACAAAAGAACTAATATGTATGTAAGTGGGATTTATGGCTTTGTTATCAACATGGGTGGGAAAAGAGAAACCAAATTGCATTTGCTGATCACTAGTTTAGGCAATCGCAACACGAAAAAAAATCATGCCCATGTACATATGTGTGTATATAAGTATGGTTATACAGGTTCTCACTCAAATCATTCAAGTCACATGACAGTAGGCACTAGGTAGAGCAGCCAAAACAAGGCAATTACATACGTACGTACATATGGACAACCAAAAGTAATTTATAGTTTATGCACTTAAAAAAACTATAACAATTATGTTACTTACATGTGGAGCATTTCGACGTAGCGTTGAGGCCTCCTCGCTGTGACGTAGTGCTGTAAGCTGAAAGGTTAGGTATAACTTTAATTTACTAATAAGCCCTGCTTCGAGCGACCAACTATTAATTCCATTTACTATTTAGTTCCAATTTTTTTCGTCATTCTCTTTAAAGATTTTATCCTCTTATGACAAAAGAGCGCATCGGAAAGATTAAAAAAATGTTTTCCTTGAAGAAGCTTCTAGTCAGTTCAAAACTATTTTTATGTCCGCCACTGTAACTGATTATTTGCAAGGGTTATTTGGGAAAGAAGCAAAACAAAATTCTATATCTTAAACTTTAATAATAAATATGTATGTAGGTATATAGATATGTAACCTAGTAGAATCTTACCGACCCAGAGAAAAGAAAAAAACAATAAAGATATTGTGTGGGGGAGATCAGTGAGTACAGTTGTACCAAAAGCTGTCAAAACTAAATTAAAGTGGAAAATATGAACAATTACCTAATTATTACTTTAACAATGTTAATTGTTATGGTAAATTCTATAAAAATTTATTTAAATAATTGGCTTAATTAAGTTTAGCTTTTAGTTTAAGTTTATAATTCAGGAAAAAATCCTTAGGTATTTACATGTATACAATAATATGTATAAATTTCTCTACATGTATTTTTTTTTATATTTAATTATCCAATTTTATTTTTTTTGTGTTTTAGGTTTATGCATGCATATAATCGTATACGACTTTGGCCAGATAATAATCTAATTATCTTGTTTGTTTGAAAGGAAAAAACGTGCGAACTAGTTTTTTCTATCATGTATGTACGAAAGCCCTACCCAAACACTTGAAAATACCTATGTACCACCTTAATTTAAAATCTGCGACACTATGCAACTGGGATACGGCTCCTGGTTTCCAAACGGGGATAAGTGGCCTCGTTGCATGTACCTTGGATAAGTCTCTGGATCTTGATACGTCGGCTTTAGCGTTGGATCAGTGGAGATAATTTTATATAGCGAGACCGATTGTATATTACGCGTAGGTATACTTTTTAACCCTTAATTTCGGCTTTAAGCTAAACTTTGCGCACGCGGGTAAATATAATTATGTAATTGGAAAGCACACTTGTGCGTGCATATGTCCAAGAAAGTTCATATATGGCAAGAAAGTCAAAATTTCATAATCTCCACTGATCTTACCTCCTTGGTATCTCGTTAAGAAAAAAAAGAATGTTTCCTTCCGGAAGTCTAGCTAGGCTCTTTTTTTTGGGACAAATTAGTACGAGTAAGAAAATAAAGAAGAATATATACCCTACAGCAAGTATTGGCTATTAGTAAAAAAGATATTTGTTTTAGCTCAAGTATGTACGCCAGTTCAGCCGTAGAAAGACGTTACGGCAGCGAGCATTGGAGGCAGATACATCAAATAGAGCTACAGAATCGCTTCCAGAAGGCTAATGAAACAATACAGGATTTTGCATCGGACATCGAGAGGTTGGCCCATCTAGCAAACGCAGATGCACCAGTGATATACATCGAAAGGGTAAAAATCCAAAGTTTCCTAAGTGACGTGGAGCGAAGCGCGCTGCATATGCAAATCCAAAGAGATCATTTGCGGAGACGGTATCACATGCGCTCTAGCTCAAGAAACCGCATCTCTTTTGAGCAAAACAGTGTACAAAGCTCACCGTGTGGAAGTGGAGACGTCAGACTTGGTCAACAAAATCGACAAAACTTTGGAAGCATAGAATAAGGGACAGAATAAAAGCGATGGCGCCATTAAGTGCTTCAAATGCGGAAAGTCTGGTCATATTGCACGTTATTATGGATCCGGCTCCAACAATTCCAGTAATGCAGGCGCACGTAAACGTAAGCGTGATAGAGATGAGCAAGTCTCCTAATCCAACCAACCGTTAAACTAAAGAGAGTCAGCCGCAAGGGGCGTAGGCTGGCTCCTGCAATTGGATGCCCCATAATCTCTGTCTCACAGATCGGCAGGAAGTCGAGTAATGTTACTGTTGGAGGACTCGAGGACGAAAAGGGCCGTTTACTGACTGTTGATACGGGCGCATCTCATTCCATCATTCGATCTGATTTAGTCAACAAAGAAGTGAGGCCATTACATGGATCAAAGTTGCGTACGGCGACTGGTGGGACACCCAAGTTCAAGGAGAAGTAACATGTGAAATCGCAATTGGGAATGTCACCGTACTGAACAATTTTATAGGGGCAGATATTGTTGATGAGATCATAGTTGGTGTGGATTTCTTAAGCATGCCTTGGTGAAGATCGACATGCAAAACAGGACTATGAGCTATAAGAACATGGATGTGCCACTCAATTTTGGTTACGAGAACAAGTACATCAGTAAGCGGGTCCTTGTGGAAGAAAGCCAACAAATTCCATCGAAGTCGGAGGCGATCGTTTGGGCAAGGATTTTTGGAGATTACGGGACAAACCAATTGTGGGTGGTAGAGGCAGCAAGCCAATCAAAGACGGATATACTAGTAGGAAAAACACTGGCTATGACAAAACAAGATGGATGTTTACCGGTTAGAGTACTAAATGAGTTCAGATCGCCGATTAAGCTTTCCAAAGGAGTTATATTTTTTCAGATGATATCACGGCGTGGACGCCAGAGCTCGAAGAAGAACACCAGAATAAGGCAAAACAACTTCTACTAAAGTACTCTAGCATATTTGACAAGAATGGCTCTAGACCACGTGGAACCAATGTAGTGAAGCATAAAATTGATACCGGCGATGCGAGACCAATCCGCCAAGCTCCTAGAAGTGTTCCCTTGGCCAAACGCCAAGTGATGAGAGGAATTATACAGGAAATGAGGGAGAGTGGCGTGATCCATGGCTAGTCCATGGAGCTCACCGGTAGTGCTAGTAAAGAAAAAGGATGGAAAAATGCGGTTCTGTGTGGACTACCGGAAGCTGAACGACGTAACGAAAAAGGACAGCTATCCATTACCCAGAATTAACGATACTCTGCACTCACTATCTACACTGGACTTGAAAAGCGGCTATTGGCAAACGGAGGTTAAAGATGAGGATAAGGAAAAGACAGCCTTCAGCGTTGGAGAGGGGCTGTGGCAATTTACGGTAATTCCCCTTGGACTATGTAACGCTCCAGCTACTTCTGAGAGACTCGTAGATCAAGTGTTGAAAGGACTGCATTGGAAAACATGTTTGGTGTACCTGGACGCCTTCATCGTGCTGGGAAAAAGCTTTGAGGAACACCTTAAGAACTTGGAGAAAGTTTTGCAAAGGATAGCTGGCGCCGGTCTGAAATTAAGTCCCAAAAAGTGTGCATTGTTCAAGAAGGAGTAAGTTACTTGGGTCACAAGGTTACTACGAAGGGAATTTGCACTGCTAAAGAGAAGATCGAAGCAGTAAAGGATTGGCCAAGACCGAAAAATTTACATGAGTTATGAAGTTTCCTTGGACTGTGCACGTATTATCGCCAATTTGTACCGAATTTCGCCAGCGTAGCCAGTAGCCTTCATGAGTTGACCAGGAAGAATATGTCATTTGATTGAAAGAAAGAACATGAAGTGGCTTTCCAAACCTTGAAAGAACGGCTGTGCACTGTCCCAATGTTAGCGTATCCAATCCCAGGCTCAACATTTATTTTGGATACAGACGCGAGCGGTTATGCGATTGGAGGAGTTTTGTCACAGATTGTCGATGGGCAGGAGAAGATATTGGCGTACTATAGACGTAATTGGCATTGGTGGAGTGCATCAAACATTTCCACAAGTATCTCTATGGATAGCGATTCCACGTCAGGACAGACCATGCAGCGTTGAAATGGCTCTTGTAGTTCCGTAATCCGGAAGGTCAATTGGCACGGTGGATAGAGCGCCTACAAAGTTATGACTTTTACATAGAGCATCGCACAGTGGCCCAGCCCCATACACAAAATCAAAAATGCTGATTCTTCAAAAAGAACTTTCTGTCATGCGTTTCCATAGAAAATATATTGAATTTTATGGAAAACCACCTTTTATGCCCAATTGGAACGTTAAACGTTAAAGAAAAAGGTTGTTTAAATAAGTGCGATTTTAATTTTGCAATAATTCAACTTTCAGTGTAAAAAATATTCAAGATAAGAATAGAAAAGCAAGAATAAGGTATGTTTCATGATTTATCAAAAGAAATTATTGAAAACAATTAAGTTTTGAGTAAAGTGCAAGGTGATTAAGTTGCGGTTTTTCATAAACGTAATTTTCACGAATACGTATTGAGATTTAAACTTTTAACAACTAAAGATCACTCTTGGTCAGTATATAAGAGCTGATTTGAATTCCTTCAAATGTTCTCTTAAAAGGCTTAGCTATTTATTTTTCCCTTTTTCTCAAAATATCCTGCACAAGATGCGTATATAACATCCACCCATTAAAACTTACTTTAGAACGGTACAATTTCCTGCCCTTCCCGTTTTTTGCAATTTTAACAAATTTTGTTCTTAAATATGGCTAATAGAAACCCCCAAAAGTTTATGAAAATATCGCGAAAATTCGGCGAATTTTCATCATATAATTGAACTATTTTCTCAATTTTTGTTTAACTTTTTCGATTTTTTTAGTACAATAATTCCTTAGAGCATTTTGCTGATCAACTACTATCTCATTGCGTTTTAAATTGTAAGAATCAAGGTTTATTTTTTTCGGTGTTTATTTTCAGAGTCGAATTAATTTCTTTGAGTCCAATTAGATAATTATATTTGAATACAAGTTGAGAACTATCTCTTTAATATACATAGTTTGAGAAGACACTTAGATCTCAACTTGAGAACTAACGTAACTCAAGCCTAACTGTTTTTTGGGACGGCTCAGATGTGATAAAACCAAGGTAAGAACCGATTAAAATAACGTTTCGGTTTCGGTTTTGCAAGGTGTTTCGGTTTCGGTTCCGGTTTCGTTCTTAAACATTTATTTCGGTTTCGGTTACGGTCTCGTTCCGGTTTCGGTTTCCAAATAAAAAATTTTAAAACAAAAAATTTTACTACCAAAAATATCAAGAATGTAGCTTCAAAATTAGTCTGAATTTTCAGTACTTTTTCCCGCGGCAATAATGGGTTTTCTTCAAAATAATAAAAATTATTCACGATATCTATGGAAAAAATCTGAATTAGAATGAAAACTAAGTGAAATAAATCGTCAAAAACATTAATATGAGTGGTGCTTTCTGAGAAACGACCCTAAACATTCTTTTTTTTGGATCTGGTTTTCTTTTTTTTTTGACGGCTTCATTCAACTATAGTCAAATTTCTTTTTTCAGAATTTTAATACTGGGTTCAAAACGTGTCTTTTGTAACCTTGCTCGACAATCTTCCATGAAAGCTATTCAGGGTACCCTTTGCTAAAAAAAATGTGTCTCACTAAAATAAGTGAGACTATAAAAAATTAAAAACCGCTTGGAACCGGTTCTGGCTTTTGAAACGGTTTCGGTTTCGTTCTTTTTCAGATCAAAATAACGGTTACGGTTTCGGTTTACATTTTGAAAAATGAATCGGTTTTAATGGGTTACGGTTATGGTTTCGGTTCCGCTTTCAGTCCCTGGATAAAACACTCTATGCTTTTCAATAGGGTAACTCTCGGAAGAGGCAGCTGAAGCTAATAACAAAAATATCAAAGACTTTCGGCGATGCCACACCAGAAAAATGACTCGAAAACTGACAAACAAAGATTTGATAAACCGAATTCTTCTGCTACATACATACATTTAATACTAATCTAATACTTCTACGTTAACTAAAGAAATTTCAAACTTATTACAACTCTCATAAAGGGCAGAGCTTTCTCTAATATATAAACCCAATTTAACAAGAAATATCCATAAATTAATATTGTTTTATTCGGGCATTAGACTCTATAAAAGTAAAAATTTCACTCTAAATCTACATCACGCTAGCAAGTAGGGGCTGTACGAATGCACATTTAAATTTTTTTCACCTGAATATTTAATTAAGCTCGCATTTTTATTCACATACATCAATTACAAAAATTAAAAAAGTCTATCCTTCAGCGGTGGGCATGGCTTACAACCTATGTGCTCTTAATTTTTCTGAAATACAAGTCTTATAGCAAAATTTGGTATTGGCAGGTCCAAACGTTTCTGAGAAATTTAATTTTATCCCACTCTCCATACAAATCAGGCCACTGTGCATCGCAAAGGCAGCAACCACGGTAATGCTTATGCAGTGTCCCGGCGACCATGTAACCTGGAATGCAAGCATTGTTCGAAAGCTGAGGCCAAGGAAGATGTTATAGATGTGCGGCTGATGACTATAACATCGTCGGACGAATGGGACATGGATCAATTAAGGAAGTATCAGCTAGGGAATCCAGATCTTGTAGGCGTGATGCGGGGAATCGAGCAAAACGAACGGCCAACCAGAGAGGAGATGTCAGCAGAGAGTCCTATTGCCAAGTCATATTGGGCACAGTGGAACAGTCTGAAATTGGTATCCGGTTGCTTACTTAGGGCCACTTGCATAAAAGCCGATTAAGCCTAATCGGTGATTAACTTGACAGCTAACCATACAAAATACGTCAATTAAACTCCGGTTAGTCGTTATCAGCTTTTATGCAAGCGGCCCTTAGAGTATAGGAAACCGAAGATGGTCAATGCGCTCGGAAGCTGATAGTTGTCCTAAGGAAGAGAATCTCTGATGTTCTGAATGAACTGCATGAGGTCATCTCGGAGTCACAAAAACCTTGGAGAAAGTCAAGCAGAGATTCTATTGGGTTGGTTGCCAGCAGTCACTCGCAGAGTGGATTGCCCACTGTGAGATGTGCATCAAAGCAAAGGGTCCGAAGTCGAGAAGCCATGGACAGATGAAGCAGTACAATACAGGTGCACCGTTTGAGAGGATTGCCATGGATGTAGCTGGTCCATTTCCTACTAGCAAACCAGGAAACAAATACAAAGGCAGAAATCATTGCAGAGGTGTTTATCAACAATTGGGTAGCGAGGTTTGGTGTACCGATGGAGTTACATTCTGACCAAGGCAGGAATTTCGAATCGGTTGTATTCCAAGAAATGTGCAAGACATTGGGTATTCGGAAAACTCGAACAACTGCACTGCATCCTCAGTCAGATGGCATGGTGGAACGTTTCAATCGAACCTTGGTACATGAGGAAAGAGGTGGATAAGTTCCAGAAAGATTTGGACACGCACATCTCCTTGTTCCTGATGGCATATCTCTCGGCAATGAAACAACGGGTCAGACTCCGGCAAAAGTAATTTTTGGGAATGATCTTCGGTTGCCAGCCGACTTGATGTTTGGGATAAATGCTGATGAAGAAATAAATGCCAGGAAATCCACTAGCATCTTGGAAGAAGAAATGAGAGAAATACATGACCTTGTAAGACAACGGACGAAGATCATGAGCGATAAGATGAAAGCCAGATACGACAAAGCAATCAACTCGGAAGGTTTTAAAGAAGGAGATTTAATGCTGTTATACAACCCACAACGAAAGAAAGGTTTGTCCGCAAAACTGCAATGTAACTGGGAAGGCCCATATAAAGTCATAAAGCGGATAAACGATGTTGTCTACCGCAGACAAACTGTTGGAAGACCACGGAGGGCAGTGTGGCGAATGTTCTCAAGTATCGCTCACCTCCCACCACCAGCGTATTTCCACCACTAGCGTCACTACGACAACTACAGCTGTTTAGGTACATGACGCGAGAGCGTGAGAGGCGTCCCACATATTAACGAATGTGACACAAAGAGGAGATGACGATAGATAAACGCTTCGAGAACATGGTTGCACGAATAACACAGAAATGTGTAGACATTTCTAGATGGTGAAGCTGTATTTCCGCTAGGGTATATAAAGGCGCATAGATAACGCACATCAATCAGTTTATTTTCAAGTGTCGTACAGTGAAGTACTAAACAGTGAATTAACCCGCGATATTGTACTACGGAGCGGTAGGAAAGAGACTTGTGAAACATGTAGTGTCCTTCACAGCCGTGAATGAGCGTCTCGCCACAATCCGAATAAAACTACGATTTTTCACCATATCGTGTATCTGCGCGCACGCACCGACCGAGGACAAGGACGACGTAGAAAAAGATGCATTCTACTCGAAATTAGAAGAAACTTATGAACGCTGCCCCCGTCATGATATCAAAGTCATGCCTGGCGATTTTAAGGCCAGTGTGGGCCCACTGTCGGAAAGTTCAGCCTCCATGATGAGACTTCGTCAAATGGATCGAGACTAATAGACTTCACCGGTGCACGAAACATCATCGTATCCAGCCCAGGTTCAAGCATAAAAAATCCATCAAGCCACATGGCTATCTCCAGATCGAAAAACACGCAACCAGATTGATCACTTTGTGATAGACGGACGGCACGCTTCCAGCGTTATGGACGTACGTACGATGAGGGGCCCGAACATCGACTCCGATCACTACTTGGTAGCAGCCAAGATTCGTACTCGCCTAAGTACAACAAAAGAGGCGCCACAAAAAACGCAAGGAAAGCTGGACGTCGAAAAACTGTAGTCACAACAGGCAGCCAATAATTTCGCCTGCTCTCTGAGAGCACAACTCAACCCAGCGGAGTGCATGAGCAGTGGGAACATATCTCCGGAGCACTTCGTACCGCAGCCGAGGAAGTAATTGGATTCCGACAAGTGCCAAAAATCAGCTGGTACGATGATAGAGAGTGCAAAGACGCAGTGAAAAGAAAGGACGACGCCTATAAGGCAACGTTAAAAGCGAATGCGACGAGGAGCGTGTGGAACACTACCGTGAGATGAAGAGGGAAGCGAGACGGCTTTTTCGGGCGAAGAAAAGGGAAGCGGAAAAGCGTGAAATCGAAGAGCTTGAAATGCTATCCAGCAGAAGCAACACCCGAAATTTTATCAAAAAATTCGACGAATGGCGCTAGGTTTCAAACCCGGGTCAAACTCATGTAAAAATGACAACGGCGACCTGGTGGCAGATGTTCAGAGAGTACTAAGGTTATGAAGGAACCACTTATCTGCCCTTCTAAATGGAGGAACAGAGCAACAATCCAGAGAAGAGGACGAACCCGAAGTTCCACAACCCGACTATAACGAGGTGCGAATAGCTATGTCACGGCTAAAAAACAATAAAGCGGCGGGTGCTGATGGCCTGCCCGCTGCGCTATTCAAATGTGGCGGCGAGGAGCTGGTAAGGTGCATACCCCAGCTCTTGTGCAAAATATGGCCAGTTGAATGCATGCCTGATCCCGTAAACTGCGCCAAAGACTGAAGCCTGACGTATACCGACTGATTGGACTTTATCAGTGTGGCTTCAGACCTGGTAAACCTACCATCGACCAGATTTTTACAATACGCCAAATCTTGGAAAAAAACCCCGTGAGAAAAAGATGGGCACACACCATCTCTTTGTGGATTTTAAAGCCGCCTTCAATAACACGTAAAGGAACTGCCTATATGCCGCTATGTCTGGTTTTGGATTCCCAGCAAAACTTATACCGCTGTGCAAAATGACGCTCAGAAACACCACCAGATCGGTCAGAATCGGGAAGGACCCCTCTGAGCCGTTCGAAACTAAGCGAGGTTTCAGGCAGGACGACCCTATCGTGCGATTTCTTTAATTTGATGTTGGAGAAAATAATACAAGCTGCAGAACTTAATAGCGCTGGAACAATATATTGCAAGAGCGTACAATTGTTGGCGTATGACGACGACATCGACATCATTGGCCTCAACAACCGCGCCGTAACTTCTGCGTACTCCAAATTAGAAAAAGAAGCGGAAAAAATGGGTTTGGGTGTGAACGAAGGTAAAACGAAATACCTGCTGGAATCAAGCAAAGAGTCAGCGCATTCGCATCTTGGCAACCACGCCACTGTTGGCAGCAAAAATTTCGAGATAGTAGGTAAGAGGTTTGTATACCTGGGAAGTAGCATTAATACTAACATCAATGCACAGTGGTCCCGATTCCATTTTTTTGGCATAAATTCAACCAATGCAGCTACGCAGTTGAAAGTTGACAAATCCTATAGCAATGGCATATGAAAAAAACAAAAAAAACAAAAAAAAAAAAAAACGAATGGCGGCGATATACCTACAGGTTATCATCATAACCTCTAACGAGATTTTTAGCCGAGCTTCTCTTTCCAACTTGTGGTGTGTTGCTTTTTGAGTTTTTCCTACAAGTTGGCGGGACCTACAGTTTTTTGCCGACTCCGAACGGCACTTGCAAAGCAAATGAATTTTTGCTGAGAAGCTTCTCATGGCAGAAATACACCCGGAGAGTTTGCCAAACTACTGCCGAGGGGCGACCCCGTTTTAGAAAAATTCTTTTTCTAAATAAATTTTGCCGCCAATGGCATATGAAAGAAAACTAGCAAATATCTGATGAATCAGACCACGCCCACAGTGGGTGTCCCTTCCAGGTATGAAAAAAATTTCCTTTTGAGATACGATATCGCAAAAGATGTAAAAATTTGCTTAATTGAATACATGTTAAGGAAAAATTTCAAATAAATAAGCGAATTTAAATTTCTAAAAACCAAATGAGAAACTAATAGGGTGTGTCGAAATACTTTTTGAGGGTTTTCTCGCGCAAGACCCCTTAAGTAGTATAATGAAATAGTATAATGAGTAACGTCCGCAACGCAACTTGTTACTGAAAAATCAATACTTTTACATAGAGCATCGCACAGTGGCCCAGCCCCATACACAAAATCAAAAATGCTGATTCTTCAAAAAGAACTTTCTGTCATGCGTTTCCATAGAAAATATATTGAATTTTATGGAAAACCACCTTTTATGCCCAATTGGAACGTTAAACGTTAAAGAAAAAGGTTGTTTAAATAAGTGCGATTTTAATTTTGCAATAATTCAACTTTCAGTGTAAAAAATATTCAAGATAAGAATAGAAAAGCAAGAATAAGGTATGTTTCATGATTTATCAAAAGAAATTATTGAAAACAATTAAGTTTTGAGTAAAGTGCAAGGTGAGTAAGTTGCGGTTTTTCATAAACGTAATTTTCACGAATTCGTATTTAGATTTAAACTTTTAACAACTAAAGATCACTCTTGGTCAGTATATAAGAGCTGATTTGAATTCCTTCAAATGTTCTCTTAAAAGGCTTAGCTATTTATTTTTCCCTTTTTCTCAAAATATCCTGCACAAGATGCGTATATAACATCCACCCATTAAAACTTACTTTAGAACGGTACAATTTCCTGCCCTTCCCGTTTTTTGCAATTTTAACAAATTTTGTTCTTAAATATGGCTAATAGAAACCCCCAAAAGTTTATATCGCGAAAATTCGGCGAATTTTCATCATATAATTGAACTATTTTCTCAATTTTTGTTTAACTTTTTCGATTTTTTTAGTACAATAATTCCTTAGAGCATTTTGCTGATCAACTACTATCTCATTGCGTTTTAAATTGTAAGAATCAAGGTTTATTTTTTTCGGTGTTTATTTTCAGAGTCGAATTAATTTCTTTGAGTCCAATTAGATAATTATATTTGAATACAAGTTGAGAACTATCTCTTTAATATACATAGTTTAAAAAAATTCCTGTTTTGTGGAAAACGCTATCATTCCCAAGTGGTTGTTGTGTTGAGAAACAACGCTTGAGGTTTGAGAAGACACTTAGATCTCAACTTGAGAACTAACGTAACTCAAGCCTAACTGTTTTTTGGGACGGCTCAGATGTGATAAAACCAAGGTAAGAACCGATTAAAATAACGTTTCGGTTTCGGTTTTGCAAGGTGTTTCGGTTTCGGTTCCGGTTTCGTTCTTAAACATTTATTTCGGTTTCGGTTACGGTCTCGTTCCGGTTTCGGTTTCCAAATAAAAAATTTTAAAACAAAAAATTTTACTACCAAAAATATCAAGAATGTAGCTTCAAAATTAGTCTGAATTTTCAGTACTTTTTCCCGCGGCAATAATGGGTTTTCTTCAAAATAATAAAAATTATTCACGATATCTATGGAAAAAATCTGAATTAGAATGAAAACTAAGTGAAATAAATCGTCAAAAACATTAATATGAGTGGTGCTTTCTGAGAAACGACCCTAAACATTCTTTTTTTTTGGATCTGGTTTTCTTTTTTTTTGACGGCTTCATTCAACTATAGTCAAATTTCTTTTTTCAGAATTTTAATACTGGGTTCAAAACGTGTCTTTTGTAACCTTGCTCGACAATCTTCCATGAAAGCTATTCAGGGTACCCTTTGCTAAAAAAAATGTGTCTCACTAAAATAAGTGAGACTATAAAAAATTAAAAACCGCTTGGAACCGGTTCTGGCTTTTGAAACGGTTTCGGTTTCGTTCTTTTTCAGATCAAAATAACGGTTACGGTTTCGGTTTCCATTTTGAAAAATGAATCGGTTTTAATGGGTTACGGTTATGGTTTCGGTTCCGCTTTCAGTCCTTGGATAAAACACTCTATGCTTTTCAATAGGGTAACTCTCGGAAGAGGCAGCTGAAGCTAATAACAAAAATATCAAAGACTTTCGGCGATGCCACACCAGAAAAATGACTCGAAAACTGACAAACAAAGATTTGATAAACCGAATTCTTCTGCTACATACATACATTTAATACTAATCTAATACTTCTACGTTAACTAAAGAAATTTCAAACTTATTACAACTCTCATAAAGGGCAGAGCTTTCTCTAATATATAAACCCAATTTAACAAGAAATATCCATAAATTAATATTGTTTTATTCGGGCATTAGACTCTATAAAAGTAAAAATTTCACTCTAAATCTACATCACGCTATCAAGTAGGGGCTGTACGAATGCACATTTAAATTTTTTTCACCTGAATATTTAATTAAGCTCGCATTTTTATTCGCATACATCAATTACAAAAATTAAAAAAGTCTATCCTTCAGCGGTGGGCATGGCTTACAACCTATGTGCTCTTAATTTTTCTGAAATACAAGTCTTATAGCAAAATTTGGTATTGGCAGGTCCAAACGTTTCTGAGAAATTTAATTTTATCCCACTCTCCATACAAATCAGGCCACTGTGCATCGCAAAGGCAGCAACCACGGTAATGCTTATGCAGTGTCCCGGCGACCATGTAACCTGGAATGCAAGCATTGTTCGAAAGCTGAGGCCAAGGAAGATGTTATAGATGTACGGCTGATGACTATAACATCGTCGGACGAATGGGACATGGATCAATTAAGGAAGTATCAGCTAGGGAATCCAGATCTTGTAGGCGTGATGCGGGGAATCGAGCAAAACGAACGGCCAACCAGAGAGGAGATGTCAGCAGAGAGTCCTATTGCCAAGTCATATTGGGCACAGTGGAACAGTCTGAAATTGGTATCCGGTTGCTTACTTAGGGCCACTTGCATAAAAGCCGATTAAGCCTAATCGGTGATTAACTTGACAGCTAACCATACAAAATACGTCAATTAAACTCCGGTTAGTCGTTATCAGCTTTTATGCAAGCGGCCCTTAGAGTATGGGAAACCGAAGATGGTCAATGCGCTCGGAAGCTGATAGTTGTCCTAAGGAAGAGAATCTCTGATGTTCTGAATGAACTGCATGAGGTCATCTCGGAGTCACAAAAACCTTGGAGAAAGTCAAGCAGAGATTCTATTGGGTTGGTTGCCAGCAGTCACTCGCAGAGTGGATTGCCCACTGTGAGATGTGCATCAAAGCAAAGGGTCCGAAGTCGAGAAGCCATGGACAGATGAAGCAGTACAATACAGGTGCACCGTTTGAAAGGATTGCCATGGATGTAGCTGGTCCATTTCCTACTAGCAAACCAGGAAACAAATACGTACTAGTTGTTATGGACTATTTCAGCAAATGGCCAGAAGTTTACCCGATTCCAAATCAAAAGGCAGAAATCATTGCAGAGGTGTTTATCAACAATTGGGTAGCGAGGTTTGGTGTACCGATGGAGTTACATTCTGACCAAGGCAGGAATTTCGAATCGGTTGTATTCCAAGAAATGTGCAAGACATTGGGTATTCGGAAAACTCGAACAACTGCACTGCATCCTCAGTCAGATGGCATGGTGGAACGTTTCAATCGAACCTTGGAAGAGTACATGAGGAAAGAGGTGGATAAGTTCCAGAAAGATTTGGACACGCACATCTCCTTGTTCCTGATGGCATATCTCTCGGCAATGAAACAACGGGTCAGACTCCGGCAAAAGTAATTTTTGGGAATGATCTTCGGTTGCCAGCCGACTTGATGTTTGGGATAAATGCTGATGAAGAAATAAATGCCAGGAAATCCACTAGCATCTTGGAAGAAGAAATGAGAGAAATACATGACCTTGTAAGACAACGGACGAAGATCATGAGCGATAAGATGAAAGCCAGATACGACAAAGCAATCAACTCGGAAGGTTTTAAAGAAGGAGATTTAATGCTGTTATACAACCCACAACGAAAGAAAGGTTTGTCCGCAAAACTGCAATGTAACTGGGAAGGCTCATATAAAGTCATAAAGCGGATAAACGATGTTGTCTACCGCAGACAAACTGTTGGAAGACCACGGAGGGCAGTGTGGCGAATGTTCTCAAGTATCGCTCACCTCCCACCACCAGCGTATTTCCACCACTAGCGTCACTACGCCAACTACAGCTGTTTAGGTACATGACGCGAGAGCGAGAGAGTGAGAGGCGTCCCACATATTAACGAATGTGACACAAAGAGGAGATGACGATAGATAAACGCTTCGAGAACATGGTTGCACGAATAACACAGAAATGTGTAGACATTTCTAGATGGTGAAGCTGTATTTCCGCTAGGGTATATAAAGGCGCATAGATAACGCACATCAATCAGTTTATTTTCAAGTGTCGTACAGTGAAGTACTAAACAGTGAATTAACCCGCGATATTGTACTACGGAGCGGTAGGAAAGAGACTTGTGAAACATGTAGTGTCCTTCACAGCCGTGAATGAGCGTCTCGCCACAATCCGAATAAAACTACGATTTTTCACCATATCGTGTATCTGCGCGCACGCACCGACCGAGGACAAGGACGACGTAGAAAAAGATGCATTCTACTCGAAATGAGAAGAAACTTATGAACGCTGCCCCCGTCATGATATCAAAGTCATGCCTGGCGATTTTAAGGCCAGTGTGGGCCCACTGTCGGAAAGTTCAGCCTCCATGATGAGACTTCGTCAAATGGATCGAGACTAATAGACTTCACCGGTGCACGAAACATCATCGTATCCAGCCCAGGTTCAAGCATAAAAAATCCATCAAGCCACATGGCTATCTCCAGATCGAAAAACACGCAACCAGATTGATCACTTTGTGATAGACGGACGGCACGCTTCCAGCGTTATGGACGTACGTACGATGAGGGGCCCGAACATCGACTCCGATCACTACTTGGTAGCAGCCAAGATTCGTACTCGCCTAAGTACAACAAAAGAGGCGCCACAAAAAACGCAAGGAAAGCTGGACGTCGAAAAACTGTAGTCACAACAGGCAGCCAATCATTTCGCCTGCTCTCTGAGAGCACAACTCAACCCAGCGGAGTGCATGAGCAGTGGGAACATATCTCCGGAGCACTTCGTACCGCAGCCGAGGAAGTAATTGGATTCCGACAAGTACCAAAAAACAGCTGGTACGATGATAGAGAGTGCAAAGACGCAGTGAAAAGAAAGGACGACGCCTATAAGGCAACGTTAAAAGCGAATGCGACGAGGAGCGTGTGGAACACTACCGTGAGATGAAGAGGGAAGCGAGACGGCTTTTTCGGGCGAAGAAAAGGGAAGCGGAAAAGCGTGAAATCGAAGAGCTTGAAATGCTATCCAGCAGAAGCAACACCCGAAATTTTATCAAAAAATTCGACGAATGGCGCTAGGTTTCAAACCCGGGTCAAACTCATGTAAAAATGACAACGGCGACCTGGTGGCAGATGTTCATAGAGTACTAAGGTTATGAAGGAACCACTTATCTGCCCTTCTAAATGGAGGAACAGAGCAACAATCCAGAGAAGAGGACGAACCCGAAGTTCCACAACCCGACTATAACGAGGTGCGAATAGCTATGTCACGGCTAAAAAACAATAAAGCGGCGGGTGCTGATGGCCTGCCCGCTGCGCTATTCAAATGTGGCGGCGAGGAGCTGGTAAGGTGCATACCCCAGCTCTTGTGCAAAATATGGCCAGTTGAATGCATGCCTGATCCCGTAAACTGCGCCAAAGACTGAAGCCTGACGTATACCGAATGATTGGACTTTATCAGTGTGGCTTCAAACCTGGTAAACCTACCATCGACCAGATTTTTACAATACGCCAAATCTTGGAAAAAAACCCCGTGAGAAAAAGATGGGCACACACCATCTCTTTGTGGATTTTAAAGCCGCCTTCGATAACACGTAAAGGAACTGCCTATATGCCGCTATGTCTGGTTTTGGATTCCCAGCAAAACTTATACCGCTGTGCAAAATGACGCTCAGAAACACCACCAGATCGGTCAGAATCGGGAAGGACCCCTCTGAGCCGTTCGAAACTACGCGAGGTTTCAGGCAGGACGACCCTATCGTGCGATTTCTTTAATTTGATGTTGGAGAAAATAATACAAGCTGCAGAACTTAATAGCGCTGGAACAATATATTGCAAGAGCGTACAATTGTTGGCGTATGACGACGACATCGACATCATTGGCCTCAACAACCGCGCCGTAACTTCTGCGTACTCCAAATTAGAAAAAGAAGCGGAAAAAATGGGTTTGGGTGTGAACGAAGGTAAAACGAAATACCTGCTGGATCAAGCAAAGAGTCAGCGCATTCGCATCTTGGCAACCACGCCACTGTTGGCAGCAAAAATTTCGAGATAGTAGGTAAGGGGTTTGTATACCTGGGAAGCAGCATTAATACTAACATCAATGCACAGTGGTCCCGATTCCATTTTTTTGGCATAAATTCAACCAATGCAGCTACGCAGTTGAAAGTTGACAAATCCTATAGCAATGGCATATGAAAAAAAAAAAAAAAAAAAAAAAAAAAAAAACGAATGGCGGCGATATACCTACAGGTTATCATCATAACCTCTAACGAGATTTTTAGCCGAGCTTCTCTTTCCAACTTGTGGTGTGTTGCTTTTTGAGTTTTTCCTACAAGTTGGCGGGACCTACAGTTTTTTGCCGACTCCGAACGGCACTTGCAAAGCAAATGAATTTTTGCTGAGAAGCTTCTCATGGCAGAAATACACCCGGAGAGTTTGCCAAACTACTGCCGAGGGGCGACCCCGTTTTAGAAAAATTCTTTTTCTAAACAATTTTTGCCGCCAATGGCATATGAAAGAAAACTAGCAAATATCTGATGAATCAGACCACGCCCACAGTGGGTGTCCCTTCCAGGTATGAAAAAAATTTCCTTTTGAGATACGATATCGCAAAAGATGTAAAAATTTGCTTAATTGAATACATGTTAAGGAAAAATTTCAAATAAATAAGCGAATTTAAATTTCTAAAAACCAAATGAGAAACTAATAGGGTGTGTCGAAATACTTTTTGAGGGTTTTCTCGCGCAAGACCCCTTAAGTAGTATAATGAAATAGTATAATGAGTAACGTCCGCAACGCAACTTGTGAGTCACCGGTGATCACAACAAAAAACTTACCTTAAGTAAACACCAAATAAAAGTTTGTACTAAATATACAAAAAAAGAAAATAAATAAACTAATATCTTGCACAGTTCAGTTAGCGTGGAAGACTAGCACCGTTCGTTGTTTGCGTGGAGGACTAACACACTTCGTGCTCTGCGTGGAAGACTAACACACTTCGTTCTCTGCGTGGAAGACTAGCACACTTCAGGGCCGTCCTACCTTACTAGACTTCACACAATCTTTTTCTCCAATTTTAATCACCATATGCCGAGAATACCACTTCTGATGTTTTCTTTTGACTCTTTCAATATCTCCCTTGAATTTTTAAAAAAATTGATTTCTTTTTTTTCATTTGATACCCAAATGTAGAACAATTCGGAATTGCTGAGATAGAAGTTCACTGGAAAAGGATCGAATTTTTTAAAAACGGCTACGAACGGCTATAATATATCTACACTTTTTTATTATATAAATTACTTGTTTTTTACGTTATAATCTTTATTTCGTTAAAATGTTGCCGTTAGGTCAGCTATGAGTCTGCTTAAGAACTGACTCCCTACTTAACTTCTACCTAACAGCTAACCTACGTCGTAGCGCGATGCTGCTGCGGCGCAACCTGCAAATAGTGGCAGAATTGTAACTCCGGCTTTGCTTATGTGTTGCAATTCGTTTGTGCTGATGCTGTCAAATAAGATTGGTTGCAGTGTTCTGAGAATTGTGGCGCTGGTGATGTTGACATCACGCCAATGATAGTGCAGTGGCAATAGCTATTGTTTTGCTGACACAGCGACCCGTGACAGCAACCGTGTGAATATTGGTCCGGTTACGTTTCTGCTGATTGGTCCGGTTACGTTTCTGCTGATTGTTGCAATGTGGCTGAAGTGTGATTGACCCAAGCGAAGGTTGGAAAAGCAGCTGTGGGAGTTAATTCACGATAACTCCTCCCCTTCTAAGTGAGGGACGTCCGCGGCCCTTGTAGCATTTTCAATTGCCGCCTTAACGGATTTGGCTATTGAGGTTTTCTTCCTGTTTAAGACTGCGCGCTGAAATGCATATGCGAGCAGTCCCATAATTACCAACGCTCCAATAGCAAGGTGACTCATTATGTTATTATTGCCCTATTTCTGGCTATAAGTACGTCGTAAAGGTAACCCGTATCTATCTCCCTCTGCTTCGCTGACTTTAATATTTTATTTACCGTAGTAGTCAGGCTGTTAATTTCCTTTTGTAGCTCCGTATTGATGGTAAACTGTCTGTCCTGTGAGTCGATTAGTTGCTCTGCTGTGTTAGTCAGTCTGTCAAAGTCGTCGTGGTCTGGAGTACCTGCAATATATTTTAGTATTGTCCCGAGTGCGTTCAAACTTCTTGCCTGCCTGTGGTGGGTATTCAAGAGTTGCAAAAGTCTGGTTATTTGGTTTATATCCGCGTCTAATAACTTCCTCATGTGCGTTCTTGGGAAATAGTCCGTAGCGTTAGACGTTTCGTCCCGTAACAATTCGTATAAGGTCAAGTTCGTAATATGTTTGATGTGCCCGAAGTTTTCCCAGATTATAAGGTCGCCATCAGCCACTGGGATGTACTTTGCGTTCGTGTAGTCTATTATTCGTGCTGTTGACAACGATGCCGATATCGCCGTAACCAGTATCAGAACAATCCTGCAATAAATACGTTTCCATTAGCGACAAATAATTACTTAGCTTCCACGAAGGTTGTCCTTATGGACCCTCTGTAGCATTACATAAACACACCGCCCTTTTTCGTTTAATTGTCATGTGCACAAAAATGCATTAACAAATAAGAATGTACACAACAACACTTTACCCAAATTAGTTACAATGAACTCAGCGGGAGTTTATGCAAAGACAGCACATGCCGCATATAGCGAGAGTCTTGTTACACTTGTGCGGATGGTCAAAGATACCGCCAAAGACAGTCGCAATGCCTATCTGAGTCACAACGCCAGTTTGCCAGTGCGACTGTCATACCGACACATTTATTGCAACCATATGTTGACGTAGCATATTTTAGAATTATGCATTGTAGTTAGTATGTAGTAGTAATATACACGTATGTAAATATACGTTTTAGTCCATAAATAGTTTGTAAGTATTAGTGTAAGAATTTTGTATAAAAGAAAGTAAAATCAATAAAGAAAGACCATTCATTGTTCGAACCTTAAACGATTATATTTATTTGGCAATATGGCGATCCCGCCAGGCCTCTAAAATAAATTTACAATTAGGCTTTAAAAGGCGATACCGCCAGCCGAAAATAAAATAATTTACTTGGCTATCCACAGCGATATCGCTAGCCATGGTTAAATAAAATAACACTAACACGATCAAAGAAAAAAATAAAAAACATCAATGAATGGTGTATGGATGGTGCAAAAAGTGATTTCAGATCAACAAAAACGCAAGAGAAGGACGCCGCATTAGAATTTAATTTAATGAAGAACAATCGAAAAACAACAAAAATAATTCAACACCATAGTATATTGTCGAAAAACGGATTCAAGCATAAAATTGATAAATTTCTGAAATTAAAAAGCGCATAAGGGTGGAATATTTTAACAATATGGTATATGGAAGGCCAAATATGATGACTGGCAGCAATAAGCATAACAGGGTGGAATAATTACTGGATGTGACTAGCAGCACACAATAAAATTTGTATTAGCATAATTTGGAGACAAAACTAAAAGTAACGACAGCAGCGTAAGGTAGATTTAAAAAAAAAAATGTATGAATAAATAAACATAATACAAACCTCTTTAGAAAACTACGGCACGCCTTATGGTCGCCATCCAAATAGCAGTAATTTGCTTAGGGGTCAAGTTTTGAATTTTGTTTACTTTACACGATTTTTAAATTACTATGCAGAGGATTTCGACTCAAGAGGAATCTGATAAACAATTTAAAGAAGAAATTGATTAACTCTTTCAAAATTGCGTAGACGCATGCAATAAAGGCTTAAATCAGATCGGCGAGAGTCGCAAATCCGAAAAATTGGCCCTAAACCGATTACTATTGAAGAGTATCGGAAAAGGAATAAATTAAATAAAACGGAAGAAATTCCTAAAATTCCTGTCCTAAACATTGTACATAAACGAAAAAGGGCAGGAAGAAATTTTGCCACTAACTCTGATGAAAGATTAAAAATACAAGAAAAAATAGAGGTATTAAGACATCAATAGAAAAAAAAAAAAGATTGAGTAAATTCAAACGCATTTGTTAAAATTTATTTATTTTAAAAAATCCTTTCTTATGGATAGTGCATTGCCCAATGATCTTGATTACGACGCAATAAACAAAATTGTAGATAACTTAGAGCGTGAAAACGCAGACATTGCTCGTAAATCAAGATCACGAGATAAGGGAAGTAACAGACATAATTTAAATTGCTTAAGAAAATTTTGGTTATATATAGGAATGGGTAGAGAACCTACAATGGAAGATTTATTATATCCTTCCACATTAGTAGAAGAAGTAAACAGATTGATAAGTAAAGTAAAGTCTAAAAATAAATTTTAATTAAAAATTGTAATTTAAAAGACAAATTTATGAATAAATAAAAATTTGAATTCGAAAAATTTTACTATTAAATTTTAAAATGGCATGGTGGAAAACCGCATTGAACGGTATTTTAGTAGCTATAGCAGGTAGGGAAAGAAACCTCTGAAGATAAAATTAACGAAAATAAAATTGCCACATCTGAAACACACCCAATGATAGAAGATAAAGCAGAAATCTCTGATAAATGGTTGGTAATTTTTATATGCGTAGGTTCATTCTTAATTGTCACAATAACAATTCTAATAAAAAATTATATAAAGAACAAATTGAGACAATTGAATAATGTTCAACAACGCATATAATTGGCAAGAAATATATGACAAATTAAATGAAGAAAAAGTAAAAGTTGGCAAATCATATAAATGTATTAATAAAAGTATTCCCATAACAAAGGAAACTATAGTTAAACATTTAAATACAATTCTGGAAGCTCTTAACAACATTAGACAGGTGATCAATGTGGGAAAGCGCATACTTACCATAGAACACCAAAAAGAAGCTTACCAATTTTTCTCAACAGTTCGAGACAAACTAGTCTCTGCTCTAGCCAAACACAATATCGATTTTGATGTACCAAATACAACAGAAGAAGAAATCCAAATAGATTTTTTATTACTTCTACCTGAACGTGTTCCTAGCCGAACCCCCTCACCTTCATCGGTGGAAAAATTCAAAATAAACATCCCAATAATAAAGGTCACAATGCCACAAACCGTAGTAGAATTTATTAAAACTGCTTCGTCAGTATTACCAGAGTTTGAAGGTAAACCAGAAAATCTACATAGCTTCCTAGATGCACTCGATATACTCGAACAAATGAAGGATGCACACGAAGCATTGGCCATTACCATGATAAAAACAAAGCTGAAGGGTACAGCAAGGAATTTTATTAGTAATGAGACCACGATCGAACAAATAAAAAACAAATTAAAAACCGCAATAAAGGGTGAATCAGTGGAAGTTTTGACCGCTAAACTACTGAACATCCAACAGCGTAGCAAAACTGCTAACCAATACACAGCGGAAATAGAAAAAATTACGCGATCATTAGAAGGAGCATATATCTCTGATGGATTAAACCCAGACTTAGCCACGAGATATTCAACACAGGCAGCAGATAAGGCCATGTGCAAAAACTGCTCTAATGACAAGGTCAAGATGATCATGCAAGCAGGAACGTTCTCAACAATGAACGATGCAATCTCGAAATTCACTAACAGTTGTGCCGAAATCACTGGCAGCTCAAACACGATTTTAAATGTACGACAGCAAGGTCAGTACAAGAGTAGTTTCCGTGTAGGTTACCGTAGTAACAACTATGGAAATTACCAAAATCGGAGATTCAGACCACAGCCGAGATATAACAATAACTCGAGGTCGTACAACAACAATAATAACCGGAGAGAATCACAAGCCCAAAACGGCAACAGATCCTACAACCAGAACCGTAATGTTCGCACCATAACCGAAACGGACAACCAGGAAACTCCACTTCAAAATTAACAAAAAGAAAAATATGCGTACTTAATCTAAATTTAAACAGCTATATATCTACAAGGACTTCATTAAACAATTCATATTTAAATTTTTTAATGGATACTGGAGCCGATATCTCCATAATTAAAAAACAGCAAATAAATAATAAAGAAAAAATAAATACTGAACAAATAACAGATTTGAAAGGCATTGGTCAGGGAATAACTAACACTCTGGGCACAATCAAAGTAGATTTAAAAGGCGATGACCTTCTAATTTATCATAAATTTCATGTTGTAGAAGACAACTTTCCAATTCCATGTGATGTAATAATAGGCCTAGATTTCATAAAGAAATACAATTGTATTCTAGATTATGGAAAAACAGAGGATAAACTAATCCTAAGACCATATGATTTCCCTCAAACAATAACAATGAATATAACAAACTGTCTGTCTGTCAACACAATCACAATTCCAGCTAGATCGGAAGTTATTCGACAAATTAAAATAAATACAAATAACAAAACCATTTTCATACCACACCAACAATTATCCGAAGGCATTTATATCGCAAACACCATTACAAATAACGAACAAACTTTCGTTAGAATTATTAACACAACACAACTATTCAAAATTATAAAATTAATACTGAAAATTTAGATGATTATACACTAATTAATTCAACCACACACAGTAAAAGTAGCACAAATACAGAAAAATTAAAAAGATTAACCAAAAACTTTCCAAATTTTGCTAAAGCTCAATTAACACCATTTTGCACAGAATTCATAGATATATTTGCACTAGAAACAGAACCAATCACTTCTAATAATTTTTATAAACAAAAATTATATATGAAGGATGATACCCCCTACATTAAAAATTATAGGTTACCCCAAACACAAAAAGGAGAAATAACTAAAAAAGTAAATAAGCTAATCATAGAACCTTCAATATCGGAATATAATAGTCCAATTTTATTAGTTCCTAAAAAACCACTTCCGGGAAACACAGAAAAAAGATGGAGATTGGTTGTTGACTACAGACAAGTAAATAAAAAATTAGCAGCAGATAAATTTCCCTTTCCAAGAATTGATGACATTCTAGATCAACTTGGAAGAGCAAAATATTTTTCATGCCTAGACCTTATGTCCGGTTTTCATCAAATAGAATTACACCCAGACTATAGGGACATCACTTCATTCACTGCTGAAAATGGCACAATAGATTCAAAAGATTACCATATGGATTAAAAGTAGCTCCAAATTCATTCCAACGAATGATGACATTAGCATTCGCTGGCCTTAAACCATCTAAAGCATTTCTCTACATGGATGATTTAGTTGTATTAGGCTGTTCAAAAAACCACATGCTAAAAAATTTAAGAGACGTGTTCTCTACATGCAGAAAATACAACTTAAAATTACATCCAGATAAATGCCTATTTTTCAGCCAAGAAGTATCTTACCTAGGACATAAATGTACAAACAAGGGTATATCCCCCCCCCAAGCAAATTTGAAACAGTTCAAAATTACCCAGCGCCAAAAACCGCGGATGAAGTTAAGAGATTCGTAGCTTTCTGCAATTACTATAGAAGATTCGCACCGAATTTCGCGGAACACTCACGAAAACTTACTAAGCTTTGCAAAAAGAATGTTTCCTTCGAATGGACAGAAGAATGTCAAAAAGCTTTTGACCATTTAAAGGAAGCATTAATTAGTCCAAAACTTTTGCAATACCCAGATTTCAATAAAGAATTCTGCATAACAACAGACGCTAGTGGGTATGCTTGTGGAGTAGTCCTTAAGCGGGCTACTCACCTGCCAAGAAATGTCAAACTCCATATAAAAAAACGCTCAAGAAATGGTCAAGAACTGTTTTCACACGTCAAATTTTCTTGAGCCAATACTCAGCTCATAAGAAAAAATACTACAATTTTCGATGGTTGGCAACGCCGGTTTACCTCAAGAAATAAATATGCTCGTATATATTTCTTGAGGTAAACGTGCAGATTCACGGCACAGGTGAGTAAATGTCTCTCTAAACATATTTTGTACATTTTTATAAGAGTAATTTGCAAAAAAATGGAAAATTTGGTGAACGTCAAAATTTCTTGACCAGGCACAAGAAATATATGCTCGTTTTTTTCTTGAGGCATTTCTTGGCAGGTGGGTAGCCCACTTTAGTCAAGAACATGATGGCAAACAGTTACCAATTGCCTACGCATCCAGATCATTCACAAAAGGTGAAGTAAATAAAGCAACAATAGAAAAAGAATTGGCCGCAATTCATTGGGCCATAACCTGCTTCAGACCATACGTATATGGTAGAAAATTCTTAGTAAAAACCGACCATCGCCCATTAACAACCTATTTTCAATGAAAAGTCCTTCATCTAAGCTGACACGGGTAAGATTAGATTTAGAAGAGTACGATTTTGAGGTGGAGTATATAGCTGGTAAAGAAAATCATATCGCGGATGCATTATCCCGAATAAATATTACAAAATTAAAAGATATGTCAGTGGAAGCAAACAAAATATTTAAAATAACAACAAGATCATCAGCTAAAAAGACCAATAATAAAACTGAAATTAAAGAAAGTCACAAAGAGAACCCCAAAATTTACGAAGCGCTAAATAAATTTGAAGTAAAAAGACATGTCGAGCTCGTTTTCAATCCTCCGAAATTATATTTCAAAAAAGGAAAGAAAATTTGTAGCAATTTTGATACAAGCAACCTAATTGTTGAGGATAAGATTGACTTAGGACAATTCTTTACCAGGCTCGAAAGAGAAGCCGGCAATCTAGGACTTGTACAAGTACAGTTGTCCTTAGGGGACAAATTGTTTAAAAAGAACTATACTGCAGTAGACAAATTTATGGAAAGGGGAAATAAAGTTCTCAAAAAGTTAACAATCGCTCTAACCCCAGAGTTTATATGTGTGACAAATCCCGGGAAAATTAAAGAAATTCTGCACAAATATCATGACGATCCTATTAGTGGTGGCCACCCAGGAATAAATCGCATGACAGATAAAATCAAGCAGAAATATAGCTGGCTGAATATGAAAAATGACATACGAAAATATGTAAAGAACTGCATCCACTGCAAGAAAAATAAAATTAATAAACATATAAAAGAACCAATGACAATAACGGAGACACCTCCGAAGGCTTTTGATATTGTACAAATCGACACAGTCGGCCCATTGCCAAGGTCAATAAATGGAAACGAATATGCAGTTACCATTATATGCGATTTAACCAAATATTTGGTAGCGATTCCAGCTCCAAGCAAACATGCAACAACGGTCGCTAAAGCGATATTCGAGCATTTCATCCTGATTTATGGCCAAATGAAAGCAATTTTAACAGACATGGGCACAGAATACAAAAATAGCCTGTTCAAAGAACTGTGTAAATTGTTAAAAATTGAGCACAAAACTTCTACACCGTACCATCACCAGACCTTGGGTACTGTAGAACGCAGTCACCGGACATTCAACGAATATATGCGTGCATACATATCCAGTGACAAAGACGATTGGGATGAATACCTCAGGTATTTTGCTTATTGTTACAATACAACGCCATCAACAACACATAATTATTGCCCGTTCAAACTAATATTCGCAAAACAACCACCAAATTATGAATTTTTGGAAGAAAATAAAATTAGCCCGGTATACAACCATGAGGTGTATGACAAAGAAGTAAAATACAAACTTCAAATAGCACAGCAAAGAGCAAGAAAATTAATTCAAGAAGCTAAAGAAAGCAAAAATCCAATTATGACAAAAATAGCTATAGTAAAGAAATTAAAATAGGAGATTTAGTATTAGTAAGAGAAGAGGCCTCCCATAAGTTAGAGAATAGATATACAGGACACTATAAAGTTAAAGCCATTGATAAAAATAACAACTATACATTAATTCCACATAGCATAGGAGATAGCAATAAAAACAAAAAGGAAATCGTAATTCATAAGAATAGGCTTAAACCAATTTAAAAACCTTTAAAAATAAGCATAGCACTTTATCCATAATAAATTTGTAATAAAAAAAAAAAGGCATTTTTAACACAGGCATTCAAATTTACTCAATCCGATATACGGCACTACCCGCCGAGCTGTTCAAACGCGGAGGCGAAGAGCTGGTAAAAAGCATGCTTCAGCTCTTATGCAGAATATGGTCAGACGAATGCATGCCTCCGGATTGGAATTTAAGTGTGCTTTGCCCAATCCACAAGAAAGGCGATCCCGCTAACCGCACCAACTACCGCGGAATTAGTCTTCTTAATATCGCATATAAGGTCCTTTCTAGCGTGTTGTGTGAAAGGCTGAAGCCCATCGTAGACAAGCTGATTGGACCTTATCAGTGTGGCTTTAGACCTGGTAAGTCTACCATCGACCAGATTTTCACGATACGCCAAATCCTGGAGAAGACCCATGATAAAAGAATCGACACACACCATCTCTTTGTCGATTTTAAAGCCGCTTTTGACAGCGTAAAAAGGAGTTGCCTGTATGCCGCCATGTCTGAATTTGACTTCCCTGCAAAGCTTATACGGCTTTGCCAAATGACGTTGAGCAATACTAACAGCTCCGTCAGAGTCGGGAAGGACCTCTCTGAGCCATTTGAAACCAAACGAGGCTTCAGACAGGGCGACTCCCTTTCGTGCGATTTCTTCAACCTGATACTGGAGAAGATAATTCGAGCAGCAGAGCTAAACCGCAATGGTACAATCTTTTACAAGAGCGTGCAATTGCTGGCGTATGCCGATGATATTGATATCATTGGCCTTAACAACCGCGCCGTAAGCGCTGCCTTCTCTGGACTGGATAAAGAAGCGAAAAAAGTGGGTCTTGCGGTCAACGAGGACAAGACGAAGTATTTGCTGTCATCAAAGAAAGAATCGGCGCACCTGCGCCTTGGCAGCCATGTCACTGTTGATAGTTACAAATTTGAAACTGTGAGGGACTTCGTCTATTTGGGAACCAGTATCAACACCGAAAATAATATCAGTCTAGAAATCCAGCGGAGAATCACTCTTGCCAACAAGTGCTACTTTGGACTGAGTAGGCAATTGAGAAGTAAAGTCCTCTCTCGAAGAACAAAGATCACGCTCTATAAGTCTCTGATCATACCTGTCCTGATGTATGGCTCAGATTCATGGACAATGTCAAGAGAAGATGAGATGGCCCTTGGAGTATTTGAGAGAAAAGTTCTCCGGAAGATTTATGGTCCTTCCCGTGATGCCAACGGCGAGTATAGAAGGAAATTTAACGATGAGCTGTACGAGCTCTACGCAGATCTGACCATAGTCCAGCGAATTAAAGCCCAAAGACTCCGCTGGCTGGGCCATGTTATGCGAATGGACAAAGAAGCTCCAGCACAGAAGGTTTTCCTATCGTCGCCTGAATTCGGCAGCAGAGGAAGGGGGAGGCCTCGACTGAGATGGAAACAACAGGTGGAGGATGACTTGAACTCCCTTGGGGTTTCCAATTGGCGTCGGTTATCGCTAAAAAGGAATGACTGGCGTGCTTTGATACGAAACGGCCAAAATCGCTTAGGCGGTTAAGCGATAAACCAGTCTTCTATTATTCTTGACTAGGACCTTTTCGCCTACCTCGAACGCTCTATCTTGTCTGTTCTTATTATGGGTTCTTAATTCTTTGTCTTGTGCATGTTTTATGCAGGACATTATTTGCTTGTCCTCCTTTTCCGGACGAAAAATAGTAATGGGTCTCATCCCGGTCACAGTGTGAATGGATCTGTTGTATTTAGTTGCGGCCAAAAGGATTATCTCCACCATGTCGTCTATGTTGGTATCGAGTTTAAGGCAGAGCGATATTTCCATCAAGGTGCTATGGAATCGCTCTACCTGGCCGTTTGACGTACTATGAAGGGGTGGGGCATTCGCGATGTCGATATTGAAGTGATTTTTTAATGTAGATTTGATACTTTGCGAATTTAGTGACTTTTCGTTGTCACAGTACACAGTTTTCGTGCCTGAAAACATATTAAGTATTTGGAGAAGTTGTGGCTTCACGTCCACTATTGTTCTGGACCTTAAAGTTTGCACAATAGCAAACTTTGAGAATTTGTCAATACAAGTCAGAAAATATTTAGAGCCCGTTGAAAATATGTCTATGTGGAGTATCTCTCCGCAGTATGAGGGAATGGGCGTCTGTGCAATGAGTTGCTTTTGCGGATGGCGATCGTACTTTGCTTTAGAGCATGTGCGACAGTTGGCAGCAAATTGTGAAGCTTTTCTCCCCATTTTTGGGAAAAAATAGTCTTCCAGTATCTGCTTCATATTCTCTTGTGCTGCTCAATGTGCTTGATTGTGCTCCGCTGCGATTACTTCTTGTTGCTCGTTTGCGTCAAATATATCGTTGACATATTTTTCCGTATGCCTGAATTTTTTTGTTGGAAGGAGCCTAACCAGTTCGTCCTGAGAAAGGGCAAGCGTGTGTAGGTCGCAATGTATTGCGTTGACTACATCTGATTTTACCGCCTCCTGCAAGAGGCAGATCAGATCTCTTTTAACTTTAAATGTGATTAAATGTCTGGTTTTTTTTCCAAAAATAATGAACGTTCTTTTTCCCGGTGTGATTCCTTCTTCTACTATTATCTGGTTTCGGAAGCAGTTCACCGGTTTATCCGTTCTTTCAATTGTGTAAGTCGACGATTCCTCGCTGTGAATCGTTTCAGTGCTCATGTTATCTAAGGCGTTCATGTGTTGCCTAGACAATGCGTCTGCGACTACATTCTCTTTGCCTGGTTTGTAGATGAGTTTCGCGTTGCATTCGTCTATAAATGCCTTCCATCTTTTTATTTTCGAGTTTGGATTCCTGTCCGAAACAGCGAAAGTAAGCGATCACCAGCCGTGTGAACAGTGAGGTTCGTCACACCATAAAGGTAGTTTCTGAGTGTTTTTAGTGCCCAAACGATGGCCAGTAACTCCCTTTCGTTTGTGGCAAAATGTTCCTCGATACTGGTTAAAGTGCGGGAAATCACAGTTATAGGTTTTCCTTCTTGCGATTTCTCAAAATCAGGGTAGGTTAGTGTGACCCGGCCATATTCACGCCTCATTACATTTGAGAGTGGCTTCGCTATCTTAGCGAAATCCTTTATAAAACAACGGTAGTATCCCGCCAAACCTAAAAATGATCTCAGTCCTCTCAGGGTAGTAGGTTCCTGAAAATTAAGAATCGAGTCCACTTTATCCGGACATGTTTTTATTCCGCTCTGTGAAACCAAGAATCCCAAAAATTCAACTTCGGTTTTGAAAAATTTGGATTTCTCTGCTGACACCCTCATGTTGGCTTCGAACAGGCTTCTTAAAATTATCTCTATATCTTTTAAATGTTGTTCCTCATTTTTTGAAAATATAATCACATGATCCATATAGACGAAGCATTTCGTTCCTATGTGTTCCCTTAACACATCGTTTATTGCCCTTTGAAAAATGCTGGGGGCATTTTTTAGACCGAAGGGCAACCTGTAGAATTCGTACTTTCCATTTTTTACTGAGAATGCGGTTTTCTCTCTGTCCCGTTTCGACAGGTTGATCTGGTGGAAACCCGATTTAAGATCAAGAGTAGTAAACAATTTACTCCCCCCCCCCCCCCCCCCAGATTTGATAGGATCCCTGTAATATCTGGGATCGGGTATTTATCACTGATGGTTTTTTCGTTCAGTTTTCGAAAGTCTATGACCATTCGTTTCTTTTCTTGGCCCTTTTCGTCCAGGCCTTTCTTTTTTACTACCCATATGGGGTTATTATACGGGGACCTTGATGGTCGTATGATGCCGTTCGCCAACAGCTCTTGAATTTCCTTATTTACGAAATCGGAAACTCCTAATGGGTATGGGTATAACCTTGAGTATACCGGCTCCTCATCAGTGGTCCTAATTGTCGCTACTACATTTGTATTGTAGGGTAGTGCTTCGTTTGGGTCTGCAAATACCCCGTTTATATTTCCTATCATTCTGGAGAAGGCTTCCCCCAATCTTTGTGGGACCTGCTTGGCCTGCAATTGCAAGTGACTGACATCCTCGCTAGATACAAATAGGATAGTTTCCTTGCCAGAATCGTGCGTTATTGTGCTTGTTTTTAGATCAATGTTGGCATGCACCTTGTTTAGTAGGTCCAGGCCAATAACACCGTCGAATGAAGACAGATTGGGTAGTAGAAAAAATTCTGCTACCACCCCAAACATTCTAACCTTACATTTGTGTTTAATGGGGGTAACGCCATGAATTGACTTTACCAAAAATGAATTTTCCACCTTTCTTACTCCCTTTAGTCCTGGGAGGGGCCTGTAGCCCGATTCCCTAACTTTTAACCACTCGCCAAGCGTTTAGGTTTTCGCCAGGGTTTGGCGTTTGCTCTTAACGAAACTGTGATTCTCTAACTTGCCTTTAACGCATTTCCATATTTTCAATATTTCGCACCAAATAAAGCGCCACAAACTCAAAAGACAATTTTATTTCAACTTAAATTTATTATTTTCTCTTAAACACTTTTAAACACCATCAAATTAATCCGCGATAACTAGCTACAATAAAAGTGTTAGCGAAAACAGCTGATCGAGCTTATCGACTTTTAGTGTGGTTAACACTTAGAGAATAGGGAAAAGCGATAAAAATGGCGTTAAACAGAATTAACGCTAACACTTGGCGATAAAATAGTTAGGGAATCGACCTACTGATATAACTTCTGGATGCCCCGGTATCGACAAGGAACTTGATCTCTTTCCCTCCTATTGTCCTTGAAATCCAAGGAAGGAGGGATCTTGCCCTAAAAAATTAACCTCATCTGTTTCAATGTCGTCGGCCACTTGCTCCGCCTCATTGTTGTATGAGGATTCGTTTTGCAGCTCTTGATCTTCCGTGAGATGGTTAACATGCTGCATTTTAGGTCTGGTGTACCGTCCTGAGTTCGCTGCCCGCTTTTGTAAGTTCCCCTGTGGCCTACCGCAATAGTTTTGGCTTGGGTTATTGGTCGGGCTTTTAAATTGGGATATGGAAGGATCTGCTTCCATGGGCTCTACGCGCCTTTGGGTCGAATTACTACTATTTACGAATGGTCTCTGGGTGTTTCCATAGTTCTGGGGGCGACTGGCTTGTCTCCCCTGTTTACTTAGTGAATAATGTGGATTCTTGTGGCCTACACCGTGCTCAAGGTTAGGTGTCTTCTGGTTAACTGGATTCTGACTCCCAACTGGTTTTTCTTGATATATATTTGCAAAATTCATCGCAAAAGCATATCGCTCATTATTGGCATCAACCTCCTGTGCCAAAGCTAAGGCTGACGGGAGGTCTGATGGTCTGGATGCGAACAGGATATCGCATAAGGGTTTCCTTAACCCTGAAATAAACACTCTGAGCGTGTCCGCTCTATATTTCTCATTAATGGTGTCTACTACACCGGTCTCATAGGACATTATCGTCTTATTTGCTAATAAGGTTAGTTTCTTTTCTACTGCGTCGTAGAATTCTAAGCATGACATCGAGCCCTGTCTTAATGTAAACAGTTCCTGTATATCAGGCGTTTGTCCGCGTAGGTGAAATCGAGGCGGGAGATTATTGCCTTAAACTTGAGAACCGTATTGAAAGAGGAAAGTACTGCGTCGGCAGCACCTCGTACTTTATTTCTGATAATGGTCACGGCTTGGTAGTGACGTTCGCTGCCATCATATCTTTTAAATAACTCGTACGCGTTATGTGCTGCCTCACGCCAAGACACATAAGTTCCTTGGTGACCGAAGAATTCGGGAAGGGATTTTATCGCGTCGAGTGTAATGTCACATGTTGTCAAAGGGTTAATTGTTACCCTACTATATTTCTCTACCTTGGGCTTATTTATTGCTACTTGATTTTGTAAAGCGAGTATCTTTCCGTCGAAATCTAACTTCTGTGCTTCCAAGGCTCTCCTAACTTCCGCTCTAACTATTTCGTTAACCTGATCTACGTTCATGGTGGCTGTGCTTACTGTTGTTAGTTTCAAATTCTTAAAAATATTTTCCAAGCCTTCACTCATTTAACCTTCGCAAAAGAAAGAAACCTCAATTCTACTTTAAGTGTTCTTATATATTTTTTTTTTATCCACTTTCACTTAGAAAAAAAAATATTTTTCGCACTTCACTCACCTCATAATTTTAAGTTAAGAAATATATCCTTTGTCGTATGCTCTCTTGGGTTGATTGTTGCTTTATCTTGATCCTTCGCTGTATGTTCTCCTAGGGTGATTGTTGCTTTGTAATTTTGCTTTGTGTTCTCTTATGTTTTTATTGTAAGTCCTAGGTTGATTGTTGCTTTGTAATTTTGCTTTGTGTTCTCTTATGTTTTATTATATGTTTCACCGCGAGGCTGCCCCACGTTGGGCGCCAATTACTTGTTTTTTACGTTATAATCTTTATTTCGTTAAAATGCTGCCGTTAGGTCAGCTATGAGTCTGCTTAAGAACTGACTCCCTACTTAACTTCTACCTAACAGCTAACCTACGTCGTAGCGCGATACTGCTGCGGCGCAACCGGCAAATAGTGGCAGAATTGTAACTCCGGCTTTGCTTATGTGTTGCAATTCGTTTGTGCTGATGCTGTCAAATAAGATTGGTTGCAGTGTTCTGAGAATTGTGGCGCTGGTGATGTTGACATCACGCCAATGATAGTGCAGTGGCAATAGCTATTGTTTTGCTGACACAGCGACCCGTGCCAGCAACCGTGTGAATATTGGTCCGGTTACGTTTCTGCTGATTGGGCTGTTGGGCAATGTGACGAACGGTTGCAATGTGGCTGAAGTGTGATTGACCCAAGCGAAGGTTGGGAAAGCAGCTGTGGGAGTTAATTCACGATAACTTATACACTTTACTAAATAATATAGCCTCTTTACTTTTGTGAATCGTTGTGTAGTTATATAACTTTTTGTCTACGAAATACAAAAGTTATAAAATTTTTTTAACATAAAATACCTTTCGCAAAGCACTTCAAAGCTACCTTAATACACGTAGAAACATGGAAAAGCTTGTTAAGAGTAAATTCTACTTACTTTTTCCTGTGTTATCCATAAAAATGTGCACTTGTTTTTAATCAAGCTTAAGTTTTCCACTCTTGAATAGTTCACAGCAAATAAAAATACGCAAAACTTTATTATTATTGTGGCGAAACAGCTGACTTTGATGGCTTGTCAAAAACTAATGGTTGCTGGATGTTATGAATAAAATTCGTTTTAAGCTGTGTACTATTGGAAAATGCATGCCTTTTTCGAACACTCAAAAGTTTAAAGGTTGAGTTTATGCCACAAACTTTGGATTTGGGACCCATGTGAAATGTAAGCCTGGAAATCCATCGAAGGAAAACTCTTGCAAATAAATGCTACTTTGGGCTGAGTAGGCAATTGAGAAGTAAAGTCCTCTCTCGACGATCAAAAACAACACTCTATAAGTCACTTATCGTACCAGTCCTGCTATATGGTGCAAAAGCATGGACACCAGTGTTGCCAGAATTTTTCAGCAATCCGGTTAGATCGAGAAAAAAACGGCTAACAAAAATTATTTCGGCGAAAAAAATTATAATTTTGGCCGGAAAAACGACTAGAATTTTTTAATCAACTTTTCACTTTCAACTTTCGCTTTATTCGTTTTTTTTTTTCATTAAAACGTATAATATAAATATTTTATAATATAAAGGAGCCTTTTCTCATATAGCCTCAAATATTAAAGTCCACGCTAAACAAAAATTTTGTATGAAAAAATTAAGATACTTTTTTAAGTTTACTTCAGAAAACGGCTCCAATTTCATAACAATAAGAAAGTTTCGTATACAGATGCTTTGCATCCGAATATACAGAGCTATAATAAACATAAATAAAGATTACATTTATATTTGTTTTATCCAGGCGCGTATTCAGGGACACCCCGAAATGCGCAAGTTTATGGAATTTTTTTGAATGTAAAAAATAAAATTTGGAATATGAGTCCCAAACGCAAGGGATAGTATTTTTTGATTTCCGGTCAAATTAGACATTTGAAATAACAAAAATTGCGACAAAGCCAAACTTAGGTAAAGAAAGGAAACTTCAAAAGTCCCCATTAATATCATGTGTGGTAAAAAAGTTATTTGGGGGCAAAGGTGAACATTTAGGGTTTTACGAATTTTTCTCGTAAACGGTAATTTTTTCGAAAAATTACCTTCGACCAAGCTGTACACCTGAAAATTCACTATAAAAATCGTCCTAGCCATTATATAAAAAAATAAAGGTATTTTCACTTTGACATAAACTGTGTTAGTTGTCATTCGTATCTTTTGCCAGTTGATCACAGAGCGCTGCCACCTCAACCAATAATTTTTTTGGTAATTTTTTTTTAAATTTTGGACAATTTTTATATAGGAAAAAAACATGGTTGGTACGGTAAAAATACTTACAAAATAGGATCCATAAAGCTGCTTTAAAATTTGTAAATGGGTATTAGAAACCACATCTATATTATTATTCTAAAACACGGCGCTTAGCTAGACTAAACTACAATACGTATATAAACGAAATGTATATCAGATGAAAGCTTATCATGAGCATGTTTGCAAAAAATTATAACAATTCCAATAGGTTAATTTGTTCATGAGAAATTAGAGTATAAAGTTTGTACCCAAGCTCTTTATATGGCACTATTAGCATGCTTTGTAAATGTACATATGTATATACATACATACAATGCTCGCATGGATTTCAGTCGAAATAGACAAACCTTGAAAAAAATGTAAATATGTATGTACATATGTATGTATGTAAGTACATATGATTTTGCGCTACTTTGACTACAAAAGCAATGCAGGGGTAATAAGCAAACACACCCGATTATCGGGGGTTACATACTAGTTTACCTAAAAATAACGCTTAAAAAACCGTTTACGTCGTACTAATGCGACAAAACCTTTCGATTTAAGTGTTGATAGATTAAGGGCCGTTTTCGAAATGCCGGTTAATGCTAATTGCGACTAATTTGACAGTAACCGTAAAAAATACGACAATTAAATCCCAGTTTGCGTTAAGCGTAGATTGTGAAATCGGCCCTATGGATTTATTCTTACACCTGTAAACAAAAAAAGTTCGGATATAACTTACCATCAGCAAAAGCACCAAATAACAACATTTTTTAGTATTTATGTTATAATTTTTTTTTAATTTTTTTTAGATGCATTTTCATTTTTCTTTTCATTATATTTCCTATTCAAATATTATATTTCCTATTCAAAAATTAGTGAAAATCCTGAGCTTTGAGGTGTCTGGCTGAAGTTTTTGCCATGGGACGAAGTCTAGAAATGATTCAAATTACTTAAGCGTAGTGTCCTACGAAACATGTGAAAATATCCGTCATTTAAAAACAGTAAAAGTGGGACAAACAAGAGAAAGCAAATTAATAGGAAAATAAAAGTTCCCGAACCTTGAGGTGTCTGGCTGAAGTTTTTGCCATGGGATGATGACTAGAAATGCTTGATTCTACTTAAGGATAGCATTTTACGACACATGTGTGAAGATCTGCTATTTAAAAGTAGCCAAAGTTTGTCAAACCCGCCTAAACATGTGAAAGCGCAGTGAAAAGTAGTGAAATTTCCCGAGTTTTGAGGGTTCTGGCTGAAGTATTTGCCATGGGACGAAGTCTAAAAATGCCTGATACTACTTGAGGGTAGTATTTTACAAAAAATGGGCAAATATTTGGTAGTTAAAAGCAGCCACGGTGGCCCAAATACGTGAAATTGGTAAAACAGGGATCTCGCTCAAAACCTTGAAATTTTGCAGCTTCTAAATATGCAGCTCATCTATGTATGAAAATAAATAAGTGCGTTATTAGTATCTGTGCCAAAATGCAAAAACTAGACTTGTATTTTACTTACCTCTCCTTTATTTTAGAAAAATATTTTTCTAGATACACACTACATTGAGAAATTTAATAAATTATTTCAATAAACTTAAAAATTTTTTCCCTTTGAAGTTTAAATCGGTTCTTTTTTGGTATGAAAATATGGTAGCTCATTTTCAAAAGGAAACGTCACTAACACGGTTTATGTCAAATGAGGGCAATGGCGACCAAGAAGAAGAAGTAGAACTACCTCTATATTATTCTACCATGGTCCTAGCATTTTTCTAAATTAAGCTTTCCCGGCAGACGTTGTATCTCCATCCCGATCCCTATCGCTGTCTACATATGGGGTGAAATTCTTATAGCGGACCACCTAAAAATTCGATTTGAATGAAATTTGGTGAAAGTAATCTGCCATGTAACAAAAAAATATCAGCAAAGTTGACGTAAAAATATTGGATGGCTACCGAGATATACGGGTTTGAATTCGCAATTTTTTGTGTGTAAGCCTTATTTCTTTAAATTATAAGACATGTAATTGACATACTAAGAAGGAACATGGAAACCGTTTTCTCAAGTATTTTTTCCGTTCTTTTCGAATATAACTTTAAAAAAATTTTATTAAAAAAAATTTAGTAAAAATTTTATTAAAAAAGAATTTTATCAATTTTTTTCAATTTTGGGCATTTTTAATTTTTACGTAAAGCTTGATCTTCTTCCTTTAAAATAATTTTTTTTTTTGTAATGGACCTCGAACATTTTTTAAGGTTCTTTCAAAAGACAATTTATTTATTTTTTGTTGTTTTCTCTAGGCTTTGATAAATTTGGTTCGCGTCTGTACTAGTAACAAAATTAAACTTTAGCTAAGTCATTTCCATTTTCCAGTCAAAATGGTTATTATGAAAAAAAATTGGATTCACCCCGAAAATATTTTCTGGATACGCGCCCGGCTATATCTATTACATAGATGTGACTTATATAAAAGGTACAACGAGCAAAATTTTAAGCAGAGCTTACTGCTTTAGAAATAATTGACTTAATGAAAAGTCGCAATAAAATAAGGCATCAGGTAACGAATATACTTGAAATAACATATACTTTGATGACATAAAATGAAAAAAAAAAATAATAATAATGTGAGAAAAATGTATATACATTACAATATTTCTATATCACAATTTTCTATATCTTGCTCTGAGCTATCATATATGTTAGATGTGTTGAACTAAGTTTATTTCAAAAAAAAACTTGTTTACTACCTACATTGGCAAAAAAGCTAAAAAAAATAAGGAAACGGCTAAAAAACTGCTAGCGTCTAGATTAAAATTTTTCCGGCTAAATGACAAAAAAATGGCTAGATCTAGCCGGAAAACGGCTAAAATGGCAACACTGAAGATAGAGCATCGCAAAGGTTCGCTTAATGTTGTCCCGGATAGCTTGTCGCGACAGAACTTCGACAAAATCACAGAACTAGAAGTCCGTCCAGTCGTGGACCTAAGCTCACCCGAGTTCTTGTCCGATGAGCACAAGACGCTGGTACAACACGTTCAAACAAACGAAAATCGGCTTCTGGACATACAGGTCTTGGACAACAAGGTTTATAAACGCACGGAGCATCCTAATGGTGACGCCGATCGAGAAGCTTTCAACTGGAAGTTATGGGTTCCAAAAACTCTTACCCGTTCGGTGATTGAGAATGCGCACTGCCATCCAAGCAAATGCCATGGAGGTGTGGCTAAGACATTAGAACGATTGCGGCTTAACTTTTACGTCGGACAATGTGATATTTGTCGGCAGTGTAAATCACCAAATACTGTTTTACGCCCCCTATGTCTACGCCGGCCATCGCTAAGCGCCCCTTCCAGAAACTTTACATTGATCTAATAGGACCCTATCCACGATCGAAACAGGGAAATATTGGAGTCCTGATTATTCTTACCGCCCTAACAACATATCCTCTATTAAAACTTGTTACAAATTTTAACACGACACCAATTCGCGAGTATCTGCGGAAAGTATTTATCCTCTTTGGAACACCTGAAATTGTCCTAACGGATAATGGCCAACAGTTTAGATCGAAACAGTTCAACACATTTCTAGCCGACCGTGGAGTGAAACATATATTCACTGCACTATACAGCCCACAGGCTAACGCTAGTGAAAGGGTAAATCGGTCCATCATTACTGGCATTAGGTCATACCTCAAAAAAGATCAGGGGTTTTGGGATGCGCATTTAGGAGACATCGCCGAAGCTCTCAGGAGCTCCTATCACCAGACTATTGGTTGTTCGCCACATTTTGCACTTTTCGGCCTGCAAATTCTCTCACACGCCGGTGATTATAAACTGCTATGGGCACTGGGAACGCTTGACGAGAAGGTCACACTTAAACTGTATACGTGATAGGATTATGATAAATATTAGCCTAGCGTTTGAATCTACAACCAAACGATACAACCTCCGGAGCACTACAAAAACCTTTAAAGTTGGCGAAACTGTTTTCCGTCGAAATTTTTCCTTAAGCGATGCCACGAAGAAATACTGAGCCAAACTTGCCTCAAAATTTATAAAAGCAAAAGTCGTAAATGTAAAGGGAAATTGTATATATGAGCTTGAAGATGTAACAAATGGTAGGCGGGGTATGCATCATCGCAAAGACATTCAAGAAGACAAAAGCAATTCACCAACAATTTAGGCGGAGGGGTGTGTACTGGCGTACATACTTGAGCTAAAACAAGTATATTTTTTACTAATAGCCAATACTTGCTGTAGGGTATATATTCTTCTTTATTTTCTTACTCGTACAAATTTGTCCCAAAATTTACTCACCACATCACGATCAGAACACTTCCCTTTATGCATCTTCAAAACAGCTGATTGCGAGCTGTGAGAAAAGAGCCTAGCTAGACTTCCGGAAGGAAACATTATTTTTTGTTCTGAACGAGATACCAAGGAGGTAAGATCAGTGGAGATTAAGAAATTTTGACTTTCTTGCCATATATGAACTTTCTTGTTCATATGCACGCACAAGTGTGCTTTCCAATTACATAATTATATCTACCCGCGTGCTCAAAGTTTAGCCTAAAGCCGAAAGTAAGGGTTAAAAAGTATACCTAAGCGTAATATACAATCGGTCTCGCTATATAAAATTATCTCCACTGACCCAACGCTAAAGCCGACGTATCAAGATCCAGAGACTTATCCAAGGTGCATGCAACGAGGCCACTTATCCCCGTTTGGATCCCAGGAGCCGTATCCCAGGTGCATAGTGTCGCAGATTTTAAATTAAGTTGGTACATAGGTATTTTCAAGTGTTTGGGTAGGGTACATACATGATAGAAAAACCTAGTTCGCACGTTTTTTCCTTTCAAACAAACAAGATAATTAGATTATTATTTGGCCAAAGTCGGTCTAACCGTAGGCGTGCAAGCCTTTACGATTATATGCATGCATAATCCTAAAACATAAAAAAATACATGTAGAGAAATTTATACATATTATTTTATACATATACCTAAGGATATTTTCTTGAATTATAAACTTAAACTAAAAGCTAAACTTAATTAAGCACCATTTGTGCCACATATTTCAAGAAATTTTTATAGAATTTAGCATAATAATTAACATTGTTAAGGTCATAAATATGTAATTGTTCATATTTTCAACTTTAATTTAGTTTTGACAGCTTTTGGTACAACTGTACTCACTGATCTCCCTCACACAATATCTTTATTGTTTTTATTGGTTTTTTTTCTTTTCTCTGGGTCGGCAAGATTCTACTAGGTTACATATATATATATACCTACATACATTCTTATTATTAAAGTTTAAGACATCGATTTTTTTGTTTGCTTCTTTCCCATATAACCGTTGCAAAAAATCAGTTACAGTGGCGGACATAAAAATAGTTTTGAACCGACTAGAAGCTTCTGCAAGGAAAACATTTTTTTAATCTTTCTTAGGCGCAGTGTATGCTTTCTGCTCTTCATGTGCGTCTTCGTTTCTTCCCACTGAGATGCCAAGCGTGTCTCTTGTTGTTCCAACTGAGATGCCATGTGTGTCTTCTGTTCCTCCAAATGAGATGCCATGTGTGTCTTCTGTTCCTCCTGCTGAGTTGCCATGCTTGATGTTATGTTGTTTGACATCTGAGCCAAGGGAGCCAATAAATAGTTTGTGTCCACATTTGCCACTGAACCTGGAGAATCCTTTTGCTCTTCTATTTTCGTCGTTCCCTCTTTCGAAAGCTGAAAAACATAATCGTCAATGTTGATTCCTTCCGCTTCCATAGCCTCGCGCAGACGTGATTGTAGCTCCGACTTATTGCTTGTTGTTACCAATACACGTTTCTCCAACTAGTTTTTGAGTTGCTGGATCTTAAATTCATTCAACTTTGCCATATCTTTCTTACCTTTACAATGTCCTTGTTATCCTTTTCAATGTCCTTGTTAGCCTTTCAATGTCCTTATTATCCTTTTCAATGCCCTTGTATTTACCGCTTCTGACACCAGTTGACGAATTCGATGATTTCTTGATTCTGCTTAATAAATAGTATGCTTTATTTACTACTAAAAACCGTAGTACAATATCGCGGGTTAATTCAAAGTTCAGTACTTCACTGTACAACACTTCATTATGGATCTTCAATTCATTCAACTTTGTCATATCCTTCTTACCTTTACAATGTCCTTGTTAGCCTTTCAGTGTCCTTGTTATCCTTTTCAATGTCCTTGTATTTACCGTTTCTGACACCAGTTGTGACGAATTCCATGATTCCTTGATTCTGCTTAATAAATAGTACGCTTTATTTACTACTAAAAACCGTAGTACAATATCGCGGGTTAATTCAATGTTCACTGTACAACACTTGAAAATAAACTGATTGATGTGCGTTATTGGACGGCTAAAATCGCCTAGGCGGTTAAAGGCTATTTTAAGTAAGTAAGTAAGATGTTCGTTATCTATGCGCCTTTATATACCCTAGCGGAAATACAGCTTCACCACTTAGAAATGTCTACACATTTCTGGGTTATTCGTGCAACCATGTTCTCGAAGCGTTTATCTATCTTCATCTCCTCTTTGTGTCACATTCTCTCGCTCCCGCGACATCTACCTAAACATCTTTAGTTGTCGTAGTGACGCTAGTGATCGTCCCGATCAGACACATTTCCCGATCCAAACGTTGCTAGCTCCTCCAGGGGAACCACCTTCATTTTGTTCCGTTCATTTTGTCGCCTGTATGCGATAAACAACGTCGGTCTGTATGGTCCTTCCCAGTTGCACTGAACTTTTGGAGACACACCTTTCCTCCGTGGTGGCCCGTATAGCAATACAAAATTTCCTTCCAGGAAACCTTCCATTTCTGTTGCTTTGTCGTACCTGGTTTTCATGTTTTTGCTTATAGTTCTGGGGAATGGACCATCTTCATCCAAGGTAATCCTCTCAACCGGTGCATCTGAGTTGCACTGCCTCCTTCGACCTCAGCACCTTTGCCCTGATGCACTCATCGCATTTGGCAATCCACTCCTTTACCGACTGACCGTAACCAACCCAATAAAATGTCTGCTTAATCCTCTCCAAAGTCTTCTTGACTCCTAGATGACCTTCACTTGAATCGTTATGTATTTCCCTGAGAACATCAGACACCCCCTTGGAACAACTATGAGCTTCCGAGCGCATTGACCATCCTCACTCTCCCATATTCGATGCAAACAACCGGATACCAACCGAAAACTGTTCCATTGCGCCCAATATGACTTGGCAACTGGACTCTCCGCTGAAATTTCTTTTCTTGCCGGTCGTTCGTTTCGTTCAAGCTCTCGGATCACACATGCCAGATCTGAATCTTCCTGTTGACTATCGAAGCCATTGGTCGAGGAAGTACCTCTGCCTTCCGAGTGTCCTTGTGATTCACCTCTAATGAAAATCCTTTGGTGCTATACCCAATGTTGTGTCCAAAGATCAGAGGTACTTCTTGGCCATTGTATGTCATAACTCTATTTCTCACGTGCATGTGAAAGTCTCTCTCAGCCAAGAGGTCGGCGCCAATGATGACTTCGTCCACAATATCAGCTACTAAGAAGTTATGGTATGTAGTCACATTCCCAATCACAACTTTGCACCGCACTTTTCCATGGACCAGCTTACTTACCAGTTACTGTCCGCAACTTTGCATCCTGAAATGGTCTTACTCTCTTAAGTACCGTTTACATTGCTCGATTTTTCGTTCAATTTGATGTTGGTTCTGAAAATTTACTCGTGTCAACGAGTCTTGCAAAATTGCATGCAAAAAAGTTGTAGCCAGCCGACTTTTGACCAACTCAACATTCAACATTTGCGTTTGGTTACGAACTGACACTCGTAAATTTTTGTCAGATTTTTTTGACAAATTTTGTAATAAATTAATAAAATATAAATGAAATTGTTTCTTTTTTTGGCGTTGAGTGCGGCTACTTTTTACGCATTCAACACCAACATCCAGAGCAAAACGTTAGCGTTCATATCATCTTATCTCCGTTAGGACTTCCAGGGCGGTGCGCTCACCCACCTAGGTTGTTCCCTTAATACACACTCCCTTATTGGATTCCGGAAAGACACCGTAATTACTCTTCGCTCCCATTAGCAATCCTTCCAAAGAGCTGTTCCCTTCTTTTGGAAGCATTGCAATGGCTAGAAAAGGTCCGATAATTGTTTTTTTGCTGGACTAGGTCTCTGTTGTTGTTGGTATTGTAAAGAAGACAAATCATGCCCAGAAGTAAGGCTTTTGTCCTAAATTGTCGTCCAAGGAAACGAGCAGTTTCAGTAGGTTTGGAACAACGTGAAATTAGCTTAAGAAGAGTAAGCTCCGAGGAGCATGCGAATAATTGGTTAGTGTCGCGAGGAGAAGTGCCGCATGCCGGGAAAACAATGGGCACATCTGGGCCCAGTCTGGATAAGTAATTTTATTTTTTACTACCAATCTTATCCTTCCGGAAGGAGGGGTAGCATGACCTACGTATGTAGAAGGTTTCACTGGTGATCAAGGTCTGAAACCGATTAAAATATCGTTCCGGTTTGGGTTTCGGTTTTGCAACGTGTTTCGGTTTCGGTTCCGGTTTCGTTCTTCAAAATTTATTTCGGTTTCGGTTTCCAAATAAAAACACGAAAAAAATTTTACTACTAAAATACTCAAGTACCTATGTAGCTACGAAATAGGTCTGAATTTTCATAACTTTTTTCCTGCGGCCATGATGGGATTCCTAAAATTAACTCTACTTTTTTATTAAAAAAAAATATTAAAATGGAAGCCAAATGAAATGTATAAATCGTTAAAAATATTAAAATTAGTGGCGCATTTTGAGACAAGCCTGAACATTTCTTTTTCGGATCTCGTAAATTTGTTTCGATCGCTTCATTGAACTATAGTCAAACTTCCTCTTTTAGAATTTTGATACTGATGTCAAAACGTGGCTCGACAATCTTCCATGAAAACTTTCAGGGTACCTGTTTGTTAAAGGAAGTACCTATGTGCCCACTCACAGAAGTAAGGTATTGAAAAAATTCAAAACCGTTGGGAACCGGTTCCGGCTTTTGAAACGGTTTCGGTTTCGGTCTTTTCTGGATCAAAATAACGGTTACGGTTTCGGTGTCGGTTTTGAAAAATGAATCGGTTTTAATCGGTTACGGTTACGGTTTCGGGTTCAGACGGGACGTACCGCAAGGGGATACCGGAGCATAGCGTTTTGACTTCCGGCCAAGGACTGTTGAATTCGTTACAAACAACATCACGGTTTTTGCGGTTTTGTATGCATGGTGCCGAGGGCCAGTCAGAATGAAAGCTCCACCATCGTAAACTTCTAACTTCCTGTTTGCTTGCGGTCATGAATAGGGTGGGGAGGATTTTGCCGGTCGTTGTTGTTGTTGACAATGCATTGCCCCGCCCAGGAAACGTGCAGTTTCAACAGGGTTGGTGCAGAGGGACAGAGGGGTTAGAAGAGTAGGTCCAGTTGAACAATGGAAGAGATGTAGAGTATCATGAGGGGTCCTACCACATGCAGGGCATGTGTTTGAAATTGTATCACTCAGTCTGGATAAGTAGGAGTTGTTGATTCAACTGCATTGGAACTGTTAACCTCAATTGTTGTTTTAACAGAAAATTTTGTTGTTTAATGTCATAACTAACTAAAAAAACGAAAACTGGACTTATACCATTTGTGCTTTAAATGGCTCATATATAAACTACAATAAGTGTTATTTTAACACCAAAAGGATTCAAAGTAAAAATAAAAATACTTTTCAGAGCTCTTATATTGACTTCACCGTTCACCCCGAGTGTATTGCTCTTGGCCGGGTCGATATAAGAAAACGGCCCGGGTCGTTTCGGCACGATGGGTACAGCACAAGTACTGGTACCGTTCTCGTAGAACCGGCAATACGAGAAACTAGCCGTGTAGGCTATGTAGGTCATTTAGCGCTACCCAGGCTGCACCAACTGGGGAGGCGACCCTCTTTTACACCCCCCTATGTGCTATTTCTTTCATGGTTAATATATAAAAAGTTATGCATGTAGCGTAGTCAGCACGAGCACTGCACTCAGCTTTCTTCAAGCAAAATTATGTTAAAAAAACTATACGATACACACAGATACATAACAACCGAAATTCACATTGCTTTTGCTCTCTCTTTCCCTCTAGACTTTCTTAGAATTCTTGGTTATTTTTAGACTAGCCAGTTTCAAGCTAAGTCTACTTGGAATGCGCAAAAAATTTGACGAAAAAAGACGAAAAAAGGTTATGCACACACTCAATTAATTGAAATAATGTTACCAACAACAGACTCGATTAGGGATCTAGGGTGCTTTTGTGGAAGATTTTAGCTAGATTTTAAATGTACATTATTTAAGAGATATTAAAAACATAAAAAATATTTATGTTCAATTACATTTTAAACAGCTTTTAAAAAATTTTAAACATTTTTGGCAATTTTTTTCTTGCTTATATTTTTTTCTAATTTTTATGAATAATTTTGATTTTTTTGTAGTTTTGTTTGAGTGTTTAAATAATCGATTTTTCTAAAATTAATTTTTTTTTAAATTTTGCTGGAATTCATTATTTTTAATTTTGCTGGAATTTTTTGCTCCATCCCTTGAAACTCGTTTTTTACCTTCACTTTAATTTGATTCCACTTAAAACCTTTGTTTATACACCCTTTTTTCAAATATGTTATTTTTAAATTAGCTTTCTTTATCAAAAAAGACGTAATTATTTAATATTTTTGCACTGGGACGATTTTCCTTTTTAATTTTCAAATATTTTTTTACTTATAATTTTTGTATTGTTTTTTTTTTTTTTCGTCAATGCTTAGGCTCAATCTGCAATTAATTCTTTATTTTTATTCCTGCACTTTTCGTATTTGTACAAGATATTTCTTTTCTATTCTCAAATTTTTTTTAGTAGTTAAATATTTTTTAACTTTTTTTTATATATTCACGTACTTTAAATAAGCTGTTTCTCACAACTTTCACTTTTTTCTCATTCTTTTTTAATTTCCATTGTTTATTTATATCTTACGTTTTTTTTTTTTTGCCATATATATATTTTTCGTTAGGCTTAACAATTTTTTCGTCTTCTGGAACATCTGTTTCTTCGGCACTTTTTTTATTTTAATATTATCTCTTTTTTATAATTTTAGCATTTAAATTTACCATTTTTTGATTTTTTGTAATAAATATTTTTTTTAATTTTGTCGAAATTTCGGGATTTTTCTTGTTTTTTGTTATTCTAAATAAATGTTTTTTTTTTGTACTGTAATTTTCCGATATTTTCACTTTTATCTAGCATCTTTGTATTTTATTCACCGCAATTTTTCTATTTTAGATGTACACCGAAAATATGAAATAGCCTTCATTACAACAACAACAACAACAACAACAACAACAACAGCTGGCCGTATAAACCAAAATATGGGTTGATTCAACCAAAATCGCGGTCAATTCTCATTCATTATTCAATGCTGTTGATTCAACAGAAATTTTTGTTGTTTAAGGTGTTGCTCTATATATAAACTAAAATAAGTGTTATTTTAACACTAAAAGAATTCAAGGAAAAAAAAATAAAAAATTAAAATATTTTTTAGTCTTCTTATGTTGACCCAGGTATCTACCATGATACCATCGTGCACTTATTCTTGTCCGTGTCTTGTTGTTGTTGTAGCGAGGTGTAGCCCTGCCTAAATGTCAGACAGGGTCACCTCCAGTGTGTTGCTCTAGGCCGGGTCGATATAAGAAAACGGCCCGGGTCGTTTCGGCACGATGGGTACAGCACAAGTACTGGTACCGCTCTCGTAGAACCGGCAATACAAGAAACTGTCCGTGTCTTATTATAGCTTTGTTCTAAATGACACCACACTTTCTCACGTTTTTTTGTTGCTTCCACCGATCTCACAATATTTGACTACTAAACGCAGGTGTCTACCATGATGATGCCATTGTATACTTATGCTCGCCGGCGTAGAATTACAGCTTTGTTCTATGATAGTAATGGCAGTATCGTAGCTGTTGGATTAACTGCAGGAGTTTGTTTGATCAACAAAACCTCTGTCAGTTCTACTAATTTAATTGGATGATGCAATAAATTTAAAATGACAGTTCCTTCGGTGTTAAATTAACCAGAAGTTTTAACACAAAATTCTGGATGATCAATAAAAATTCTGTCAGTTTCAAAAAATTGTATTAATTAAACATTCAAAGATCTATGACCGTTCAATCATTGAATGCAGTTACTTCAACTAGTTAGTTAGTTAGACACAAATTGAAAGTGTTGGTTTTCGTCAGGCACAAAATAAAAGTGTTAGTTTTCTTCAGACACAAAATTTTAGTGTTGTCTATTTTTTTTATAATTGCGGTTTTTTACTTTACATTAATTGTTGACATTGTTTTTTTTTTGTTTTTTTTTTTTCATTTTAAAATGTTTTATAATATTTTATTTTTTATTTTATTATCCTATAATTATTTTTTTTTTCTATTGTTTTATAATTGTTTTTTTTTTTTGTATAAATATGTATTATTAATTATAAACTGTTTTTTGTTTAATTTTTTGATAATAGTTTTTTTTTTTAATGTTATTATTTTATAATTGAAGCATTATCGGGAATAACGTTTTAAGTCACAAAAACAAAATTGTTCAGGAAGGCAAAAAACCCTGATTGTCGAAACCGTTTTCCCACTGAATGATTACACTATGCAACACTGTATCCAGACCTAAGTGTGCCATGGTGACTCTTGTATTCCTTGGTAAGGTGGGTTCTTCTTCAGCAATATCCGGTGGAGGACTGTTTAGAACAGGATTGACAGGAAGAGAGATTCAAAGCAACCCTTTTTAGTATGGATTTTGCCGGTGATATGGTCAGGCTCCTTTCGGCTAAAAAATGTATTCTCTTGTGAAAAAAAAAAATTAAATGACGAAAATTGATTTCAAAATTGAACAATGTAAACAGGCCTTTAGGGACCAAGTCACTTCGAATGATGGAATGAGATGCGCCAGTATCCACAGCGAGTTAACGCTCTTTTCCGTCCAAGAAACCTCTAACAGTAACATTACTTGCTTTCCCTCCGGCCTGCGAAACAGAAAATATGAGGCATTCATCTTGCTCATCTCCTCCAGAGTTCCGGCTTTTGAAACGGTTTCGGTTTCGGTCTTTTCAGGATCAAAATAACGGTTACGGTTTCGGTGTCGGTTTTGAAAAATGAATCGGTTTTAATCGGTTACGGTTACGGTTTCGGGTTCAGACGGGACGTACCGCAAGGGGATACCGGAGCATAGCGTTTTGACTTCCGGCCAAGGACTGTTGAATTCGTTACAAACAACATCACGGTTTTTGCGGTTTTGTATGCATGGTGCCGAGGGCCAGTCAGAATGAAAGCTCCACAGATACATAACAACCGAAATTCACATTGCTTTTGCTCTCTCTTTCCCTCTAGACTTTCTTAGAATTCTTGGTTATTTTTAGACTAGCCAGTTTCAAGCTAAGTCTACTTGGAATGCGCAAAAAATTTGACGAAAAAAGACGAAAAAAGGTTATGCACACACTCAATTAATTGAAATAATGTTACCAACAACAGACTCGATTAGGGATCTAGGGTGCTTTTGTGGAAGATTTTAGCTAGATTTTAAATGTACATTATTTAAGAGATATTAAAAACATAAAAAATATTTATGTTCAATTACATTTTAAACAGCTTTTAAAAAATTTTAAACATTTTTGGCAATTTTTTTCTTGCTTATATTTTTTTCTAATTTTTATGAATAATTTTGATTTTTTTGTAGTTTTGTTTGAGTGTTTAAATAATCGATTTTTCTAAAATTAATTTTTTTTTAAATTTTGCTGGAATTCATTATTTTTAATTTTGCTGGAATTTTTTGCTCCATCCCTTGAAACTCGTTTTTTACCTTCACTTTAATTTGATTCCACTTAAAACCTTTGTTTATACACCCTTTTTTCAAATATGTTATTTTTAAATTAGCTTTCTTTATCAAAAAAGACGTAATTATTTAATATTTTTGCACTGGGACGATTTTCCTTTTTAATTTTCAAATATTTTTTTACTTATAATTTTTGTGTTGTTTTTTTTTTTTCGTCAATGCTTAGGCTCAATCTGCAATTAATTCTTTATTTTTATTCCTGCACTTTTCGTATTTGTACAAGATATTTCTTTTCTATTCTCAAATTTTTTTTAGTAGTTAAATATTTTTTAACTTTTTTTATATATTCACGTACTTTAAATAAGCTGTTTCTCACAACTTTCACTTTTTTCTCATTCTTTTTTAATTTCCATTGTTTATTTATATCTTACGTTTTTTTTTTTTTGCCATATATATATTTTTCGTTAGGCTTAACAATTTTTTCGTCTTCTGGAACATCTGTTTGTTCGGCACTTTTTTTATTTTAATATTATCTCTTTTTTATAATTTTAGCATTTAAATTTACCATTTTTTGATTTTTTGTAATAAATATTTTTTTTAATTTTGTCGAAATTTCGGGATTTTTCTTGTTTTTTGTTATTCTAAATAAATGTTTTTTTTTTGTACTGTAATTTTCCGATATTTTCACTTTTATCTAGCATCTTTGTATTTTATTCACCGCAATTTTTCTATTTTAGATGTACACCGAAAATATGAAATAGCCTTCATTACAACAACAACAACAACAACAACAACACCAATAACAACAACAACAGCTGGCCGTATAAACCAAAATATGGGTTGATTCAACCAAAATCGCGGTCAATTCTCATTCATTATTCAATGCTGTTGATTCAACAGAAATTTTTGTTGTTTAAGGTGTTGCTCTATATATAAACTAAAATAAGTGTTATTTTAACACTAAAAGAATTCAAGGAAAAAAAAATAAAAAATTAAAATATTTTTTAGTCTTCTTATGTTGACCCAGGTATCTACCATGATACCATCGTGCACTTATTCTTGTCCGTGTCTTGTTGTTGTTGTAGCGAGGTGTAGCCCTGCCTAAATGTCAGACAGGGTCACCTCCAGTGTGTTGCTCTAGGCCGGGTCGATATAAGAAAACGGCCCGGGTCGTTTCGGCACGATGGGTACAGCACAAGTACTGGTACCGCTCTCGTAGAACCGGCAATACAAGAAACTGTCCGTGTCTTATTATAGCTTTGTTCTAAATGACACCACACTTTCTCACGTTTTTTTGTTGCTTCCACCGATCTCACAATATTTGACTACTAAACGCAGGTGTCTACCATGATGATGCCATTGTATACTTATGCTCGCCGGCGTAGAATTACAGCTTTGTTCTATGATAGTAATGGCAGTATCGTAGCTGTTGGATTAACTGCAGGAGTTTGTTTGATCAACAAAACCTCTGTCAGTTCTACTAATTTAATTGGATGATGCAATAAATTTAAAATGACAGTTCCTTCGGTGTTAAATTAACCAGAAGTTTTAACACAAAATTCTGGATGATCAATAAAAATTCTGTCAGTTTCAAAAAATTGTATTAATTAAACATTCAAAGATCTATGACCGTTCAATCATTGAATGCAGTTACTTCAACTAGTTAGTTAGTTAGACACAAATTGAAAGTGTTGGTTTTCGTCAGGCACAAAATAAAAGTGTTAGTTTTCTTCAGACACAAAATTTTAGTGTTGTCTATTTTTTTTATAATTGCGGTTTTTTACTTTACATTAATTGTTGACATTGTTTTTTTTTGTTTTTTTTTTTTCATTTTAAAATGTTTTATAATATTTTATTTTTTATTTTATTATCCTATAATTGTTTTTTTTTTCTATTGTTTTATAATTGTTTTTTTTTTTTTTTGTATAAATATGTATTATTAATTATAAACTGTTTTTTGTTTAATTTTTTGATAATAGTTTTTTTTTTAAATGTTATTATTTTATAATTGAAGCATTATCGGGAATAACGTTTTAAGTCACAAAAACAAAATTGTTCAGGAAGGCAAAAAACCCTGATTGTCGAAACCGTTTTCCCACTGAATGATTACACTATGCAACACTGTATCCAGACCTAAGTGTGCCATGGTGACTCTTGTATTCCTTGGTAAGGTGGGTTCTTCTTCAGCAATATCCGGTGGAGGACTGTTTAGAACAGGATTGACAGGAAGAGAGATTCAAAGCAACCCTGTTTAGTATGGATTTTGCCGGTGATATGGTCAGGCTCCTTTCGGCTAAAAAATGTATTCTCTTGTGAAAAAAAAAAATTAAATGACGAAAATTGATTTCAAAATTGAACAATGTAAACAGGCCTTTAGGGACCAAGTCACTTCGAATGATGGAATGAGATGCGCCAGTATCCACAGCGAGTTAACGCTCTTTTCCGTCCAAGAAACCTCTAACAGTAACATTACTTGCTTTCCCTCCGGCCTGCGAAACAGAAAATATGAGGCATTCATCTTGCTCATCTCCTCCAGAGTTACCCTAACGTCCATCTCTGGAGCCGATGTTGCAATAACGCGCAATATGGCCAGACTTTCCGCACTTGAAACATTTAATCGCACCATCGCTTTTCTTTTGTCCTCCATTCAAGGCTTCCAGAACTTTGTTGATTTTTTCGACCAAGTCTGGTGTCTCCTTATCTACACGGTGAACTTTGTTATCTGGTTTACATAAAAGCGAGGCTGTTTCTGGCAATAAAGCGTGTGATACCGTCTCTGCGTATGTCCTTTTGGCGTTTGCATATGCGGCTCGCTTCGTGTCTACATCCAGTATTCCATTTATGAAGCTTTGGAACTTTACCCTCTCGATGTATTTCACGGGTGCGTCTGCGTTCGCCAAATGAGCTAACCTGTCAATGCACCATGCAAATTCCTGCAATGTCCCATTACCCTTCTGGAAGCGATTCTGTAGCTCCATTTGAATATCTGCCTCCTGTGCTCGCTACCGTAACGCCTTTCAACGGCTCCCATCAACGCTTCATAGTTGTTTCTTTCAGCCGTCAAATGATGGGGTTTTTACCTTGGGTGCGCTTGTTGAAACACTTGGACGATTCAGCTGCAACTCCTAGATACGACTTCTTAACGCATCCACCTCAGCTTCGACTTTCTCCTAAAGCTGCATTACCCTACAAAAATCGGGAGTACTCTATTTACTCTCCAAAGAGTACTCCAAATGTAATCCTTTTCATATAAAAATCCTTTTTCATATAAAAATTAACACTGCGATGTCGTAGGGCTGGACCATCTACTCCACCCTTCGCTTTTTTTCTGCTACTCCATGGATTACCTACAGTCAGAGTACTTTGCAATGTACTCCAAGGTTGTTATTCCTTGGAGTATATTCTGTCAGAGCGATAGTGTCGTGATTTTCTTCGATAAGGCAAGAGCAGTGATCGGATTTCAAAAAGCTGAAGGCGGTCCGATGAGGTATACAAAGGATTACTATTGGAGCACTCCAATATCAAAAAGTTTGAACACATAATCCAACGATTTTTGCAGGGTAGTTTCTCGTCCATGCGCGCCTCTAGTTTTGAGGACATACGTGATTCCTGCTCCGTCCTGCTGCGTAGACAACTGCTGTTCAAACTGAGATGCCATGTGCGTCTTCGTTTCTTCCCACTTAGATGCCAAGCGTGTCTCTTGTTGTTCCAACTGAGATGCTATATGTGTCTTCTGTTCCTCCAAATGAGATGCCATGGGTGTCTTCTGTTCCTCCAACTGAGTTGCCATGCTTGATGTTATGTTGTTTGACATCTGAGCCAAGGCAGCCAATAAAGAGTTTGTGTCCACATTTGCCACTGAATCCGGAGAATCCTTTTGCTCTTCTATTTTCGTCGCTCCCTCTTCCGAAAGCTGAAAACAGGATCGTCACCGTTGATTCCTTCTGCTTCCATAGCCTCTCGCGACCGTGATTGTAGCTCCGCTTTATTGCTGGTTGTTGCCAATCCACGTCGTTCCAACTCATTTTTGAGTTTCTGGATCTTCAACTCATTCAACTTTGCCATGCCCTTGTTATCCTTAAAATGTCCTTGTTATCCTTGCAATGCCCTTGTTTCCTTTATAATGTCCTTGTTATCCTGTATTTATTTAACAATATCGCTTCTGACACCAATTGTGACGAATTCGATTACTTTCCTTGAGTTCGAACACTGTACGACTTATAAAACACTTAGATTCTGCTAAATAAATAGTACGCTTTCTTCACTACTAAAAACCGTAGTATAATATCGCGGGTTAATTCACTGTTCAGTACTTCACTGTACAACACTTTAAAATAAACTGATCGATGTGCGTTGTCTCTGTGCCTTTATATTCGAGACTCGAGTTGGCAACCCTGGTGTGCAAAGGCAAAACAAAGTTGTGGCCTGATTTAAATTTTCAAATGTATGGTTTATTTTGAGCTTAAAACCTTGAAACCTGCTTATAAACGTTAACAAACGCTTCATTTAACTGTGGAAAATAAGATCCTCTGTTCAAGTGATCTCCGATTCAACTTTAACTAATTCTGAAGTTTATTGAAATTGGTGCTCCCGCTTTGTTTTTGTTTTTGGCATTCTATTAAATTAAAGTGCCACCTTGTTTGTCGTATTTCAAGCTCTGTTTTGGTGGTTTGCGTCTAAGATAAACTCATATCATCTACGCTTTGTTAGTGCTGCCACTCAGTTTTTCGAGTATTATTTTTGGATCGTTTTTCTCCTCTTTACGTACATAATGGATGCAGTCGGTGTAAAGCGTCGTGGTGATGACATTTACGAGTCTGATAGCGCTAATAAAGTCCCACGACTCAGCGACTTCTCTCCCAGTTTAATGCGTAGCATAGATCAGCGCTTTACCAAATTCAACGAACTGATTTCAAAGCAAATTCTTGATTCAGAAAAAAGACTCATCGATTTCGTATGCAGAAAATTGGAAGACAAAGTGGATGTGCTGAAGAAGGATGTCATCGAGCTAAATGATATTGTAACTCGACTGGAGAGCTTGTTCGAACGCATTGGTCACCTTGAAGAAGAAGTTAATACGCTCAAATCCAATTTATCGAAGCAAGAGAGCTTTACTGCGGCAAGCGAAGTTCGAGTACACGGTATTCCCTTTAAGGAAGGAGAGAACTTACAAAGTGTCCTTCACCACCTATGCTCCACTGTAAACTCTGAACCTATCCCTATAAAACCCATTTTTCGGCCACGAAAATTAAGCAACAGCGTGGTAGATCCCGCCGAAATAATAAAATTTCAGTCGCTGACCGATAGAAACAAATTGCTAAGAAGCATTAACATCTTCAGGCGCAATAAAAAAATCAAGGGTCTGCAATTAATTCATGTGGGTATAAACTCAGATGCCCCGATATATGTTAATGCCTCCCTGTCCAGGCAAAACTATGCGATCTTCAAGGCAGCGATCCGTCTAAAAAAGAAAAGAAAAGTAGTATCGGTTTTTTCAATGAAGGGTCTGGTACATAGAAGACGGACAGCCAATGCCAACCCTGAAGAGATACATAGCTTGGAGTGTCGCGAGAAAATTCAAAATACTGCCCTAGAAAGTGTTAGTACCTTTCGCGATGGTGATGTCCCAACTAATAATGACCTGGATGGACGGCAGCAATAAATATAAATATAAATATATCCTTATTAATTATATATTACTTAAGTCTTTCCGTCTTATCTTTTTCGTTTCTATCTCTCCTAAACACATTTGTAATCTTCTATCTATATTGTCCTTTTTGGTATGCAGTGCAGAGCACTCCTTATATCTCATTAATAGTGATGGCGCTAGACTATAGGTTGTCTAGTTCCAAAGACTGTTTACATACATTGCTGCGAATTTTCAGTCAACGTACTAAAGGGCTTAAAGTCATCCATCTCAATGCCCAAAGTTTATATAAAAACTCGATGAATTGAGATTCATATCTGAAGGTTCTGGTATAGATGTAATATGTGTTTCCGAAACCTGGATTTCTTCACATCACAAAAATGATTTGGTGCAACTTTTTAGGGCTGATAGACATGGTCATGGTGGTGGTGTTGCTATATATGTAAAAAGTAGTTTATCTTGTAAATTTTGTTGTAGTGCTAATCCTAGTGATTCTGTTGAGGTGTCCTCCGTAAATAATCAAAGGCTTCTTATCGGCTGTGCATACAGACCTAATCGTGGAGTTAACTTCTCTGGTTTTATTGATTTTCTTGAACCTTCATTTTTGAGCTATGATAATATCATCATCGCTGGGGATTTCAACTCCAACCTTCTCGTCGACTCCAATCTAAAGATAAGCATGGAGTCTCTTGGACTTTTCCCCACCAATTTAACTTTACCTACACACTTCACCGGCTCAAATTCTTCCTTGTTGGATTTATTTTTTGTGAATGATCCCCTGAAATTACTTCACTACGATCAATTGTCTGCATCCTGTTTTTCAAACCACGATCTGATATTTCTAAGTTACAACTTTCAAACGTCACACAGCCAATGTTCATTTACGTATCGTGATTTTAGGAGCATCGATTACAGTTCCCTTGATGCAGCCGTGGAGGCGATTGAATGGAGTTTGATTCGTACGTTGGCAACGGTCGACGAGCAGGCATTATTCCTACAAAATCATATCATTAGGCTTTTCGACAACCATGTGCCAGTGAAACTCAAAGCAGCTACATACAATAACAACCCAACTCAACGAGATAAATATAAATTTTGTAAATCCGCCAATCTCTACTGATAATATATGTGCTGATAATTATTGTACTCGTGCTAATGTCGAATTTGGTCCTCTTGAGTTTGTTTGTGTCGATGATTGTGATGTCGTACAAGCCATTCTTTCTGTAAAGTCTAATCCCAGCCAGCAAGGTACCGTACATTTTACGAACATTGCGATTTACGAGCTATTCTCGAATAAAAAAACAATAACAAAAGAAGCTTTTCTGTCACGTCAAACAAAAAAATTAAAATAAAAAATTTCAAACAAAAAATTTTTAACGAAAATTTTCAAACTCATATTTTAAAAGTAAGTATGTTTGTAAAATATCTAATTAAAAACACAAATAACATAAAATATATCTTTTAAATTATTACTAGCGTGTTGGAAGGTGGATTTGCGGAAAAAGAAAAAGGGACAGAGAAAGTGGCTGCTATTCTGGGATCTCGGGATGCCCTCTGGGTTGTATGACCCACTATTTATAAGTTGTGATGCTTAACATGTAAACCAATATCAGTACGTACACGCTGGCAAAAAGATATACAATTTTATTATTTAATAAAAAACTTTATACCTAAAATTTAGGTTTGTTTATTTGCATTATCTTTCGCATTGAAATCAGTCGGTAAGGCGGTCTAGAAAGTCGGTTTTTCTATCGAAAATTAATTGTTTACGAGTACATTTACGATAAAAAAACGGACGTAAAAAGATTCATATACGAGTGCTTTTTCGATACTTTTACGACAATCGTAGGCAAAAAACATTTCAGAGCGAAACCGGATTCGTAGGCGAATCGTAAACGGATATCATAAACGATATTTTATCAGAGTTTTCTTCGAGAAAACGTCAGTTTACGAGCTCGTTTACGATGATTTTGCTGGCTGGGATGCTATGGGGTTTGATGGTATATGTCCGAAATTTTTAAAAATTATTCTTCCTAAAATCCTTCCCTGGTTAACCTGCTTGGTCAACTCTGTGTTGACGACCTGTGTTTTTCCCAAATGTTGGAAAGCTGCTAAGGTAATCCCTATCCCCAAGCAAAACAAGGAGTATAGGCCTATAGCCATTCTGCCTTTCCTCTCCAAGGTCGTCGAACGAATTTTGCACTGCCAGATAAATACATATGTGCAGAATAATAAACTCCTCACAGATTCCCAGTCTGGATTCAGGTCGAATCGCAGCTGTAAAACAGCGCTCCTATCGGTGATAGAGGATTTGCGAGAACAAGTTGATAAAAATTAATTCTGTCGACCACACGATTCTCATTAAAAAGCTGGACAACCTTTTTAATTTTTCCAATTGCGCAACAGCCCTCATCACATCCTACTTAGCCGAGCGAACCCAGGCAGTAAGTGTTGGTAGCAGAAAGTCTGACTTCGTAAGTGTTGTAAGAGGTGTCCCACAAGGCTCAATCCTTGGTCCCCTGTTATTTGTTTTGTACATAAATGACTTGCCTTGTGTTCTTAAGTATTGCAATATTCATATTTATGCTGACGACGTACAATTGTATATGTGCTGTCCTAGTGATCGTACCAGTTCGTGTATTAATAACTTAAATTATGATTTGTGTCAAATTGGTTCGTGGGCTTCTATGAACGGCTTATGTCTTAACCCTAAGAAGTAATCCATAGAAAGTCCCTTGATAAAAGTGGCTTGGAAAATTTAATTTTGGACAACACTATTATAGAATACGTCGACACGGCTAAGAATCTAGGTGTAGTTTTCAACAATACTTTGACACGGAAAGATCACATTTTCCGCACGGTGGGAAAAGTGTATGGAATGCTTCGTACATTCTGGCTATCAAATACTTTACATATTTGACTTCTAATAGCAAAAGCGTACTTGATACCTACGCTCCTTTATGGCTGTGAGACTTACTCTAACTGTGACTATATATACAAAAGGAAACTTAATGTTGTATATAACAAGATTGCTATATACATTTACGGGCTGAAAAGACTTGACCACGTGTCTCAACACGCTAAAAAGTTGCTAAACATTTCTCTCGATAACCTCATAAAAGTAAGAACGCTCACCACTCTCCACAAACTAATATATGAAGACATGCATGGATGAAGGAGGTATGTCGCATTCTCACTCAATTTCTGTTTTTGGCATTGGTGAATAGTGTTTATGCAGATCTATATTTCTATCTTATCAGAATCTGCCTATCGTGAAAATTGTAGAAGATAATTCATGGATGAAGGGGGTATGTACACAACTTTTCAATATGAATTGTGGAAGACGGGGGTATGTTCCTATTTTTTCATATAAAACACTAAATATAAACTTATGCTTTTTATTGCATATTTTGCAACGTCTTTTATGGCTTTGCATAATTTTTTTGTCAGTTTTCCATAAAGATTCGAAAAAACCTCAAATGTTTAAGCAAACCTTTAAAGCCGATTTTCTCGTTTCACTCAAAATGCGAGATACCCCCTTCATCCATGCATGTCTTCATATATGAAGGAATCTGAATATCTATATCGGAGGCTTAATTTTCTTCAAACTTCTCGATCGGTGCTTCTCACCCACTTCAGACATCAAATGCTAATATCTGATCGCCAGTTCTTCATAACTGTCATTAACTGACTTATAAGCAATGCACTGCACTGCAATAAAGAATTAGCAAGTTTCTATAATGACCAAGACAATTAAGATGTTAATTTATGATAATTTTGTGTACTCTTGCGCTCGTTTTTTATTTCTATTTACTTTTATCCTCTCTATACTTTCTATTGCTGATCTACACATGAGGACCTTCAAACCAAAGCGCAACAAGTGTGCACCTACCCAGTGTACACTTGTTGCGTTTTGGTTTGGAGCTATTCATAACTATCTATCTTTCTGCAAATCTGCACCTGGCTAGTCATCAACATGGCTTCCGTAAGCTGCACAGCACCACCACCGCACTCAATGCCATTACAACTCAAATAAATAGCGGCCTAAATCAAAATCAACCAAATCACAGGACTGTGTTAGTGGCTCTTGACCTGTCGAAAGCTTTTGACACAGTCAACCATGCATACAAGATCTGTTTGAGACACAGATACCTGATGGTTTAAAGAGATGGGCCGCTAATTATTTGAGTGGACGGCAGGCGTCGGTTAACTTTAGAAACGCTAAATCAAAACCTAGACGTATTAGACAGGGGGTGCCACAGGGTGGTGTCCTATCCCCGACACTGTTTAATTTCTATTTATCGAAGATGCCCCCACCACCAGAGGGCGTCTCCTTCGTTTCATATGCCGACGACTGTACAATAATGGAGACGGGGAAGGGCCCCTATACTGATGAACTCTGTTCGAGAATCAATGGTTACCTCTGCGACCTTTCCAGGTTTTTCACTGAGCGAGATCTGACAATATCTCCGACAAAATCAACGGCGACGCTTTTTACGACATGGACGCACCAGGTGAGAAATGAATTAGACATTTTCGTTGATGGCACTAAGCTACCAACTGTCAGCCACCCAAAGTTATTAGGGATGACACTGGATAATACTTTCTCATTTGCTGGTCATGTGTCTGCAATGGTCTCAAAGGTACGTGGTCGCAACAAGATCCTCAAGTCAAGGGCACATCTACGTGAGCATTTTGATGAGATCCGGCACCTCACACTTTCGCCGTTTGATCCAAAGGTACATACGCAGGCCCTGAAGCACATCCATGACACGTCCGTTGCGTCCTATGTCTCGCTCTGTCCACTGAACGCCGTTTTGCACGCCAAACCACCTCGCGTTGCGGCTGAGGAGCGTGATCTTCCTCGAGAGACAAGGGTCACTCTGGCTCAATTACGCTCTGGATACTGTAGCAGGTTAAACTCCTACTTATCCAGACTAGACCCTGACGTGCCGAATGAATGTCCGGCATGCGGCTCGTCACCCCATAATACCAACCATTTATTTACCTGCTCTTCGGAGCCCACTCTTCTAACACCCATCTCCCTCTGGCCCAACCCTGTCGAAACTGCAAGTTTCCTAGGACTCCCGTTAGAAGAAATTGATGACAATTTAGGTTAAGGAAAAGTACACGCTGGGCAGGGCTACACTTCGTTACAACAACAACAACAGTCACTTGCCGGAAGTACTTGGGGAAAAGACAAAGAAACGTTGCTGACTACATATAAGGCCATTGGCCGACCAGTCTTTGACTATGCTGCGCCCATATGGTCGCCTAATGTACATAACACCAACTGGACGAAGTTACAAGTCTGCCAAAATACTGCCATCAGAACTGCTACGGGATGTCTCCTCATGTCTTCCGAGTCTCAATGTAAAAGAGCTTGCGGAAATGCTGAGCAGGCAATTCCTTCTGAACTGCCACAAGCCAGCACATCCAAACCGTCATCTTTTGGACATAGATCCGCCCCCGAGAGACATAAGGAGACATCTCCGTAAGCACTATGATGAGATCCGGCATCATATTACCTTGCCGTTTGATCTGCAGAATCATAAGCGGGCTCTAACCGACATCCACACCGAGTCGGTAGACACTTTTGTCGGATCTCTACCTGTGAATCCCGTTCTGAACAGTCCTCCACCGGATATTGCTGAAGAAGAACGCACCTTACCAAGGGAGACAAGAGTGACCTTGGCACAGCTTAGGTCTGGATATAGTGTAAGGTTAAACTCCTACTTATCCAGACTTAATGATACAATCTTAAATACATGCCCTGCATGTGGTAGGACCCCCCATGATACTCTACATCTCTTCAATTGTTCATCTGAACCTACTCTTCTAACCCCTCTGTCCCTCTGGACAAACCCTGTTGAAACTGCACGTTTCCTTGGACTCCCCTTAGAAGAGCTTGATGAAGATCTTCGGAATGATCATACACTCTAGACAGGGCAATGCATTGTTAACAACAACAACAACAACATCTATCTTTCTATCTCTCTATCTATCGATCTACCTATATATGTATGTACTTTTCTATCTACTTGTTTCCATGTATTGTTATAATATTCAATATTTTTAGTCATACTTTTATTTTTTTTTAGCATTAAGTGTAAAATGTTCCTATTTTTATAACGTTACCGACTAGCACTATAAAATAATTTTATCAAATTGCGTGCCAGGATAAATTTACCAAATATATACAAATACAAATATATCCTAGCGGAACTACAGCTTCACCACCTAGAAATGTCCACACATTTCCGGGTTATTCGTGCAACCCTGTTCTCGAAACGTTTATCTATCGTCATCTCCTTCTGCCACATTCGCAAATATGCGATATGCCTCCCCTCTTTCAACTCCAACCTTCTCGTCGACTCCAATCTAAAGATAAGCATGGAGTCTCTTGGACTTTTCCCCACCAATTTAACTTTACCTACACACTTCACCGGCTCAAATTCTTCCTGGATTTATTTTTTGTGAATGAACCCCTGAAATTACTTCACTACGATCAATTGTCTGCATCCTGTTTTTCAAAACACGAACTGATATTTCTAAGTTACAACTTTCAAACGTCACACAGCCAATGTTCATTTACGTATCGTGATTTTAGGAGCATCGATTACAGTTCCCTTGATGCAGCCGTGGAGGAGATTGAATGGAGTTTGATTCGTACGTTGGCAACGGTCGACGAGCAGGCATTATTCCTACAAAAATCATATCATTAGGCTTTTCGGCAACCATGTGCCAGTGAAACTCAAGGCAGCTACATACAATAACAACCCAACTCAACGAGATAAATATAAATTTTGTAAATCTGCCAATCTCTACTGATAATATATGTGCTGATAATTATTGTACTCGTGCTAATGTCGAATTTGGTCCTCTTGAGTTTGTTTGTGTCGATGATTGTGATGTCGTACAAGCCATTCTTTCTGTAAAGTCTAATCCCAGCCAGCAAGGTACCGTACATTTTACGAACATTGCGATTTACGAGCTATTCTCGAATAAAAAAACAATAACAAAAGAAGCTTTTCTGTCACGTCAAACAAAAAAATTAAAATAAAAAATTTCAAACAAAAAATTTTTAACGAAAATTTTCAAACTGATATTTTAAAAGTAAGTATGTTTGTAAAATATCTAATTAAAAACACAAATAACATAAAATATATCTTTTAAATTATTACTAGCGTGTTGGAAGGTGGATTTGCGGAAAAAGAAAAAGGGACAGAGAAAGTGGCTGCTATTCTGGGATCTCGGGATGCCCTCTGGGTTGTATGACCCACTATTTATAAGTTGTGATGCTTAACATGTAAACCAATATCAGTACGTACACGCTGGCAAAAAGATATACAATTTTATTATTTAATAAAAAACTTTATACCTAAAATTTAGGTTTGTTTATTTGCATTATTTTTCGCATTGAAATCAGTCGGTAAGGCGGTCTAGAAAGTCGGTTTTTCTATCGAAAATTAATTGTTTACGAGTACATTTACGATAAAAAAACGGACGTAAAAAGATTCATATACGAGTGCTTTTTCGATACTTTTACGACAATCGTAGGCAAAAAACATTTCAGAGCGAAACCGGATTCGTAGGCGAATCGTAAACGGATATCATAAACGATATTTTATCAGAGTTTTCTTCGAGAAAACGTCAGTTTACGAGCTCGTTTACGATGATTTTGCTGGCTGGGATGCTATGGGGTTTGATGGTATATGTCCGAAATTTTTAAAAATTATTCTTCCTAAAATCCTTCCCTGGTTAACCTGCTTGGTCAACTCTGTGTTGACGACCTGTGTTTTTCCCAAATGTTGGAAAGCTGCTAAGGTAATCCCTATCCCCAAGCAAAACAAGGAGTATAGGCCTATAGCCATTCTGACTTTCCTCTCCAAGGTCGTCGAACGAATTTTGCACTGCCAGATAAATACATATGTGCAGAATAATAAACTCCTCACAGATTCCCAGTCTGGATTCAGGTCGAATCGCAGCTGTAAAACAGCGCTCCTATCGGTGATAGAGGATTTGCGAGAACAAGTTGATAAAAATTGATTCTGTCGACCACACGATTCTCATTAAAAAGCTGGACAACCTTTTTAATTTTTCCAATTGCGCAACAGCCCTCATCAGATCCTACTTAGCCGAGCGAACCCAGGCAGTAAGTGTTGGTAGCAGAAAGTCTGACTTCGTAAGTGTTGTAAGAGGTGTCCCACAAGGCTCAATCCTTGGTCCCCTGTTATTTGTTTTGTACATAAATGACTTGCCTTGTGTTCTTAAGTATTGCAATATTCATATTTATGCTGACGACGTACAATTGTATATGTGCTGTCCTAGTGATCGTACCAGTTCGTGTATTAATAACTTAAATTATGATTTGTGTCAAATTGGTTCGTGGGCTTCTATGAACGGCTTATGTCTTAACCCTAAGAAGTAATCCGTAGAAAGTCCCTTGATAAAAGTGGCTTGGAAAATTTAATTTTGGACAACACTATTATAGAATACGTCGACACGGCTAAAAATCTAGGTGTAGTTTTCAACAATACTTTGACACGGAAAGATCACATTTTCCGCACGGTGGGAAAAGTGTATGGAATGCTTCGTACATTCTGGCTATCAAATACTTTACATACTTGACTTCTAATAGCAAAAGCGTACTTGATACCTACGCTCCTTTATGGCTGTGAGACTTACTCTAACTGTGACTATGTATACAAAAGGAAACTTAATGTTGTATATAACAAGATTGCTATATACATTTACGGGCTGAAAAGACTTGACCACGTGTCTCAACACGCTAAAAAGTTGCTAAACATTTCTCTCGATAACCTCATAAAAGTAAGAACGCTCACCACTCTCCACAAACTAATATATGAAGACATGCATGGATGAAGGAGGTATGTCGTATTCTCACTCAATTTCTGTTTTTGGCATTGGTGAATAGTGTTTATGCAGATCTATATTTCTATCTTATCAGAATCTGCCTATCGTGAAAATTGTAGAAGATAATTCATGGATGAAGGGGGTATGTACACAACTTTTCAATATGAATTGTGGAAGAAGGGGGTATGTTCCTATTTTTTCATATAAAACACTAAATATAAACTTATGCTTTTTATTGCATATTTTGCAACGTCTTTTATGGCTTTGCATAATTTTTTTGTCAGTTTTCCATAAAGATTCGAAAAAACCTCAAATGTTTAAGCAAAACTTTAAAGCCGATTTTCTCGTTTCACTCAAAATGCGAGATACCCCCTTCATCCATGCATGTCTTCATATATGAAGGAATCTGAATATCTATATCGGAGGCTTAATTTTCTTCAAACTTCTCGATCGGTGCTTCTCACCCACTTCAGACATCAAATGCTAATATCTGATCGCCAGTTCTTCATAACTGTCATTAACTGACTTATAAGCAATGCACTGCACTGCAATAAAGAATTAGCAAGTTTCTATAATGACCAAGACAATTAAGATGTTAATTTATGATAATTTTGTGTACTCTTGCGCTCGTTTTTTATTTCTATTTACTTTTATCCTCTCTATACTTTCTATTGCTGATCTACACATGAGGACCTTCAAACCAAAGCGCAACAAGTGTGCACCTACCCAGTGTACACTTGTTGCGTTTTGGTTTGGAGCTATTCATAACTATCTATCTTTCTGCAAATCTGCACCTGGCTAGTCATCAACATGGCTTCCGTAAGCTGCACAGCACCACCACCGCACTCAATGCCATTACAACTCAAATAAATAGCGGCCTAAATCAAAATCAACCAAATCACAGGACTGTGTTAGTGGCTCTTGACCTGTCGAAAGCTTTTGACACAGTCAACCATGCATACAAGATCTGTTTGAGACACAGATACCTGATGGTTTAAAGAGATGGGCCGCTAATTATTTGAGTGGACGGCAGGCGTCGGTTAACTTTAGAAACGCTAAATCAAAACCTAGACGTATTAGACAGGGGGTGCCACAGGGTGGTGTCCTATCCCCGACACTGTTTAATTTCTATTTATCGAAGATGCCCCCACCACCAGAGGGCGTCTCCGTCGTTTCATATGCCGACGACTGTACAATAATGGAGACGGGGAAGGGCCCCTATACTGATGAACTCTGTTCGAGAATCAATGGTTACCTCTGCGACCTTTCCAGGTTTTTCACTGAGCGAGATCTGACAATATCTCCGACAAAATCAACGGCGACGCTTTTTACGACATGGACGCACCAGGTGAGAAATGAATTAGACATTTTCGTTGATGGCACTAAGCTACCAACTGTCAGCCACCCAAAGTTATTAGGGATGACACTGGATAATACTTTCTCATTTGCTGGTCATGTGTCTGCAATGGTCTCAAAGGTACGTGGTCGCAACAAGATCCTCAAGTCAAGGGCACATCTACGTGAGCATTTTGATGAGATCCGGCACCTCACACTTTCGCCGTTTGATCCAAAGGTACATACGCAGGCCCTGAAGCACATCCATGACACGTCCGTTGCGTCCTATGTCTCGCTCTGTCCACTGAACGCCGTTTTGCACGCCAAACCACCTCGCGTTGCGGCTGAGGAGCGTGATCTTCCTCGAGAGACAAGGGTCACTCTGGCTCAATTACGCTCTGGATACTGTAGCAGGTTAAACTCCTACTTATCCAGACTAGACCCTGACGTGCCGAATGAATGTCCGGCATGCGGCTCGTCACCCCATAATACCAACCATTTATTTACCTGCTCTTCGGAGCCCACTCTTCTAACACCCATCTCCCTCTGGCCCAACCCTGTCGAAACTGCAAGTTTCCTAGGACTCCCGTTAGAAGAAATTGATGACAATTTAGGTTAAGGAAAAGTACACGCTGGGCAGGGCTACACTTCGTTACAACAACAACAACAGTCACTTGCCGGAAGTACTTGGGGAAAAGACAAAGAAACGTTGCTGACTACATATAAGGCCATTGGCCGACCAGTCTTTGACTATGCTGCGCCCATATGGTCGCCTAATGTACATAACACCAACTGGACGAAGTTACAAGTCTGCCAAAATACTGCCATCAGAACTGCTACGGGATGTCTCCTCATGTCTTCCGAGTCTCAATGTAAAAGAGCTTGCGGAAATGCTGAGCAGGCAATTCCTTCTGAACTGCCACAAGCCAGCACATCCAAACCGTCATCTTTTGGACATAGATCCGCCCCCGAGAGACATAAGGAGACATCTCCGTAAGCACTATGATGAGATCCGGCATCATATTACCTTGCCGTTTGATCTGCAGAATCATAAGCGGGCTCTGACCGACATCCACACCGAGTCGGTAGACACTTTTGTCGGATCTCTACCTGTGAATCCCGTTCTGAACAGTCCTCCACCGGATATTGCTGAAGAAGAACGCACCTTACCAAGGGAGACAAGAGTGACCTTGGCACAACTTAGGTCTGGATATAGTGTAAGGTTAAACACCTACTTATCCAGACTTAATGATACAATCTTAAATACATGCCCTGCATGTGGTAGGACCCCCATGATACTCTACATCTCTTCAATTGTTCATCTGAACCTACTCTTCTAACCCCTCTGTCCCTCTGGACAAACCCTGTTGAAACTGCACGTTTCCTTGGACTCCCCTTAGAAGAGCTTGATGAAGATCTTCGGAATGATCATACACTCTAGACAGGGCAATGCATTGTTAACAACAACAACAACAACATCTATCTTTCTATCTCTCTATCTATCGATCTACCTATATATGTATGTACTTTTCTATCTACTTGTTTCCATGTATTGTTATAATATTCAATATTTTTAGTCATACTTTTATTTTTTTTTAGCATTAAGTGTAAAATGTTCCTATTTTTATAACGTTACCGACTAGCACTATAAAATAATTTTATCAAATTGCGTGCCAGGATAAATTTACCAAATAAATACAAATACAAATATATCCTAGCGGAACTACAGCTTCACCACCTAGAAATGTCCACACATTTCCGGGTTATTCGTGCAACCCTGTTCTCGAAACGTTTATCTATCGTCATCTCCTTCTGCCGCATTCGCAAATATGCGATATGCCTCCCCTCTTTCAACTCCAACCTTCTCGTCGACTCCAATCTAAAGATAAGCATGGAGTCTCTTGGACTTTTCCCCACCAATTTAACTTTACCTACACACTTCACCGGCTCAAATTCTTCCTTGTTGGATTTATTTTTTGTGAATGATCCCCTGAAATTACTTCACTACGATCAATTGTCTGCATCCTGTTTTTCAAAACACGAACTGATATTTCTAAGTTACAACTTTCAAACGTCACACAGCCAATGTTCATTTACGTATCGTGATTTTAGGAGCATCGATTACAGTTCCCTTGATGCAGCCGTGGAGGCGATTGAATGGAGTTTGATTCGTACGTTGGCAACGGTCGACGAGCAGGCATTATTCCTACAAAATCATATCATTAGGCTTTTCGACAACCATGTGCCAGTGAAACTCAAAGCAGCTACATACAATAACAACCCAACTCAACGAGATAAATATAAATTTTGTAAATCTGCCAATCTCTACTGATAATATATGTGCTGATAATTATTGTACTCGTGCTAATGTCGAATTTGGTCCTCTTGAGTTTGTTTGTGTCGATGATTGTGATGTCGTACAAGCCATTCTTTCTGTAAAGTCTAATCCCAGCCAGCAAGGTACCGTACATTTTACGAACATTGCGATTTACGAGCTATTCTCGAATAAAAAAACAAAAACAAAAGAAGCTTTTCTGTCACGTCAAACAAAAAAATTAAAATAAAAAATTTCAAACAAAAAATTTTTAACGAAAATTTTCAAACTGATATTTTAAAAGTAAGTATGTTTGTAAAATATCTAATTAAAAACACAAATAACATAAAATATATCTTTTAAATTATTACTAGCGTGTTGGAAGGTGGATTTGCGGAAAAAGAAAAAGGGACAGAGAAAGTGGCTGCTATTCTGGGATCTCGGCATGCCCTCTGGGTTGTATGAACCACTATTTATAAGTTGTGATGCTTAACATGTAAACCAATATCAGTACGTACACGCTGGCAAAAAGATATACAATTTTATTATTTAATAAAAAACTTTATACCTAAAATTTAGGTTTGTTTATTTGCATTATTTTTCGCATTGAAATCAGTCGGTAAGGCGGTCTAGAAAGTCGGTTTTTCTATCGAAAATTAATTGTTTACGAGTACATTTACGATAAAAAAACGGACGTAAAAAGATTCATATACGAAACCGGATTCGTAGGCGAATCGTAAACGGATATCATAAACGATATTTTATCAGAGTTTTCTTCGAGAAAACGTCAGTTTACGAGCTCGTTTACGATGATTTTGCTGGCTGGGATGCTATGGGGTTTGATGGTATATGTCCGAAATTTTTAAAAATTATTCTTCCTAAAATCCTTCCCTGGTTAACCTGCTTGGTCAACTCTGTGTTGACGACCTGTGTTTTTCCCAAATGTTGGAAAGCTGCTAAGGTAATCCCTATCCCCAAGCAAAACAAGGAGTATAGGCCTATAGCCATTCTGCCTTTCCTCTCCAAGGTCGTCGAACGAATTTTGCACTGCCAGATAAATACATATGTGCAGAATAATAAACTCCTCACAGATTCCCAGTCTGGATTCAGGTCGAATCGCAGCTGTAAAACAGCGCTCCTATCGGTGATAGAGGATTTGCGAGAACAAGTTGATAAAAATTGATTCTGTCGACCACACGATTCTCATTAAAAAGCTGGACAACCTTTTTAATTTTTCCAATTGCGCAACAGCCCTCATCAGATCCTACTTAGCCGAGCGAACCCAGGCAGTAAGTGTTGGTAGCAGAAAGTCTGACTTCGTAAGTGTTGTAAGAGGTGTCCCACAAGGCTCAATCCTTGGTCCCCTGTTATTTGTTTTGTACATAAATGACTTGCCTTGTGTTCTTAAGTATTGCAATATTCATATTTATGCTGACGACGTACAATTGTATATGTGCTGTCCTAGTGATCGTACCAGTTCGTGTATTAATAACTTAAATTATGATTTGTGTCAAATTGGTTCGTGGGCTTCTATGAACGGCTTATGTCTTAACCCTAAGAAGTAATCCATAGAAAGTCCCTTGATAAAAGTGGCTTGGAAAATTTAATTTTGGACAACACTATTATAGAATACGTCGACACGGCTAAAAATCTAGGTGTAGTTTTCAACAATACTTTGACACGGAAAGATCACATTTTCCGCACGGTGGGAAAAGTGTATGGAATGCTTCGTACATTCTGGCTATCAAATACTTTACATATTTGACTTCTAATAGCAAAAGCGTACTTGATACCTACGCTCCTTTATGGCTGTGAGACTTACTCTAACTGTGACTATGTATACAAAAGGAAACTTAATGTTGTATATAACAAGATTGCTATATACATTTACGGGCTGAAAAGACTTGACCACGTGTCTCAACACGCTAAAAAGTTGCTAAACATTTCTCTCGATAACCTCATAAAAGTAAGAACGCTCACCACTCTCCACAAACTAATATATGAAGACATGCATGGATGAAGGAGGTATGTCGCATTCTCACTCAATTTCTGTTTTTGGCATTGGTGAATAGTGTTTATGCAGATCTATATTTCTATCTTATCAGAATCTGCCTATCGTGAAAATTGTAGAAGATAATTCATGGATGAAGGGGGTATGTACACAACTTTTCAATATGAATTGTGGAAGAAGGGGGTATGTTCCTATTTTTTCATATAAAACACTAAATATAAACTTATGCTTTTTATTGCATATTTTGCAACGTCTTTTATGGCTTTGCATAATTTTTTTGTCAGTTTTCCATAAAGATTCGAAAAAACCTCAAATGTTTAAGCAAAACTTTAAAGCCGATTTTCTCGTTTCACTCAAAATGCGAGATACCCCCTTCATCCATGCATGTCTTCATATATGAAGGAATCTGAATATCTATATCGGAGGCTTAATTTTCTTCAAACTTCTCGATCGGTGCTTCTCACCCACTTCAGACATCAAATGCTAATATCTGATCGCCAGTTCTTCATAACTGTCATTAACTGACTTATAAGCAATGCACTGCAATAAAGAATTAGCAAGTTTCTATAATGACCAAGACAATTAAGATGTTAATTTATGATAATTTTGTGTACTCTTGCGCTCGTTTTTTATTTCTATTTACTTTTATCCTCTCTATACTTTCTATTGCTGATCTACACATGAGGACCTTCAAACCAAAGCGCAACAAGTGTGCACCTACCCAGTGTACACTTGTTGCGTTTTGGTTTGGAGCTATTCATAACTATCTATCTTTCTGCAAATCTGCACCTGGCTAGTCATCAACATGGCTTCCGTAAGCTGCACAGCACCAACACCGCACTCAATGCCATTACAACTCAAATAAATAGCGGCCTAAATCAAAATCAACCAAATCACAGGACTGTGTTAGTGGCTCTTGACCTGTCGAAAGCTTTTGACACAGTCAACCATGCATACAAGATCTGTTTGAGACACAGATACCTGATGGTTTAAAGAGATGGGCCGCTAATTATTTGAGTGGACGGCAGGCGTCGGTTAACTTTAGAAACGCTAAATCAAAACCTAGACGTATTAGACAGGGGGTGCCACAGGGTGGTGTCCTATCCCCGACACTGTTTAATTTCTATTTATCGAAGATGCCCCCACCACCAGAGGGCGTCTCCGTCGTTTCATATGCCGACGACTGTACAATAATGGAGACGGGGAAGGGCCCCTATACTGATGAACTCTGTTCGAGAATCAATGGTTACCTCTGCGACCTTTCCAGGTATTTCACTGAGCGAGATCTGACAATATCTCCGACAAAATCAACGGCGACGATTTTTACGACATGGACGCACCAGGTGAGAAATGAATTAGAAATTTTCGTTGATGGCACTAAGCTACCAACTGTCAGCCACCCAAAGTTATTAGGGATGACACTGGATAATACTTTCTCATTTGCTGGTCATGTGTCTGCAATGGTCTCAAAGGTACGTGGTCGCAACAAGATCCTCAAGTCAAGGGCACATCTACGTGAGCATTTTGATGAGATCCGGCACCTCACACTTTCGCCGTTTGATCCAAAGGTACATACGCAGGCCCTGAAGCACATCCATGACACGTCCGTTGCGTCCTATGTCTCGCTCTGTCCACTGAACGCCGTTTTGCACGCCAAACCACCTCGCGTTGCGGCTGAGGAGCGTGATCTTCCTCGAGAGACAAGGGTCACTCTGGCTCAATTACGCTCTGGATACTGTAGCAGGTTAAACTCCTACTTATCCAGACTAGACCATGACGTGCCGAATGAATGTCCGGCATGCGGCTCGTCACCCCATAATACCAACCATTTATTTACCTGCTCTTCGGAGCCCACTCTTCTAACACCCATCTCCCTCTGGCCCAACCCTGTCGAAACTGCAAGTTTCCTAGGACTCCCGTTAGAAGAAATTGATGACAATTTAGGTTAAGGAAAAGTACACGCTGGGCAGGGCTACACTTCGTTACAACAACAACAACAGTCACTTGCCGGCAGTACTTGGGGAAAAGACAAAGAAACGTTGCTGACTACATATAAGGCCATTGGCCGACCAGTCTTTGACTATGCTGCGCCCATATGGTCGCCTAATGTACATAACACCAACTGGACGAAGTTACAAGTCTGCCAAAATACTGCCATCAGAACTGCTACGGGATGTCTCCTCATGTCTTCCGAGTCTCAATGTAAAAGAGCTTGCGGAAATGCTGAGCAGGCAATTCCTTCTGAACTGCCACAAGCCAGCACATCCAAACCGTCATCTTTTGGACATAGATCCGCCCCCGAGAGACATAAGGAGACATCTCCGTAAGCACTATGATGAGATCCGGCATCATATTACCTTGCCGTTTGATCTGCAGAATCATAAGCGGGCTCTAACCGACATCCACACCGAGTCGGTAGACACTTTTGTCGGATCTCTACCTGTGAATCCCGTTCTGAACAGTCCTCCACCGGATATTGCTGAAGAAGAACGCACCTTACCAAGGGAGACAAGAGTGACCTTGGCACAGCTTAGGTCTGGATATAGTGTAAGGTTAAACTCCTACTTATCCAGACTTAATGATACAATCTTAAATACATGCCCTGCATGTGGTAGGACCCCCCATGATACTCTACATCTCTTCAATTGTTCATCTGAACCTACTCTTCTAACCCCTCTGTCCCTCTGGACAAACCCTGTTGAAACTGCACGTTTCCTTGGACTCCCCTTAGAAGAGCTTGATGAAGATCTTCGGAATGATCATACACTCTAGACAGGGCAATGCATTGTTAACAACAACAACAACAACATCTATCTTTCTATCTCTCTATCTATCGATCTACCTATATATGTATGTACTTTTCTATCTACTTGTTTCCATGTATTGTTATAATATTCAATATTTTTAGTCATACTTTTATTTTTTTTTAGCATTAAGTGTAAAATGTTCCTATTTTTATAACGTTACCGACTAGCACTATAAAATAATTTTATCAAATTGTGTGCCAGGATAAATTTACCAAATAAATACAAATACAAATATATCCTAGCGGAACTACAGCTTCACCACCTAGAAATGTCCACACATTTCCGGGTTATTCGTGCAACCCTGTTCTCGAAACGTTTATCTATCGTCATCTCCTTCTGCCACATTCGCAAATATGCGATATGCCTCCCCTCTTTCAACTCCAACCTTCCCGTCGACTCCAATCTAAAGATAAGCATGGAGTCTCTTGGACATTTCCCCACCAATTTAACTTTACCTACACACTTCACCGGCTCAAATTCTTCCTTGTTGGATTTATTTTTTGTGAATGATCCCCTGAAATTACTTCACTACGATAAATTGTCTGCATCCTGTTTTTCAAAACACGAACTGATATTTCTAAGTTACAACTTTCAAACGTCACACAGCCAATGTTCGTTTCACTCAAAATGCGAGATACCCCCTTCATCCATGCATGTCTTCATATATGAAGGAATCTGAATATCTATATCGGAGGCTTAATTTTCTTCAAACTTCTCGATCGGTGCTTCTCACCCACTTCAGACATCAAATGCTAATATCTGATCGCCAGTTCTTCATAACTGTCATTAACTGACTTATAAGCAATGCACTGCACTGCAATAAAGAATTAGCAAGTTTCTATAATGACCAAGACAATTAAGATGTTAATTTATGATAATTTTGTGTACTCTTGCGCTCGTTTTTTATTTCTATTTACTTTTATCCTCTCTATACTTTCTATTGCTGATCTACACATGAGGACCTTCAAACCAAAGCGCAACAAGTGTGCACCTACCCAGTGTACACTTGTTGCGTTTTGGTTTGGAGCTATTCATAACTATCTATCTTTCTGCAAATCTGCACCTGGCTAGTCATCAACATGGCTTCCGTAAGCTGCACAGCACCACCACCGCACTCAATGCCATTACAACTCAAATAAATAGCGGCCTAAATCAAAATCAACCAAATCACAGGACTGTGTTAGTGGCTCTTGACCTGTCGAAAGCTTTTGACACAGTCAACCATGCATACAAGATCTGTTTGAGACACAGATACCTGATGGTTTAAAGAGATGGGCCGCTAATTATTTGAGTGGACGGCAGGCGTCGGTTAACTTTAGAAACGCTAAATCAAAACCTAGACGTATTAGACAGGGGGTGCCACAGGGTGGTGTCCTATCCCCGACACTGTTTAATTTCTATTTATCGAAGATGCCCCCACCACCAGAGGGCGTCTCCGTCGTTTCATATGCCGACGACTGTACAATAATGGAGACGGGGAAGGGCCCCTATACTGATGAACTCTGTTCGAGAATCAATGGTTACCTCTGCGACCTTTCCAGGTTTTTCACTGAGCGAGATCTGACAATATCTCCGACAAAATCAACGGCGACGCTTTTTACGACATGGACGCACCAGGTGAGAAATGAATTAGACATTTTCGTTGATGGCACTAAGCTACCAACTGTCAGCCACCCAAAGTTATTAGGGATGACACTGGATAATACTTTCTCATTTGCTGGTCATGTGTCTGCAATGGTCTCAAAGGTACGTGGTCGCAACAAGATCCTCAAGTCAAGGGCACATCTACGTGAGCATTTTGATGAGATCCGGCACCTCACACTTTCGCCGTTTGATCCAAAGGTACATACGCAGGCCCTGAAGCACATCCATGACACGTCCGTTGCGTCCTATGTCTCGCTCTGTCCACTGAACGCCGTTTTGCACGCCAAACCACCTCGCGTTGCGGCTGAGGAGCGTGATCTTCCTCGAGAGACAAGGGTCACTCTGGCTCAATTACGCTCTGGATACTGTAGCAGGTTAAACTCCTACTTATCCAGACTAGACCCTGACGTGCCGAATGAATGTCCGGCATGCGGCTCGTCACCCCATAATACCAACCATTTATTTACCTGCTCTTCGGAGCCCACTCTTCTAACACCCATCTCCCTCTGGCCCAACCCTGTCGAAACTGCAAGTTTCCTAGGACTCCCGTTAGAAGAAATTGATGACAATTTAGGTTAAGGAAAAGTACACGCTGGGCAGGGCTTCACTTCGTTACAACAACAACAACAGTCACTTGCCGGAAGTACTTGGGGAAAAGACAAAGAAACGTTGCTGACTACATATAAGGCCATTGGCCGACCAGTCTTTGACTATGCTGCGCCCATATGGTCGCCTAATGTACATAACACCAACTGGACGAAGTTACAAGTCTGCCAAAATACTGCCATCAGAACTGCTACGGGATGTCTCCTCATGTCTTCCGAGTCTCAATGTAAAAGAGCTTGCGGAAATGCTGAGCAGGCAATTCCTTCTGAACTGCCACAAGCCAGCACATCCAAACCGTCATCTTTTGGACATAGATCCGCCCCCGAGAGACATAAGGAGACATCTCCGTAAGCACTATGATGAGATCCGGCATCATATTACCTTGCCGTTTGATCTGCAGAATCATAAGCGGGCTCTAACCGACATCCACACCGAGTCGGTAGACACTTTTGTCGGATCTCTACCTGTGAATCCCGTTCTGAACAGTCCTCCACCGGATATTGCTGAAGAAGAACGCACCTTACCAAGGGAGACAAGAGTGACCTTGGCACAACTTAGGTCTGGATATAGTGTAAGGTTAAACACCTACTTATCCAGACTTAATGATACAATCTTAAATACATGCCCTGCATGTGGTAGGACCCCCATGATACTCTACATCTCTTCAATTGTTCATCTGAACCTACTCTTCTAACCCCTCTGTCCCTCTGGACAAACCCTGTTGAAACTGCACGTTTCCTTGGACTCCCCTTAGAAGAGCTTGATGAAGATCTTCGGAATGATCATACACTCTAGACAGGGCAATGCATTGTTAACAACAACAACAACAACAACAACATCTATCTTTCTATCTCTCTATCTATCGATCTACCTATATATGTATGTACTTTTCTATCTACTTGTTTCCATGTATTGTTATAATATTCAATATTTTTAGTCATACTTTTATTTTTTTTTAGCATTAAGTGTAAAATGTTCCTATTTTTATAACGTTACCGACTAGCACTATAAAATAATTTTATCAAATTGCGTGCCAGGATAAATTTACCAAATAAATACAAATACAAATATATCCTAGCGGAACTACAGCTTCACCACCTAGAAATGTCCACACATTTCCGGGTTATTCGTGCAACCCTGTTCTCGAAACGTTTATCTATCGTCATCTCCTTCTGCCGCATTCGCAAATATGCGATATGCCTCCCCTCTTTCAACTCCAACCTTCTCGTCGACTCCAATCTAAAGATAAGCATGGAGTCTCTTGGACTTTTCCCCACCAATTTAACTTTACCTACACACTTCACCGGCTCTTCTTCCTTGTTGGATTTATTTTTTGTGAATGATCCCCTGAAATTACTTCACTACGATCAATTGTCTGCATCCTGTTTTTCAAAACACGAACTGATATTTCTAAGTTAGAACTTTCAAACGTCACACAGCCAATGTTGATTTACGTATCGTGATTTTAGGAGCATCGATTACAGTTCCCTTGATGCAGCCGTGGAGGCGATTGAATGGAGTTTGATTCGTACGTTGGCAACGGTCGACGAGCAGGCATTATTCCTACAAAATCATATCATTAGGCTTTTCGACAACCATGTGCCAGTGAAACTCAAAGCAGCTACATACAATAACAACCCAACTCAACGAGATAAATATAAATTTTGTAAATCTGCCAATCTCTACTGATAATATATGTGCTGATAATTATTGTACTCGTGCTAATGTCGAATTTGGTCCTCTTGAGTTTGTTTGTGTCGATGATTGTGATGTCGTACAAGCCATTCTTTCTGTAAAGTCTAATCCCAGCCAGCAAGGTACCGTACATTTTACGAACATTGCGATTTACGAGCTATTCTCGAATAAAAAAACAAAAACAAAAGAAGCTTTTCTGTCACGTCAAACAAAAAAATTAAAATAAAAAATTTCAAACAAAAAATTTTTAACGAAAATTTTCAAACTGATATTTTAAAAGTAAGTATGTTTGTAAAATATCTAATTAAAAACACAAATAACATAAAATATATCTTTTAAATTATTACTAGCGTGTTGGAAGGTGGATTTGCGGAAAAAGAAAAAGGGACAGAGAAAGTGGCTGCTATTCTGGGATCTCGGCATGCCCTCTGGGTTGTATGAACCACTATTTATAAGTTGTGATGCTTAACATGTAAACCAATATCAGTACGTACACGCTGGCAAAAAGATATACAATTTTATTATTTAATAAAAAACTTTATACCTAAAATTTAGGTTTGTTTATTTGCATTATTTTTCGCATTGAAATCAGTCGGTAAGGCGGTCTAGAAAGTCGGTTTTTCTATCGAAAATTAATTGTTTACGAGTACATTTACGATAAAAAAACGGACGTAAAAAGATTCATATACGAAACCGGATTCGTAGGCGAATCGTAAACGGATATCATAAACGATATTTTATCAGAGTTTTCTTCGAGAAAACGTCAGTTTACGAGCTCGTTTACGATGATTTTGCTGGCTGGGATGCTATGGGGTTTGATGGTATATGTCCGAAATTTTTAAAAATTATTCTTCCTAAAATCCTTCCCTGGTTAACCTGCTTGGTCAACTCTGTGTTGACGACCTGTGTTTTTCCCAAATGTTGGAAAGCTGCTAAGGTAATCCCTATCCCCAAGCAAAACAAGGAGTATAGGCCTATAGCCATTCTGCCTTTCCTCTCCAAGGTCGTCGAACGAATTTTGCACTGCCAGATAAATACATATGTGCAGAATAATAAACTCCTCACAGATTCCCAGTCTGGATTCAGGTCGAATCGCAGCTGTAAAACAGCGCTCCTATCGGTGATAGAGGATTTGCGAGAACAAGTTGATAAAAATTGATTCTGTCGACCACACGATTCTCATTAAAAAGCTGGACAACCTTTTTAATTTTTCCAATTGCGCAACAGCCCTCATCAGATCCTACTTAGCCGAGCGAACCCAGGCAGTAAGTGTTGGTAGCAGAAAGTCTGACTTCGTAAGTGTTGTAAGAGGTGTCCCACAAGGCTCAATCCTTGGTCCCCTGTTATTTGTTTTGTACATAAATGACTTGCCTTGTGTTCTTAAGTATTGCAATATTCATATTTATGCTGACGACGTACAATTGTATATGTGCTGTCCTAGTGATCGTACCAGTTCGTGTATTAATAACTTAAATTATGATTTGTGTCAAATTGGTTCGTGGGCTTCTATGAACGGCTTATGTCTTAACCCTAAGAAGTAATCCATAGAAAGTCCCTTGATAAAAGTGGCTTGGAAAATTTAATTTTGGACAACACTATTATAGAATACGTCGACACGGCTAAAAATCTAGGTGTAGTTTTCAACAATACTTTGACACGGAAAGATCACATTTTCCGCACGGTGGGAAAAGTGTATGGAATGCTTCGTACATTCTGGCTATCAAATACTTTACATATTTGACTTCTAATAGCAAAAGCGTACTTGATACCTACGCTCCTTTATGGCTGTGAGACTTACTCTAACTGTGACTATGTATACAAAAGGAAACTTAATGTTGTATATAACAAGATTGCTATATACATTTACGGGCTGAAAAGACTTGACCACGTGTCTCAAAACGCTAAAAAGTTGCTAAACATTTCTCTCGATAACCTCATAAAAGTAAGAACGCTCACCACTCTCCACAAACTAATATATGAAGACATGCATGGATGAAGGAGGTATGTCGCATTCTCACTCAATTTCTGTTTTTGGCATTGGTGAATAGTGTTTATGCAGATCTATATTTCTATCTTATCAGAATCTGCCTATCGTGAAAATTGTAGAAGATAATTCATGGATGAAGGGGGTATGTACACAACTTTTCAATATGAATTGTGGAAGAAGGGGGTATGTTCCTATTTTTTCATATAAAACACTAAATATAAACTTGTGCTTTTTATTGCATATTTTGCAACGTCTTTTATGGCTTTGCATAATTTTTTTGTCAGTTTTCCATAAAGATTCGAAAAAACCTCAAATGTTTAAGCAAAACTTTAAAGCCGATTTTCTCGTTTCACTCAAAATGCGAGATACCCCCTTCATCCATGCATGTCTTCATATATGAAGGAATCTGAATATCTATATCGGAGGCTTAATTTTCTTCAAACTTCTCGATCGGTGCTTCTCACCCACTTCAGACATCAAATGCTAATATCTGATCGCCAGTTCTTCATAACTGTCATTAACTGACTTATAAGCAATGCACTGCAATAAAGAATTAGCAAGTTTCTATAATGACCAAGACAATTAAGATGTTAATTTATGATAATTTTGTGTACTCTTGCGCTCGTTTTTTATTTCTATTTACTTTTATCCTCTCTATACTTTCTATTGCTGATCTACACATGAGGACCTTCAAACCAAAGCGCAACAAGTGTGCACCTACCCAGTGTACACTTGTTGCGTTTTGGTTTGGAGCTATTCATAACTATCTATCTTTCTGCAAATCTGCACCTGGCTAGTCATCAACATGGCTTCCGTAAGCTGCACAGCACCAACACCGCACTCAATGCCATTACAACTCAAATAAATAGCGGCCTAAATCAAAATCAACCAAATCACAGGACTGTGTTAGTGGCTCTTGACCTGTCGAAAGCTTTTGACACAGTCAACCATGCATACAAGATCTGTTTGAGACACAGATACCTGATGGTTTAAAGAGATGGGCCGCTAATTATTTGAGTGGACGGCAGGCGTCGGTTAACTTTAGAAACGCTAAATCAAAACCTAGACGTATTAGACAGGGGGTGCCACAGGGTGGTGTCCTATCCCCGACACTGTTTAATTTCTATTTATCGAAGATGCCCCCACCACCAGAGGGCGTCTCCGTCGTTTCATATGCCGACGACTGTACAATAATGGAGACGGGGAAGGGCCCCTATACTGATGAACTCTGTTCAAGAATCAATGGTTACCTCTGCGACCTTTCCAGGTATTTCACTGAGCGAGATCTGACAATATCTCCGACAAAATCAACGGCGACGCTTTTTACGACATGGACGCACCAGGTGAGAAATGAATTAGAAATTTTCGTTGATGGCACTAAGCTACCAACTGTCAGCCACCCAAAGTTATTAGGGATGACACTGGATAATACTTTCTCATTTGCTGGTCATGTGTCTGCAATGGTCTCAAAGGTACGTGGTCGCAACAAGATCCTCAAGTCAAGGGCACATCTACGTGAGCATTTTGATGAGATCCGGCACCTCACACTTTCGCCGTTTGATCCAAAGGTACATACGCAGGCCCTGAAGCACATCCATGACACGTCCGTTGCGTCCTATGTCTCGCTCTGTCCACTGAACGCCGTTTTGCACGCCAAACCACCTCGCGTTGCGGCTGAGGAGCGTGATCTTCCTCGAGAGACAAGGGTCACTCTGGCTCAATTACGCTCTGGATACTGTAGCAGGTTAAACTCCTACTTATCCAGACTAGACCATGACGTGCCGAATGAATGTCCGGCATGCGGCTCGTCACCCCATAATACCAACCATTTATTTACCTGCTCTTCGGAGCCCACTCTTCTAACACCCATCTCCCTCTGGCCCAACCCTGTCGAAACTGCAAGTTTCCTAGGACTCCCGTTAGAAGAAATTGATGACAATTTAGGTTAAGGAAAAGTACACGCTGGGCAGGGCTACACTTCGTTACAACAACAACAACAGTCACTTGCCGGCAGTACTTGGGGAAAAGACAAAGAAACGTTGCTGACTACATATAAGGCCATTGGCCGACCAGTCTTTGACTATGCTGCGCCCATATGGTCGCCTAATGTACATAACACCAACTGGACGAAGTTACAAGTCTGCCAAAATACTGCCATCAGAACTGCTACGGGATGTCTCCTCATGTCTTCCGAGTCTCAATGTAAAAGAGCTTGCGGAAATGCTGAGCAGGCAATTCCTTCTGAACTGCCACAAGCCAGCACATCCAAACCGTCATCTTTTGGACATAGATCCGCCCCCGAGAGACATAAGGAGACATCTCCGTAAGCACTATGATGAGATCCGGCATCATATTACCTTGCCGTTTGATCTGCAGAATCATAAGCGGGCTCTAACCGACATCCACACCGAGTCGGTAGACACTTTTGTCGGATCTCTACCTGTGAATCCCGTTCTGAACAGTCCTCCACCGGATATTGCTGAAGAAGAACGCACCTTACCAAGGGAGACAAGAGTGACCTTGGCACAGCTTAGGTCTGGATATAGTGTAAGGTTAAACTCCTACTTATCCAGACTTAATGATACAATCTTAAATACATGCCCTGCATGTGGTAGGACCCCCCATGATACTCTACATCTCTTCAATTGTTCATCTGAACCTACTCTTCTAACCCCTCTGTCCCTCTGGACAAACCCTGTTGAAACTGCACGTTTCCTTGGACTCCCCTTAGAAGAGCTTGATGAAGATCTTCGGAATGATCATACACTCTAGACAGGGCAATGCATTGTTAACAACAACAACAACAACATCTATCTTTCTATCTCTCTATCTATCGATCTACCTATATATGTATGTACTTTTCTATCTACTTGTTTCCATGTATTGTTATAATATTCAATATTTTTAGTCATACTTTTATTTTTTTTTAGCATTAAGTGTAAAATGTTCCTATTTTTATAACGTTACCGACTAGCACTATAAAATAATTTTATCAAATTGTGTGCCAGGATAAATTTACCAAATAAATACAAATACAAATATATCCTAGCGGAACTACAGCTTCACCACCTAGAAATGTCCACACATTTCCGGGTTATTCGTGCAACCCTGTTCTCGAAACGTTTATCTATCGTCATCTCCTTCTGCCACATTCGCAAATATGCGATATGCCTCCCCTCTTTCAACTCCAACCTTCCCGTCGACTCCAATCTAAAGATAAGCATGGAGTCTCTTGGACATTTCCCCACCAATTTAACTTTACCTACACACTTCACCGGCTCAAATTCTTCCTTGTTGGATTTATTTTTTGTGAATGATCCCCTGAAATTACTTCACTACGATAAATTGTCTGCATCCTGTTTTTCAAAACACGAACTGATATTTCTAAGTTACAACTTTCAAACGTCACACAGCCAATGTTCATTTACGTATCGTGATTTTAGGAGCATCGATTACGTTGGCAACGGTCGACGAGCAGGCATTATTCCTACAAAATCATATCATTAGGCTTTTCGACAACCATGTGCCAGTGAAACTCAAAGCAGCTACATACAATAACAACCCAACTCAACGAGATAAATATAAATTTTGTAAATCTGCCAATCTCTACTGGTAATATATGTGCTGATAATTATTGTACTCGTGCTAATGTCGAATTTGGTCCTCTTGAGTTTGTTTGTGTCGATGATTGTGATGTCGTACAAGCCATTCTTTCTGTAAAGTCTAATCCCAGCCAGCAAGGTACCGTACATTTTACGAACATTGCGATTTACGAGCTATTCTCGAATAGAAAAACAATAACAAAAGAAGCTTTTCTGTCACGTCAAACAAAAAAATTAAAATAAAAAATTTCAAACAAAAAATTTTTAACGAACATTTTCAAACTGATATTTCAAAAGTAAGTATGTTTGTAAAATATCTAATTAAAAACACAAATAACATAAAATATATCTTTTAAATTATTACTAGCGTGTTGGAAGGTGGATTTGCGGAAAAAGAAAAAGGGACAGAGAAAGTGGCTGCTATTCTGGGATCTCGGGATGCCCTCTGGGTTGTATGACCCACTATTTATAAGTTGTGATGCTTAACATGTAAACCAATATCAGTACGTACACGCTGGCAAAAAGATATACAATTTTATTATTTAATAAAAAACTTTATACCTAAAATTTAGGTTTGTTTATTTGCATTATTTTTCGCATTGAAATCAGTCGGTAAGGCGGTCTAGAAAGTCGGTTTTTCTATCGAAAATTAATTGTTTACGAGTGCTTTTTCGATACTTTTACGACAATCGTAGGCAAAAAACATTTCAGAGCGAAACCGGATTCGTAGGCGAATCGTAAACGGATATCATAAACGATATTTTATCAGAGTTTTCTTCGAGAAAACGTCAGTTTACGAGCTCGTTTACGATGATTTTGCTGGCTGGGATGCTATGGGGTTTGATGGTATATGTCCGAAATTTTTAAAAATTATTCTTCCTAAAATCCTTCCCTGGTTAACCTGCTTGGTCAACTCTGTGTTGACGACCTGTGTTTTTCCCAAATTTTGGAAAGCTGCTAAGGTAATCCCTATCCCCAAGCAAAACAAGGAGTATAGGCATATAGCCATTCTGCCTTTCCTCTCCAAGGTCGTCGAACGAATTTTGCACTGCCAGATAAATACATATGTGCAGAATAATAAACTCCTCACAGATTCCCAGTCTGGATTCAGGTCGAATCGCAGCTGTAAAACAGCGCTCCTATCGGTGATAGAGGATTTGCGAGAACAAGTTGATAAAAATTGTACTGCCTTCCTAACTCTTCTCGACCACTCAAAAGCGTTTGATTCTGTCGACCACACGATTCTCATTAAAAAGCTGGACAACCTTTTTAATTTTTATAATTGCGCAACAGCCCTCATCAGATCCTACTTAGCCGAGCGAACCCAGGCAGTAAGTGTTGGTAGCAGAAAGTCTGACTTCGTAAGTGTTGTAAGAGGTGTCCCACAAGGCTCAATCCTTGGTCCCCTGTTATTTGTTTTGTACATAAATGACTTGCCTTGTGTTCTTAAGTATTGCAATATTCATATTTATGCTGACGACGTACAATTGTATATGTGCTGTCCTAGTGATCGTACCAGTTCGTGTATTAATAACTTAAATTATGATTTGTGTCAAATTGGTTCGTGGGCTTCTATGAACGGCTTATGTCTTAACCCTAAGAAGTAATCCATAGAAAGTCCCTTGATAAAAGTGGCTTGGAAAATTTAATTTTGGACAACACTATTATAGAATACGTCGACACGGCTAAAAATCTAGGTGTAGTTTTCAAAAATACTTTGACACGGAAAGATCACATTTCCGCACGGTGGGAAAAGTGTATGGAATGCTTCGTACATTCTGGCTACACAATACTTTACATGTTTGACTTCTAATAGCAAAAGCGTACTTGATACCTACGCTCCTTTATGGCTGTGAGACTTACTCTAACTGTGACTATGTATACAAAAGGAAACTTAATGTTGTATATAACAAGATTGCTATATACATTTACGGGCTGAAAAGACTTGACCACGTGTCTCAACACGCTAAAAAGTTGCTAAACATTTCTCTCGATAACCTCATAAAAGTAAGAACGCTCACCACTCTCCACAAACTAATATATGAAGACATGCATGGATGAAGGAGGTATGTCGCATTCTCACTCAATTTCTGTTTTTGGCATTGGTGAATAGTGTTTATGCAGATCTATATTTCTATCTTATCAGAATCTGCCTATCGTGAAAATTGTAGAAGATAATTCATGGATGAAGGGGGTATGTACACAACTTTTCAATATGAATTGTGGAAGAAGGGGGTATGTTCCTATTTTTTCATATAAAACACTAAATATAAACTTATGCTTTTTATTGCATATTTTGCAACGTCTTTTATGGCTTTGCATAATTTTTTTGTCAGTTTTCCATAAAGATTCGAAAAAACCTCAAATGTTTAAGCAAAACTTTAAAGCCGATTTTCTCGTTTCACTCAAAATGCGAGATACCCCCTTCATCCATGCATGTCTTCATATATGAAGGAATCTGAATATCTATATCGGAGGCTTAATTTTCTTCAAACTTCTCGATCGGTGCTTCTCACCCACTTCAGACATCAAATACTAATATCTGATCGCCAGTTCTTCATAACTGTCATTAACTGACTTATAAGCAATGCACTGCACTGCAATAAAGAATTAGCAAGTTTCTATAATGACCAAGACAATTAAGATGTTAATTTATGATAATTTTGTGTACTCTTGCGCTCGTTTTTTATTTCTATTTACTTTTATCCTCTCTATACTTTCTATTGCTGATCTACACATGAGGACCTCCAAACCAAAGCGCAACAAGTGTGCACCTACCCAGTGTACACTTGTTGCGTTTTGGTTTGGAGCTATTCATAACTATCTATCTTTCTGCAAATCTGCACCTGGCTAGTCATCAACATGGCTTCCGTAAGCTGCACAGCACCACCACCGCACTCAATGCCTTTACAACTCAAATAAATAGCCGTCTAAATCAAAACCAACCAAATCACAGGACTGTGTTAGTGGCTCTTGACCTGTCGAAAGCTTTTGACACAGTCAACCATGCCACTCTCATACAAGATCTGTTTGAGACACAGATACCTGATGGTTTAAAGAGATGGGCCGCTAATTATTTGAGTGGACGGCAGGCGTCGGTTAACTTTAGAAACGCTAAATCAAAACCTAGACGTATTAGACAGGGGGTGCCACAGGGTGGTGTCCTATCCCCGACACTGTTTAATTTCTATTTATCGAAGATGCCCCCACCACCAGAGGGCGTCTCCGTCGTTTCATATGCCGACGACTGTACAATAATGGAGACGGGGAAGGGCCCCTATACTGATGAACTCTGTTCGAGAATCAATGGTTACCTCTGCGACCTTTCCAGGTTTTTCACTGAGCGAGATCTGACAATATCTCCGACAAAATCAACGGCTACGCTTTTTACGACATGGACGCACCAGGTGAGAAATGAATTAGACATTTTCGTTGATGGCACTAAGCTACCAACTGTCAGCCACCCAAAGTTATTAGGGATGACACTGGATAATACTTTCTCATTTGCTGGTCATGTGTCTGCAAAGGTCTCAAAGGTACGTGGTCGCAACAAGATCCTCAAGTCAAGGGCACATCTACGTGAGCATTTTGATGAGATCCGGCACCTCACACTTTCGCCGTTTGATCCAAAGGTACATACGCAGGCCCTGAAGCACATCCATGACACGTCCGTTGCGTCCTATGTCTCGCTCTGTCCACTGAACGCCGTTTTGCACGCCAAACCACCTCGCGTTGCGGCTGAGGAGCGTGATCTTCCTCGAGAGACAGGGGTCACTCTGGCTCAATTACGCTCTGGATACTGTAGCAGGTTAAACTCCTACTTATCCAGACTAGACCCTGACGTGCCGAATGAATGTCCGGCATGCGGCTCGTCACCCAATAATACCAACCATTTATTTACCTGCTCTTCGGAGCCCACTCTTCTAACACCCATCTCCCTCTGGTCCAACCCTGTCGAAACTGCAAGTTTCCTAGGACTCCCGTTAGAAGAAATTGATGACAATTTAGGTTAAGGAAAAGTACACGCTGGGCAGGGCTACACTTCGTTACAACAACAACAACAGTCACTTGCCGGCAGTACTTGAAGAAAAGACAAAGAAACGTTGCTGACTACATATAAGGCCATTGGCCGACCAGTCTTTGACTATGCTGCGCCCATATGGTCGCCTAATGTACATAACCCCAACTGGACGAAGTTACAAGTCTGCCAAAATACTGCCATCAGAACTGCTACGGGATGTCTCCTCATGTCTTCCGAGTCTCACCTCCATCAGGAGGCAAAACTGCTCAATGTAAAAGAGCATGCGGAAATGCTGAGCAGGCAATTCCTTCTGAACTGCCACAAGCCAGCACATCCAAACCGTCATCTTTTGGACATAGATCCGCCCCCGAGAGACATAAGGAGACATCTCCGTAAGCACTATGATGAGATCCGGCATCATATTACCTTGCCGTTTGATCTGCAGAATCATAAGCGGGCTCTAACCGACATCCACACCGAGTCGGTAGACACTTTTGTCGGATCTCTACCTGTGAATCCCGTTCTGAACAGTCCTCCACCGGATATTGCTGAAGAAGAACGCACCTTACCAAGGGAGACAAGAGTGACCTTGGCACAGCTTAGGTCTGGATATAGTTAAACTCCTACTTATCCAGACTTAATGATACAATCTTAAATACATGCCCTGCATGTGGTAGGACCCATGATACTCTATATCTCTTCAATTGTTCATCTGAACCTACTCTTCTAACCCCTCTCTCCCTCTGGACAAACCCTGTTGAAACTGTACGTTTCCTTGGACTCCCCTTAGAAGAGCTTGATGAAGATCTTCGGAATGATCATACACTCTAGACAGGGCAATGCATTGTTAACAACAACAACAACAACAACATCTATCTTTCTATCTCTCTATCTATCGATCTACCTATATATGTATGTACTTTTCTATCTACTTGTTTCCATGTATTGTTATAATATTCAATATTTTTTAGTCATACTTTTATTTTTTTTAGCATTAAGTGTAAAATGTTCCTATTTTTATAACGTTACCGACTAGCACTATAAAATAATTTTATCAAATTGCGTGCCAGGATAAATTTACCAAATAAATACAAATACAAATATATCCTAGCGGAACTACAGCTTCACCACCTAGAAATGTCCACACATTTCCGGGTTATTCGTGCAACCCTGTTCTCGAAACGTTTATCTATCGTCATCTCCTTCTGCCACATTCGCAAATATGCGATATGCCTCCCCTCTCTCACTCTAGCGACATCATGGAGGCTGAACTTTCCGACAGTGGGCCCACACTGGCGTTAAAATCGCCAAGCATGACTTTGATATCATGACGGGGGCAGTTTCTTCTAATTTCGAGTAGAATGCATCTTTTTCTACGTCGTCCTTGTCCTCGGTCGGTGCGTGCGCGCAGATAAACGATATGGTGAAAAATCGTAGTTTTATTCGGATTGTGGCGAGACGCTCATTCACGGCTGTGAAGGACACTACATGTTTCACAAGTCTCTTTCCTACCGCTCCGTAGTACAATATCGCGGGTTAATTCACTGTTCAGTACTTCACTGTACGACACTTGAAAATAAACTGATTGATGTGCGTTATCTATGCGCCTTTATATACCCTAGCGGAAATACAGCTTCACCATCTAGAAATGTCTACACGTTTCTGGGTTATTCGTGCAACCATGTTCTCGAAGCGTTTATCTATCGTTGTTTAGACCATCGGTCTAAATATATCGGTCGCCCCTCGTAGCAAACCTCAGTATCGGCCGCGCTATCACTTTTTTATCTTTATACCGATAACAGCTCTTACCCCTTCGAATCCTACAAATGTAGGATTCGGCGGAGGTACAGAGCTGATTTTTATCTAGACACTCGTTCACTTCGTTTTCGATTATAGGAGCACCATCATCAGCCACTCCAGGTAAGATCCAACTTTTTCCATAATTTTTCCATTTTAATTTTCTTGCATTTCTAAACAAGATTATTAATTGTACACATTAATTCTTTAATAATTAACTGTGTACCTTATATTCAATAAAGAGTGCTATTATATTGTATGAAATAGAAAGGCAAGTGTTTTGTTTATTTATTAACTCGTTGCACTTTCTTTCTTTCTCTTTTCCATACTTATTACGTGCGAGCATCCCGCCATTGCCATTGGCCGCACGTAACATTGGTCCATCGCGCCAGGAAATAATAAACATCCAGCACCTATAAAACCAGCACCTAAAAAATCCAGCACCTAATAAAGCGCACCGCAAAAATTAAAAAATTCAACTCAGGTTATTTGGCTTTAATTAATTCGAAGGCGAGCTAACATACCAGCGAATACCATACCAACGAACACACACGTATACAGCCGCAAACATCACATCACATTGCATACACTGTAACACATCATATCATCACATCACATCTGCATCAGATCACAAATTGATTGCACAACACATTATTACCAAATACAGTCCATTTGCACAGTTTCATCACTCAAGGTACGTTGGTTTGTTTAGTTCATGCACCATATTTTTTTTAATACGTACAAAACGTAAGTGAACTTTGTGAGTGATTTTTTAAAGAACAAAGTAAGTGAAAACCTTGTGTGCTTGACAGCGCAAAAACGCCTTTTGACTATCGGTTAAGTCCCCCACCAGTGGTAAGACTTATCCGACACAGCTCAAGGCAAGCAGTCAGTGAATTTTTTTTGTTTTTTTTTATAAACACTTATCACTGCACTGAACATCTGTCTGCTCTACCACTTCGTGTGGAAACGTTCTCCAAAATAGCTTTTAATTTTCACTTAGTTGATGCTTTTTTAAATAATCCATCACAAAGTTCACAACATCACATGAATCAGTTCATCAAACAATCTATATACCTATTCATCACAACGTTGGGTGGCTTGTGGGTATAAACACTTAAAGCGTACACAGTCCATAAGTGTCGCTTAATTTAACACATTATTTTGTATCGCTCAAAATTTTAAATAAAATATTATCACTAGTCCACGATTATCTGGACAAATACAACTGCGTTAGTTTTTCTTGGAATTTTTCTTGGAAATTGCACTTTGTCACCTGGTTTGGCTATACAGGGTTCACAATACCCAAAGCACATCGAATCTGTACCAAGATTTCTATCTGTGCCACATACACTTTGTTGATACATTGAGTCTTCAGAGACTTTTATTTGTTATCACCATACATTTTGGAAACACTAAACCTCCAGAGGTTATCTGTTACACAAATACTTTTGAAACATTAAATCTTCAGAGATTTATTTCGGTTTCATATACACAGTCCTTGTTACACTAAATCTTCAGAGATTTTAGATCGGTTCACAAACACTTTAAGACGTTAAATCTTCAGAGATTTTTCTGGGTCACATACACGTTTGTTGAGACATTAAATCTTCAGAGATTTCTTTCGGTTTCACATTCTTTTTAGAGACATTAAATCTTCAGAGATTTGTTTCTTATACACTTTTGAGACATTAAATCTTCAGAGGTTTGTTTCTTATACACTTTTGAGACATTAAATCTTCAGAGATTTGTTTCATATAATCTTCAGAGATTTATATCACACACACTTTTAAAGACATATATCTGTCTATCACACATTTCGTAAGATTAAATCTTCAAAGATTATAATCAGTAACACTGTTTTAAATTTCGCTTATTTTCCAAGCAAGACACCTTCCTGAGTCATTTCTGTCCGCTCCAGTTTCTCTATAAGTATACAAAATATTTAAACAAATTAAAAGAATGGAGGCCTACATCGGCCACTCCGATTGTATCGTTGAGTTTGAGCAAGATCTCAACACTCAGGATATACAAGACATGGATAAGCACACCCTTGTAATACAACAAGAGGAGCTTAAGGCATTATGGAAGAAATCCAAATCGACTTATGAAAGTCTTCTTGCCTCAACCGAAACAACTAAGGAGCAATTACAATCAATTAAACAAAAAAATAAGACGTGTTTCGCATGCTACACAAGATGCATGGCAGCAATTAACGCCCAGGTGGAAAAGCTGTCAACGCAAGCAATACAACCACCCAAAGAGACTGAACCATCCAGCCGTGAAAATAACATCCGGCTTCCGCCCTGTGACACCGATGTGTTTAAGGGCGATTATCTATCCTGGCCAACATTTAGGGATATGTTCACGGCCATATACATATTAAATAAACGCCTTACCCCGGTTGAAAAATTGTATCACCTCAACCAAAAAACTCAAGGGGAGGCGAAGGAAATAGTCAGGAGGTGTCCACTGACCAACGAAGGCTTTACTACAGCCTGGAAAAATTTAAGTGACCGGTACGAGAACAAGCGTATCCTGGTCAATACCCAATTAAAATCGTTGTTCAGTCTGACCGCGGTGGACAAGGAATGTGGAACAAAGATCAAACAACTACAACGAGATATAAACAATTGCATCGCATCACTCCAATGTCATCAAATTGACATATCTAATTGGGATGCAATAATTACTTATCTATGTTCCACCAAACTTCCCGAGTGTACTCTGGCTCTCTGGGAACAAACTATTGAGAACAAAACAGAGATTCCAAAATGGGAAGACATGGATAAATTCTTATCCAACCGGTTGCAAACATTGGAAACCGTGTGCGATTTGAGGAGTAGCAACAAAGCACACTCGAATCAGCCTTCAAATAGTTCACGGGAAACGCCGAGGAAACTCGGAGTTTACCAAGCCAGCGTCCCTCCTGGCTGGTATCAAATGTGCAACACCAAGGAGCACAGATTGCGGGATTGTCAAAACTTCCGAAGGCTGTCCCCACAAGACAGAATAACCTTCATTAAGGAAAAAAGGTCTTGCCTTAACTGTTTGTCAGACAAACACACCGTGACACGATGCCCTCATCCGCTTAATTGCACCTTGTGTCACTTGAGGCACAACACCTTACTCCACCTGCCAACAGCACAACCCCAAGGAAACCACCAAAGTTGGAACCGGAACACCAACTCCAACAATCAAAGTCGGAACCGAAACACCAACACAAATAATCGAAGTTGGAACCGCAACTCCAACGATGATAGGCCCTCAACTTCGCAACAGGCTAGGGCAAGGCTTGAGTCTGCAAATAGAAACGAAAATGTTAATAATGTTTCTACATTACATGCCAATACAACTAAAGGGGTATTGTTGGGAACCGCACGCATTAAGATCCACTATAATGGAGTGGATTTCTCGGCCAGAGCACTTATTGACTCCGGCTCTGAGTGCTCTTTCATAACTGAAAGACTGAAAAGGAGAATAAACCTGCCATCTAAACGCCTGAACATCCAAGTGTCAGGCATAAACAATACAAGTGTCAGGCATAAACAATACGCGCAGGTAACAGAGTCGTGCTCTATTACAATAGGCTCCCTCATCGACCCATTAGTTAGCATTGATACAATGGTCCTAGTCCTACCACAACTTACAGGGGACCTTCCGACTTGTCAGGTCAGTGCATTGACCCAGCAAGCGTTCCCTGACTTGAGCGGATAAGAGGTTCTTCGTTAACGAACCAGTCGACCTCATCCTAGGAGGCGACATATATGCAAAGATAATATTGAACGGTATAAGGAAGAACGTGATGAGCACGCTTCTTGCCCAAGAAACCGTCTTCGGGTGGATATTGACCGGTCGTGCAGAAACAGCACAGCCCACTAATAATAGGGTATCATTTTTTAACGAGATAAGCCTAGATAAACAGTTAACCGCTTTCTGGGAGTTGGAAGATGTGCCTAAGAAAAAGGCACTAAACGACGATAATGCCTATTGCGAGGCACTTTTCAAAGCAACAACGGAACGGGGCTCTGATGGCAAATACATTGTCTCCCTTCCCTTTAAACAAGAGTTTCCCAACGATATATGCTTAGGACCCTCATTAAAAGGCGTTTGTTCTCAATTTTACAGGAATGAGACCCGCCTGGCTAAGACACCGGACCTACAGAGAGAGTACAATAGAGTATTGTCGGAGTATGAGACGTTAGGACACATGTCTAAGGTTCCCACAATGATACCACCCCAGTCAACGGCCTGCTACTTCCTGCCGCATCATGCGGTTATCAAGGAAGAGAGTACAACTACCAAAGTCCGGGTGGTTTTTAACGCTTCGTGCCCTACTACTAATGGCACAAATCTTAACGACATTCTTCATACAGGCCCAGTACTTCAGGCCGACTTAACAAAATTACTCCTTAGATGGAGATTTTTCAAACACGTTTTTAATAGCGACATCGAAAAGATGTATCGCCAGATATGGGTCAAACCCAATCAAACGAGATTCCAAAGGATAGTTTTCCGGACCAGACCTGAGAACCCTATCAACGTCTACGAATTAAAGACGGTAACATTTGCAGTTAAGTGCGCCCCTTACTTAGCAATTAGAACACTGCATCAGCTCGCGGACGACATGGAAACTTCATTACCCGTCGCTGCCAATATTCTACGAACAAGCATGTACGTCGATGACGTCCTTTCAGGAGGGCATACCATCGACACAGCCATGAAAGCGCGCGATGAAATAACACATGCATTACAGTCTGCAGGCTTATCCCTTCGAAAATGGACGTCAAACTGCAGCAAAATACTACAGGGAATACCCAAACCTCATCGACTGAACGAGGACTTTCTGGAGTTCGAAGACTCCAGTACGGTCAAAACACTTGGAATCCGTTGGAACGCACATTCTGACCAGTTTTATTTTACAGCTAAGCCCATCGCAAATGAGGATAGCATTACTAAACGGGCGATACTCTCAGCCATCGCTAAACTCTTCGATCCATTAGGATGGCTGGGCCCAGTCATCATAGTAGCCAAAATGATTATGCAAAACATTTGGCTAGAGGGGACTGACTGGGACGAGAGAGTATCTGATCAAACTTTAGATAGGTGGCAAAGCTTTATGCACGACTACAATGAAATTAATAACATTCGGATTCCACGATGGGTGTATTTCACGCCATCCAACGACGTGGAAATACACGGATTCTGCGATGCCTCCGAAAAAGCATACGCAGCCACAGTTTTTTTAAGAGTCAAAATGAAAGATCAGGTTTACGTTAACCTGCTAATGGCGAAAACAAGAGTAGCCCCAGTGAAGACCATGTCCTTACCCCGATTGGAGCTGTGTGGAGCGGTTCTGTTGGCCGAGACTTTGGAATCCGTCATCGAAAATCTGAATTTAGGCACATTCAAAATTCACCTTTGGACGGACTCAACCATCGTCCTAGCATGGATCCGAAAACCACCGTGTTCGTGGTCAACGTTCGTGGCGCACAGAGTCACAAAAATTGTGGAAAAGGTAGGAAATCAAGCCTGGCGACACGTGGATTCCGCATCAAAACCAGCAGATCTGGCCAGCAGAGGACTATCAGCGCGGGATCTAGTCGACAACGTTCTGTGGTGGCAGGGACCTTCTTCGTTACAAGAAGACAAGAATAAATGCCCATCCCAAGAAAAAGAGTATGGTACAAACATCGAGGCAAAGAGAGTACAAATTCACGCAACTACGCAAACAAACAATAAAGAGGACATTCTCGATAGATTTTCCGATTTTTCAAGAGCTTTGAGGGTCATATCATATATTATGACGTTCTCTCAAAGAACGAGTCCCAAAACAAAATCCACTTTTAAAGCGTAGTCACTCCTCATTTCGCCCGACGAAATTAAGGCTACGACTCAACGTCTTATATCCATCTACCAACAGAAACATTATTCTGCAGAATTAGGGAATTTAAAATCCGGGAAACCTATTGGGACAAAAAGCGAAGTCCTCTTCTCAACCCCTTCATCGATAGCTGTAACATCTTGCGGGTGGGCGGCCGTCTGTCTGCATCCCATGACCTACCTTATAACGAACGTCACCCAATTATCCTCCCTTACGCGTGTTATTTCACCCGTCTTCTGGTTCAGTTTGTCCACAAGATCTCCCTACACGGAGAAAACCAAGTAATGCTGCGGCTTATCCGCACGCAATACTGGGTTCCAAAGGTGAAAAACATGATTAGATCTATTATCCACAACTGTAAGGTCTGCACCATCTTTCGACACCGAGTACAGACCCAATTAATGGGGGACCTTCCTTCCGCACGCACTACCTTCTCCCGGGCATTTACTAACACCGGGGTAGATTTCGCCGGACCTTTTGACATCGAGTCCTACAGCGGCAGAGGATGTCGCATGTCAAAGGGCTACGTTTGCCTGTTCGTATGCTTTACGACCAAGGCAATTCATCTAGAGGCCACCAGTGACCTCAGTACCGCCTCGTTCCTGGCAGCCTTCGACAGGTTTGTTGCCAGACGAGGATGTCCAAAAATCATCCATTCCGATAATGGAACGAACTTCGTCGGTGCCTCTCGAGCTCTCCGATCCGAGTTCAAGGTTTTTCTAGCGGACGCCCGCAACCAGACCCTTTCCAACTATTGCCATCAAACCCTGACCTGGCACTTTATACCAGCTGGGGCCCCTCATATGGGTGGACTCTGGGAAGCGGGGGTAAAAAGTTTCAAAAACCACTTTAAAAAGATCGCCTCCGATCATAAATTTACCCTCGAGGAATTTAGCACCCTACTATGTCGCATCGAGTCATGTCTCAACTCTCGACCGCTAACTCCCTCTTCCAACGAACCGTCGAACTTGGAGCCACTTACCCCAGGACATTTTCTGGTTGGAGGACATCTATTAGCCCCCCCCCCCCCCCCCCCGAAATCGACGTCAGCGAGAACCGTGCCTCACTCGTCAACAGATGGGAGAAACTCAAGGCGTTACACCAAACGTTCTACAAACGATGGAAAACCGAGTACCTCACCGAGCTGCAGAAACGCGTCAAGTGGAAACATCCTCAGGCAAACTTGAAACAAGGGGACCTGGTTGTCCTAACGGAAGATAACTTACCTCCCAACGAATGGAGGCTAGGGCGGATCGCGAACTTACATCGTGGACCTGATAATCGAGTTCGAGTCGTCGAACTAGACACCGCGCGGGGCCGAACTACCAGACCAATCGCGAAATTGGTCCTACTTCCACCCGTCAGCGAGGATGACGGAAGGGAGTAATATTCCACTTCTCCATATCCCTAATTCCACTTCGCATTTCTTTCCGGATTAGGGAACCATGCGGTTTAATCCCCGCAGAAAAAAATCGACCACCCCAACAATAAACCCAATAGCAAGCAAATGCACTCGTTAAACTTGGTAACGAGGCCAACAAAAACCCTACCGCAGACGGACTAACCGATCTGCCACAGAAGATGACAATGTGCTACACAAAATTAGCAGCACATCGCCCAAACATAAATCCCCTCACAACAAAGTCAATTGCCAGATAAGGAGATAAAAGGCTTTTTTCTTCAAATAAATGTAAACAATCGTATTAACCCCTTGCCACCCAAGCACAGTCCTTGTGCCCCATACAATTGTTTTACTGAAAAATTAGATAGCATTTGTTCATGCCAAAAGAAAAAATTATCAATACCACGAAATATGCTAGCCCAGTAACTTTGGCAACTTTGGAATCTAGCTCTTTTCGGACTTTTGCGTTATAAAAATAACGAGTAAACAAGAATTTTTAAAGGTAGAAGTTCAATATTTAGCCACCTAAAGATCTCCGACATGATCATAAAATATGATTAAAAACTCATGTCCAACTTTGTTTGAATCTCAGAAATTAATAATCTAAATGATTCAAAAATGATTTCCAGGATTAATTTTGATTATCAAAAAGAAACATATTTGATTATTCCTGTGTTCATTTATATGACAATATAATCACAAAAAAGGAATGAAATCGTACTAAAATTCAAATAAAGAAATATTCGAAATTCAATCTTAAAATGTTATTTGAGTTAAATCTAAAACACAAATGCTTAGCAAGGGCGTTCGTATAAGAACTGTAGTAAACTCGTAAATATACGAGATTTGTAAACTTAAGACATAACACGAATACCCTTATTTTGTTTCAATTCGTTATTGAAAAGTTTAAACGTTTTTCGATCAACGAAAAGCTTTTCCATTCATTGAAATCAAAATCTCAAAAATTTTGTTTATTTTGATTGATTTCCCCATATATTTTTCCATTGTTTGAGCAAGAATATTTTTTTTTCCATACAAAAAAGGTAAAAAAAAAAAAAAAAAACTAGAGCAGAAATTTGTGAGCTAGATTACTCTAGTTTGTTGTGAGCATACTCATGAAACAAAAGATAAAGCAACCTAGAGCAAGAAAAGTGTTCGTTAAACACAATACCTCAATCTGGCGTAAGCTAGAGCAGCCCAATAAACAAACCTATGGTTGAACACTACACTCACCCGATGCACCTGGTTGGGGTTGCCGCTCCGAGTTGTGGGTGTATTTGATTCCTTGACAGCTCGACGTTGCTCCTCTTCTTGACGTGCACGCTACTCCTCCATAGACACACGTAAAGCAAGTGCCAATTCTGGATCGTCTTTGGAGCAGCGCCATTCAATCCAAACCAACTTCACCTTGCATTATAGGTGAGAAAAGTAGGGCATCTGATAAACCGGAACCGCGTCGTACACTGGTAAAATGCGAACCAGTACCATCTTTGCCATTCACGAAATCTGAAAGTAGTTCATTATTGTTGACGTAATCACCAAAGCTAGCAATATCAACATTGACGCTTACCTTTAAACGTTTCGATTAACGAAATCAGCATCATCATTATTGATAGGCGATCATTATTGAAACGGCCCTTAACATCGTACACCAAACGGAAGAATTCACCGGTTTTTTCAATGGTGATCACATCCATGAAACCAGCTGGATATGTGGGATCGGTACGCACTTTGCCGTCAACCTTGATGAGACTCTGCATCACCTCAGCACCATTCAATGCATACTTCAAACGATTTCTCATGCAAATCATCAATCGTAATGATTCGCGCAACTTGTGTGGACCACTTACTCCCCCCAATTTGTCCAACATCCATACCCTTGGCGCGGCTAAACGTGTCTAATGCTTCTTGGGACCTCGCGCCATCTTTTAGATGCGAAAATTTTATGGGGATATAGAAAGCTGCCCCATAAAATAAAACCCCGGCGCAATAATTTGCTACCCGCCCAGCGCCATGCCAGTGTTTGGCATACAAAAGAAAAATATTTCCCCTATATGCAGCGGGGTTTAGCTAAACCTAGTGTTATGTGTTCGAACTGTATCGATATCCCATAACCCCTGTCCAAAAAAAAGTTAACTCCTTAAACAAAAAATATGCCCCTATACGCAGCGGGGCCTAACTAAACCTATTGTTATGGGTTCGAGCTGTATCGACATCCCATAACCTCTATTCCAAAAAAAAGTCAACTCCTTATCATGGCCCGGGCCATAGCTCTAAATCCTGCCACCTTTATTCCGCCCAACTCACCCTGTTGTGCAGCTGTTGTTGTGCAGCAACAATTTCCCAACAAAGCATTATTCTCCAAATGACCGCGTATAACTTTGCGCATGCCACTTGCATTTGGTTTGAGCCAACATTGTCAGCGCCAATAATGAGACATGTAGGATATTCATGGAAAAGTTCAACAGGAATTGGATGCACCCTCAGCAGCGGTGATGACTTGTATTGCTCATAAAACCTGAAACGAAAAAGAAAAAAATTAAAATACGTATGCCAAAATAGTTCATTCAAGTATGTATCCATCGCTGGGTGCCGGCTACCACAGCGAGTGACACATACACGTACAAACATATATATTTTTACGATACACTTACCTTTTTCCATGTATACTTACCGGCAACCTTTTGGCCACGGCCATGCTCCTCTGGTTTCCAACCCACCGATCATCCTGCCAATGCAACCTGAAAAATAAAAGAAAAAGAAAATTTAATTAAATTAAAAATAAAATTCACAAAAAGTAAAACTTACCTCGTGTCAAATTTCTTCAATGACATTTATTCATTGAGAGCGCCGTCTTGCGCTGCCACACTACCAATTTTTTTTTGTACTAAATCGCGCTACCGGATGCACGGGTACTAAAAGCTCCACTTAAGGCCCTATTACACGAAACGCGTCACTGCATCGCGCGATATAAAATGTAACCACTTTAGTCAATACTAGCCTGAGTATAAATCTTTCGGTGTCCCAACATAAATAAACACTGAGAACATAATTGAGGAAACAATAGGCTGTACAAAAAAAAAAAAAATGCGTACCGTCAGCCACGGCTCCGGCAACCATCCGGATTTGTGATGGCGTAGTCCAGAGTCATTTTAATACGCGCGGCCGAAGGCTGCCAACATCCGTCTTTTGAGCTATATCCCATGATTGTAGCTAACTTATTAGCAGTTGACCCATAAAGTATACAATACCAATAAAATATTATATCGTGGCAAATATCCATTTCTGGCAGTTACTACCTTCACAGTCGTAATCGTACAACACCGTCCACCATTCCCCTAAATTAGTTTCCCCAAATCGTGACACGGTATGGGAAATGTCACCACAATGACGGGGTGAACAGTGTAAATGTACTATTAGCAGCTGCCGTGGAGCATCTGCAAGAGTACTAGTCGCCATCGGCGAGATGTGGCAGCACAGACTGTTGAGGGAGCATGTCAGCTCTTCGGGCTCCGATTGGTGAGACTTAAGGGTGGGTAATGTTAGCTGGTTATCAACGACAGCGCGATCAGCTGGTCATATAATCACCACGTAGACCAAAGCTCGCGATGCGAAAAATTAAGTTTTTTAGCAAAATATCTAGATCTCACCATTACTAATTACTAAAGTAAATGGAATCAGAGCGAAAATTATTACCTCCAAAAAAAAAAACATAATTTTAGAACTTCTTCAGAGGGTGCGTACTCTGAAGTGTCAGCACATATAAAGTGTTCACGCACCTATTTCCTGTTTCCTTGAGTGGCAGGAAATTGTCAACTGACAAACAGTACCAGATCGGAAAAATTCTGCGATAATACGAATGGTCCTGCCAGATGGGGGTAAATATCCAAACCTACCCAAAAATTCACTGAAGTGTAATAATACATTTACACCGCAACAAATTTGGTAAATGAATAGCACATTTACATCGCACCAAATTTGGTAAATTAAGCACAAAAATACCCAGAAGGAAGCGCAAAAAGGCCCAAAATATCAATGTCGAAATAAATAAGAAAAATATCCACGTAAATTCAAAGCCCATAAGGCAAAACCCATATTAGGGACACAAGCCACCCAACCATACAAAAATTCACATAAAATAACGGGCTATTAATTTTTAGAATGACTCGCTTCACCGCTACACGCGGGTTACTCTAGTTTGTTGTGAGCATACTCATGAAACAAAAGATAAAGCAACCTAGAGCAAGAAAAGTGTTCGTTAAACACAATACCTCAATCTGGCGTAAGCTAGAGCAGCCCAATAAACAAACCTATGGTTGAACACTACACTCACCCGATGCACCTGGTTGGGGTTGCCGCTCCGAGTTGTGGGTGTATTTGATTCCTTGACAGCTCGACGTTGCTCCTCTTCTTGACGTGCACGCTACTCCTCCATAGACACACGTAAAGCAAGTGCCAATTCTGGATCGTCTTTGGAGCAGCGCCATTCAATCCAAACCAACTTGCATTATAGGTGAGAAAAGTAGGGCATCTGATAAACCGGAACCGCGTCGTACACTGGTAAAATGCGAACCAGTACCATCTTTGCCATTCACGAAATCTGAAAGTAGTTCATTATTGTTGACGTAATCACCAAAGCTAGCAATATCAACATTGACGCTTACCTTTAAACGTTTCGATTAACGAAATCAGCATCATCATTATTGATAGGCGATCATTATAGAAACGGCCCTTAACATCGTACACCAAACGGAAGAATTCACCGGTTTTTTCAATGGTGATCACATCCATGAAACCAGCTGGATATGTGGGATCGGTACGCACTTTGCCGTCAACCTTGATGAGACTCTGCATCACCTCAGCACCATTCATTGCATACTTCAAACGATTTCTCATGCAAATCATCAATCGTAATGATTCGCGCAACTTGTGTGGACCACTTACTCCCCCCAATTTGTCCAACATCCATACCCTTGGCGCGGCTAAACGTGTCTAATGCTTCTTGGGACCTCGCGCCATCTTTTAGATGCGAAAATTTTATGGGGATATAGAAAGCTGCCCCATAAAATAAAACCCCGGCGCAATAATTTGCTACCCGCCCAGCGCCATGCCAGTGTTTGGCATACAAAAGAAAAATATTTCCCCTATATGCAGCGGGGTTTAGCTAAACCTAGTGTTATGTGTTCGAACTGTATCGATATCCCATAACCCCTGTCCAAAAAAAAGTTAACTCCTTAAACAAAAAATATGCCCCTATACGCAGCGGGGCCTAACTAAACCTATTGTTATGGGTTCGAGCTGTATCGACATCCCATAACCTCTATTCCAAAAAAAAGTCAACTCCTTATCATGGCCCGGGCCATAGCTCTAAATCCTACCACCTTTATTCCGCCCAACTCACCCTGTTGTGCAGCTGTTGTTGTGCAGCAACAATTTCCCAACAAAGCATTATTCTCCAAATGACCGCGTATAACTTTGCGCATGCCACTTGCATTTGGTTTGAGCCAACATTGTCAGCGCCAACAATGAGACATGTAGGATATTCATGGAAAAGTTCAACAGGAATTGGATGCACCCTCAGCAGCGGTGATGACTTGTATTGCTCATAAAACCTGAAACGAAAAAGAAAAAAATTAAAATACGTAGGCCAAAATAGTTCATTCAAGTATGTATCCATCGCTGGGTGCCGGCTACCACAGCGAGTGACACATACACGTACAAACATATATATTTTTACGATACACTTACCTTTTTCCATGTATACTTACCGGCAACCTTTTGGCCACGGCCATGCTCCTCTGGTTTCCAACCCACCGATCATCCTGCCAATGCAACCTGAAAAATAAAAGAAAAAGAAAATTAAATTAAATTAAAAATAAAATTCACAAAAAGTAAAACTTACCTCGTGTCAAATTTCTTCAATGACATTTATTCATTGAGAGCGCCGTCTTGCGCTGCCACACTACCAATTTTTTTTTGTACTAAATCGCGCTACCGGATGCACGGGTACTAAAAGCTCCACTTAAGGCCCTATTACACGAAACGCGTCACTGCATCGAGCGATATAAAATGTAACCACTTTAGTCAATACTAGCCTGAGTATAAATCTTTCGGTGTCCCAACATAAATAAACACTGAGAACATAATTGAGGAAACAATAGGCTGTACAAAAAAAAAAAAATGCGTACCGTCAGCCACGGCTCCGGCAACTATCCGGATTTGTGATGGCGTAGTCCAGAGTCATTTTAATACGCGCGGCCGAAGGCTGCCAACATCCGTCTTTTGAGCTATATCCCATGATTGTAGCTAACTTATTAGCAGTTGACCCATAAAGTATACAATACCAACAAAATATTATATCGTGGCAAATATCCATTTCTGGCAGTTACTACCTTCGCAGTCGTAATCGTACAACACCGTCCACCATTCCCCTAAATTAGTTTCCCCAAATCGTGACACGGTATGGGAAATGTCCCCACAATGACGGGGTGAACAGTGTAAATGTACTATTAGCAGCTGCCGTGGAGCATCTGCAAGAGTACTAGTCGCCATCGGCGAGATGTGGCAGCACAGACTGTTGAGGGAGCATGTCAGCTGTTCGGGCTCCGATTGGTGAGACTTAAGGGTGGGTAATGTTAGCTGGTTATCAACGACAGCGCGATCAGCTGGTCATATAATCACCACGTAGACCAAAGCTCGCGATGCGAAAAATTAAGTTTTTTAGCAAAATATCTAGATCTCACCATTACTAATTACTAAAGTAAATGGAATCAGAGCGAAAATTATTACCTCCAAAAAAAAAAACATAATTTTAGAACTTCTTCAGAGGGTGCGTACTCTGAAGTGTCAGCACATATAAAGTGTTCACGCACCTATTTCCTGTTTCCTTGAGTGGCAGGAAATTGTCAACTGACAAACAGTACCAGATCGGAAAAATTCTGCGATAATACGAATGGTCCTGCCAGATGGGGGTAAATATCCAAACCTACCCAAAAATTCACTGAAGTGTAATAATACATTTACACCGCAACAAATTTGGTAAATGAATAGCACATTTACATCGCACCAAATTTGGTAAATTAAGCACAAAAATACCCAGAAGGAAGCGCAAAAAGGCCCAAAATATCAATGTCGAAATAAATAAAAAAAAATATCCACGTAAATTCAAAGCCCATAAGGCAAAACCCATATAAGGGACACAAGCCACCCAACCATACAAAAATTCACATAAAATAACGGGCTATTAATTTTTAGAATGACTCGCTTCACCGCTACACGCGGATTACTCTAGTTTGTTGTGAGCATACTCATGAAACAAAAGATAAAGCAACCTAGAGCAAGAAAAGTGTTCGTTAAACACAATACCTCAATCTGGCGTAAGCTAGAGCAGCCCAATAAACAAACCTATGGTTGAACACTACACTCACCCGATGCACCTGGTTGGGGTTGCCGCTCCGAGTTGTGGGTGTATTTGATTCCTTGACAGCTCGACGTTGCTCCTCTTCTTGACGTGCACGCTACTCCTCCATAGACACACGTAAAGCAAGTGCCAATTCTGGATCGTCTTTGGAGCAGCGCCATTCAATGCAAACCAACTTCACCTTGCATTATAGGTGAGAAAAGTAGGGCATCTGATAAACCGGAACCGCGTCGTACACTGGCAAAATGCGAACCAGTACCATCTTTGCCATTCACGAAATCTGAAAGTAGTTCATTATTGTTGACGTAATCACCAAAGCTAGCAATATCAACATTGACGCTTACCTTTAAACGTTTCGATTAGCGAAATCAGCATCATCATTATTGATAGGCGATCATTATTGAAACGGCCCTTAACATCGTACACCAAACGGAAGAATTCACCGGTTTTTTCAATGGTGATCACATCCATGAAACCAGCTGGATATGTGGGATCGGTACGCACTTTGCCGTCAACCTTGATGAGACTCTGCATCACCTCAGCACCATTCAATGCATACTTCAAACGATTTCTCATGCAAATCACCAATCGTAATGATTCGCGCAACTTGTGTGGACCACTTGATGGCCGAGGACCAAATACTCCCCCCAATTTGTCCAACATCCATACCCTTGGCGCGGCTAAACGTGTCTAATGCTTCTTGGGACCTCGCGCCATCTTTTAGATGCGAAAATTTTATGGGGATATAGAAAGCTGCCCCATAAAATAAAACCCCGGCGCAATAATTTGCTACCCGCCCAGCGCCATGCCAGTGTTTGGCATACAAAAGAAAAATATTTCCCCTATTTGCAGCGGGGTTTAGCTAAACCTAGTGTTATGTGTTCGAACTGTATCGATATCCCATAACCCCTGTCCAAAAAAAAGTTAACTCCTTAAACAAAAAATATGCCCCTATACGCAGCGGGGCCTAACTAAACCTATTGTTATGGGTTCGAGCTGTATCGACATCCCATAACCTCTATTCCAAAAAAAAGTCAACTCCTTATCATGGCCCGGGCCATAGCTCTAAATCCTGCCACCTGTATTCCGCCCAACTCACCCTGTTGTGCAGCTGTTGTTGTGCAGCAACAATTTCCCAACAAAGCATTATTCTCCAAATGACCGCGTATAGCTTTGCGCATGCCACTTGCATTTGGTTTGAGCCAACATTGTCAGCGCCAACAATGAGACATGTAGGATATTCATGGAAAAGTTCAACAGGAATTGGATGCACCCTCAGCAGCGGTGATGACTTGTATTGCTCATAAAACCTGAAACGAAAAAGAAAAAAATTAAAATACGTATGCCAAAATAGTTCATTCAAGTATGTATCCATCGCTGGGTGCCGGCTACCACAGCGAGTGACACATACACGTACAAACATATATATTTTTACGATACACATACCTTTTTCTATGTATACTTACCGGCAACCTTTTGGCCACGGCCATGCTCCTCTGGTTTCCAACCCACCGATCATCCTGCCAATGCAACCTGAAAAATAAAAGAAAAAGAAAATTTAATTAAATTAAAAATAAAATTCACAAAAAGTAAAACTTACCTCGTGTCAAATTTCTTCAATGACATTTATTCATTGAGAGCGCCGTCTTGCGCTGCCACACTACCAATTTTTTTTTGTACTAAATCGCGCTACCGGATGCACGGGTACTAAAAGCTCCACTTAAGGCCCTATTACACGAAACGCGTCACTGCATCGCGCGATATAAAATGTAACCACTTTAGTCAATACTAGCCTGAGTATAAATCTTTCGGTGTCCCAACATAAATAAACACTGAGAACATAATTGAGGAAACAATAGGCTGTACAAAAAAAAAATGCGTACCGTCAGCCACGGCTCCGGCAACCATCCGGATTTGTGATGGCGTAGTCCAGAGTCATTTTAATACGCGCGGCCGAAGGCTGCCAACATCCGTCTTTTGAGCTATATCCCATGATTGTAGCTAACTTTTTAGCAGTTGACCCATAAAGTATACAATACCAATAAAATATTATATCGTGGCAAATATCCATTTCTGGCAGTTACTACCTTCACAGTCGTAATCGTACAAGGGTGGGCAATGTTAGCTGGTTATCAACGACAGCGCGATCAGCTGGTCATATAATCACCACGTAGACCAAAGCTCGCGATGCGAAAAATTAAGTTTTTTAGCAAAATATCTAGATCTCACCATTACTAATTACTAAAGTAAATGGAATCAGAGCGAAAATTATTACCTCCAAAAAAAAAAAAACATAATTTTAGAACTTCTTCAGAGGGTGCGTACTCTGAAGTGTCAGCACATATAAAGTGTTCACGCACCTATTTCCTGTTTCCTTGAGTGGCAGGAAATTGTCAACTGACAAACAGTACCAGATCGAAAAAATTCTGCGATAATACGAATGGTCCTGCCAGATGGGGGTAAATATCCAAACCTACCCAAAAATTCACTGAAGTGTAATAATACATTTACACCGCAACAAATTTGGTAAATGAATAGCACATTTACATCGCACCAAATTTGGTAAATTAAGCACAAAAATACCCAGAAGGAAGCGCAAAAAGGCCCAAAATATTAATGTCGAAATAAATAAGAAAAATATCCACGTAAATTCAAAGCCCATAAGGCAAAACCCATATTAGGGACACAAGCCACCCAACCATACAAAAATTCACATAAAATAACGGGCTATTAATTTTTAGAATGACTCGCTTCACCGCTACACGCGGATTACTCTAGTTTGTTGTGAGCATACTCATGAAACAAAAGATAAAGCAACCTAGAGCAAGAAAAGTGTTCGTTAAACACAATACCTCAATCTGGCGTAAGCTAGAGCAGCCCAATAAACAAACCTATGGTTGAACACTACACTCACCCGATGCACCTGGTTGGGGTTGCCGCTCCGAGTTGTGGGTGTATTTGATTCCTTGACAGCTCGACGTTGCTCCTCTTCTTGACGTGCACGCTACTCCTCCATAGACACACGTAAAGCAAGTGCCAATTCTGGATCGTCTTTGGAGCAGCGCCATTCAATGCAAACCAACTTCACCTTGCATTATAGGTGAGAAAAGTAGGGCATCTGATAAACCGGAACCGCGTCGTACACTGGCAAAATGCGAACCAGTACCATCTTTGCCATTCACGAAATCTGAAAGTAGTTCATTATTGTTGACGTAATCACCAAAGCTAGCAATATCAACATTGACGCTTACCTTTAAACGTTTCGATTAGCGAAATCAGCATCATCATTATTGATAGGCGATCATTATTGAAACGGCCCTTAACATCGTACACCAAACGGAAGAATTCACCGGTTTTTTCAATGGTGATCACATCCATGAAACCAGCTGGATATGTGGGATCGGTACGCACTTTGCCGTCAACCTTGATGAGACTCTGCATCACCTCAGCACCATTCAATGCATACTTCAAACGATTTCTCATGCAAATCACCAATCGTAATGATTCGCGCAACTTGTGTGGACCACTTGATGGCCGAGGACCAAATACTCCCCCCAATTTGTCCAACATCCATACCCTTGGCGCGGCTAAACGTGTCTAATGCTTCTTGGGACCTCGCGCCATCTTTTAGATGCGAAAATTTTATGCGGATATAGAAAGCTGCCCCATAAAATAAAACCCCGGCGCAATAATTTGCTACCCGCCCAGCGCCATGCCAGTGTTTGGCATACAAAAGAAAAATATTTCCCCTATTTGCAGCGGGGTTTAGCTAAACCTAGTGTTATGTGTTCGAACTGTATCGATATCCCATAACCCCTGTCCAAAAAAAAGTTAACTCCTTAAACAAAAAATATGCCCCTATACGCAGCGGGGCCTAACTAAACCTATTGTTATGGGTTCGAGCTGTATCGACATCCCATAACCTCTATTCCAAAAAAAAAGTCAACTCCTTATCATGGCCCGGGCCATAGCTCTAAATCCTGCCACCTTTATTCCGCCCAACTCACCCTGTTGTGCAGCTGTTGTTGTGCAGCAACAATTTCCCAACAAAGCATTATTCTCCAAATGACCGCGTATAGCTTTGCGCATGCCACTTGCATTTGGTTTGAGCCAACATTGTCAGCGCCAACAATGAGACATGTAGGATATTCATGGAAAAGTTCAACAGGAATTGGATGCACCCTCAGCAGCGGTGATGACTTGTATTGCTCATAAAACCTGAAACGAAAAAGAAAAAAATTAAAATACGTATGCCAAAATAGTTCATTCAAGTATGTATCCATCGCTGGGTGCCGGCTACCACAGCGAGTGACACATACACGTACAAACATATATATTTTTACGATACACATACCTTTTTCTATGTATACTTACCGGCAACCTTTTGGCCACGGCCATGCTCCTCTGGTTTCCAACCCACCGATCATCCTGCCAATGCAACCTGAAAAATAAAAGAAAAAGAAAATTTAATTAAATTAAAAATAAAATTCACAAAAAGTAAAACTTACCTCGTGTCAAATTTCTTCAATGACATTTATTCATTGAGAGCGCCGTCTTGCGCTGCCACACTACCAATTTTTTTTGTACTAAATCGCGCTACCGGATGCACGGGTACTAAAAGCTCCACTTAAGGCCCTATTACACGAAACGCGTCACTGCATCGCGCGATATAAAATGTAACCACTTTAGTCAATACTAGCCTGAGTATAAATCTTTCGGTGTCCCAACATAAATAAACACTGAGAACATAATTGAGGAAACAATAGGCTGTACAAAAAAAATATGCGTACCGTCAGCCACGGCTCCGGCAACCATCCGGATTTGTGATGGCGTAGTCCAGAGTCATTTTAATACGCGCGGCCGAAGGCTGCCAACATCCGTCTTTTGAGCTATATCCCATGATTGTAGCTAACTTTTTAGCAGTTGACCCATAAAGTATACAATACCAATAAAATATTATATCGTGGCAAATATCCATTTCTGGCAGTTACTACCTTCACAGTCGTAATCGTACAAGGGTGGGCAATGTTAGCTGGTTATCAACGACAGCGCGATCAGCTGGTCATATAATCACCACGTAGACCAAAGCTCGCGATGCGAAAAATTAAGTTTTTTAGCAAAATATCTAGATCTCACCATTACTAATTACTAAAGTAAATGGAATCAGAGCGAAAATTATTACCTCCAAAAAAAAAAAAACATAATTTTAGAACTTCTTCAGAGGGTGCGTACTCTGAAGTGTCAGCACATATAAAGTGTTCACGCACCTATTTCCTGTTTCCTTGAGTGGCAGGAAATTGTCAACTGACAAACAGTACCAGATCGAAAAAATTCTGCGATAATACGAATGGTCCTGCCAGATGGGGGTAAATATCCAAACCTACCCAAAAATTCACTGAAGTGTAATAATACATTTACACCGCAACAAATTTGGTAAATGAATAGCACATTTACATCGCACCAAATTTGGTAAATTAAGCACAAAAATACCCAGAAGGAAGCGCAAAAAGGCCCAAAATATCAATGTCGAAATAAATAAGAAAAATATCCACGTAAATTCAAAGCCCATAAGGCAAAACCCATATTAGGGACACAAGCCACCCAACCATACAAAAATTCACATAAAATAACGGGCTATTAATTTTTAGAATGACTCGCTTCACCGCTACACGCGGATTACTCTAGTTTGTTGTGAGCATACTCATGAAACAAAAGATAAAGCAACCTAGAGCAAGAAAAGTGTTCGTTAAACACAATACCTCAATCTGGCGTAAGCTAGAGCAGCCCAATAAACAAACCTATGGTTGAACACTACACTCACCCGATGCACCTGGTTGGGGTTGCCGCTCCGAGTTGTGGGTGTATTTGATTCCTTGACAGCTCGACGTTGCTCCTCTTCTTGACGTGCACGCTACTCCTCCATAGACACACGTAAAGCAAGTGCCAATTCTGGATCGTCTTTGGAGCAGCGCCATTCAATCCAAACCAACTTCACCTTGCATTATAGGTGAGAAAAGTAGGGCATCTGATAAACCGGAACCGCGTCGTACACTGGCAAAATGCGAACCAGTACCATCTTTGCCATTCACGAAATCTGAAAGTAGTTCATTATTGTTGACGTAATCACCAAAGCTAGCAATATCAACATTGACGCTTACCTTTAAACGTTTCGATTAACGAAATCAGCACCATCATTATTGATAGGCGATCATTATTGAAACGGCCCTTAACATCGTACACCAAACGGAAGAATTCACCGTTTTTTTCAATGGTGATCACATCCATGAAACCAGCTGGATATGTGGGATCGGTACGCACTTTGCCGTCAACCTTGATGAGACTCTGCATCACCTCAGCACCATTCAATACATACTTCAAACGATTTCTCATGCAAATCACCAATCGTAATGATTAGCGCAACTTGTGTGGACCACTTGATGGCCGAGGACCAAATACTCCCCCCAATTTGTCCAACATCCATACCCTTGGCGCGGCTAAACTTGTCTAATGCTTCTTGGGACCTCGCGCCATCTTTTAGATGCGAAAATTTTATGGGGATATAGAAAGCTGCCCCATAAAATAAAACCCCGGCGCAATAATTTGCTACCCGCCCAGCGCCATGCCAGTGTTTGGCATACAAAAGAAAAATATTTCCCCTATATGCAGCGGGTTTAGCTAAACCTAGTGTTATGTGTTCGAACTGTATCGATATCCCATAACCCCTGTCCAAAAAAAAGTTAACTCCTTAAACAAAAAATATGCCCCTATACGCAGCGGGGCCTAACTAAACCTATTGTTATAGGTTCGAGCTGTATCGACATCCCATAACCTCTATTCCAAAAAAAAGTCAACTCCTTATCATGGCCCGGGCCATAGCTCTAAATCCTGCCACCTTTATTCCGCCCAACTCACCCTGTTGTGCAGCTGTTGTTGTGCAGCAACAATTTCCCAACAAAGCATTATTCTCCAAATGACCGCGTATAGCTTTGCGCATGCCACTTGCATTTGGTTTGAGCCAACATTGTCAGCGCCAACAATGAGACATGTAGGATATTCATGGAAAAGTTCAACAGGAATTGGATGCACCCTCAGCAGCGGTGATGACTTGTATTGCTCATAAAACCTGAAACGAAAAACGAAAAAATTAAAATACGTATGCCAAAATAGTTCATTCAAGTATGTATCCATCGCTGGGTGCCGGCTACCACAGCGAGTGACACATACACGTACAAACATATATATTTTTACGATACACTTACCTTTTTCCATGTATACTTACCGGCAACCTTTTGGCCACGGCCATGCTCCTCTGGTTTCCAACCCACCGATCATCCTGCCAATGCAACCTGAAAAATAAAAGAAAAAGAAAATTTAATTAAATTAAAAATAAAATTCACAAAAAGTAAAACTTACCTCGTGTCAAATTTCTTCAATGACATTTATTCATTGAGAGCGCCGTCTTGCGCTGCCACACTACCAATTTTTTTTTGTACTAAATCGCGCTACCGGATGCACGGGTACTAAAAGCTCCACTTAAGGCCCTATTACACGAAACGCGTCACTGCATCGCGCGATATAAAATGTAACCACTTTAGTCAATACTAGCCTGAGTATAAATCTTTCGGTGTCCCAACATAAATAAACACTGAGGAAACAATAGGCTGTAAAAAAAAAAAAATGCGTACCGTCAGCCACGGCTCCGGCAACCATCCGGATTTGTGATGGCGTAGTCCAGAGTCATTTTAATACGCGCGGCCGAAGGCTGCCAACATCCGTCTTTTGAGCTATATCCCATGATTGTAGCTAACTTATTAGCAGTTGACCCATAAAGTATACAATACCAATAAAATATTATATCGTGGCAAATATCCATTTCTGGCAGTTACTACCTTCACAGTCGTAATCGTACAACACCGTCCACCATTCCCCTAAATTAGTTTCCCCAAATCGTGACACGGTATGGGAAATGTCACCACAATGACGGGGTGAACAGTGTAAATGTACTATTAGCAGCTGCCGTGGAGCATCTGCAAGAGTACTAGTCGCCATCGGCGAGATGTGGCAGCACAGACTGTTGAGGGAGCATGTCAGCTGTTCGGGCTCCGATTGGTGAGACTTAAGGGTGGGTAATGTTAGCTGGTTATCAACGACAGCGCGATCAGCTGGTCATATAATCACCACGTAGACCAAAGCTCGCGATGCGAAAAATTAAGTTTTTTAGCAAAATATCTAGATCTCACCATTACTAATTACTAAAGTAAATGGAATCAGAGCGAAAATTATTACCTCCAAAAAAAAAAAAAACATAATTTTAGAACTTCTTCAGAGGGTGCGTACTCTGAAGTGTCAGCACATATAAAGTGTTCAAGCACCTATTTCCTGTTTCCTTGAGTGGCAGGAAATTGTCAACTGACAAACAGTACCAGATCGGAAAAATTCTGCGATAATACGAATGGTCCTGCCAGATGGGGGTAAATATCCAAACCTACCCAAAAATTCACTGAAGTGTAATAATACATTTACACCGCAACAAATTTGGTAAATGAATAGCACATTTACAACGCACCAAATTTGGTAAATTAAGCACAAAAATACCCAGAAGGAAGCGCAAAAAGGCCCACTTTAGTCAATACTAGCCTGAGTATAAATCTTTCGGTGTCCCAACATAAATAAACATTGAGGAAACAATAGGCTGTAAAAAAAAAAAAATGCGTACCGTCAGCCACGGCTCCGGCAACCATCCGGATTTGTGATGGCGTAGTCCAGAGTCATTTTAATACGCGCGGCCGAAGGCTGCCAACATCCGTCTTTTGAGCTATATCCCATGATTGTAGCTAACTTATTAGCAGTTGACCCATAAAGTATACAATACCAACAAAATATTATATCGTGGCAAATATCCATTTCTGGCAGTTACTACCTTCACAGTCGTAATCGTACAACACCGTCCACCATTCCCCTAAATTAGTTTCCCCAAATCGTGACACGGTATGGGAAATGTCACCACAATGACGGGGTGAACAGTGTAAATGTACTATTAGCAGCTGCCGTGGAGCATCTGCAAGAGTACTAGTCGCCATCGGCGAGATGTGGCAGCACAGACTGTTGAGGGAGCCTGTCAGCTGTTCGGGCTCCGATTGGTGAGACTTAAGGGTGGGTAATGTTAGCTGGTTATCAACGACAGCGCGATCAGCTGGTCATATAATCACCACGTAGACCAAAGCTCGCGATGCGAAAAATTAAGTTTTTTAGCAAAATATCTAGATCTCACCATTACTAATTACTAAAGTAAATGGAATCAGAGCGAAAATTATTACCTCCAAAAAAAAAAAAACATAATTTTAGAACTTCTTCAGAGGGTGCGTACTCTGAAGTGTCAGCACATATAAAGTGTTCACGCACCTATTTCCTGTTTCCTTGAGTGGCAGGAAATTGTCAACTGACAAACAGTACCAGATCGGAAAAATTCTGCGATAATACGAATGGTCCTGCCAGATGGGGGTAAATATCCAAACCTACCCAAAAATTCACTGAAGTGTAATAATACATTTACACCGCAACAAATTTGGTAAATGAATAGCACATTTACAACGCACCAAATTTGGTAAATTAAGCACAAAAATACCCAGAAGGAAGCGCAAAAAGGCCCAAAATATCAATGTCGAAATAAATAAGAAAAATATCCACGTAAATTCAAAGCCCATAAGGCAAAACCCATATTAGGGACACAAGCCACCCAACCTTACAAAAATTCACATAAAATAACGGGCTATTAATTTTTAGAATGACTCGCTTCACCGCTACACGCGGATTACTCTAGTTTGTTGTGAGCATACTCATGAAACAAAAGATAAAGCAACCTAGAGCAAGAAAAGTGTTCGTTAAACACAATACCTCAATCTGGCGTAAGCTAGAGCAGCCCAATAAACAAACCTATGGTTGAACACTACACTCACCCGATGCACCTGGTTGGGGTTGCCGCTCCGAGTTGTGGGTGTATTTGATTCCTTGACAGCTCGACGTTGCTCCTCTTCTTGACGTGCACGCTACTCCTCCATAGACACACGTAAAGCAAGTGCCAATTCTGGATCGTCTTTGGAGCAGCGCCATTCAATCCAAACCAACTTCACCTTGCATTATAGGTGAGAAAAGCAGGGCATCTGATAAACCGGAACCGCGTCGTACACTGGCAAAATGCGAACCAGTACCATCTTTGCCATTCACGAAATCTGAAAGTAGTTCATTATTGTTGACGTAATCACCAAAGCTAGCAATATCAACATTGACGCTTACCTTTAAACGTTTCGATTAACGAAATCAGCATCATCATTATTGATAGGCGAACATTATTGAAACGGCCCTTAACATCGTACACCAAACGGAAGAATTCACCGGTTTTTTCAATGGTGATCACATCCATGAAACCAGCTGGATATGTGGGATCGGTACGCACTTTGCCGTCAACCTTGATGAGACTCTGCATCACCTCAGCACCATTCAATACATACTTCAAACGATTTCTCATGCAAATCACCAATCGTAATGATTAGCGCAACTTGTGTGGACCACTTGATGGCCGAGGACCAAATACTCCCCCCAATTTGTCCAACATCCATACCCTTGGCGCGGCTAAACGTGTCTAATGCTTCTTGGGACCTCGCGCCATCTTTTAGATGCGAAAATTTTATGGGGATATAGAAAGCTGCCCCATAAAATAAAACCCCGGCGCAATAATTTGCTACCCGCCCAGCGCCATGCCAGTGTTTGGCATACAAAAGAAAAATATTTCCCCTATATGCAGCGGGGTTTAGCTAAACCTAGTGTTATGTGTTCGAACTGTATCTATATCCCATAACCCCTGTCCAAAAAAAAGTTAACTCCTTAAACAAAAATTATGCCCCTATACGCAGCGGGGCCTAACTAAACCTATTGTTATGGGTTCGAGCTGTATCGACATCCCATAACCTCTATTCCAAAAAAAGTCAACTCCTTATCATGGCCCGGGCCATAGCTCTAAATCCTGCCACCTTTATTCCGCCAAACTCACCCTGTTGTGCAGCTGTTGTTGTGCAGCAACAATTTCCCAACAAAGCATTATTCTCCAAATGACCGCGTATAGCTTTGCGCATGCCACTTGCATTTGGTTTGAGCCAACATTGTCAGCGCCAACAATGAGACATGTAGGATATTCATGGAAAAGTTCAACAGGAATTGGATGCACCCTCAGCAGCGGTGATGACTTGTATTGCTCATAAAACCTGAAACGAAAAAGAAAAAAATTAAAATACGTATGCCAAAATAGTTCATTCAAGTATGTATCCATCGCTGGGTGCCGGCTACCACAGCGAGTGACACATACACGTACAAACATATATATTTTTACGATACACTTACCTTTTTCCATGTATACTTACCGGCAACCTTTTGGCCACGGCCATGCTCCTCTGGTTTCCAACCCACCGATCATCCTGCCAATGCAACCTGAAAAATAAAAGAAAAAGAAAATTTAATTAAATTAAAAATAAAATTCACAAAAAGTAAAACTTACCTCGTGTCAAATTTCTTCAATGACATTTATTCATTGAGAGCGCCGTCTTCCGCTGCCACACTACCAATTTTTTTTTGTACTAAATCGCGCTACCGGATGCACGGGTACTAAAAGCTCCACTTAAGGCCCTATTACACGAAACGCGTCACTGCATCGCGCGATATAAAATGTAACCACTTTAGTCAATACTAGGCTGAGTATAAATCTTTCGGTGTCCCAACATAAATAAACACTGAGAACATAATTGAGGAAACAATAGGCTGTACAAAAAAAAAAAAATGCGTACCGTCAGCCACGGCTCCGGCAACCATCCGGATTTGTGATGGCGTAGTCCAGAGTCATTTTAATACGCGCGGCCGAAGGCTGCCAACATCCGTCTTTTGAGCTATATCCCATGATTGTAGCTAACTTATTAGCAGTTGACCCATAAAGTATACAATACCAATAAAATATTATATCGTGGCAAATATCCATTTCTGGCAGTTACTACCTTCACAGTCGTAATCGTACAACACCGTCCACCATTCCCCTAAATTAGTTTCCCCAAATCGTGACACGGTATGGGAAATGTCACCACAATGACGGGGTGAACAGTGTAAATGTACTATTAGCAGCTGCCGTGGAGCATCTGCAAGAGTACTAGTCGCCATCGGCGAGATGTGGCAGCACAGACTGTTGAGGGAGCATGTCAGCTGTTCGGGCTCCGATTGGTGAGACTTAAGGGTGGGTAATGTTAGCTGGTTATCAACGACAGCGCGATCAGCTGGTCATATAATCACCACGTAGACCAAAGCTCGCGATGCGAAAAATTAAGTTTTTTAGCAAAATATCTAGATCTCACCATTACTAATTACTAAAGTAAATGGAATCAGAGCGAAAATTATTACCTCCAAAAAAAAAAACATAATTTTAGAACTTCTTCAGAGGGTGCGTACTCTGAAGTGTCAGCACATATAAAGTGTTCACGCACCTATTTCCTGTTTCCTTGAGTGGCAGGAAATTGTCAACTGACAAACAGTACCAGATCGGAAAAATTCTGCGATAATACGAATGGTCCTGCCAGATGGGGGTAAATATCCAAACCTACCCAAAAATTCACTGAAGTGTAATAATACATTTACACCGCAACAAATTTGGTAAATGAATAGCACATTTACATCGCACCAAATTTGGTAAATTAAGCACAAAAATACCCAGAAGGAAGCGCAAAAAGGCCCAAAATATCAATGTCGAAATAAATAAAAAAAATATCCACGTAAATTCAAAGCCCATAAGGCAAACCCCATATTAGGGACACAAGCCACCCAACCATACAAAAATTCACATAAAATAACGGGCTATTAATTTTTAGAATGACTCGCTTCACCGCTACACGCGGATTACTCTAGTTTGTTGTGAGCATACTCATGAAACAAAAGATAAAGCAATCTAGAGCAAGAAAAGTGTTCGTTAAACACAATACCTCAATCTGGCGTAAGCTAGAGCAGCCCAATAAACAAACCTATGGTTGAACACTACACTCACCCGATGCACCTGGTTGGGGTTGCCGCTCCGAGTTGTGGGTGTATTTGATTCCTTGACAGCTCGACGTTGCTCCTCTTCTTGACGTGCACGCTACTCCTCCATAGACACACGTAAAGCAAGGGCCAATTCTGGATCGTCTTTGGAGCAGCGCCATTCAATCCAAACCAACTTCACCTTGCATTATAGGTGAGAAAAGTAGGGCATCTGATAAACCGGAACCGCGTCGTACACTGGCAAAATGCGAACCAGTACCATCTTTGCCATTCACGAAATCTGAAAGTAGTTCATTATTGTTGACGTAATCACCAAAGCTAGCAATATCAACATTGACGCTTACCTTTAAACGTTTCGATTAACGAAATCAGCATCATCATTATTGATAGGCGATCATTATTGAAACGGCCCTTAACATCGTACACCAAACGCAAGAATTCACCGGTTTTTTCAATGGTGATCACATCCATGAAACCAGCTGGATATGTGGGATCGGTACGCACTTTGCCGTCAACCTTGATGAGACTCTGCATCACCTCAGCACCATTCAATACATACTTCAAACGATTTCTCATGCAAATCACCAATCGTAATGATTAGCGCAACTTGTGTGGACCACTTGATAGCCGAGGACCAAATACTCCCCCCAATTTGTCCAACATCCATACCCTTGGCGCGGCTAAACGTGTCTAATGCTTCTTGGGACCTCGCGCCATCTTTTAGATGCGAAAATTTTATGGGGATATAGAAAGCTGCCCCATAAAATAAAACCCCGGCGCAATAATTTGCTACCCGCCCAGCGCCATGCCAGTGTTTGGCATACAAAAGAAAAAAATTTCCCCTATATGCAGCGGGGTTTAGCTAAACCTATGGTTATGTGTTCGAACTGTATCGATATCCCATAACCCCTGTCCAAAAAAAAGTTAACTCCTTAAACAAAAAATATGCCCCTATACGCAGCGGGGCCTAACTAAACCTATTGTTATGGGTTCGAGCTGTATCGACATCCCATAACCTCTATTCCAAAAAAAAGTCAACTCCTTATCATGGCCCGGGCCATAGCTCTAAATCCTGCCACCTTTATTCCGCCCAACTCACCCTGTTGTGCAGCTGTTGTTGTGCAGCAACAATTTCCCAACAAAGCATTATTCTCCAAATGACCGCGTATAGCTTTGCGCATGCCACTTGCATTTGGTTTGAGCCAACATTGTCAGCGCCAACAATGAGACATGTAGGATATTCATGGAAAAGTTCAACAGGAATTGGATGCACCCTCAGCAGCGGTGATGACTTGTATTGCTCATAAAACCTGAAACGAAAAAGAAAAAAATTAAAATACGTATGCCAAAATAGTTCATTCAAGTATGTATCCATCGCTGGGTGCCGGCTACCACAGCGAGTGACATATACACGTACAAACATATATATTTTTACGATACACTTACCTTTTTCCATGTATACTTACCGGCAACCTTTTGGCCACGGCCATGCTCCTCTGGTTTCCAACCCACCGATCATCCTGCCAATGCAACCTGAAAAATAAAAGAAAAAGAAAATTTAATTAAATTAAAAATAAAATTCACAAAAAGTAAAACTTACCTCGTGTCAAATTTCTTCAATGACATTTATTCATTGAGAGCGCCGTCTTGCGCTGCCACACTACCAATTTTTTTTGTACTAAATCGCGCTACCGGATGCACGGGTACTAAAAGCTCCACTTAAGGCCATATTACACGAAACGCGTCACTGCATCGCGCGATATAAAATGTAACCACTTTAGTCAATACTAGCCTGAGTATAAATCTTTCGGTGTCCCAACATAAATAAACACTGAGAACATAATTGAGGAAACAATAGGCTGTACAAAAAAAAAAAAAATGCGTACCGTCAGCCACGGCTCCGGCAACCACCCGGATTTGTGATGGCGTAGTCCAGAGTCATTTTAATACGCGCGGCCGAAGGCTGCCAACATCCGTCTTTTGAGCTATATCCCATGATTGTAGCTAACTTATTAGCAGTTGACCCATAAAGTATACAATACCAATAAAATATTATATCGTGGCAAATATCCATTTCTGGCAGTTACTACCTTCACAGTCGTAATCGTACAACACCGTCCACCATTCCCCTAAATTAGTTTCCCCAAATCGTGACACGGTATGGGAAATGTCACCACAATGACGGGGTGAACAGTGTAAATGTACTATTAGCAGCTGCCGTGGAGCATCTGCAAGAGTACTAGTCGCCATCGGCGAGATGTGGCAGCACAGACTGTTGAGGGAGCATGTCAGCTGTTCGGGCTCCGATTGGTGAGACTTAAGGGTGGGTAATGTTAGCTGGTTATCAACGACAGCGCGATCAGCTGGTCATATAATCACCACGTAGACCAAAGCTCGCGATGCGAAAAATTAAGTTTTTTAGCAAAATATCTAGATCTCACCATTACTAATTACTAAAGTAAATGGAATCAGAGCGAAAATTATTACCTCCAAAAAAAAAAAAACATAATTTTAGAACTTCTTCAGAGGGTGCGTACTCTGAAGTGTCAGCACATATAAAGTTTTCACGCACCTATTTCCTGTTTCCTTGAGTGGCAGGAAATTGTCAACTGACAAAAAAATGGTCCTGCCAGATGGGGGTAAATATCCAAACCTACCCAAAAATTCACTGAAGTGTAATAATACATTTACACCGCAACAAATTTGGTAAATGAATAGCACATTTACATCGCACCAAATTTGGTAAATTAAGCACAAAAATATCCAGAAGGAAGCGCAAACAGGCCCAAAATATCAATGTCGAAATAAATAAGAAAAATATCCACGTAAATTCAAAGCCCATAAGGCAAAACCCATATTAGGGACACAAGCCACCCAACCATACAAAAATTCACATAAAATAACGGGCTATTAATTTTTAGAATGACTCGCTTCACCGCTACACGCGATAAAACCGAGGAGAGGTCTCGTCCCTTTGCCATCCCGTGCCGCTTATGCGGAAATAATCACGGCATCCGCTTTTGCCAGCAATACCGTCGGATGGCGGCTGAAGAGCGGTTGCGGGTAGTACTTATCCACAAGTACTGCCCCAATTGCCTGTCGTCATTCCACCGCCCGGAAGCATGTCCGTGCAAGGACCACTGCTACCGGTGTGACGAGCCACACCATACCACACTCCACATCGATGGAGTGAGAGGCGAGTCATCGAAATACACGCCGCAAGACGAAGAAGACGGAGAAATTTCTGATGGCGCCCTATCAATAGCCATAACAGAAACCACGAAATCCTGGGCAGAGCAAGTCGCAGAGGAAGAGGTAGAAGAAGAGGCAATACGGTCAGCACCGACAGGCACTCCACAGCTCGGCGGCTCGGAAACCCGTTCTTTCCGACCGCTACTACGGCACGAGCAGTGGAGACGCCGCGACCCAGTCCCGACAGAGGACAAGAAAAAGGGTGGCTCGGAAACACGTCCTTTCCGACCACTGCACAGGCCCGGTAAGGTGAACCCTGATGGCTCGGAAACGCGTCCTTTCCGACCATCACGCCTTACAGCGGGTCGGACGGCACCTTATCCGGCCACCGACAAGACCGACAAAACACTCGTCCGCCAGAAAAATCCTCCCTCCTTAATAACAAGTGTGATATCATATACATCATTGTGTATCAATACCAAGTGTGAACTCTTCTTTTGACAACACACATTAAAATGTCGGTTTGTTTACATCCTGCACATATTAAAATGTCGCCAGCACCGAATAACAGAAAAGCAAATGGCGTTGTTTAACATCCTGCACACATCAACATGGCGGTCTCCTATCTTTTACCTAATGGTAGAAAGAGATGGGAAGATGGAAAGAAGTGAGACAAAAAAGTAAATTAAAAACAGGTGACTAAACTCACTTTGAATTTTTCTCGCCTATGCCTATGATATCACACTTGTTATTAACCACAATCTCAAACAGGTGTTAAACTCATTTTGGAATTTTGACGTATATGCAGAAGAGTTTACACTTTGTATTGATACACTATGATGTATATGATATCACACTTGTTATTAAGGAGGGAGGATTTTTCTGGCGGACGAGTGTTTTGTCGGTCTTGTCGGTGGCCGGATAAGGTGCCGTCCGACCCGCTGTAAGGCGTGATGGTCGGAAAGGATAGGAGACCGCCATGTTGATGTGTGCAGGATGTTAAAACAACGCCATTGCTTTTCTGTTATTCGGTGCTGGCGACATTTAAATATGTGCAGGATGTAAACAAACCGACATTTATTGTGTGTTGTCAAAAGAAGAGTTCACACTTGGTATTGATACACAATGGTGGTGACTTTAAAGGGTCGAATACATAAAGCTTTGTTAACCTCGCCTGACATTTGCTACCTCAAAACTTTGCGTCCAACTTCAGAGGTGTGCTACAATGAACGCCTTGAAGCTTCTCTTTCATACATTTGTTTTCGTTATTTTTTTCTTTGCATTCGTAGTGTTTTAGTTAATTTATTAATTTAATAGAGAAAAAATGAATTAATTATTATTTTCTCCAACATTTTATTCTTTAATTGAAGCAAAGTCATCAACATCTGATTGTCAAAGCAAGCAAAGCAAGCAAAATTTGAGAGTTTGCCAAATTTCAACCTCGCTTCAACTTTGAGGCCTACAATTTCCCATGCTTGGTTTAAATACGTATACTGAACTTTTCTGTCAAAGTCAAAGTTTGAGGTAAAGCCAAAATAAAGTTTTATGTAACTGACCCATAACGGTGGAAATACGGTAGTGGTGGGAGAAGAGCGATTCTTGAGAATATTCGCCACAGAATTTTTGTTATGCGCGTTTCTTAAATCGATAGTTTTGCAGCTCTACTAGAAATTTCGTGGTACGTTAAACGAATTTGGAGGGGTAGTAACAATTATTTGAATAAGCAAATCTTAGTTGGTCTACATGGAAGAGTACGCGCGGGAACCATGCCCGTTCCGGATCATTGATGATTGTGGCGGTGCATTTGCAATGGGTTGCATAGGGGGCGGCATATTCCAAGCTATAAAGGGGTTTCGTAATGCTCCTTCTGGATTCAATAAACGTATGGTAAGTTGATTTTAAGTCTTACGCCAACTGGAAAACTACGTGGTTAAATCGACGTGCCATACGGTACCATTTTAGGTACCCCCCGCAGGTTAGGGGTTTAGAATATGCCTGAGGTAGGCATACCGGTCGTAAGAGGCGACTAATATGCACATAGGTAATTGACGTGCTACTCGATGGTTGATGTACGGATATGATGCCTCTCACCTCTCATTACCCATCTTCTCTTTCCTCATGGATGGAGGGATGCCATGACCTAGAAGGTTCCACTGGTCATACCAAATCGCTACCACGACAGTCGGGCAGTACCGCAAGGGAGTACAAGGGAGTTTAACACCTCACACAGCAGCTCATAGCTACTCCCTACGTAGCAAATCTATAGATGTTGTGAGCACTGCTGAGCTACAACTCCCGCCCCAAAATATTCTCCTCCCCTCTACTTCTTCCGGTACCGGCACAAGTGTGAATCAAGGCCATCAGCTCCTGGTCCCTCACACTATGTGCACTGTTTGTCGGCACAGAATATATGCGTCCAGAGTGCCATCGGTCAAGTGCAATATCTGCCTTGGCCAATGTCACCTGCGCATATGCTCAGGGCTCGCAAACAGAAATCTATGGACTGATGCGTATGTTGCGCCGTGTTGTCGAGCTGTGCAGCCCACATTGCCGACTAATTCTACCTCGTTTCCCAACGAGCGGAATTTGTCGCCTTCAGGACTGCGACGACGATCACGGACTAGCATATTACCTCCACGGCGAGCGCACCAGTCCCTGACTCCCAGAGTGACCATTGCCTCTCCCCCGCATTTCAAAATAATGCAATTAAACTGCAATGGTATAACTGGCAAGATTGTGGAGATCACCAAGTTTATGCAGCAAAACTCCATCAAAATTGCTGCAATCCAGGAGACTAAACTTGGCACCCACTCGGATCTCAGAGCGAGTGGTGGCTACCACATTCTCCGGCATGATCGTACGGACGGTGGGGGTGGTCTTGCGTTCATCATCCACCAAACCGTGCGGTATAGGGAATTTGCATTCAACACCGAACAAGAGGACATACCCTTAGAGCGACAGGGTATTGTCATTTCAGCTGGAGGTGTTGATCTCGAGCTGATAAACATCTACATACCTCCCGTCACCTGTTGTCCCAGAAGTTATCGCCCTGATTTAAGCGATTTCCTACGGGGCGATAACCGTGTCATTATGGGCGATTTTAATGCACACCATGACATGTGGCATTCACGCCATTCTGCTGACGGCAGAGGACGGGAAATAGCCGAGCAAATTGACGCTTCCACATTCTGCGCGGTAAACACGGACGCCCCCACGAGGATGGCAGTAAATTGCAGTAGCTCCCCGGACATAACAATTGTTAGTCCGGGTCTAATAAACTGCATAAACTGGCGCCCAATGGTGGCTTTGGCATCAGATCACCTGCCAATCATCCTGTCCGTTGATCGTGTCCCGGATTTCACCACCTCTGAGAAGAGATCCTACGTAAACTTCAGGAGGGCTGACTGGGTTGGCTTTACTGAGTTTACTGAGAGCTCCTTTGGTGCTCTTCCCATACCGACTGACGTACGCCAAGGTGAAAAGGAAATACGTAAGGTCATAAATAGAGCTGCAGCCCTTTTTATACCAGCTGGGAGAATACAAAATATACGGCCAAACTTCCCAACTGAAGCTGCAGCCCTGGCCAATGAACGTGACCATATACGTAGCATCGATCCCGCAGACCCACAGATCAGTGGTCTCAACGCGGAAATCAGACGGTTGGTAGATGATCACAAACATGCCAAATGGGAGGAGCATCTGAGGTCTTGTAACCTCTCTACCGGTGTTGGAAAATTATGGTCCACAGTCAAATCCCTGTCAAATTCGACGGGCCCACCAAAAAACGTAGACATCACCTTTGGTGATAAGACGTTTAGTGACCCGAAGAAAAGTGCAACGGCCTTTTGCCGACAGTTTGTACCACACCCTGCACAGGACAGGGACAGACGTAGGATCTTCAGGTGTGCGCATAAACACAAAAACAATGCCCCCGTTTCCATCACCGCTACAGAGGTTCGAGTGGCCATCAGGAAAGCCAAAAACTCTAAAGCTATGGGCCCTGACGACATAGCCATGGTGCATTTAAAACACATCGGCGAAGAGGGAGTAAAATACCTCACTACCGTCTTCAATTTGTCCCTGGCCACTTCTGTCATACCTGAAAAATGGAAACAGGCAGTCGTGGTCCCACTACTAAAGCCTGGCAAACCAGCTAACGTAGGGGAGTCTTATCGTCCGATATCGCTCCTCTCGCCAGTAGTGAAGACATTGGAGGCGGTATTACTTCCTCTTTACACATCAAAGTTGAGGTTAGCCGAGCACCAACATGGCTTTAGAAAAATACGGAGCACAACATCTGCTCTAAATGCCATTAACACTCAGATAACTGACGGACTCAACCAGAAAAGCCCTCATCACAGGACGGTTCTAGTTGCTCTTGACCTGTCTCAAGCTTTTGACACAGTAAATCATGGACAACTGGTATCCGATTTGGAAGATTCATCGCTCCCCCCCTGTCTTAAGCGTTGGTCCGCCAATTATCTGAGTGGTCGTCAATCGTCTGTAGTTTTCAGAAACAAAAAATCAAAACCGAGAAAGATTAAACAAGGGGTACCGCAGGGTGGTGTCCTTTCCCCGCTTCTGTTTAATCTTTATATTTCGAGGCTTCCTTCCCCACCAGATGGAGTCTCGATTGTCTCTTACGCAGACGATTGTACGATCCTGGCTTCTGGCACTTCCGTTGATGAGCTATGCTCCAGGATCAATGGTTACCTCCCCTCTCTTGTTGAGTTTTTCACTGCCCGGAGCCTGACATTGTCGCCAACGAAGTCCTCGGCGACACTATTCACGACCTGGACGGCGCAAGTTGGCATGGAGTTAGAAATCTACGTAGGCGATCAAAAATTACCTACTGTCTCTCACCCCAAAATCTTAGGGGTAACTTTCGACCCCATGCACAAATTCGCTGCTCATTCAACCGCAATTGTCTCTAAGCTACAAAGCCGCAACAAAATTCTCAAGTCGCTAGCCGGCAGCACTTGGGGTAAAGACAAAGAAACGTTGCTGGCAACCTATAAAGCAATTGGTCGGCCGATCCTGAATTACGCGTCGCCGATATGGTCGCCGGGGCTTGCTGAGGTTCATTGGAAAAGACTGCAGGCCTGCCAAAATACCGCACTCAGAACCGCCACGGGATGCGTCCTTATGTCTCCAAAACATCATTTACATCATGAAGTGGAAATGCTCCCAGTTTTGGAGCACAATGAAATGCTAAACAAGCAGTACCTGTTGAACTGTTGCAAACCACAACATCCCAACAGACTACTGCTTGAGTATGAGCCACCTCCTAGGACCGTAAGGGCACATCTACGTGAGCATTTTGATGAGATCCGGCACCTCACACTTTCGCCGTTTGATCCAAAGGTACATACGCAGGCCCTGAAGCACATCCATGACACGTCCGTTGCGTCTTATGTCTCGCTCTGTCCACTGAACGCCGTTTTGCACGCCAAACCACCGCGTCGCGGCTGAGGAGCGTCATCTTCCTCGAGAGACAAGGGTCACTCTGGCTCAATTACGCTCTGGATACTGTAGCAGGTTAAACTCCTACTTATCCAGACTAGACCTTGACGTGCCGAATGAATGTCCGGCATGCGGCTCGTCACCCCATAATACCAACCATTTATTTATCTGCTCTTCGGAGCCCACTCTTCTAACACCCATCTCCCTCTGGCCCAACCCTGTTGAAACTGCAAGTTTCCTAGGACTCCCGTTAGAAGAAATTGATGACAATTTAGGTTAAGGAAAAGTACACGCTGGGCAGGGCTACACTTCGTTACAACAACAACAACAGTACCGCAGGGTACCGGGGTCATATCCGGCCAAGGACTGTCAACTTCGGCATCACTCCCCAAAACCTTCGGGGAGTGTTTTGTTGTTAACAACAACAACAACAACAACAACAACCATTTTACAACAAGGTTCAATGGTGGGGTATTTGTTCCCTTTAGCGGTCAACTGCTAATAAATTAGCTAAAATTATGTCATATAGCTGAAAAGACGGGTTTTGGCCTAAGGATCACGAATCCGGAAGCGTTTTTATTAATTTTTTGTTTTAGGTAAAAGTTATGGTCAAAAAACCGGAAAATGACCCGGGTGCGATAGCTCTGTGAAGTTGGCACCTCCATGTCGGAATTTAAAAAAAAAACATATTGCATTCGTTTGTCCATCGTTTGTCCACGTTTGTCCAGGAAAAATTTTCGTTTGTCCACCCCTAGTAAAAAAGTTATTTCGAAAAAAAAAAATCCGGTGTGAAGTTGGCACCTCCATGTCGGAATTTTAAAAAAAACCAAATGTCATTCGTTTGTCCATCGTTTGTCCACGTTTGTCCAGGAAAAATTTTCGTTTGTCCACCCCTAGTAAAAAAGTTATTTCGAAAAAAAAAAAATCCGGTGTGAAGTTGGCACCTCCATGTCGGAATTTTAAAAAAAACCAAATGTCATTCGTTCGTTTGTCCATGTTTGTCCAGGAAAAATTTTCGTTTGTCCACCCCTAGTAAAAAAGTTATTTAAAAAAAAGTTTATATTAAAAACCCATAAAATTTGATTTTTAAAGTTTTTTTTTGGCTTAATCGTTTGTCCACCGTTTGACCATGATTGTCCAACAAAAATTTTCGATTGTCCACCTTTTGTTCAAAAGTTATTTAAAAAAAAAAAAAATTTTGTGAAGTTGGCACCTCCATCTCTGAATAATTAAAAAAACTAAATGTCATTCGTTTGTCCATCGTTTGTCCACGTTTGTCCAGGAAAAATTTTCGTTTGTCCACCCTTAGTAAAAAAGTTATTACAAAAAAAAGTTTTTATTGAAAAAACAAAAATGTTGATTTTTGAAGTTTTTTTTTTGCTTAATCGTTTGTCCACCGTTTGTCCAGGATTGTCCAACAAAAATTTTCGTTTGTCCACCTTTTGTTCAAAAGTTATTTAAAAAAAAAAAAATTTTGTGAAGTTGGCACCTCCATCTCTGAATAATTAAAAAAAACTAAATGTCATTCGTTTGTCCATCGTTTGTCCACGTTTGTCCAGGAAAAATTTTCGTTTGTCCACCCTTAGTAAAAAAGTTATTACAAAAAAAAGTTTTTATTGAAAAAACAAAAATGTTGATTTTTGAAGTTTTTTTTTTGCTTAATCGTTTGTCCACCGTTTGTCCAGGATTGTCCAAAAAATTTTTCGTTTGTCCACCCTTGATTCAAAAGTTATTAAAAAAAAAAAAAAATTTTGTGAAGTTGGCACCTCCATCTCTGAATAATTAAAAAAACTAAATGTCATTCGTTTGTCCATCGTTTGTCCACGTTTGTCCAGGAAAAATTTTCGTTTGTCCACCCTTAGTAAAAAAGTTATTACAAAAAAAAGTTTTTATTGAAAAAACAAAAATGTTGATTTTTGAAGTTTTTTTTTTGCTTAATCGTTTGTCCACCGTTTGTCCAGGATTGTCCAACAAAAATTTTCGTTTGTCCACCCTTGATTCAAAAGTTATTAAAAAAAAAAAAAAATTTTGTGAAGTTGGCACCTCCATCTCTGAATAATTAAAAAAACTAAATGTCATTCGTTTGTCCATCGTTTGTCCACGTTTGTCCAGGAAAAATTTTCGTTTGTCCACCCTTAGTAAAAAAGTTATTACAAAAAAAAGTTTTTATTGAAAAAACAAAAATGTTGATTTTTGAAGTTTTTTTTTTGCTTAATCGGTTGTCCACCGTTTGTCCAGGATTGTCCAACAAAAATTTTCGTTTGTCCACCTTTTGTTCAAAAGTTATTTAAAAAAAAAAAAATTTTGTGAAGTTGGCACCTCCATCTCTGAATAATTAAAAAAACTGAATGTCATTCGTTTGTCCATCGTTTGTCCACATTTGTCCAGGAAAAATTTTCGTTTGTCCACCCTTTGTAAAAAAGTTATTATAAAAAAAAGTTTTTATTGAAAAAACAAAAATGTTGATTTTTGAAGTTTTTTTTTGCTTAATCGTTTGTCCACCGTTTGTCCAGGATTGTCCAACAAAAATTTTCGTTTGTCCACCCTTTGTTCAAAAGTTATTTAAAAAAAAAAAAAAATTTTGTGAAGTTGGCACCTCCATCTCTGAATAATTAAAAAAACTAAATGTCATTCGTTTGTCCATCGTTTGTCCACGTTTGTCCAGGAAAAATTTTCGTTTGTCCACCCTTAGTAAAAAAGTTATTACAAAAAAAAGTTTTTATTGAAAAAACAAAAATGTTGATTTTTGAAGTTTTTTTTTGCTTAATCGTTTGTCCACCGTTTGTCCAGGATTGTCCAACAAAAATTTTCGTTTGTCCACCCTTGGTTCAAACGTTATTTAAAACAAAAAAAAATTTTTGTGAAGTTGGCACCTCCATCTCTGAATAATTAAAAAAACTAAATGTCATTCGTTTGTCCATCGTTTGTCCACATTTGTCCAGGAAAAATTTTCGTTTGTCCACCCTTTGTTCAAAAGTTATTTAAAAAAAAAAAAAATTTTGTGAAGTTGGCACCTCCATCTCTGAATAATTAAAAAAACTGAATGTCATTCGTTTGTCCATCGTTTGTCCACATTTGTACAGGAAAAATTTTCGTTTGTCCACCCTTAGTAAAAAAGTTATTATAAAAAAAAGTTTTTATTGAAAAAACAAAAATGTTGATTTTTGAAGTTTTTTTTTTTGCTTAATCGTTTGTCCAGGATTGTCCAACAAAAATTTTGATGTTCAATTGGCTTTGTTCGACGTTTTAGTCATGATGCAATAAACAGCTGACGGCATGGCGACATACACCCGTGATTACATAATTTTTGGATGTGTTTTGTTGTTGTTCTTTGTGTGCGTACTGTCAAAATTGCACTGAAAAATTATCATTGTGTCAAAATTTGGGAAACAACTTTTTAATCAACTGTCTCATGCGCGACCTGCTAGTTGGATCATGGTTTTAGCAAGGAAATTAGTGTGAAAAACTGGCGCGGTTTCGTCAGAATTAAATGACTTTGCTGCATTCCTGGAAATGCTGCTTATGTGGCTTGCATGCCTGACGTGCCTACAAATATATATATGTATATTAGGGTGATTAAAAAAAATGGCGACTTGGTCTTACCCCCTAAAAAGGTAGATATTGATGAGAAAATAAGCCTTGCAAAAAATTAGCGCTCTAACTTAACCCTTAGGGTTGGCTATTTTTTCGCTTTTTCCCATACATTTTGTATGGGGAAAAATGGCATTTTTTTCAAAGTGAATTTTCTTTTAATTTTTGAAAATATTTTTACATACCCTTAAAGATGAAGCTATTAAGATAATTACAGCAATTTGAAAATGACTGACTGACAATTTTTTTTTATTTGAATCACCCTAATGTATATCTACATATAATATATATGTACATGTACGAAACGTTTATATAATGTTTTGAAGAAAAATTTGTGTGAAAAATTTTGACGGCTGCGTCAAAGTTAAATGCTTTTGCGCAGCGGCGGATCCGCGGGTATTATAAAAATGACAAACCGTTGTTGAAAAAAACCATTTACCTAAATAAATATATTTTTGTAGGAAACTGAATTCCCTACAAAAACTCCCTAAACTAAAATTTCTCAGACTAACCGTTTTATGGTACTCTAGCCTCAAACATTGGTATGAGTTTTCGATTTCCCGTTTTTAGTTTCAAAAATGTGCAAAAACCTTTTTTTTGTTGGAGCTAATTTTCGGGTTTGTCCAGGAAAAAAGTTCTTATTGAAAAAACAAAAATGTTGACTTTTGAAGTTTTTTTTTTTGCTTAATCGTTGTCCACCGTTTGTCCAGGATTGTCCAACAAAAATTTTCGATTGTCCACCTTTTGTTCAAAAGCTATTTAAAAAAAAAAAAAATGGTTGTGAAGTTGGCACCTCCATCTCTGAATAATTAAAAAAACTAAATGTCATTCGTTTGTCCATCGTTTGTCCACGTTTGTCCAGGAAAAATTTTCGTTTGTCCACCCTTAGTAAAAAAGTTATTACAAAAAAAAGTTTTTATTGAAAAAACAAAAATGTTGATTTTTGAAGTTTTTTTTTGCTTAATCGTTTGTCCACCGTTTGCCCAGGATTGTCCAACAAAAATTTTCGTTTGTCCACCCTTGGTTCAAAAGTTATTTAAAAAAAAAAAAAATTTTGTGAAGTTGGCACCTCCATCTCTGAATAATTAAAAAAACTAAATGTCATTCGTTCGTCCATCGTTTGTCCACGTTTGTCCAGGAAAAATTTTCGTTTGTCCACCCTTAGTAAAAAAGTTATTACAAAAAAAAGTTTTTATTGAAAAAACAAAAATGTTGATTTTTGAAGTTTTTTTTTTGCTTAATCGTTTGTCCACCGTTTGTCCAGGATTGTCCAACAAAAATTTTCGTTTGTCCACCCTTGATTCAAAAGTTATTAAAAAAAATAAAAAAATTTTGTAAAGTTGGCACCTCCATCTCTGAATAATTAAAAAAACTAAATGTCATTCGTTTGTCCATCGTTTGTCCACGTTTGTCCAGGAAAAATTTTCGTTTGTCCACCCTTAGTAAAAAAGTTATTACAAAAAAAAGTTTTTATTGAAAAAACAAAAATGTTGATTTTTGAAGTTTTTTTTTGCTTAATCGTTTGTCCACCGTTTGCCCAGGATTGTCCAACAAAAATTTTCGTTTGTCCACCCTTGGTTCAAAAGTTATTTAAAAAAAAAAAAATTTTGTGAAGTTGGCACCTCCATCTCTGAATAATTAAAAAAACTAAATGTCATTCGTTTGTCCATCGTTTGTCCACGTTTGTCCAGGAAAAATTTTCGTTTGTCCACCCTTAGTAAAAAAGTTATTACAAAAAAAAGTTTTTATTGAAAAAACAAAAATGTTGATTTTTGAAGTTTTTTTTTTGCTTAATCGTTTGTCCACCGTTTGTCCAGGATTGTCCAACAAAAATTTTCGATTGTCCACCTTTTGTTCAAAAGTTATTTAAAAAAAAAAAAAAATTTTTGTGAAGTTGGCACCTCCATCTCTGAATAATTAAAAAAACTAAATGTCATTCGTTTGTCCATCGTTTGTCCACGTTTGTCCAGGAAAAATTTTCGTTTGTCCACCCTTAGTAAAAAAGTTATTACAAAAAAGTTTTTATTGAAAAAACAAAAATGTTGATTTTTTGCTTACTAAAAATGGTGCTAAGGCACACTTTTTTGGTGTAGAGCTTTTCTTTTGCTACACTAAAATTGTGTAAAGTGAAAAAGTGTGGTGTAAATCCACAAAAACTGTTCGTCGCTACCATTCAAAAACAAAGCTACAATTTGACGTCGGCAAGCATAAGTGTGGTGTAAATAGTTTGTTTATATTTTTGTTACTTTGACTCCTTTTTGGTGCTAAAATAGCACTTTTTTAGTTTATTTTCATATACAGCAGCACCTTGACACCAAAATTTTTTTGCGTGTACTCTGCAAAATTCGTGTTCCAATTTTTTATTAGAGTAATCCTACAGAGTATTAGTTAGAGTACTTTGCCATTTTTGCAGCTTCATTGCTCAGCCTTATCGAGGAAAATCACGATACTATCGCTCAGACAGTATATACTCCAAGGAGTAACGACATTGGAGTAGTAGACACAAAGCGAAGTTTGGCGTAGGTGGTCCAGTCCTAGGACATCGCAATGTTAATTGGAGCAATTTTTATAAGAAAAAGGATCACATTTGGAGTACTCTGATGCTCCAATTGGTGTACTCTTTGGATAGGAAATAGAGTACTTTCGATTTTTGCAGTGAATGGGTGAAACGTGTGACACCACTCATAGATCAATGCAGAATTTTAATTCCTGGAATCTCCTGCGCGCATAGTTTTGCGCACCAACATATACACATGAAGTGCGTGTTTATATACTTGCTACATATAACCGAATTTCAAATGGCATGCGCCACGATTTATTTACTGTATAAATATATATACATATGTTTATTACAGGAACTTACAAAAAACTAAATTAATATGAATTTTATTATTTTCTCAAGAAATTTATTGACATTCTCTGCTGCGTTCAGCTTATTATTCTTAGCGTCGAATTTGTGGTTTTATTGTTTTGCGTTTTACTTAGACAACAGGACACTTTTCCGTCTTACTTAAAATCGCGAGTGTACAATAATTGTGTAAGCGGTGAGTATTTTGTTAATCAATATACCAAATGATAATTTAACAGTAGTGATAATTGAATGTGTTTTATACCTAAAAGTGAAAAATTTGATGGGCTTTTCAAATTAATTTATATCCAAAATATGTTATACAGTGACTTTTGGTCACTAAAGTGTGTGTGTGTTTAAATTGCTAAATAATTTTGACATATGTATAAGGTTATTCGTTTATTTCAAAACTGCCTAATTTTGTAATTTTTTTTATAATTCAACATAACTTTGTCAATTTTTGTCGGAGTGTAATCTATTGATAACCTTTTCATAAATGTTTTTTATTAAGCAAAATTATGGGTACGTAAATTTTAAAACTATAAATATCATTAAAGCTGTGAATTTTTTTGATAAAGTTTCAAAGTTTTTAATCTTTTTTTTTTTTGTAATATACACAGAACTTTAATGCAATATTACGTAAGAATTCATGTAAAAATTGGTGTATTTAAGAAAGTGTAGCGGTCTAGTGGAGTTATGGAAATACTCCATTTTGGGCTCATAATGATCGATAGAAATCTAGAGATACGACAGACATAATGCTCATTCTATTATCACGAATAAAACTACTAAAAAATAACCCAAAGTGTTAATTAATAATTCATAATTTTATTTTCTGGATTGTGTAATTTAGAGAAAGTAGTAAAAGACTTCCAGCGTACTAAAAGCCCTGAGCCGCATAAATAATGCAATGATCATTCTATACACATACAACTACTGAAATATTGCCGTCCATAGTGTTATATGTTCATACATACGTTTGAAGCAAATATTGAGAGGTTTTCAGCATAGTAAAAGTTTCGAACCGTATAACCCGTGAATAAGGTAAATAAAAATTGCTTCACATTTGTTTAGTCCGCTTTTACACCAGTCAAGTATTGCTTTCAATTCTGCCGCGACATAGACGCGGGAGGTGAGCGGCTTGCTCTTCTCGCATATATCGCGGCAGAGTTGAATTCAACTAATTTCCTAGTGTAAAAGCGGACTTGTTATTGGGGTATTCACGTAGCCCTGGTTGTCAGGTTATGTTGTTTTATTAGGTACAACATTGATTTTTCAGTATTGAAAAACGGAATCATATTTTAAAATGAGAATTGTTTAAAAACGATGCACGGTGTCACTTTTAACTACTTTAGGATGCCAAAATTATTTCCAGGACCACAAATAACAGAAAAGAATCTAGGTATATGAAGGGGTAGTGCTACTTGGACCTATTTTTCATTGTCTCCAATACAAATCTAAAATAAAACTTAATTTTAAATTTTTCGACTTCGGTTTTAAAAACATTTTATTTTTTTAAACTTTTTACCTGTCCCCCTTCGATTTCGCTAAAAATTTGCTATCTTTTTGTATCCCCCGAAAGACATTTTTAAAATTTTTTCCCATTATCAAAAAAAGTGAGAACTTTTAAAAAACGTATTTTTATTAAAAGCTGTAACTTTTTCAGAAATCGATCGTTTGGGATCATTTTAATTTTTTTTAAATGTAGTTTTCGAAAAAAAAATTTAAAAAATTGTAAAAGCCCAGATATATATATTTTTATTTTTTCGAAAAAAGGGTCGGACTTTTTTTCGAAAAAAATGTATGCATATATCTGGGCTTTTAAATTTTTTTATTTTTTTTTTTCGAAAAAGTTACAGAATTTAAAAAAAAAATACGTTTTTTTAAAGTTCATACCTTTTTTTGATTAAGGGAAAAAAATTCTGAAAAATGTCTTTCGGGGGATAGAAAAAGATAGTAAATTTTTAGCGAAATCGAAGGGGTTCATTTGTCGATTTGGCATGGAATGACCCATGAATGTACATAGTGTGACAACCCAAAATGAAATAAAATGCTGGATCAAAAAAAAAAAAAATACATATCTGGGCTTTTAAAATTTTTTAATTTTTTTATCCGAAAACTACATTTAAAAACGAAAATTAAGAAAAAAAAATGATCCCAAACGGTAAAGTTTTGAAAAAACAGCATTTTAAAAAAAAATGTTTTTTTTTTAAGTTCATAACTTTTTTTGATTTGGGGAAAAAAATTCTGAAAAAGACATTTTTGGTAGAAAAGATAGCAAATTTTTAGCGAAATCGAAGGGGGTCAGGTAAAAAATTTGTCGATTTGGCATGGAATGACCCATATGTATGGATGTTTCCGAAAATGTGTCAAGCAAAGAGAAAAATTTGAAAATGCCCCTAGGGCAAGCTTTTTTATGGCATTACATAGGCACGTATGGGACGCAACTTCACCCATCCCTACATACAAAAATATTAATAATTTATGTGTACATTAGGGTGGTTACAAGGTATATGGGGAAAAAATTGTGTACTATCTTTTACTAAATGTCTTTCTTATAGCAGTATTCTGTATTTTTGTATCAATTCACTAAATTTGAGATATTTCATTAGATAAAATTTTTGTGTCGATGTAGAGCTGCCAAACTATCGATAGTGGCGCCATTCGATATTTTCGATAGTTGCAAAAATACTATCGACATTTCGAAACTATGGTAATTTAAGTGTAGAGGAACTTCAACTCCGAACATATCCATACATAATTTACATATATAACGTTACCCTAATACAGAAAGGCCCAAACTCATATTGTCTTAGCTCGAAAAATTACTCGAAACAATTGAATTTAAAGTAAACCATAGCAACGATGGCTTGTTGGAAAACACAAATATCAATGCCTGTAATATTTAACTACGATATAAGATAAGATTTTAGTGAAGCTTCGTTCAGAAGTTATTAATAAAAATTCAATGCACTGACACTATCGAAACTATCGACTATCGCAAAAAAAATCGATATATCGCCAAAAAAAACCATCGTTACTATCGAAAATACCATCGATAGTTTTGCAGCTCTATGTCTAAGTAGCCCAGGTGCTAAGCGGACGGACTATTACACGGGCTGTCACAGGTTCAAGTACCGATCCGCGAACAGAACTTTTATTTAATTTTTTAAAGTTTAATTACCTTTTTTTTTAATATAAAAATACTTCTAGTCTCTAAATTCACTTTTTTTAATTTTTCCAATTTTTTACCCATTATTCTTTAATTAATTGCATTTGTCACCTGGCTACAAGCAGATCTCAAATTAGCGACTTTTTTTTAAACGAGATGTGAATAGCTTAGTGAATACCAAATTGTATCAAAATTGAATTTGACCACGAAATGTCTCTATTATACCGCAATTCTGTAAGCTGCATCTATTTAAAATTTGATACAATTTGGTACACGGCTAAAAAAAAAATGAACCTAAGTTTTAAACCCGTATAAAGTTTAATCAATTTTTCAAACTTTTTTGTACAATATTTCAAACCGTCCAATTACCTACAAAGATTTTCAATTTTTTTTGGTTTCGATTTAAAATCTAAATGAAAAAGCAGTCTCAATTTTTTATTTTTGGTTTGTTTGAATGTAATTGAATTTTGCCCACAAAAACTTCATGTGCGTCATAGCTCAGCGGTAGAGCAGTCGGCTGTGACTGACCGTTTTCGTTCGAATCCTGCCAGCGGCCACATTTTTTTAGTTTTATTTTATTCTTAAAACTTTTCGGTTTAAAATTAAAACTTTTTGGTTTGAAAGTTAAAAATTTTCGGTTTAAAATTAAACTTTTTTGGTTTGAAAATTAAAACTTTTCGGTCTAAAGTTTAAACTTTTGGGTTTGAAAATTCAAATTTATTTTTGAAAGCTTATTCAAGATTGAATTTTGCCAACAACATTCATGTGTGCAATGTAGCTCAGTGGTAGAGCAGGCGGGCATGACGCGGGGAGTCTTGGTTCGAATTCCCGCCAACGGACAACAAATTTATTTTATCTTAAAAAAATTGTTATACATTTTTGGTTTATAATTGAAACCCGATTCATTTAGCCAATTTCCTAGAAAACTGGCCTAGATTGAATTTGAAATCAAATTTGGTTTGGTCATATATGTAGTCCAAAAAAGTTTAAAGTTTAGGTTCAAATTTTTAACCGTGTATTCAGTAAGCTGCCTCACAGCTCTAGTCTGAAAAAAGTCACTAATTTGTGATCTGCTTATAGGCAGGTCACAAAAGAAAATATTAAAGAATATTGGGTAAAAAAATAGAAAAATTAAAAAGAAAAATTAATTTAGGCATTAAAAGTATTTATATATTTAAAAAAAAGGTTAATTCCATTTAAAAAAATAAAATTAAAAAAAAAAAATTTACTGTTCGGACCGGCACTCGAACCTTGTGACCTCTCGTGTGATGGTCCGGACGCTTTACGCCTGGGCTACTTCGACACCTACAGCATGAATGCGAAATGTGTTATTTAAAATTTTGGCAATTCGTGTATTCACAACACATTAAAATGAGAGAGACAAAGACTTTGGGGAATTTCTTGTGACTTTCTCTTACAGAATACCGAATTCATCTCAAGTCACAAATATTGTATCTAATGAAATATCACAAATTTTGAAAACTTTTTGGAAAACTTTGATTTTTTTTAGTTTTGGCATCTTAAAACAGTAAAAAGTCACATTGTGTGATGGCGTAAATACCCCATTGTTTAATCAATTATTCAATTATTACAAGTGACATCAATATTGTTTTCAGAATTTTTCTATTGGGTTGCAAATAAATTGTTTATTTTGATTGTTTTTTGCCACCCTGCGCCAATATCGTCAGCGTTGGATTGGGATTAAATTGGCAGGATCAATTTGACTGGATATTCAATATGCCCCGATCACCATTTAACGATCCAAAATTGTTGCTTGATGTAATAAAATTACATACAATTTTCGATGAAAATAATTGTTTAAAACCACGTTCAGACATTGTATGGCAAAATATTTGTTCTTGCTTTGATAAACCAATGCTACCGGGATCAGTCAACGCTTATATAAGATGCAATCGTTGGAATTTGCTAACTGAACTCCAGAAATTTTTTAACATTCCAATTATTGAAGATTCAAATGAAATAACCACCCATTCACCAAATAATTCAGAGTATCGCGCATGTGATGTTCTAAAAGACAAATGTTGTGAATACCCTTCCCTTTTTACTAATCTAGTAATTTCAAAAGACGATTGGGAAAAGATTTCTCCAGAACCCAGGCTCTACAGCCTTGCAAATAAGGGCGGGAAGCTGTACAGAGTTTTAAAAAACGGGTGGACAGATTTGGTGGCTAAGGTATTTTTCCTCAAAACAAAAATTCCTTGCGCCTATACTTTTAAATACGGAAAAGTTCATGACTCGCCAGAAGCTAAAATATTTTTAAATATACACGGAAGCTGCAAAGAATGCGGAGCGACTTTTGACGCTCATTCCATCGCGAAACCAGCTCCTGGCGATGGAATTACCCTTTCGATTCAAACATATGATACTAGAGGAGTACCACACAGTGCAAAGCGACAAATTCGAGGTGTTGAACGTAAAAATGTGGGTCGCGAGTTGATAGCTAAAAAACCGAGAATGTGGCGTAATGAAGTATTAGGTGAAATTTCCTTTGGCGATCCCGAGCCACCTTATTTGCCTCACAGCGCTGCAGCACGTAAAATTAAAGAGCAAGCGATCAATCTCCAATTGGGTATCGACCCTAAGCTCGATGCGATTAATTCTTTATGCAGAATGAAAGGTGAAGGGAAATATTCAGGATATATTAGGGAAATCGGTCTGGATAGGATGTACTGTATGTATTGGTCAAAGATGCAAATGTTTTTGTATAAAGATCTGATAAAAAAAATTGGCAAAATCGAAATGGATGCAACAGGGGGTCTCGTTAAGTCCTACGTTTCCAAGGAAGGCCTTAACCGGTGCACTTTGCTTTATCAGATTGTTATTCCAACAGACAATGGAGTGCTACCACTGTTTTCCATGATTTCGCAGAAACATGATGCAAATTTTATTTGCTATTGGCTTCGAGAAATTTTAAGAGATGGTGCTCCTTGTCCTCCAGAAGTCGTGTGCGACTATTCTATGGCCCTTTTAAACGCTGCCTGCTTATCATTCAATGAAAAAAATTTACCGACCTACATTTCTGAATGCTACCGTGCTTTAATTAGTGGCGAGTCACAAAATTTACCGTGTTATATACGAATTGATATTGCCCATTTGATAAAGATTTTGTGCAGAAAGAAATTATTTGATGGCAGACACTTCAAAGTCAAAGACTTTTATGTTAGATGTTTGGGACTCCTGTCAATTTGCGATAGTATCAAAGATTTTGAAAAAATGTTCCGTTCTATAATTATTGTGGCTGAAAGCGAATACGAAGGCACTGGTCCGAATTATGCGTGCTTTGAAAACAGAGACTTTTTGTTCGAAAGAATTAAAACCTTCAATTTTGCCGATGAACAAATCAATGATGTTGGGGATGAAGATGAACGCGAACACCTTAGTTTTGAAAATGAGGATATCGTAGTTTTCATTGAAAACATACGAATCACGGCCCAAAAGTCCATTGATGTAAAGGAAACGGATTCCCTAAATGCATTTTACTGTCCTGGGGTTGTTCACCAATTTTTAAAGTTTGGGTATCATTTTTTTTTGTGGTCAAATGTAATGCGACAGTTTTTCCCACAATCGTCAAGTGTAGCCACATCGGCCCACTGCGAATCCTACTTCAACGCGTTAAAAAACAATGATTTGGGCACTGGTTACCAGCCCTTGCGTTTGGACAAATTTATTGCCAAACATATTAACTCAATTGAGAGCCTATCTAAGTTGAATCGCGCGCGGGAACTCCAATCAAAACGAGTTATTCCCAAAAAAATAAACAAAAATAAACAAAATTATGGCCACCTGCAAACGCAAGAAAATTGGTGTGGACTCAATATTGACGCTGCCGCTGAAGACAAAAAACCTGCCGACGAAACCCAAAACTCAGAGCCCATTTGTGAAAGTACTGGTAATGATAGCTCCATGCCTGAACCCGAAGCTCAGGGAGTTTCTACATTATCACCCATTAGATGCACTGATGTTGTCGAATCCAGTAGTGAATGTAGGGCTATCGAAAACAATAATACAGGGATAATTTTTTCGTCAACCCTCGAAAATTCACTCGAAATACCCGCTTTCAAACAGCAGAGAGGAAAATATTTAAAGCCCTTTCCAGAAATTAACTATTGTTACGATAAGCCCCTAAGGAGGCGTAAATGCGAGGTGTTGCAAAATGGAAATAAATGCAATACCGTCCCAATAGATGGACAGAAGGTGTATGTGCAGAACACATGCGGCTTTGACGCAATACTAGAAATATTAACTAATTGTTATTGCAATTATGTTAATTTTAAAAAGTTTGTAGATGCAAACTGTGACATATTAGTTTTTTCTTTTATTAAGAAATATGCCAATGACGGAATCTCTGCTTCCTTGTATAACTTGAGGGCAGTTTTATTATCCCTAATTTTCAAAATAGATAATGGCTATCTAAACTGTTATGGCAGCGCATACAAAGTTTGTTTAGAACTTTTTTCTGCCGCGGAAAATTTTAAAGTGCGGACACAGTGCGAAAACTGTAAACAAATTGCCAAAAATGTCATAATATTTGATATGGACGGGTTCGATGAGGGTTTTAGCTTTGGCATGCACTTAAAAAAACTTCTTCGACAGTGTCTTGAAGACAGAGTAGAAAAATGTAAGAGATGCTTGACACCTAAGTCAATCGAGGTTACAGAGGGTCCCTTTCTATTTATTGACACAAATTTGTTTTTGACTGCAAATGCTAACAAATATAGTCAATCAATTCATCTTAGCGACATCCCGGACCAAATTGAAGTACAAAATAACAAGTATGTCCTAGGAGGTGTTGCTTGCCACCAGCCTGGCCACTACACAGCGTACTGCAGAGGCGTAACAGGAACGTGGGTCGGAAAAAATGACATTGATAGGTTGCCTAAGCCCATTCGAGGAAACGCATTGCCATCTTTAAATGCCGAAATGTTACTATATGTCAAAAAATAATAATTTCAATCAGACCAGGTTATCCCCATCCTATCCCTATGACTATAACTACACCTACCCTATCCTCATCCCTTTCGCTATCCCGTTCCTTATCCCTATTCATTTTCCTCTCCCTGTGGGTTGCAGGTTCAATATACACAAAAAATACAATAAAACTTTTTGTTAAAATATAGCAAAAATTGCATAAAAATTGGAGTAAAAACTACACAAAAAATAAAGAACAAATAACACAAAAAATATAGTAACTAACAATTACTCAAAAATATAGTAAAAATTACACAAAAAATACAGTAAAAGTTGATCAAAAATATAAAGAACAAATTATGCAAAAAATAGTAAAAATTACACAAAAAATGATAAAAAATACTGTAAAAATTACGCGAAAAATAAGGAACAAATTAAAAATTACACAAAAAATATTGTTAAGTAATGGAAAAAAATAAAGTAAAAGCTAAAAAAAAATATAGAAAAAATTAAACAAAAAATATAATAGTTGAAAATTACGCAAAAAATATAGTTAACTGCCAATTTCAAAAAACTTGAACCACAACCCCGCCCCCGCCCCCTCTTCCCTTCTCAAAATATATCCACGCCTTGTCCACAATTTGCTCAACATCTCGAAAACGGTCTGATATGAGACTGGTAACAACACCTTGATAATACACTCAACACCTTTCATTTGAGACACATATCCCGCAAACAATATTTAGCACCCTCCTGGCCAACATTTTGGTAAATAGAACACCTCTAATTTGAGATCCATATCGCACAAACCTCATTAAAAATCTGCGTTACAAATTTCGTTTTACTTGGTCCTGCCGTTTTTGCACTTTGTGGCCCAGAAAAAACGGCTTTCAAAATATCTATGTATGTATATATGTACATATTAGTATGAAAATAATAATCTGGAGAAATCTTCACCATCGTTGTCTTGTACACTTATGAGAATAAAAATATGTTCTTCTCTGTGTCTACCTTTTCTAGACCAAATTTTTTTTCGGGCACTACTATTTTTTAAGTATAACATTTGTTTTCATCATTCATTTCGAGGTTGTAAACTAAATTTTCAATTTTACATGAGTTTTGGTCTAGAAAATGTGGACACAGTAGAAAAAAAATTCACTACACGCACAAATAGTCGTTAATTTTTTAATTATAAGATTTTTCATAACATTCATGTTAACTTTGTAATAAATAAATAAAAATTTCAGAGTTTATCTGAAGATATGAATATAAATAACGTTTGGCTTCCGTTTATTTATACACCTAACTAGCTGACCCGGCAGACGTTGTCCTGCTAGTGTTCGGACTTATATATACATATATAAATTTTTAGTTTTTTAATTTTTTTTTTTAATAACGGTGGACAAGCGATTAAGCAAAAAAAAAAATTCAAAATCAACATTTTTGTTTTTTCAATAAAAACTTTTTTTTGTAATAACTTTTTTACTAAGGGTGGACAAACGGAAATTTTTCCTGGACAAACGTGGACAAACGATGGACAAACGAATGACATTTAGTTTTTTTAATTATTCAGAGATGGAGGTGCCAACTTCACAACATTTTTTTTTTTTTTTAAATAACTTTTGAACAAAAGGTGGACAAACGAAAATTTTTGTTGGACAATCCTGGACAAACGGTGGACAAACGATTAAGCAAAAAAAAAACTTCAAAAATCAACATTTTTGTTTTTTCAATAAAAACTTTTTTTTGTAATAACTTTTTTACTAAGGGTGGACAAACGAAAATTTTTCCTGGACAAACGTGGACAAATGATGGACAAACGAATGACATTTAGTTTTTTTAATTATTCAGAGATGGAGGTGCCAACTTCACAAAATTTTTTTTTTTTTTTAATAACTTTTGAATCAAGGGTGGACAAACGAAAATTTTTGTTGGACAATCCTGGACAAACGGTGGACAAACGATTAAGTAAAAAAAAACTTCAAAAATCAACATTTTTGTTTTTTCAATAAAAACTTTTTTTTGTAATAACTTTTTTACTAAGGGTGGACAAACGAAAATTTTTCCTGGACAAACGTGGACAAACGATGGACAAACGAATGACATTTAGTTTTTTTAATTATTCAGAGATGGAGGTGCCAACTTCACAAAATTTTTATTTTTTTTTAATAACTTTTGAATCAAGGGTGGACAAACGAAAATTTTTGTTGGACAATCCTGGACAAACGGTGGACAAACGATTAAGCAAAAAAAAAACATCAAAAATCAACATTTTTGTTTTTTCAATAAAAACTTTTTTTTGTAATAACTTTTTTACTAAGGGTGGACAAACGAAAATTTTTCCTGGACAAACGTGGACAAACGATGGACAAACGAATGACATTTAGTTTTTTTAATTATTCAGAGATGGAGGTGCCAACTTCACAAAATTTTTTTTTTTTTAAATAACTTTTGAACCAAGGGTGGACAAACGAAAATTTTTGTTGGACAATCCTGGGCAAACGGTGGACAAACGATTAAGCAAAAAAAAACTTCAAAAATCAACATTTTTGTTTTTTCAATAAAAACTTTTTTTTATAATAACTTTTTTACTAAGGGTGGACAAACGAAAATTTTTCCTGGACAAACGTGGACAAACGATGGACAAACGAATGACATTTAGTTTTTTTAATTATTCAGAGATGGAGGTGCCAACTTCACAACATTTTTTTTTTTTTTTAAATAACTTTTGAACAAAAGGTGGACAAACGAAAATTTTTGTTGGACAATCCTGGACAAACGGTGGACAAACGATTAAGCAAAAAAAAAACTTCAAAAATCAACATTTTTGTTTTTTCAATAAAAACTTTTTTTTGTAACAACTTTTTTACTAAGGGTGGACAAACGAAAATTTTTCCTGGACAAACGTGGACAAACGATGGACAAACGAATGACATTTAGTTTTTTTAATTATTCAGAGATGGAGGTGCCAACTTCACAAAATTTTTTTTTTTTTTTAAATTACTTTTGAACAAAAGGTGGACAAACGAAAATTTTTGTTGGACAATCCTGGACAAACGGTGGACAAACGATTAAGCAAAAAAAAACTTCAAAAATCAACATTTTTGTTTTTTCAATAAAAACTTTTTTTATAATAACTTTTTTACTAAGGGTGGACAAACGAAAATTTTTCCTGGACAAACGTGGACAAACGATGGACAAACGAATGACATTTAGTTTTTTTAATTATTCAGAGATGGAGGTGCCAACTTCACAAAATTTTTTTTTTTTTTAAATTACTTTTGAACAAAAGGTGGACAAACGAAAATTTTTGTTGGACAATCCTGGACAAACGGTGGACAAACGATTAAGCAAAAAAAAAACTTCAAAAATCAACATTTTTGTTTTTTCAATAAAAACTTTTTTTTGTAATAACTTTTTTACTAAGGGTGGACAAACGAAAATTTTTCCTGGACAAACGTGGACAAACGATGGACAAACGAATGACATTTAGTTTTTTTAATTATTCAGAGATGGAGGTGCCAACTTCACAAAATTTTTTTTTTTTTTAAATTACTTTTGAACAAAAGGTGGACAAACGAAAATTTTTGTTGGACAATCCTGGACAAACGGTGGACAAACGATTAAGCAAAAAAAAACTTCAAAAATCAACATTTTTGTTTTTTCAATAAAAACTTTTTTTATAATAACTTTTTTACTAAGGGTGGACAAACGAAAATTTTTCCTGGACAAACGTGGACAAACGATGGACAAACGAATGACATTTAGTTTTTTTAATTATTCAGAGATGGAGGTGCACACTTCACAAAAATTTTTTTTTTTTTTTAAATAACTTTTGAACAAAAGGTGGACAAACGAAAATTTTTGTTGGACAATCCTGGACAAACGGTGGACAAACGATTAAGCAAAAAAAAAACTTCAAAAATCAACATTTTTGTTTTTTCAATAAAAACTTTTTTTTGTAATAACTTTTTTACTAAGGGTGGACAAACGAAAATTTTTCCTGGACAAACGTGGACAAACGATGGACAAACGAATGACATTTAGTTTTTTTAATTATTCAGAGATGGAGGTGCCAACTTCACAAAATTTTTTTTTTTTTTAAATAACTTTTGAATCAAGGGTGGACAAACGAAAATTTTTGTTGGACAATCCTGGACAAACGGTGGACAAACGATTAAGCAAAAAAAAAACTTCAAAAATCAACATTTTTGTTTTTTCAATAAAAACTTTTTTTTGTAATAACTTTTTTACTAAGGGTGGACAAACGAAAATTTTTCCTGGACAAACGTGGACAAACGATGGACAAACGAATGACATTTAGTTTTTTTAATTATTCAGAGATGGAGGTGCCAACTTCACAAAATTTTTTTTTTTTTTAAATAACTTTTGAACCAAGGGTGGACAAACGAAAATTTTTGTTGGACAATCCTGGGCAAACGGTGGACAAACGATTAAGGAAAAAAAAACTTCAAAAATCAACATTTTTGTTTTTTCAATAAAAACTTTTTTTTTATAATAACTTTTTTACTAAGGGTGGACAAACGAAAATTTTTCCTGGACAAACGTGGACAAACGATGGACAAACGAATGACATTTAGTTTTTTTAATTATTCAGAGATGGAGGTGCCAACTTCACAACATTTTTTTTTTTTTTTAAATAACTTTTGAACAAAAGGTGGACAAACGAAAATTTTTGTTGGACAATCCTGGACAAACGGTGGACAAACGATTAAGCAAAAAAAAAACTTCAAAAATCAACATTTTTGTTTTTTCAATAAAAACTTTTTTTTGTAATAACTTTTTTACTAAGGGTGGACAAACGAAAATTTTTCCTGGACAAACGTGGACAAACGATGGACAAACGAATGACATTTAGTTTTTTTAATTATTCAGAGATGGAGGTGCCAACTTCACAAAATTTTTTTTTTTTTTTAATAACTTTTGAATCAAGGGTGGACAAACGAAAATTTTTGTTGGACAATCCTGGACAAACGGTGGACAAACGATTAAGCAAAAAAAAAACTTCAAAAATCAACATTTTTGTTTTTTCAATAAAAACTTTTTTTTGTAATAACTTTTTTACTAAGGGTGGACAAACGAAAATTTTTCCTGGACAAACGTGGACAAACGATGGACAAACGAATGACATTTAGTTTTTTTAATTATTCAGAGATGGAGGTGCCAACTTCACAAAATTTTTATTTTTTTTTAATAACTTTTGAATCAAGGGTGGACAAACGAAAATTTTTGTTGGACAATCCTGGACAAACGGTGGACAAACGATTAAGCAAAAAAAAAACTTCAAAAATCAACATTTTTGTTTTTTCAATAAAAACTTTTTTTTGTAATAACTTTTTTACTAAGGGTGGACAAACGAAAAATTTTCCTGGACAAACGTGGACAAACGATGGACAAACGAATGACATTTAGTTTTTTTAATTATTCAGAGATGGAGGTGCCAACTTCACAAAATTTTTTTTTTTTTAAATAACTTTTGAACCAAGGGTGGACAAACGAAAATTTTTGTTGGACAATCCTGGGCAAACGGTGGACAAACGATTAAGCAAAAAAAAACTTCAAAAATCAACATTTTTGTTTTTTCAATAAAAACTTTTTTTTATAATAACTTTTTTACTAAGGGTGGACAAACGAAAATTTTTCCTGGACAAACGTGGACAAACGATGGACAAACGAATGACATTTAGTTTTTTTAATTATTCAGAGATGGAGGTGCCAACTTCACAACATTTTTTTTTTTTTTTAAATAACTTTTGAACAAAAGGTGGACAAACGAAAATTTTTGTTGGACAATCCTGGACAAACGGTGGACAAACGATTAAGCAAAAAAAAAACTTCAAAAATCAACATTTTTGTTTTTTCAATAAAAACTTTTTTTTGTAATAACTTTTTTACTAAGGGTGGACAAACGAAAATTTTTCCTGGACAAACGTGGACAAACGATGGACAAACGAATGACATTTAGTTTTTTTAATTATTCAGAGATGGAGGTGCCAACTTCACAAAATTTTTTTTTTTTTTTAAATAACTTTTGAACAAAAGGTGGACAAACGAAAATTTTTGTTGGACAATCCTGGACAAACGGTGGACAAACGATTAAGCAAAAAAAAACTTCAAAAATCAACATTTTTGTTTTTACAATAAAAACTTTTTTTTATAATAACTTTTTTACTAAGGGTGGACAAACGAAAATTTTTCCTGGACAAACGTGGACAAACGATGGACAAACGAATGACATTTAGTTTTTTTAATTATTCAGAGATGGAGGTGCCAACTTCACAAAAATTTTTTTTTTTTTTTAAATAACTTTTGAACAAAAGGTGGACAAACGAAAATTTTTGTTGGACAATCCTGGACAAACGGTGGACAAACGATTAAGCAAAAAAAAAACTTCAAAAATCAACATTTTTGTTTTTTCAATAAAAACTTTTTTTTGTAATAACTTTTTTACTAAGGGTGGACAAACGAAAATTTTTCCTGGACAAACGTGGACAAACGATGGACAAACGAATGACATTTAGTTTTTTTAATTATTCAGAGATGGAGGTGCCAACTTCACAAAATGTTTTTTTTTTTTTTTAAATAACTTTTGAATCAAGGGTGGACAAACGAAAATTTTTGTTGGACAATCCTGGACAAACGGTGGACAAACGATTAAGCAAAAAAAAAACTTCAAAAATCAACATTTTTGTTTTTTCAATAAAAACTTTTTTTTGTAATAACTTTTTTACTAAGGGTGGACAAACGAAAATTTTTCCTGGACAAACGTGGACAAACGATGGACAAACGAATGACATTTAGTTTTTTTAATTATTCAGAGATGGAGGTGCCAACTTCACAAAATTTTTTTTTTTTTTAAATAACTTTTGAACCAAGGGTGGACAAACGAAAATTTTTGTTGGACAATCCTGGGCAAACGGTGGACAAACGATTAAGCAAAAAAAAACTTCAAAAATCAACATTTTTGTTTTTTCAATAAAAACTTTTTTTTATAATAACTTTTTTACTAAGGGTGGACAAACGAAAATTTTTCCTGGACAAACGTGGACAAACGATGGACAAACGAATGACATTTAGTTTTTTTAATTATTCAGAGATGGAGGTGCCAACTTCACAAAATTTTTTTTTTTTTTAAATAACTTTTGAACAAAAGGTGGACAAACGAAAATTTTTGTTGGACAATCCTGGACAAACGGTGGACAAACGATTAAGCAAAAAAAAAACTTCAAAAATCAACATTTTTGTTTTTTCAATAAAAACTTTTTTTTGTAATAACTTTTTTACTAAGGGTGGACAAACGAAAATTTTTGTTGGACAATCCTGGACAAACGGTGGACAAACGATTAAGCAAAAAAAAACTTCAAAAATCAACATTTTTGTTTTTTCAATAAAAACTTTTTTTTATAATAACTTTTTTACTAAGGATGGACAAACGAAAATTTTTCCTGGACAAACGTGGACAAACGATGGACAAACGAATGACATTTAGTTTTTTTAATTATTCAGAGATGGAGGTGCCAACTTCACAAAATTTTTTTTTTTTTTTTAATAACTTTTGAATCAAGGGTGGACAAACGAAAATTTTTGTTGGACAATCCTGGACAAACGGTGGACAAACGATTAAGCAAAAAAAAAACTTCAAAAATCAACATTTTTGTTTTTTCAATAAAAACTTTTTTTTGTAATAACTTTTTTACTAAGGGTGGACAAACGAAAATTTTTCCTGGACAAACGTGGACAAACGATGGACAAACGAATGACATTTAGTTTTTTTAATTATTCAGAGATGGAGGTGCCAACTTCACAAAATTTTTTTTTTTTTAAATAACTTTTGAACAAAAGGTGGACAATCGAAAACTTTTGTTGGACAATCATGGTCAAACGGTGGACAAACGATTAAGCCAAAAAAAAACTTTAAAAATCAAATTTTATGGGTTTTTAATATAAACTTTTTTTTTAAATAACTTTTTTACTAGGGGTGGACAAACGAAAATTTTTCCTGGACAAACGATGGACGAACGAATGACATTTGGTTTTTTTTAAAATTCCGACATGGAGGTGCCAACTTCACACCGGATTTTTTTTTTTCGAAATAACTTTTTTACTAGGGGTGGACAAACGAAAATTTTTCCTGGACAAACGTGGACAAACGATGGACAAACGAATGACATTTGGTTTTTTTTAAAATTCCGACATGGAGGTGCCAACTTCACACCGGATTTTTTTTTTTCGAAATAACTTTTTTACTAGGGGTGGACAAACGAAAATTTTTCCTGGACAAACGTGGACAAACGATGGACAAACGAATGCAATATGTTTTTTTTTAAAATTCCGACATGGAGGTGCCAACTTCACAGAGCTGGGTGCGATACTAAAATTGGGGCGGAATCAATGGTATTTGTGATCCTTCCGGATTTGTGATCCTGAGGCCGAACCCCGTCTTTTGAGCTATATCTCATACCCCCTGCGGGTTAGGGGTTTAGAATATGCCCGAGGTAGGCATATCGGTCGTAAGAGGCGACTAATATGCACATAGGTAATTGACGTGCTACTCGATGGTTGATCTACGGATATGATGCCTCTCACCTTTCATTACCCATCTTCTCCTTCCTCATGGATGGTCATACCAAATCGCTACCACGACAGTCGGGCAGTACCGCAAAGGAGTACCGCAGCGTACCGGGGTCATATCCGGCCAAGGACTGTCAACTTCGGCATCACTCCCCAAAACCTTCGGGGAGTGTTTTGTTGTTAACAACAACAACAACAACAACAACAGTTATATCTCATAATTTTAGCTAATTTATTAGCAGTTGACCCCTAAAGGAAACAAATACCCAGGAATTTTACTTGATAGTTTTTAGTAACTTACGCGAAAATATGTCTTTAAATCCCCATCGTTTTCTGGCATATTCCTCAATGGTAGTTTTTTCGTTAATCTTAGTAAATTACAGCGAAAAGTACCAATGTTTTCATGGCTAATTAGTTTTTGAAAACTCTCAATTCTAAGAAATATAAGTACCTACATAAATTTCTAATCCCATACCAACTTGCGCCGTCCACGTCGTGAATAAAGTCGCCGAGGTCTTTGTTGGCGACAATGTCAAGCTCCGAGCGGTGAAGAACTCTACAAGAGAGGAGACAAGTCTTCCAGATCGGACACCAGCTGCCCATGATTAACTGATGTGTTTAAGGTGCACCATGGCAACGCCATCTGGACCGATGGCTTTGGAGTTCGTGGCCTTCCGGATGGCCTCTTGAACCTCTGTAGCGGTGATGGGAACGGGGGCATAGTTTTAGTGTTGTTGTTGTTGTAGCGAGGTGTAGCCCTGCCTAAATGTCAGACAGGGTCACTCCGAGTGTATTGCTCTTGGCCGGGTCTTTATAAGAAAACGGTCCGCGTCGTTTCGGCACGATGGGTACAGCACAAGTACTGGCACCGTTCTCGTAGAACCGGCAATACAAGAAACTAGCCGTGTAGGCTATGTAGGTCATTTAGCGTTACCCAGGGTGTACCAACTGGGAGGCGACCTACTTTACACCCCTGTCTTGTAACCTCTCAACCGGTGTTGGGAAGTTATGGTCCACAGTCAAATCCTTGTCCAATCCTAAGGGTCCGCCAAAGAATGTCGACATCACCTGTGGTGACAAGACATTCAACGACAACAGGGTCACTCTGGCTCAATTACGCTCTGGATACTGTAGCAGGTTAAACTCCTACTTATCCAGACTAGACCTTGACGTGCCGAATGAATGTCCGGCATGCGGCTCGTCACCCCATAATACCAACCATTTATTTATCTGCTCTTCGGAGCCCACTCTTCTAACACCCATCTCCCTCTGGTCCAACCCTGTTGAAACTGCTAGTTTCCTAGGACTCCCGTTAGAAGAAATTGATGACAATTTAGGTTAAGGAAAAGTACACGCTGGGCAGGGCTACACTTCGTTACAACAACAACAACAACAACAACAACAACAACAGGATAAGACGTGGCATCTTCACTCGGGGTGACCCTGTCTGACATTTAGGCAGGGCTACACCTCGCTACAACAACAACAACAACAACAACAGGTTACAAGACCTAAGGTGCTCCTCCCATTTGGCTTGTTTGTGTTCGTTGACAAGCCGTCTGATTTCCATGTTGAGATCACCGATCTGTGGGTCTGAGGGATCGATGTTGCGTATGAGGTCACGTTCGTTGGCCAAGACTGCACCTAATCTGGGAAGTTTGGCCTTATGTTTTGTATTCTACCAGCTGGTATAAAACGGACTGTTGGGGATCCGTATTGGGGTCGCCTTGTTTATGACCTCACGAATATTTCGCTCACCAACGTGTACATCAGTCGGAATGGGAAGATCACAAAAGGAGCTCTCCGTGAATTCCATAAAGGACACCCAGTTAGCCTTATTGAAGTTCACGTATGATCTTTTCGCCGAGGTTATGAAATCCGAGGCACGGTCGACTTACAGGATGATGAGCAGATGGTCAGATGACAAAGCCACCATCGGGTGCCAGTTAACGCGGTTAATTAAGCCGTGCTAACTATAGTTAGGTCCGGGGAGCTACTGCAATTAACTGGCATCTTTGTAAAGGCGTCTCCGTTTATAGTACAGAAAGGGGAAGCGTCAATTTGCGTCTGTGGCATCGGTCAAGTGCAACTCCTGCCTAGGCCTGTGTCACCTACGCATATGTTCTGGGCTCGCAAACAGAAATCTCTGGACTGATGTGTTTGTCGCGCCTTGCTGTCGTGTTGTGCAGCCCTCAACGCCGACGGATGTACACTCATCTAATAGTGAACGAATTCCGCCGGCTTCAGGACTGCAACGGAGATCAATATCGCGACATAACCTACCACCATCTAGGCGAACACATCAGTCTTTAACTCCCAGTGTGGCCATTGCCTCTCCTTCGCAATTTAAATTGTTGCAATTTAACTGCAACGGCTTGACCGGCAAGATAGCGGAGGTAACCACATTTATGCAGCTACATAAAATCAAAATTGCTGCAATCCAGGAGACAAAACTTGGCCCCCACTCGAATCTCCGAGCGAGTGGAGGCTACCACGTACTCCGGCATGATCGTACAGACGGCGGAGGTGGTCTCGCGTTCCTTGTACACCATACGGTATTTGATATCAACACTGACCAAAGTGACTTACCTTTAGAGTGTCAAGGTATAGTTATACAAGCTGGTGGCGTTGATCTCGAGCTAATCAATATATACATTCCTCCCGTCACCTGCTGTCCCAGAAGTTATCGTCCTGACCTTAGGGCGTTTCTTTGTGGCGATAACCGTATCATCATGGGCGATTTTAATGCCCATCATGATATGTGGCATTCACACCTTTCGGTGGACGGCAGAGGACGGGAATTAGCCGAGCAAATTGATAACTCCTCTTTCTGTACTGTGAACGGAGACTCCCCAACTAGGATGGCTGTTAACTGCAGTAGCTCCCCGGACCTAACTATTGTTAGCCCGGGGTTAATTAACAGCATCAACTGGCAACCTATGGTGGCCCTGTCATCCGACCACCTGCCTATCATCCTGTCTGTCGATCGTTCCACGGATTTTATCACGTCGGAGAAACGAACTTACGTGAATTTCAAAAAGGCCAATTGGGTCGGCTTTTTGGAATTCACGGAGAGCTCCTTTGGTGATCTTCCCATTCCCACTGACGTACACGTTGGCGAGCGCAACATACGTGAGGTCATTAAAAAGGCTACAGCCCGTTTCATACCAGCTGGTAGGATAAAAGATATTAGGCCTAACTTCCCAGCTGAGGCCGCAGGTTGGCCAACGAACGTGACCTCATACGCAACATCGATCCATCTGACCCACAGATCGGTGATCTCAACGTGGAAATCAGACGGCTGGTTAACGAACACAAACAAACCAAATGGGAGGAGCACCTCAGGTCTTGTAACCTCTCTACCGGTGTTGGGAAATTATGGTCCACCGTCAAGTCCTTGTCGAATCCTTCGGGTCCACCAAAAAATGTCGACATTACCTTTGGTGACAAGACAATAAATGACCCCAGGAAATGTGCACAGGCTTTTTGTCGACAATATGTCCCACACCCTTCGCAAGACAGGGCTAGACGTGGAATCTTCAGGCGTGCGCATAAACACAAAAATTATGCCCCCGTTCCCATCACCGCTACAGAGGTTCAAGAGGCCATCCGGAAGGCCAAAAACTCCAAAGCCATCGGCCCTGATGGCATAGCCATGGTGCATCTAAAACACATCGGCCTAGCGAGAGTCAAATATTTAACTAATCTAATCTAATCTTGGCTTGCGTCATAATGACGCTTAACCGCCTAGGCGATTTTGGCCGTTTCGAATCAAAGCACGCCAGTCATTCCTTTTTAGCGATAACTGACGCCAATTGGAAACCCCAAGGGAGTACAAGTCATCCTCCACCTGTTGTTTCCATCTCAGTCGAGGCCTCTCCCTTCCTCTGCTGCCGAATTCGGGTGTCGATAGTAAAACTTTCTGTGCTGGAGCTTCTTTTTCCATTCGCATAACATGACCCAGCCAGCGGAGCCTTTGGGCTTTAATCCGCTGAACAATGGTCAGGTCTGCGTAAAGCTCGTACAGCTCATCGTTGAATTTCCTTCGAGAACTTTTCCGGAGAACTTTTCTCTCAAATACTCCAAGGGCCATCTCATCTTCTCTGGATACTGTCCATGATTCCGAGCCATACATCAGGACTGGTAGGATGAGAGACTTATAGAGCGTGATCTTTGTTCTTCGAGAGAGGACTTTACTTCTCAATTGCCTACTCAGTCCAAAGTAGCACTTGTTGGCAAGAGTGATTCTCCGTTGGATTTCTAGACTGATATTATTTTCGGTGTTAATGCTGGTTCCAAAATAGACGAAATCTCTCACCGTTTCAAACTTGTAGCCATCAACGGTGACTTGCCTGCCAAGGCGCAGGTGCGCCGATTCTTTCTTTGATGACAGTAGGTACTTCGTCTTGTCCTCGTTCACCGCAAGACCCACTTTTTTCGCTTCTTTATCCAGCCCAGAGAAGGCAGCACTTACGGCGCGGTTGTTAAGGCCAATGATATCAATATCATCGGCATACGCCAGCAATTGTACGCTCTTGCCATTGCGGTTTAGCTCTGCTGCTCGAATTATCTTCTCCAGCATCAGGTTGAAGAAATCGCACGAAAGGGAGTCGCCCTGTCTGAAGCCTCGTTTGGTTTCAAATGGCTCAGAGAGGTCCTTCCCGATTCTGACGAAGCTGTTGGTATTGCTCAGCGTCATTTGGCAAAGCCGTATAAGCTTTGCAGGAAATCAAACTCAGACATGGCGGTATACAGGCAACTCCTTTTTGCGCTGTCAAAAGCGGCTTTAAAATCGACAAAGAGGTGGTGTGTATCGATCCTTTTATCATGGGTCTTCTCCAGGATTTGGCGTATCGTGAAAATCTGGTCGATGGTAGACTTACCAGGTCTAAAGCCACACTGATAAGGTCCAATCAGTTTGTCTACGATGGGCTTCAGTCTTTCACACAATACGCTAGAAAGAACCTTATATGCGATATTAAGAATACTGATTCCGCGGTAGTTGGTGGGGTTAGCGGGATCGCCTTTCTTGTGGATTGGGCAGAGCACACTTAAATTCCAATCTGGAGGCATGCACTCGTCTGACCATATTCTGCATAAGAGCTGATGCATGCTTTTTACCAGCTCTTCGCCTCCGTGTTTGAACAGCTCGGCGGGTAGTCCGTCTTTTCCAGGCGCTTTGTTGTTTTTGAGCCGGGATATAGCTATCCTCACTTCTTCATAGTCAGGTGGTGGGACGACCTTTCCATCGTCAGGGATTGGGGTATCGGGTTCAACGTCTCCCTCGCAGTTTAGCAGTGAGGAGAAGTGCTCCCTCCATAATTTAAGTACACTCTGGACGTCGGTTACCAGGTCGCCATTATTGTCCTTACAGGAACTTGCCCCGGTCTTTAAACCTTCCGTCATCCGCCGGATCTTTTCAAAGAATTTTCGGGCATCGTTCCTGTCAGCCAGCGTCTCAAGCTCCTCACACTCACGCCTTTCGGCCTCACGTTTCTTTTTTCTGAAAAGGCGTCTCTCTTCCTTCTTCGCCTCACGATAGCGTTGCCATACACTGCGGGTTGCGCCCGTTCGCAACGTCTCCCTGTATGCAGCGTCCTTTTTGTCCGAGGCTGTGGTGCATTCCTCATCGTACCAGTTGTTCTTGCGGGCTCGCCGAAACCCTATAGTGGCTTCAGCGGCGGTACGTAATGAGTGAGCGATATGCTTCCATTGCTCGGTTACATCGTTAGGTCGAGGATTGCTCTCCGATAGCAGGTGTGAGAGTCGAGTGGAGAAATTATCAGCTGTCTGTGTCACGCGCAGCTTCTCGACGTCAAACTTTCCTTCCGTTACTGTGCGTACTTTCTTCGCTCCACAGAGGCGTGTGCGTATCTTGGCTGCAACAAGATAATGGTCCGAGTCGATATTGGGACCACGTAGGATACGCACGTCTAGTACGGTGGAGCTGTGTCTGCCGTCGATCATGACATGATCAATCTGGTTTCTTGTTCTTTGATCAGGGGACAGCCAGGTAGCTTGGTGTATTCGCTTATGCTGGAACCTGGTACTACTGATGACCATATTGCGGGAAGCGGCGAAGTCAATCAGCCTAGTGCCGTTGGGGGATGTTATATCGTGGAGACTGAATTTTCCAACTGTAGGACCAAAGACTCCTTCCTTGCCCACCTTGGCATTAAAGTCGCCGAGCACGATTTTGATATCATGCAGGGGGCAGCGATCATAGGCTTCTTCAAGTTTATCGTAGAAGGAGTCCTTCTCTGCGTCGGCCGTCTCCTCAGTCGGCGCATAGGCGCAGATAAATGTTATGTTGAAAAACCTCGCCTTGATGCGGATCGCAGCGAGACGCTCGTCCACAGGAGTGAACGCTAGTACTTGGCGGCGAAGTCTCTTTCCCACCACAAATCCTACACCACGCGCTTTGCCGCGTGTCTGGCCACTGTAGTATACGTCACAAGGACCGATGGCCGTCTTTCCTTGCCCCGTCCATCGCATTTCCTGCAGGGCGGTGATGTCAGCCTTTGCGCTCGCGAGGATATCAACTAGTCGGGCAGCGGTACGCTCCCTAGAAAGGGTCCGGACATTCCACGTACATGCCCTAATATCCTTCTCATTGTCCTTACTTCGTTTTGCCGGGTCGTCAACATTAAAGGGGGTTCTCATCCGAGGCTTTTTCGATTTTTTCATTGGACTAGATTTTTTACGTGGCGGGTCCCAAACCCAGCGCACAACCCGTTTCGGGGTTTTTATGTTTTGAAAATATTTTTACACATTTATATAGCGAGCCGCTTGCTTCAAGACAGACGCCCGCTTGCAGCCGCACCTCATGGTGAACAGACGCTGCGCAAAAGACCTCGGTGAGCCCTTAAACCAAGTATGTCAGAGTGGCCCCACCGGGGCTCCCTCTCTTTCTGCCGCGAGCCTAGAATAGCTCACGTTGCCCAGAGTGTACGAACGAGGACGCAAGAGTCGGGATTGTTCAAGGTCACACAGGAACCACACCCCAATCTATGACCTCCCTACGGTTTTTAGTGCTGAAGTGGGCTCGCTACCCACGTTGCAAACTAACAGGTTGGTCGTTAATATGTAGTCAAACAAAGACTCGAACCCGGCATTTATATCGGAGCTTCCCATTGGACGTGATGAGCACTAGCGTCCGCTTCTATAATAAGATGACCCGTACAAAAATTTGACACCAAATCTCTCACTTCCCTTTGTGGTGGAGGTTCTTCGGCGTCGTAGGGCATAAAGACTGACGCCATCGTCAGGTTGGTGCTGCCGACTGTTAAACTGACATCGGTGATATTACCATTGGAATAGTTAGGTAGAAGAAAGGTGTTGAGGTCAGACTTAACTGAAATACAGGTTCTGACTTTGCCCTCCTCGCTGGCTCGAACGAGCTTGAAGCCCTTAGTCCCCAATCCGCAAATCCTCGAGCTGTTGACACAGGTTTCTTGGATGAGGACCACATCCACGTCGCCGTTAGAAAGACGACTACTTAAAGCAGCTTTAGATTTGTGCAGGGTTATCTGAAGCACCACCAACATGAGAGCGATCAGACTTCCCTGCCGTCCCCATATCGTCGAGGTGTGCCTTGTGATATTGCGCTCAGGAGGGGATGCTACCACCGTGATGTCGAGGCCTTCCCCGTCCAGCAGGCTGTCTTCCATCTCCGAGTTGGCGTATAACATGCTTTCCGCGTCGGTTTCCTCTTGCGGTACTCCGAGTCTCCCGGAGCAGCCGCGATGGCAGCGCGCTGTGCATCGCCCCGGTATACGTGGATAAAGATCTGGCCTACACTGTAGTGCACTAGCCCATTATACCTTTTAAGGGACTCGAGTGCCTCCTGATTCATGGTGAAGACCATTTGTCTATCAGGCCCTACCGCATCCCTGACCAGAGTGACACACCAGTCCTGCGTCGGAAGGGATGGATTGATTATCCGCAGCATTGGGAGAATTCTCTCAGGCTCTGCAGGTATAGCAGGATTCCATGCCCTTGCCCTAGGCCGAGCCGGAATGTCCCTCCAGTCGACGACCTCGATTTTTGCACCTTCGTAGACTTCACCCAGTCTTTCAGCTGCTGCCTTGTACAGTGAAACAGTTCTTGCGTCATCGCACGCGACAATTTTGATCTGTCCCTGGTGCCAGCCCGCATCCGTGACCGCCGCTGAGCTACTTGGAGACGCCAAGTAAGCCTCGATAACAACGTTACCGAGTACGTTCCGGACGTGCCGCCACTGGTCCTTGGGGATGGCCAAACGGTCGTTGCGTCAGGCAAGAATTTTTAAAAGGATCCTGTCCTTGGTTACAGCAGCAAAGCTTGGTTTGCCCACTCCGGGGGTGTTTTGATGCCGATTGGGATGGGGTTTTAACTCCTCGTCCGATCTCTGGGGTTTGAAAGGGTTTACGTTTGCCCTCTTTGGCACATAACTGCTTTAGAAATCCGGTATCAGAGATTGTGCTAACTCCACACACTTCCTAGAACTCGGCGAGGCGTTTCCTGCGGAACTCCCTCATATTTCTTCAGGATCCTAGCGGCCAATCGTTTTTCCAGGTTCGCAGAGCGGCGAGGAGATGTCTCTTGGGAGTCCGGACCCGTAGTTTCTATCGCGGTCACTCCCTTTTCTGACAGCCCATTTACTGCTTCTCTATCCTTTGTATTTCTGAGGCCAGGTCGTGAGACCATTGCCACATGCGTTGAGAGACTGGTTTTAATATCAGCGGTTGATGGAATTTCAACATGCGCCGTTGTTCGCTTAGTTGCGTAGGCAGCCGCACTGGTGCTGGCTCCCATCAAGTCATTCTTACTTGATAGAGGTTTATGGGTTGACCGACCTGTAGTTGCCATCGCTGTCAGTCCCGCGGCTGATTTTCAAGTGGAAGTTGTCCTCCAACGTTGTGTTTTCGCTTGCTCCAGCATAGCTCTCCTCTGCTGAGTAGTGAACGAAGTTGTTGATTGATTAAAGTTTGTTTTGTTTTTTCATCTTGTTCGTACGACCCATCGCCGGAAAGGCCAGCTTAGGGTCAAGGAAAAAGTGAGGGGAAAGTGTGTCGCCCCCCGCGGCCCTGTATCAGAGAGGCTCCGTTCGACTACAGCCACGATTTGCCTCCCGACTGCAAAAGTCCAATGGGCACGTAGTCGCATAACACCCTGGATTGGGAGGGGGAAGATCTTTGTCGTCGCGCAGGAGAGGCTAGGCTTCTCTCGTGATGTAGTACCGGGCGGCGCTATGATCACAAGGGCAGCGTATCCCTACTTTCAAGCATTTTAATTTTCAAAAAGTTTCTTTCTTTGGTCCATTGTGGAGTTATTAAGGAAAATACGCGCTCTACGTGAGCATTATGACTAGGAATTGCGTACAAACATTGGACCAACTTTAGTAAATTTTGTTTTCGTTCTTTTTCAGAAGTTTGTTGGAAAAATATAACCATTTTGGCAACATGGTCTTTTCTTTTAAAACAGGGTGATACCTTTTTCATATAAATAAAGAATCGTTCTTTGAACGTAAGTAGACTTAGGAATAGTGTCCAATACCATCCAATTAAATTGGTCTCACCCAGTCATGTAAGTAGATAATTGATTGCAGTTGTAAAAAAAAAATTTTAACGATTGATATTTAATTGGGTTTGAAACCCCACGAAATTATTTGTAAATCTATTTTTCAAATCACTAAGCGTTTCATTTAAAATGTTTTGTACTTCCATCACTGTAATATTTTTTTTTCATTTTTGCGAATTTGTTTTTTAACAGCGTGTACTTTGCTGTGAAGAAATGTGAAATAGATTTCAGACAATGTATTTTCAAAAAAATCTGTAACTAATTTTGGTGCTCCTCTGCACAGCGCTGTGTCGAGACTCTTTAATGTACCTACCACGCAAAGCAGAGACGTTCAAAAATATTGAAGGTTAATTATTATAGATTTTAGAAAATAGATTTAAGAGGACCAATTGAGGACAATTTTCCTAAATAGAGGACAATTTAGGGGGTTTAGAGGACAAGAGGACAATTAGCCATTTTAGAGAACAAATCCTCCAAAAAGAGGACGTATGGCAGCCCTAAAGTAGATGGATCTAAGGCACGCTTTGTCCCTAAAGAGAACGGCCCCTGGGTAACACTGTTATCACAAAGAAGGATGAAGCCAAAGTCACCCATTAATTCTCGACCTTGCATCTGTATAAAATATGTAACCCCATTCCTCAATTATTGTTAACGTCACTGCTCGTTACAGTACAAGAACATATAGCTCGAGTTTACGTTGCGGGTACTTAATGGAATTCCGCCGTGATCAGCAATATAATTTGGTGTTAAATATAATATACCTACCTACAATACAGGCATACATTAGTTGAAAAAAAACCTACTTACTAGAGTGGTCTAATTTGTAGGTTAGGGAAGAATTCGAGAAGGCGCCAGTGCGTAAAATGTTCTACGTATCAATCTGATAAACTTTCGTAATGAAATCATGGGTCTAAAATCAGTTTTGACCAATGTTTTGGCAATGTATTTGAAATTTCTGGGTATGCGGTTTTTTTATGCTTCACGTTAGAAATGTTCTGTAAAAAGAATTTCTTCACTGTCACACAGCGGAATAGGTCGCATTCAAAATTTTCCTTGGAATTTTGTTGTCAAGTCCTGGTAGTCAAACCTGAGTTTAGACCCACTCTACTACACACCCTGCAATGAGACAGACTAGTTGTTATAAAAATGTATAGTTCTACACTGGTAGCTTTTTTGACTAGTTTGGTGTTCAACTGAAGGATATCTAAGTACATATATACCTCATTGCACGATTAAATGTTTATAAAATGAGAAGAAAACAAGTAAAGAAAAACTTAAAACTCAATAGTGAAATAAATTGGAGTGAGTCAAATAGGTATGTAAAAGCAGTCACTATAAATGCATCCACCACCATACGTCAACCAAATAAAAAAAATTACAAATATAACATGAGAAATATGAAAACAATAGTAGAAAAAAAAAAATAAAAAATGAAAACACGCCAACTTCAATCGGCCATCACTTCAATGTTGAATGTCATTGAGGAGTATTTTGATACTCTTAGTTGATCACGGTACGGCCTCGAGTAAAGACGATCGATAGTGATGGAAATTCAGTGTTTATACTTACCTAACTAGGTACTTATAAAAATAACTTTAAAATGTTATGATGGAAAAAGAGTTCAAAGTAGTATCTTAATTAACAGCCGAGTTTTGATAAACAAATTGCTTTGGATACTTCCTGAAGGGTGGTTTAAGCGCCAACAATATGGGCAACAATCAGACTCGAACAGTTCACGGCAGGGACATGGCTCAGCGACGTCGAAGTAAGTATCGTACAAAATATCCGTGACATAAATATTTTTAACATATGGATTGAATATTAAACCTCAAAGGTATTTCATGGAACTTCATATACCCAATGACAAAACGCCGCGATCAAACTACCAAGATGGTGTTTAATGTAAAAATGACTATAACTGACTGGTTGGACTTACTCGATTTGCAACAGTATGCACGTGAGTATGAGTGAGTTAAGAAGTAAAACAAAATTTTCCAAATTGTTTCTAATTTGCGTCAGCTGGCAAAGAAAAGAGTCGGAAAGTTGAACAAACCGCCATTTAACGCATATATTAGGGGTTTACTCAAGTACGCGGCTAACAATTTTAGTCTAAATTTTTAAATTTTTGGGTTACATATGCGTGTTTCCGAAAATGTGTCAACCAAAGAGAAAAATTTGGCAAAGGCACGTATGGGACGCAATTTGACCCATCCCTACATACATAAATATGAATTTATATATAAACATACAGTCAGAAAGAAAATGTACACCATAAAATTGTAATTTTCACCAATCATTTCTTAAGATTTGTATTTTTCTATAGTAACATTTAACGAGCTACACTACTGCATACTCGAAAAAAAATCTAAAAAGTTGGTAAATTGGCTGAAAATTTGTCGAATTTTGCACAACACGCTATGCCGCATACAAAAGTTTTGTGGGCAAAACTCAATGACTTGAAAAATCTTTCAGAAAGGCCAAACAAACCAATTTTAGACTGTTTTTACATTTAGATCGAAACCAAAAGAAATTTGAATTCTTTGTAGGTAATTGAAAAGTTTGGGATAACGTACAAAAAAGTTAAAAAAAATCGCTTAAACTTTAGACGGGTATGAAATTTACGCTCATTTTTTTGCCGTGTACCACTTTAATGTAAGTGGCATTGTTTATCCCTACTATAGTTTGGCCACTTATTTTCTTCTTCTTACGCATTTGAGTGGAAGGCATTGGCTGAGTGACTCCAAATGAAATGGAATGAAGGAATAGTATGAATCCCAATAAGCTATTTTGTTTGATATCAATCTGAGACGCATGTGAGATAAAACCTTCAACGTCAATTCTCACTTTTTGAAAACTTAATATCAATTAATCAATCAATTAATTTTCGATTTAGTAAAAAACTACCAGTAGCAGGTACACTTTTTTGCTAAATGAGTATTAACTTGAGGTATAATTAAATATAAGAATTATACTACAAATGTCCGGCAGTTTCTACCTTCACAGTTTTTATACATACGACCCCTCTACCATTCCCTAAAATAAATTTTGTCCAAATCGTGGTACATTATTGACCCTCATTATTTACCAAACGTTTGAGAAAATATTTTTATCTGCTTATGGGGAATATGCTGTGCGTGTGTATTAGTGTGTTTTTGCGAGTTGCGCTACTATATAAGGTATACAATGGTAACAGGTTACACCAAT